>BSBN01001150.1:1240386-2480772 GCA_027924645.1 Cunninghamia lanceolata
TGTATTATATATAATAAATAAAGTTGTCACATACAGAAATAAAAATTAACATGGCTACATATAAAAATAAATAAAACTTAAAAAATTAGTAGCATTTGCTACCACTTCTTTAATTTGTTTTATTAAATACTATTGCTAATATAAATGCTACTGTTGCGTATAAAATAAATTAAAATAGGGTTGGGGGTCTGGCTTGATTGGCTGGCGCTCCCTGTGGTAGGCACGAGGTCATGAAGTCCAGTCTCCCCCAGCCCCCCTTATATTGTATCCAGTTCATAGTTCCGGTCAAAAGCGTTTACCCATGTTGAATAAAAATAAATTAAAATATTTTTTTATATTTTTTTATAAATACTATTGCTGCATATAAAAATAAATAAAAATTAAAAAGTTGTAATTACTCTAATTTTTTATATTAATATACAGATTAATATATATTATTTATTTATTTTATTTTATAATAAACATAAATAAAAATTAAAAAAATCACAATTACTATTTATTAAATTTTTTATATTAATATAGATACACAATTTATTCATTTATTTTATTTTATAATAAACATACACAAAAATTAAAAAGTCCATTTACTAATTTTAAATTTTTTATATTAATATATATACATAAATAATATAAATTATTTATTCATTTATTTTATTTTATAATAAGCAAAAAAAATTTAAAAATTCATAATTACTTCTTTAATTTTTTATATTAATATATACACATACATTAATATATATTATTTATTTATTTTATAATAAATATAAACAAAAATTAAAATGGTACAATTATTATTTGTAAATTTTTTATATTAATATATATACATATACATTAATATATTATATATTATTTATTTTATTTTATAATAAACTAAATTTAGAGAATGAACTTTCTTTTATTACTCTACACTTATTTTAGGTTTTTTTTGTTTTTTATTTTTTATTTTTTACTTTTTATTTCTGTTATAATTATTATAAATCAATTAATTAAAAAATAAATTGAAGTAAAGTTTAAGAAAATAAAAGAAAGTTTATTTTCCAACTCTAACTTGCTATAAAAATTTAAATATTTTAATTATATTTTAATAATATTTAATTCACATTTAACCTAACTTTTTCCATAAACTTGCAAGGTTGTTAAAATGAATTATTTTTTAGAAAGTAAAAGAAAGCATCTTTTGACAAAATGAAAGCATCTTTTAACAAAATAAATAATATTTTATATTTTAAAATTGATTAAATATTTAATCATTAGGAGAGCTCAATGAAGGGGATATAATCTTATGATGTTCATTGTGTGTTTTTGTGTGTTCAAATGAACTTTGGCTTTCATTTTGTGTGTGAAATAATTGTGGCATTCACTATGCAAATGAACCTTGGAATTCATTGTGTGCATGTGAATGAACTTTGACATTCACTTTGTGTGGAGTGTGCACACGTGTTTGAAAGATAACTATCATTCACTTTTTTGTTTGTGTGAAGCGAGCGTGTATGTGTGTGTGTGAAAGTTAATTGTTGATGGTGTTTTTAGCACACAACAATACAGGTGTGATTGCTAGTACCACACCTCTCTTGAAAAAGGTATCATATCCAAGATAAGACTGCCCCAAGGATAATACAGCTAGGTCTTAGCTTGCTTGGAATATCTCAGTGGAATGTACTAGCTGTGCCAACAAGGGGCCTTACATGAAATGCAAGGTTTATGAAATGTGACAGCAAAGTATATGCAGAAACCCTAGGCGGTTCAGACTGTGAAGTCTGAAATTTTAGCAGATGGGTAATGAAATGCTGCTCAAACCCTAAATCTACCTAACTTTATGTAAATAAAATGCAAAAGGAAATGGAAGAGAGAGAAGTGACAAGAAATCCTATAGACAATTACATAAATGATCAATAACTAGATAGACAAATTCCCAATAACAAACGAATCTCTGTTTAACCAGGCAGCCCCACAATGCCACAGAGATTGTGCAATCTTCTAAGGAAATGCAATGATTTTCAAATTGTAGAGGGTTCATCAAACACTTAATCCCTGGCACAGCTCAATGAAATCATACAATTAAACTTATCTCGTAAACTATGCCTAGACTAACCATGCACAATGACATACAATCAACAAGTCATCAATGGTATGGACAAGAAATCCATCAAATATCTGAATCTCTGCTTAACCAGGCAGCCCTGCAATGCTACAGAGATTGTGCAATCTTCTAAGGAAATGCAATAATTTTTAAATTGTAGAGAGTTCATCAAACACACAAACCCTGGCGCAGCTCAATGAAATCATACAATCGAACTTATCTCATAAATTATGCCTAGACTAACCATGCACAATGACATACAATCAACAAGTCATCAATGGTATGGACAAGAAATCCATCAAATATCTGAATTACTAATCACAAATGCAACTGAATATCAACTAATTTCATATTGACATGAACCATGAAATCTAAAATGAGACCACATAAATACGAATTCCCAATAACCTACAAAATTTGCTTTATATTGACTAAATTTTGGCAGTCTCAACAATTCATTATCAAATCTAACTTACAAATGAGAGAAAATGATGGCCCTTTTATAGACAAGATACCATACCGAGTTTTTCAATGGATGAAAGAGATTTACTCAACACTAATGGTCCAGATTACATGGCATTTAATGAGATACATCAGTTGGTTGCATTTTCAGATTTGCATTTGTCATTTAGGAAAAAGACAAAAAATAACTTGCAAATACATTGAATCTGGATAAAATGGATACCCATTTAGTTGTATATGATAAAAAGTCAATTTTTAAGGCCTAATAAAGCCAAAATAGAGTCACATGACACTTGAAAATATAAGCTAATGTGGATTCACGGGATTCCAAGTGCTAACTAGATCAAGAGGTGTATGCAGCACATTTTTTGTGAAAGTGTATCCAATTGGATGGTTGTTGGATCATCATTGCATGGTTGGACTGTTGGAATGGCTATGAACAAGTCTGAACATGTCTTAGACATTGGACTAGATCTGCAGGAACACCAATGAAGTAGGCCTGATCTATTGTGTCTTCAAGTTCATGTAGCTTATCTCCATCATCTTGGACATCATACTAACTTTCTTTTAGATGTGCAACAACAATTTGATTGATAGAATGTCGATTCTGCAGTTCTGGGTTAGCAAGGTACCTTTGTGTGTTCATCCTTCCAAGACGACTCCAATTGGCTCCTTTGTCCTCTTAGACTTACAATCAACAAGGCCAAGCATCAATTTCATCATAAAAAATTATTTTCCATCAATTTGGATCAAGATATATCCACTTGCAGCCACGGATTAGTTTAGGACAGCTTATTGTCAATGTCACTTTCTCTATGAACAACCTCTTAAATCTAATTATTTTCACATGATTTTCTACATTTTTTACCATTTTCAAGTACCCATTTAGCCTCTATATTGATTTAAGAAGTTTTTGTGGTCATTAGAATTCATTCAGAGACATTTATTTCATGTTTTTATATTTTTTTTTGCAAAAAACAAAATTTTTGGGGGTCACAGACTTTTCATGTGCAATAGAATTAATTGTCGTTAAACATGCCCAAAATCCACACAAACTTGGTAAAAATATTGGTCATGATGTGACAAATAGATATGCAATTCAAACCCATTAAGAAAATCCAATTTATCTTTGGAAAAATGTGTTTTTGGGTCCAAATTGGCAAAAAACATTGATTTTGGGTGTCACGGACTAAAAGTCGATGGAGGTCAAATTTAACGCAAGTCCGTGAGAAGGGTTTCTAACGGAAAGTGCTTTTGGCGCTAATCTAAGGTCCGACTGACCTTAGTGCAGATTTTAGGTCTGACCGACTAAAGTCAATGAGGGCAATATTCAGCGCAGGTCCGTAGGGTCTATTTTTAGCACTAAATGGACAACATTAGGTCAGTGGAGATTTCAGCTCGTTCCAACTAGCGCGGGTTTTGGCTTCTACTGCACAAAGTTGGTCGAATCACCTTTTAGCGCAAAGGTGATGGGCGGTGATTTTAGCGCCTAAGTCACATTTTGCGTTTGCGAGGAGTTGTGATAATGCCAACCAACGCAGGTTTGGAAGGCTCTAAATAAAGTCGATAAGGGTCCATTTTAGCGCAAAGTGCAGTAGAGACTGTTTTTGGCGCCAGATTTTGAATTGGCCAGGGTGAAAGTATATTTAAAAATATATTTAAGTAATATCAGATATTACTTAAATATATTTTTAAATATACTTTCAGGATGTTTGAGATAAGTTCCAAATCCATAGGATTTCATATGCAGATTCTAGATTTTTTAAGTTCCACCAGATTTCAGACTTAGCCAAATCAGGGTTTCAAGACCATGCGTGGTTCCTCTTGTGGAATTAGGTGTGATTTTACAATTCTAAAACTTGGAAATTAGGAATTTCAACTTGAAACATCCTACAGAAGCAATTTCAAGGGCAATATCCAGTAACATAAGATTTTTGAGCAAAATGTAGCAACACCCAACTTCAATGTAAAAGACAACAAATGACTATTTTTTAAGCACAAGACCACTCAAGACACCTTCAAATGACATCAAATCACTCCAAACAAGCAAAATACTCAAATTTGTAACAAATCATGCACTTTAAACACAAATTCACCTTCTCATCATCATAAAGAGGAAAGGTTGAGACTCTAAGCCAAAGTAAAAGAGGTCTCCATTTGATAAAATGGGGCGTGTGTGCAAGGCACAACATTAATTTTGGTCCAATAAAGTTCAATCATACACAAAAAATTAAATGTTAAAGTTCTTTCAAGTGTGCATGCACGCGCTCACGCACACACACAATGAATACCCAAGTTAGTTCAAATATACACCACATAAAATGAATACCAAAATTAACTTTCACACACACACACAAACAAAAAAGTGAATGACAAAGTTATCTTTCAAACACACATGTGCACACTTCAGACAAAGTGAATGTCAAAGTTCATTCACATGCACACAATGAATTCCAAAGTTTATTTGTATAGTGAATGCCACAGTTATTTCACAAACACACAAAATGAAAGCCAAAGTTCATTTAAACACACAATGAACATCAAAGTTCATTTGTACACTCCACATAGAATGATAGTCAAAGTTAATTCATACACACAAAAAAAAGAATGCCAAACATTGTTCATACATTCCACACAAAATGATAGTTGAAGTTCATTCATACCAATAGAAAAACTAAATGTCAAAGGTCTTTCAATTGTGTGCACACACAAACACGCAATGAATGCCAAGTTAGTTCAAGCACACCACACAAAGTGAATACCAAAATTAACTTTCAAACACACACCATACAAAGTGAATTGCCTAATTAACTTTCACACACACAAAATGATAGTTGAAGTTCATTCATACCAATAGAAAAACTAAATGTCAAAGGTCTTTCAATTGTGTGCACACACAAACATGCAATGAATGTCAAAGTTAGTTCAAGCACACACACCACACAAAGTAAATACCCAAATTAACTTTCAAACACACACCATACAAAGTGATTTGCCTAACACACACACACACACAAACAAAAAGTAAATGCCACAAAGTTCAAACACACTTCATTCTCACAAAATTAGTACAAACATGTACAAAATAAACATTTAAGTTCAAACATGCCAAACTAAACACACACATAAAGTGAATGCCAAAGTTAAAGTGCAAGCAAAAGTGAATTCCACAAACTTCAAGTATACTTCAATCACATAAAGTTAGTACAAACATGACAAGCATTCAAATGAAGTAAACACTTAAGTTTAAACATGACAAAGTCCAAACACACACACACAGACACACATAAAGTAAATTATGCCAAAGTTAAAACATGTTAAAGAGCAAACACATTTAACATGAAATTTGTTCAAACACACACACCACACAAAGTGAATGTCAAAATTAAATTTCAAATACACAATTCACATAAAATAAATGTCAAAGTTAAAACACACAAAAAGTGAACACGTGCCAAAGTTCAAACATGCTGCATACAAAGTTAGTTCAACCACACATGAAGTAAACACTCAAGTTCAAACATGCCAAAGTACAAACACAAACAAAGTTAATGGCAAAGTTCAACACACTCTTCACACAAAGTACAATTGCTTCACATAGTTTTTTCAAACACACACTTCATAATATAAAAAGTAAATATAAAGCTTAAAAGTTCAAACACACACCTAAAGGAAATGCCAAAGTTAGGACACTCCTCACACAAAGTGAATGCAATGTTAAAACACTTCACACAAAGTAAGTTCAGTCACTTCACACATAGTTTGTTCAAACACACACTTCATATAAAATAGTTGCCAAAGTTCAAACACACAAAGTGAATGTCAAAGTTAGTACACTCCTCACACAAAGTGAATGCTAAAGTTAAAAGCAATCTTCACACAAAGTGAATGTCGAAGTTAAAAACACTCTTCACACAAAATTAGTTCAATCTCTTCACACATAGTTTGTTCAAGCACACACTTCATACATACCAAAGTTCAAATATGTAATAAATGCAAAAGTTAGTACTCTTTAGTCAAAAGTTAAATTCAAGCACACTTCATACAAAATGAATGCCAAAGTTCAAAAAGACACTTCACACACATAAAAGTAAACATTATAATTAACATTTCAATTTTCACTTCACAATAAGTGAACATGAAAGTTCAAACTTACATAGACAAACAAATAGTAAATAGATCAAATAAGTGAATGCCAAAGGTAGTTCACTTAAGTTTCATACACAAAATATGAATACCAAAATTCACTCAAACAAATTAAGGGGATGCCAAAGTTCAAATATATGCTTCACATAGGCAAAGTGGATGCCAATACACAAAAAAAATGAATCCACAAGTCACTCAAACAAATTAAGGGGATGCAAAATTTTTAACAAAGTGTATCAAATCCAAGTGAATGCCAAGGTTAGTGCTCTCTCTCTCTCTCTCTCTCTCTCTCTCTCTCACACACACACACACACACACACACACACACACACACACAATGAATACCATTGTTCAAACACACACCTCACACAAATAATAGTTGTGGATGCCAATATACAAACAATAAGTGACTCAAAGTTAGTTCGGTTCACTCACACAAAGTGAATGTCAAAGTTAATTAATACATATTTCAGACACACAAAATGAATACCAAAAGTTCACTCAAACAAAGAGATGTCAAAATTCAAACACGTCACACAAACAATAAGTGAATGCCAAGTAAATGCCTAAAGTTCAAACACACACTACAAACAAACAACTAGTGGATGTCAAAGTGAAACACATTAAACAAACAAAGTTCAAAGACACTTTAAACACACAACTAATGGATGCCAAAATTCAAACACACACAAAGTGTGTGTCAAAGCTCAAACACACACTTCATAAAAATAATAAATGTAAATAATGTGAATTATATTTTAAACATACAACATGAAACAAATATAATTCAATATCAAAGTTCAATGTCAAAGTTCACTTCACACAAAAAATAAGTATATCAAATTAAAGTGACAAATGACTCAATAAGTATATTAAATTAGAGTGACAAAGTGAATTCAATTTTAAAATATAACAAAATATAAGTCAATGCCAAAGTTCAAACCCATGCTTCACAAACAATCGATACATTAAATTAAAGTGAATGCTGAAGTTCAAACCCTCACTCCACACAAATAGTAAGTATATCAAAATAGAGTGAATGCCAAAGTGAAACACGCTAAATAAATATGTTTAAATTACAACAACACTAATTATTATAACTTGCTAATTGAAACTAAATTGCATTATGGTTAAAGAATATTTTGATACTTAATAATTAAGTGCGCCATTTAAAATTCAAGTGATTAAACATGATGGAATTTTAAAAAATAAAATAATAAAAAAGGAATATGTTAAATTTCATGCCATAAAATATAATATGAAAACTAAAAAAATGGACATAAGACCCCAGGCCTAAAAGAATGGTCATGGTCAATGGCCATTCCTTACAGCCTTAGGAAGGGGGCCAATTCAACCCCTTCCAAATAAAAATCTTTTGTATTAAATAACAAATCAGTTTACATATTACATTTATTGAAATCAAGTGGTAGAAAACCCACAAGGCACAATTCCAACTTGTCATAACATAAAGAAAACCCAAAAAACCCTTGCATTTTTCTCCATTTGCAAATCTTGTAGAATGTCAGGCTACATCACAAAAAAATATTTGATAAACCCTAACGCTGAAACCTCTGAAAATAGAATGTCCTGCAACATCAGAAAATCATTGTCAAAACCTCTGAAATCTTAACAAACTTTTAAAATCAGAAAAAGAACACTTACAATGGAGCAAGGAACTTGACAAATTACACGATCACAAATTGTTTAAAATTAGAAATCACAAACTGTGGCTTTGACCCTTAAAACACTGTTGGAGCTCAAGTTCCCTATGACAAATTTTTAGCGATAAAACCTATTTATGCAATATCATTCTGACAAATCAACAACCCTTGATTTATGCAATTGATGTTGATGCCAAAAAAACTAATCATGTGGAAGCAACTGGCATGTTCAAAGGACTCCTGATGGTCATTGAACTTCCTATCTCTATGTGCTTTATGATCCACCCAATTTTTTCACAAATAGCAAAAATCTGATTTTTATGTTCTTAATAAAACCGTGAAAACTACAGAAAGAAAGAAATGGATGTGAGCCTATTTTGCAGTATAATAACGCTGTTTGGCATTCTTCGAGATTAACCTCGTGATTATCCTTTAACGATGTGTGTTATATATTTTTTATTGTAATTACTAACTTTTTCAAACAGTAATTCCTTTATTTAAAACCTATAGGCTTTTCAATTCGCCCAACAATGATATTCAGTTGATTGTCATGGGAAATAATGCCAAATTTCTCAGGATTCTGTGCTTCTCCTTTGCTTAAGTATAACAGTTTGATGTTCCTTCGCTTAGAATTAGTGGAGAAATTCTGTGCTTGTCTAGCTCCAACTTCTACATAGCTATTTTGCCTAAACAGCAGCCCATGGAATTGTACTTGGATATTTCAATCCACGAGTTTCCTTACTTACTCTTACCTGGTTCTTATCTTTTATTTTGCTCTGTTCTGTAGCCAATCCTCACCATAGTTTCCTACCATGCAACTTCATTACTGATAGAATTCTGGAGCCAATTTCAGTTGAGCCCTTACCATTTTAAACAGAATCACTTTTTAGATCTATTTTCACTGATAAATAATACAAAATATAATGTATAAACAGTGGTCATTGACATGTTATGAGTAGCATTTGTATAATTATACTGCATATCAATTATATATCTGGAGAGGAAATGCTTTCTACCAATGGCAACTGAAAAATATGAGAAACAAAGGGTTTCATAACCATGGCTGTCATTCTGTATGACTCAGGTAAAAGCCTTATTCCATCTATATGCTAATCTGTATTTAAAAAGGGCTAGTCAGATTTGGAAACCCCAAATAATGTTTTGAAGTTTGATGCATTGGGCATCTTGTATTTAAATTATATGCCATGGTAGTTTTATATGTTTTAGGGTGCTCGAGAAGGCAGGGCCTCCCTTGCCCTGCATAAAAGTGTGCTCCACTTGCAGGGTTTTTCTTTTCATTCTTTTGGTCATTGTTCAAATCGAACTATACTGTAACTTCTAATATCTGCATGCTTAATATTTGTTACTAGCAGGTTTGGGCATTTACACTTGAAACTTGCAGCTCTAATAGCACTTACCCATAAGAAGATTTCTCCTTCATATATGTACCTAACCTATTAATACTTCACTTCTTGAAAGTGCATATTTCTTTATGCAAACCTTTTATTTAGATTGACACAGTTGCCACGTTCAGAAGATGAAAGGGGATAATTAACATATTGATTGATAAATACCTCTAGAATCGGGTTGCCTCAATAAAAAACGATGAAGCCATTTCGATGATAGCCTCCAAATAACATACATTTCAAAATTCAAACTATGTTCTGAATACAGAATTAAGACAGAAACTCTGCTTTATGTTGTTCTACTACTAATTATATATGACATCTCCATGCTGCATATAGATTTTCGACAGAGTTCCGATTTATGTTGCTCTTCTACTAATTCTTTACAACATTTTTCCATGCAACATAAAAAAAATAAGACACATAGAATTAAGATAGAAGTATGCGACATATAGAAATGAGACACAGAATTAAGCCCTCGCACTAACGATATAGACCTGGATCTACAGATCTAACACCTCGTCAGTCAGCATCCTTCACACAAACATTTATTCCTTTCTAGAGGAGCCCTTGTTCCAGAAGTTGAAACATCTGCATATCTGCAGTTTCCTAAATTTCCTAGGAAAACAAAGCTTTGAAATTAATATTTTCTTGTGGTTAGATTAACCTTCATTTAAAATTTTCGACAATTTCAAATTGTTTGCTACATATTCTAATGCTACCCTTTTCATTTGCTACAGTCATGGCACTGATACTATATTTCAGTGCCAGCAGCATCCACCCATTTAACCAGAGTTTTAGCAAGAAAACATGCTTTATTGCCATCTTCCTTATGCATCATATGGGTAGATAGAAATAACTTTAAATGTAGCATGTTGCTGTTGATGCTTATTTATAAGCTTTAGAACTAACACTTATTCTTAGTTTGGCAGAAAAACCCTGTTCATTGCTGCTATCATGACAACATTAATTATTAGGACTCCAGAATGGAAAGTTCAAACAAAAGATGATTCAGAACAGGAGTCTGCTGTTGTGATGAGTCCTTACTTATGCTCAGAATTGTGATGATTTCACTATGAGATTTTTTTTAGAAGATATTTTTTTAGTGTACTTTCTACAGCATGATGTAATGAGGAGTTTTGTATCCTTGATTTCTGGCCAAATGAAAGTTAGTGATGAAAAAAAAAAGGGAAAGCAAGTTAGAATTTTGTCCAAATAGGAGATAATCAAAATGTGTGTCCACTGCAAACTGCGCTCCCCAGATATAAAGGAGAAGTTGAACACGTGGACATTCAATCCATCTCAATTGCCAAAAAAACACACATATGGCTTGCAAGATAGAAGCTAAGGAATGTGTAGGCTAGCAAAGATGTAAGAGATAAGAATGGCAACGAATCTGATTAGTGATGCAGGGACTTCCGGAAGTCATAACTTTTGACTCGGATGTGGGTTTTCTACGAAATTTTACAGGTGGATGCGTTATGAGGTGGCCAGTGGTTTCCCAACCTGCCCTAGCGGGTTGGACCTCGTCTTGGCACTTTTTCGGGGCTTCAAACTTTCATCTTGGCCCTCAAAATAGCAAATTAGTGTTTTTTTCTAGTTTTTTAAAAGTTGTTTTTTTTAATAACTCGAAACTCATGTTTCGAATTTAGGATGTTAGTTGGTTTTTCGTCCTACCTTAGCTTTATGAGCTTTTTGGGAAAAAACTGGATTCTCAAGATATGATTGTAAAATTACCTAAAATGGCAAAATCTGACAATTGTCGAAATCTGCCAAAAAAGGTAATTTTTTGTTTTTTTTTTGTTTTCTTAGATATAAGAGAGTTTTCTCTCATTGTAGCGGCAGAGTTGAGGAATAGAAATTTTGTTATGTTTCAGCTTCCAAATTTTTGTCTCTCATGTTTAATGGCACAATTCTGTTGAGTGTATGTTGTGTGCTGCATCATTTGGTATCAGAGCAGGAAGATGGCTGGGAGAGGAAGAGGAAGAGGCGGTCTTGCTCAGATGCATAGAGAAATGCAAAATTTACAAAGGCAAATAGCAGAACTTACAACACGGATGGAAACCCAAAGACTGGGTAGAGGAGGAGACGAATCTGATGAAGAGATAGGTCAAGGAGGTGCAAATCAAGATACAGAACATGAAGAAGAAGAATTAGAAGGCATGAGTTTTGAAGAGAGGATGCTCAGGGCCTTAGAAGGGAAAAATGAAGGGATCAAGGTAGATGTTTCAGATTATGCAGGTAGTCTTAAACCAGAGGAGTTGATAGACTGGTTGAATGGCATGAGAAAATTTTTTGAATGGAAATCCATGACAGAGGAGAAGAAGGTAAAATTTGCATGCACCAAATTAAAGGGTCATGCAATGATTTGGTGGGATCATCTTCAAAAGGAACGAACAAGGAAAGGTAAGGATAAGATCAGGACATGGAATAAAATGGAAAAGAAGTTGAGAGAAAAATTTTTGCCCATAGATTATGCGCAAACCCTTTTTCGTAGGTTTCAAAATTTAAAGCAGAACCTCTCTTCTGTGCAAGATTATACAAATGAGTTTTATACACTATCTATACGTATAGAGCATCAAGAAACTGATGCACAAATGGCTGCTAGATATGTGAATGGCCTGAAATTTTCTATTCAAGATGAATTGAGCATGCATCGACTCAACAATATGGAAGAGGCTTACCAATTGGCTCTAAAGGCTGAAGAAAAACAAAATAGACAGTATCATCAGAGGAATAGAGGAGGAAGAAGGGGTACATCAACCCCATTTCGAGGAGGTTCAAATTATGGTAGGGGAGAGTCATCCCATGGTGTGGAAAAACAAGTAGACACTCGGCAAGATCCTCCGAATCAAGAACGAGGAAGGGGATTTCAAAGAGGTAGAGGTTATGGTAGTGGTAGAGGATGGGAAAACCAGAGAAGGCCTTTCACTTGTTTCAGATGTGGAGAAGAAGGTCATAGGGCATTTGAATGCTCCAATTATAACATGCAAGAAAGAAATCAAGGAGGACAACCTAGGGTGAACATGATTCAAATGCAGCATGAAGTGGAAGGGACAGAACTGGAGGTTCCACCAGATGTGGGAGAAAGTCTCATGATGAGAAGAGCAATGGTGATTCCAGAGAAGGAGAAAACACAAGCCAAAAGCTCTGATGGTTCATGGCTTCGAACCAATATCTTCAGAACCAGATGCACTTCGGGTGGCAAGGTATGTCAAGTCATTGTTGATGGAGGTAGTTGTGAAAATATGGTTTCTAAAGAAATGGTAGACAAATTGAATTTACACTGTGAAAAACATCCTCATCCGTATCGCATTGCATGGTTTAAAAAGGGAAATGAAGTCACTGTTGATAAAAGATGCCTAATTAAGTTTAGCATAGGGAAGATCTATCAGGATGAGATATGGTGTGATGTTGTCCCAATGGATGCCTGTCATGTGTTATTGGGAAGGCCATGGCAGTATGATAGAAAAGTTATGCATGATGGAGAGAAAAACACATACACCTTTTGGAAAGATGGTGCTAAGGTGATTTTATTGCCTCTCAAGGATGAAGGAAAAGGTGAGACCATGTTGTCTGAAAGAGATCTTGTTAAAGAAATGAAGGTGACAGGGTGTTGCTATGCATTAGTAGTGAAAAAAGGTGAAGAGGAAGACATTTCAGTTCCCCCAGAAGTAGCCGAGCTGTTGAAAGAATTTGTTGATGTTTTACCTAATGAATTGCCTGATGGTCTACCGCCAAAGAGAGATATTCAGCATCATATTGATTTGATTCCCGGAGCAACTCTACCCAACCAAGCAGCTTATCGGATGAATCCAACACAACATGCAGAGATGAATAAGCAAGTAACAGAACTCCTAAGTAAAGGTGTGGTGAGAGAGAGCATGAGCCCATGTGCTGTACCTGCATTGTTAACCCCAAAAAAGATGGAACATGGAGGATGTGCACTGATAGCAGAGCAATTAATAAGATTACCATCAAGTATCGGTTTCCTATACCTCGTATGGAGGACATGATGGATGTCCTTGCAGGGGCTAAATATTTCAGCAAGATCGACCTACGAAGTGGCTACCACCAAATCCGGATTCGAGAAGGGGATGAGTGGAAGACAGCCTTTAAGACTGGAGATGGATTATATGAGTGGATGGTTATGCCATTCGGGTTATCAAATGCACCTAGCACATTTATGAGATTGATGAACACTATACTACGCCCTTACATTGGTAAGTTTGTGGTAGTTTATTTTGATGATATTTTGGTATTTAGTAACAGTAGAGAAGAGCATCTACAACACTTGAGGATCATCTTTGGTGTGTTAAGGAAGGAGAAGCTCTATGCCAATTTGAAAAAGTGTAGGTTCATGCAGGACAGTTTGGTTTTTTTAGGCTTTGTCATTTCTAAAGATGGTGTCAGAATGGATCCAGAAAAGGTCAGGGCAATCCTAGAATGGCCTAGTCCAAGCAGCATCACAGCGGTAAAAAGTTTTCATGGCTTGGCCACTTTCTATCGAAAGTTCATTCGCAATTTCAGTAGTATTGTAGCTCCTATAATAGATTGCACCAAAGGGAGGGAGTTTGTATGGACCAAGGATGCTGAGGAGAGCTTTAAGTACTTGAAGAAAAAGGTAACAGAAGCACCTATACTTGCATTGCCAAATTTTGATAAAGTATTTGAAGTAGAATGTGATGCCTCCCATGTAGGAATAGGTGCTGTACTTAGCCAAGCTAGCAAACCTATAGCTTTCTTTAGTGAAAAGCTGAATGCAGTGAGAAAGAATTATTCTACTTATGATTTGGAATTTTATGCAATTGTCCAAGCATTGAGGCATTGGAGACATTATCTAGTTCCCCAGGAGTTTGTATTGTTTACAGATCATATTGCACTGAGGTACTTGAACACACAGAAAAAGTTGAATAGTAGGCATGCCAAGTGGGTCTCTTTCTTGCAGGGTTACAACTTTGTGTTGAAGCATAAGTCTGGAAAACAAAATCAGGTTGCAGATGCGTTAAGTAGGCGTGTTGCACTTTTGACCACAATGGAAGCTGAGGTGATTGGTTTTGATGCCATCAAAAATTTGTATGAGTCTGATGATGATTTTTGGGAGATTGTGGAACAATTGAAGGCACCAATATCTGGTAACTTGGATCACTTTAGGGGTGAATATTTTATGCAAGATGGGTATCTATTTAAAGGAAAACAACTATGCATACCGGCTGGCTCTATGAGGGACAACATTATCAGAGAATTTCATAGTAGTGGGTTGGCTGGACATTTTGGCAAGGACAAGACAATAGCCTTGATAGAAGATAAATATTACTGGCCAAAGATGAAAAGGGATATAACTAAGTATGTAACAAGGTGTAGAATCTGCCAAGTGGCTAAAGGACATTCACAGAATACAGGATTGTATATGCCCTTACCAGTACCAGCTGCACCATGGACAGATTTGAGCATGGACTTTGTGTTGGGACTTCCACATACTCAACGAGGTAATGATTCCATTTTTGTAGTTGTTGATAGGTTCTCCAAGATGGTTCATTTTATTGCCTGTAAGAAGACTAATGATGCAACGAGGGTAGCAGAGTTATTTTTCTCAGAAGTTGTTAGACTACATGGTGTTCCAAAGACTATTACCTCTGACAGGGATACCAAATTCCTCAGTCATTTCTGGAGGACTTTATGGAAGAAAATGGGGACCAAGTTGCAGTTTAGTAGTGCCTATCATCCTCAAACAGATGGGCAAACAGAGGTAGTTAATCGGAGTCTGGGAAATTTGCTGAGGTGTATTGTTGGAGAAAAGCCAAAACAATGGGATTTGGCATTACCCCAGGCCGAATTTGCCTATAATAGTTCTGTTAACCGATCAACAGGAAAGTCCCCTTTCCAGATTGTGTATGGTAGGAATCCTCAGGGTGTTCTAGATTTGGTACAGCTACCAATGAAAGATCGGGTCAGTGATGATGGGGAAGCATTTGCAGAACACCTTCGACAGTTGCAGCAAGAAGTGAGACAGAAGTTGCAGGACAGTAATGAGAGGTATAAGAATTCAGTGGATCCTAGTCGGCAACATCAGACATTCAGTGAAGGTGACTTAGTGATGGTATATTTGAGAAAAGAGTGGTTTCCTACTGGAACATATCACAAGTTGAAGTACAAGAAAATTGGTCCTTGCAGAATTACAAAGAAGATCAATGATAATGCATATGAGGTCAGTTTACCAGATGATCTCGCTATTTCTCCCGTGTTTAATATTTCTGATTTATATGCATTCCATGGTGAGGATGATGCTGAAGATAGTCAACCAGAAGTGTCATGGCACAACCACATTCCCCATAAGAAGAAGGAAAAGATTACACAGATTCTTGATAAGAACACTATCTCCACTCGGCACGGGCGTTACAACAAGTATTTAGTACAGTGGGAAGGATTGCCACCAACAGATAGCACATGGATTACAGAGTGGGAAATGCAGAGGTTAGATCCCGTCCAATGGCAGCAGTTTGAAGACACTCACTTGCAGGAGCTGCGTTCTTTTCAACCAGAGGAGAATGATGCAGGGACTTCCGGAAGTCATAACTTTTGACTCGGATGTGGGTTTTCTACGAAATTTTACAGGTGGATGCGTTATGAGGTGGCCAGTGGTTTCCCAACCTGCCCTAGCGGGTTGGACCTCGTCTTGGCACTTTTTCGAGGCTTCAAACTTTCATCTTGGCCCTCAAAATGGCAAATTAGTGTTTTTTTCTAGTTTTTTAAAAGTTGTTTTTTTTAATAACTCGAAACTCATGTTTCGAATTTAGGATGTTAGTTGGTTTTTCGTCCTACCTTAGCTTTATGAGCTTTTTGGGAAAAAACTGGATTCTCAAGATATGATTGTAAAATTACCTAAAATGGCAAAATCTGACAATTGTCGAAATCTGCCAAAAAAGGTAATTTTTTGTTTTTTTTTTGTTTTCTTAGATATAAGAGAGTTTTCTCTCATTGTAGCGGCAGAGTTGAGGAATAGAAATTTTGTTATGTTTCAGCTTCCAAATTTTTGTCTCTCATGTTTAATGACACAATTCTGTTGAGTGTATGTTGTGTGCTGCATCAATTAGAGATAAGGAGAATTAGAAGAACTGATCAGTTGGAGAAGGCGGAGAAGGCAGCTATAATGGTTATACATTTACAGTAGAAACCTGAGAATAACAGGGATGGAATTGGATGGAATTGGAAGAGTTTAAAGAGCTGATGTGTTGTGGTCAACACACTGGCTGTTTACATGAGGACCAACAACCATTACATTGACCACAGTATCTTCATTCAATATTTGTGAAATAAGATTGAAAACTATGCTAGATGAAACAAACCTGAAATCAAATGAACAATAATCTACATATGTAATTAAGTTGGGGCTTGATATGCTTGGGGACCACAGTACAATGGTAACATATATACAAACTGTTAAACGAATTTATTGTTTCAAGATTAATCAGTGACAAGCAAGGTGATTTATTAAACGAGAAAGGATGAGCTATGAAAAAACTGTTAAATATGTTGCATCAAGGCATGTCTGAGTACAAGAGGTGCAAACCTAACAGTCAAGCGACGGTCGGCCTAATGATTGCTTATCAAATCATAGTAGGACTGACATAAGCCAAATAATTGATGTTACAATGAAGAAGATTTTTCAGTTGACTCTAAAATTTGAAGAAGATTTAGCTAGATGTGGAACAGAATATGATAACAACTAGAGCAAACTTGTAAAATGAACTGATCTAAAGGAAAAATTCCTTGAAATCTGGGACAAGTATGTGATGTAATGGATCAACTTTTGGTTGTTAAGAAGTTGGAATGGACAATCTAGCTTACTCAATAGCCAAAAAGAACAAATAAGCAACACTAAGAAAAGACATTTGCAATAAAAATGATTGCATTACAAGGATTATCTAGGTTAATTAAATAAATGCAATTAATAAGCAGACAATTAACTTAGATTAATTAGTTGGGATAAATAATGGTAATATATGTAAAAAAGTTAAATATGAGGGTTAACAATACTTAACTCTAAAACTTATGATGGATAAACAACACTAAATTTGTGTAGAATTATCCAATTTCAGGCTCAAAGGGCAGCAAATATTAATTGTCACTTGATCTTATAGATGGCATACACTTGCACAACTAAGGAGGTTAGACTTCATTCTACTATTAGCAAATGAATGTTCAATGAAAAGAACTCTCACGTACCTTTAAGATGCACTATTGTAAACATGTGCAAATCAAGTAAAGCAAAGGTGTAGTGCAAAGGGCTAGTGGAGCAGTTCTGGATAAATTTCGGTTGATCAGTTATCATACTGGCAATCATGGTATGCTGGCCAAGGATACAAATCTCCTCAGACCGTACCCCATCTCAACACTATGATTTGGGCATCTCTTTAGGAAGGCAGAAAAATATAAAAGGAATAAATCCCCTGATCTGAAAATACTAATAATTGATTTCTGAGGTCACCCAATTCAGATTCGCTATAAAATCTCTATGTAATGGTATTGACAAGAGATAATGACAAGTTTTTTGAAATGGTTAAATTATTTAACCCCTTCCTCATTTATTGTTATTGCTCCTTCATTACATATTTGAACAGAAAATCAAAAAATAAGGACTAAAGCTTGCAGGCCTACCTATTATACCGATAACTGTACGGGTTGTATCTTCCAATCTTCCACGGCCATGTTTCCTAGAGAGCAAAAGCCAATAAACGAAAAAAAAAACAGAGAGCAAAAGATAAAAGAAAACCAGAGAAAAAAAAAAAAAGAACCAACGACCATACAACCTTTAATCAAAAGTATTATATTATTTACCTTCTGCATCAATGCAGTGACGTTTCATGAAGGAATTGAGCTTTCACTGCAGAGTAAATTTATATCCATTTCCCTACGGAAGCTGGGCGAGGAGGAGGAATCGTTTGAGGCAGAGGCAGCAGCTGAAGAGGCAAATAAATTACAAATGAAAAAAAAAACAGAACAAAAATTCTCAAATAAAGCGGTGAAATCGTGCTTTTTTTCAACGGCCATTCCATCCATGGCGTTGAAATCGTGAGAGCCGTTGGGGGACGCTCCGCTGCCTCTGAGCTGTCCTCCTTTTTAATTCTCAAATAATGGAGGAGCTTTGGATTTTGTCCCTAATCTCCTTTCTAGTAGTAACTTCATCCTAAACTCCAACTGTAAATTACATGACAAACTCATCATCAATGACCTTTCTATTACTTAGATTGTGTTCATTAGATAAGATTTTGAATGAATTTGCACTTGGGAGATATTGTACTTCAAAGTAATAACTTGTTTATTTACTTGGAGCTTAAATGTTGAATTAAACCCAAAATTATAATATTGAATATCTAGATTGAGAATTATTTTACATCCAAAATATTTTTAGAACATTTATCTCTAGAGGAATTATTCTAAGTCACTAAAGAGTTAACGGATTGAGAATTGGGTTAAACCTAATTAATAGTTGCTTCGGTTCAAAGTTAGTTCAAAGCCTCTAAGTGATCCAATTGGAAATGACATCCAAAATCTAGGTATTCCTCAGTTTAATCAATCTCTTTTCCATGGATCCCTGCCATTAATCAATTTAATCTAGTTGACAAGTGTTAAACCTGAAATGGTAGTCTCTGAAAGTGGGTCTTATGAGAAAGTGGGTCTTATGAGTTTCTAGCCAAAGTGCTAATAGGCATAACTACATCATGTGGACTATAGAAAGGTGTGAGATGGTGACATACATCTTCCTCACATGTCGTACGTATTTGGTTGGCATGATGAGTCATGTTTAAGTAATCTTGTGCATCATACCCCATACATTGCTTATGTTGTTAGTATTTGGTAATGCACAAGTGATCTAAGGAGTCTTGATGAATTAATTGTCACCACATGTCCTTTCAATTACTATAGAATCATGTGAATTACCATTGCCTAACGTACCTAATTCCAACTAGAGAAAATGTGACGAAGATAGGTGTAAGCTCTAAAGTTGTCTATAGTGACTAAATCCTTAGATGTGTTATCAAGATAAAGTAGTTCAAGAAAGACTTCATATTTAAAATTTGTCTAGAGAAAATTTCACCTTGGATATTTCCAAAGTTAACCCCAAAGCTAAATGGGTTTGAAATGGAACTAAACTTAGATAATGATCCTTTTTATCCAAACACCAATGCATAAACCCTTAGACACTTTTGGTTGTGAATGAAATCCTCAACCACCAATGACACACTTCTACTCACATGGACAGACACATACAATAGGGATAGTAAATAGGCTCGGGGTAAAACCACCCTAGGGATATTGGTTTCAATTAAGCCACGAAGCAATTCAATTACCTTAAATAAACAAAGCATCTAATCCATCTACTCTAGTTTGCATATCCATTTTATAAAAATATGAAAATAGGAGCTCTAACAAATCAAAATATGATAAAAGTGATACAAGATGATGCACAATTGGAACCAATATTGGCACGTGCCAAAATCAAAGGTAGTCACTTCACCACTGATGTGTGTGGATCACAAATCTTTAATAAAGCATCCATGAACATAATTGTAACAACATTTCATAAATTGAAGCAAACATGTTATTATGACATGATTTTGACACAACAAATCATACTAACAACCTCACAAGATGAGCTGTGAAAAAAACCAAAATAATATCAAATAATTATTATATGCAAAAATATGATCCAAGGTAAATAATGGAAGATAATACCATATAACTCAATACCTTCACCTTCGATCACACCTTCACACTTGATAGAACGGAGTAGAGTGCACCCTAGCTCTACTAGCTTTTTCTTTGGATATATTATGCATTGTGGACTGCTCACAAAACCAGCATAACCTAGGTATGGAAATGACTATAATGAAGGCAAATGATAATGATAATGATATGGAATTTGATAGCATGCACTTGCATATGAAAGATGTGTTGTGATAAAGATGTGAGAGACTCAATTTATAGAGGTTTGATATGATGGATGAAAGGCTAGGTTAAAAGATAAAATGGATGGCTAAGATTAGATGAGAGAATTATAGGTCATGGATAAGGATCTTCTAGAGCATTTTTTATGTGAATGGTTGAGATTAAAAAATGTAGTATGATAATGGATGGTGGAGATGAAAAGTGAATTTAATTTTGGATCAATCATTTAATAATTGTGGTAAGTGGCTGAGGATAAGGATGTGTGAAGGTAAATTAATTATTTATAGTAAAATTATTTAATTAATTTATGGAGAGGAAGTTGTTAGAAATGATAAATTAATTAAATAAATGAAGATTTATTAATTAATTTAAGAGGAAAGGGTAAATTAAATAAATAAATAAAATTTATTTATTTCATATGAGAAAATGGATTAATGAAAGAGGAATAAATTAATTAAATAATAAAATTATTTAATTAATTTAGAAGACATGTTAGGATGAAAGGTGGTGTTAGAACTATGTCAAAAATGAAGGTGCATACATGGTCATTTTTAGGTTTCTAATTTTTTCCCCTCTTTGATATGACGTTCCATTAAGGTGGCATCATGTCAAAGAATAAAAGATGCCATAGTCAGTGATGAAAAAAGGGAATAATGGATGCCCCCTCGAGAGTTTAATGGATAATGGATGTCCTGATTCTACGCAATTGCAAGTAGAATCTACGCAAATGATAGATTTGTGCAAATGAAGGGCAAACATGCACATATTTTGAGTTATTGGATGCGTCTTTTATCTTTTTACTATTTTCACGATCTAACACTGCCACCGAGCGGTTTTCACCGTTAGATCTATCTTTTATTTTCACATTTTTGTGACTGAAAGGCTTGGCACTCTCTCCAAAATACGCCTTGTCATTGAGTTCTATGGTGTAGCCAGTTTTGTGATCCCCTGCAGGTAGATGGTCTCTAAGTTCCAGATAATCTATGATGGCATTGTCATTTTGGAAAGTATCAAGTTCAAGGGGTTCATCTTGTAAATCCCAGTCTATGAGTTCAGGGTGCACCAAGGGTAATGGGTCATTGGGTTGATTGGTTTCAAAGGTAGATATGGTTAAGATAGAGGAGTTGTTTAGGCTAGTGTAAGCATTTACAAAGTCTATGATGGTACTCTCCTCAAATTGATCTGTCAAGTGTGACATTATTCCTTCCTTGGGAAACTCACTTTTAGTATTGTGCGGAATGGACTCTAGAGGTCTAGACCTAGATCTTTGTCCCTCATGTGTTGTGGAGTATATTGTTGAACCACATCAACATCTTTTTCATCACAAGATAGTTCGGAAAGACTATCCCATTCATATTCATTTGAGTCCGTGTCACTCCATTCTTGTAGTCATTGAATCTGCTCTACTAGGTTAGTAGAAGCAGTGTCCCTTGCCTTTTTTTTTATACTTTTCTTGGCTTTTGACCTTTTCTTTTCCTTTGTAGCCTAGCCTAGTAGTGTCTCGGGCTGCTAGAGAAGAAGGTTGGATTGGTTCGGTGATACCTAATTTCCTTAATCCTATAGGACCATGACCGTCATATCCCATCCTTTGCAAGATGGAGAACCCTTGGCCATATTGGTTATTTTGCAATTGGGATGGAGGGTTTTGTGGTTTTGGATTACTGTCTTCATCTTTGTAGAGCCATTGAAGAATGTCCTTCTCATAACTCTCATCGGATAGGCTTCCCCATTTTACAAAAGGGCCTTTAGTAGTCTCGACCAACTTAGGCTTGATCATGGATGGCTTTCCATAGGACTTAGGAGATATAGGTAGTTGTGCTAGGCAAAAGGATTGTGCAATGGTATACTCTCCAACACCCTTGTCTTTGAGCTTGAGGTTAAGTTTGGATGTTTTGCAAGTGGAAGGGAGTGAAGCTGGGTCGATACAGGATGAGGATAATGTAGAGGCATGGTTAGTGGGAATTACAACTTCAGGCTTGGATTGAACGGAGTTGCAATATTGGAATGGACTGGAATCACCTTGAATGGTGATTTATTGGCTGTCATGGGGGAACTTGATACACTGGTGATCGGTGGATGGCATTGCCTTCATTGCGTGTATCCAAGGTCTTCCAAGGAGAATATTATATGCGAGTTCCATGTTAAGCACTTAACACACTACATCTTTTACTACTGGTCCCACTCTAATTGGCAAAACAATAGTCCCCTTTGATGTTCTCTCCTCTTCATTGTAAGCCTTGATGGCAATTTTCTTTTTGGGATCAATGGCATTTTCGAAAAACCCCAACGCAAGGATTAGCTTTAAGGTGCAAATATTTAAACCCGCTCCTTCATCTATTAGAACCCTTTTTATTTTATGCTTATGGATGAAGGCTTCAATGTGGAAGGATGTGTTGTGTGGTCGGGTGAGTGACATTTCATCCTTTTCTGTGAATGAGAGCAAGTGAGGTGTGGTTAGATGACCTACCATGGTCTGAAACTGTTTTCAGCTAAATTGGTTGGGATGGTAGTTTCTGAAAGAGCTTGTTCAGGGATGGCCTTATAAGACGAGGATAGACACAAAAGCGCCAAAATAGAAATGTGCGCAGGTGTTTTGTGGAGTTGGTCCAGGACGTTGTATTGGTTGGATGTAGGAGATGGTTTGGACGGAGCTCCTTTAAGAGTAACCTTTCCACGACGAGTGGTCACATTACAATCAGGGCTTTTATTTATAGTGATCACATTTATATGTGAATCACTTTCAGAAAATGTGGTTAACAACATAGTCATATGACACATTTGTATAGTTGGCGTTGTTAGCCCCACTTTTGTTTTGATTTGAAGAACTTCCCTTCTCATAGTTGGGGACTGGATTCTTGAATACTAAATGATCATCATTAGAGGCATGACCATCAAGTGATATCTATTTTTGATCCAACAAGTCTTGAATGGTGTGATTTAGCACCTAACAGTCGTTAGTTTTATGTCCTTTGTTTCGGTGATACTTGCAAAAGTTAGAATCATTCCACCAAGTGGGTTTAACTTTTGGTTCATAATCACGCACTAGTGGAAGTGTTATGAGGTTGCCCCCTATTAACTTCCTAAGGGAAGATTCGAGAGATTCTCCTAGTATTGTGAATTTTCTCCTAGGAGGAAAATTTGTAGATCTTTGCTCATTACTTGGAGGCTTGTTGGTTGGCGTATTGTTTTGTGGTTTTGATAGAGTGAAGATTGGTTGCTTTTGCACTACATTTTTAGCATCTACCACACCATCGTTTACAATGGGTTTATTCTTGGTCCAAAATCACAGCTTATCCATATTGTTGTTAGAACTAGGGGTGTCTTTGTATAGCTTTATTTGCCCATTTGCTATCAAGGCTTTCTCGATGAGTATCCCCATTTTAATGATCTTACTAAAAGTAGTTGGACATTGTATTTGGATTTGATAGCTGAGTTCAATGGATAGATTGTGCACAAACATTTCTATTCTTTGCTTCTCTGGTATGTGGTAGGGACACTTGCTTGCAAGTTGTCTCCATCTCTGTAGGAAAGAGGCGAAGGATTCTCCCCCTTTTTGCTTGTTATTACAAAGATCCAACATGGAGATTTCATGTTCGATATTGTATGAGAAATGTGTGACAAATTTATCCACTAGCTCATCAAAAGTACGGATACCAGGAGGTAGGTGAGAGAACCACTCCATAGCTTGCCCTCCTAAACTTCTTGGGAATAGTCGCATAATATAAGTTTCATTGTGTGTGACTTCTAGACATGCAGCACTAAATTCCCTGATACAATCTCTTGGATCACCTTTTCCTCGATACTTGTTGAATTTAGGAGCCTTAAACCTTGAGGGAAAAGGTATCATGATCAAAGATTTATCAAATGGATATGGTGATATATCTTCAAGGGAGTAGTGCTTCATGGTTTTCCCACTTTGGATGTCTACCAATTGTTTTTGTAAGGCTTGGATTTGCGTTGTTAATATGTCCAAGGGATTGATTGTATCCTTACCCTTCTCCAAATTGGAAGTATTTTTGTTAGTTTTGGGAGCACCTTTGTCCAGTTTGGAACCATCTTTCAATGACTCAGCTTCATTGGAGGCATTGTTCTCTCTTAGATTTGAGAGATCAAAATCAGACACTAATTTGGCTCCTTGTTGAGCTAACATGAGAAAATACTTATGAGGATCTATGGCAACTACCCTATCCATAACCTTTCAGAATTTTGGGTCTTGAAGTTGTTGAAGAATTTCCTCTTGACTAATCTCCTCATCATCAGAATTATACCCACTATTGTGAAGGGAACCCATGTTTTGTTTTTATTTAGATTGAGATCTAGTTTGAACCATGCAATTTTTGAGGTGTGGGTGAATGTTGGATGTTTTTGGTGTGGTTGAGATGAAAAGATTTTACTAAGGTTCGGATTTTTTATTTTCCGTTGTTCAAACAAATGTGTTCTTGAGCTAAAAGGTAGTCAAAGTAGGGAGAGTTGATCACCGCTATTTGATATAGACTACTTCTTTTATCAAAATCACACTAGTGTAGTTCCGAGGGAAGGATGATTCATCCTGTTTATAAAACTAACTAAATTTTTGCTTTGAAGTTGGAGAATCTTAATGACACCTTAGTGGGAATCTTGTTTTGTTCGTTTGATATTTTTTATTTGGATGACTAGGTGTGTTATGGCAAGGTGAAATGTTTTGGGAAAATGGGTAGGAAAATGGAATCCTATGGTTTTCCTGAGTTCTCAAATGAAATCTATGCAAAAATGGGTATGCTAAAATGAATTTGTTTTCTCCTCAAAATGTTGGGAAGTGCTCTCTATTTTGGATGTGCAGGACTGTGTTGTATATGCACAGGACTGTACAACGAATGTGCAACTTTGTATGCGCAGAACTGCGTTGCAAATGCACAGGACTGCATTGTAAATGTGTAGAAAGAGTATATGCACAGCAGGATTTTACAGATGTGCAACAGGATTGTGTAAAAGTGCAGCTGGAGTAAATGCACATCAATGTTTGACAAATGTGTAACAAGATGGAGTGTATGTGCAGATCTGCAAAAGTTTTGTCCTTTTTGTTTCAGATTTTCAATTTTGGTTTGTTTGCATGATTTCCTAGGATGTTCAAAAGTTTGAAGTACTATCTTTGATTCAAGTTGTTGCCAGAAAACACAACAAGCAAGAGGTTGTCATGATTATTTGAAACAAGTTTTTTTTGATAAATGAAAAACAAGCAAGTACAATCCTATGGATGGCCAGGTCAATATTCGTCGAATTCCAACTTGGTTTTTACACTAGTCACTTCCATAAAGGCAAACAGTTAGTAACTTGATAGCATCGGCTCCCCTCCACAGCACTCACTTCTTGCGCATATCAAGTTACAGTTCCTCTGAAGAGTTGAACTTTCTATCTCTACACTAGATGAGTGTATGACGTTGGATGGCTACAGAGGTCTGACCTCCTGCATCAACAAATAGTGGTTTTTGGCTTTCTAAGAACAAATGGCTTTTTAGTATGGACATCCGTTCATGTGGTTACACGTGCGGCAATTCACTCCGATAAGGAGGCTTCCTAGCCTACAAAGGTTACACTCCACAAGGTTTTGGGGGAAATATTTGTTGGTGTAACACAATAGCACCCGTTGTTTGCAACTTTTGTCACAAACACAATTTATTTATAGCGACTTGGAAGTGGCTTGGCTTTAGCCCGTATTGCTTAAGGTCATCCCACTTGGAAGGAAGGAATTCCAAGCACAGACCTCTCTAAAGGTTACACATGCAAAATGATGATTTTGGCATTTTGGTCACCTAAGAAAGGGGAGAGCATAGTCCTATCATCATTTTGAAAACACAGAGAACACTGGTTCTTTATCCCCCTAGTTAAAAATAAAGAAACTAAATGTGTTTAATCTATCAAGCACAGAAGTTTTTAACAAGATAGCAATAAGTTGGAAAAGATTTTGTTTATTTTAACCTTCTAACAAGTCTAGGTGTAGATTGTTGCTTGAAGAAATAAACAAGTGTTACTTTCCCTTATTAAGCTATGTGATAGATTGTAGTACAAGATAGTAAAACATAAAGAAATTGTTCAGTTTTTAACCCCTAGGTTGGGACTAGATGCAAGTTGTGATGCAACAAAATGATTTACTTTCCTCCTAGTTAAGTCTATGTGATGATTTGTATGAACATATTAAGTTACTTTCCCCTAATTAGTTCTAGGTGGCTTAAGAATGCAGCTAAAATGACTAAGTCCAGCTCCTAACACCTGTAAATGAAAGTTAGTACGGAAAATCTTTGTGAAACATTACAATTCTTCTGACAGCATTTAAATGTGCTGAAACAGAAGGTGGATGTGCAGGACTGCTCAGTGTTTGCACAAAAACACATATGCATAGAACTAATTGATGAATGCATAGGTCTATGCAATGGATGCGCAGGAATAGTGTATGCGCAATATTTGCACAAAAAGACGGTGTGGATACGCAGAACTATGGATGCGTAGCAAGAATCTGTAAATGCACAGGTCTGGAACATGAATGTGCAGAATCGACCTGTTACGATAGCAGATTCACAAGAAAACTCAAATGGAGGCTAAAAAATGGGGCTAAGCCCCACGGTGGGTGTCAGAAATGTTAGTGGAAAATGTGAACAATAGTATTAAACAACTAAACATCCAATAACTCAATGGAAATTGATGTAAATACAAGTAAATGAAGAATATACCTTCGAGGACCGATTTACCTCTATACTTCCATTGTCGCCATATCTCTTCTTGATCTTGATGGTAATGGAGCTCTCAGAAGTGTGTACTTCCTTGCTGTTGAAGATGACAAGAGTAGAACGGTTGTAGGTGGACAATGCAATGGAGATCACACTACAATGCAATACTAATGGAGATGGATTGATGGAGACATGATTAGATGATTATTGTGATAATGGTGTTGTGTGAATGCAAATGGAGATAACTTTGCCAAAGGCACGCTGGTAGGATTCCTGCAGAGTAAGATTACGAATGCTTGAGTGGATGAAATGAGGGAATGAGGGTTCATTTTATAGACTCAAGAGAGGCCAAATCCAAGTGTCAATAGATCCATGACTGGAGGAATTATTTGTGATGTGTACGGTTGAGGAAGCTTGAGGGAATGTGTGCGAATCAAAAGAGGACAAGTGTCCAAGATCCTTTCATAAGTTATGGGAGTTAATAGAATAGATTGAGGAGTTAACTAAATAGACTAACTAGTTAAGTGAATTGATTAATTAGATAACTGATTTGACTAATGAGTTAACTGATTTTGATTGGAGGAGAAATAGGACATGTGGGTGAGGGAATATTAGCTAATTAAATATTAAAATATTTAATTATGTGTGCAACATGGTGAGGTGGAAAGGTGAGGTGGAAAAGGTGATGTGGAATTTTGGACTTTGGAATAGAGGAATTTGGGATTAATTAAATAATTTAGGATTATTTAATTATATGAGACATTAGAAGAATTTAGGGATTTTAATTAAATAAATTAGAATATTTATTTAATTGATAGAAGAATAAGAATTAAAATAAATAATTTGACTTAGCCATTTTTAGGTGTATACAAGATAAATGAGTGGAAAGTGGAAGTCAAAGTGGTTATCTAGTAGATGCTAAATGCAAGGGTACTACACATGGCACCTATAAATAGGTTTTCATCATGGTACTTATCCAATGCGCCACCGAAGTGGTTTTCACCAGAGGATAGATTATTTCTCTTTACTATTTTCATTTTTTAAATTTTTTTTAAATTATTTTTTATGTACAATTGGAATTCTCGTGAGTTAGGCATAGAACCTCTTGAGGTGAAGGTAATCCTATGAATCCTCATTATGCTATAGGTATTAATTATTTGTTAATATTTTCCAAGGGGTTGAGGTTTATTGGTTGAAACATTGGGTTCTTGTTGAGGAGACCCAAGTTGAAATCCCCATAGGGACATCTAATGTGGAATTCTAAGTTGTGATTCTTGGTCTTCCATAGTTGGATTCTAATGTGGATGTGTTCAAACTACTAAGTGTTCATGCTTGGGGATGAGGGATCCCGTATTGTGGCCTCACCGGTTCATAGCTCCAGTAAAAAAAGCGTTCACTGATTAAAAAAAATTATTTGTTAATATTATATTGGGTGCATATGCTTTGTAAGTTGCCCATGTGGTAAATAAGAATAAAAGTATTTACCCCACATGCATCAAATAGTAGTAAGTACCTTTAGTAAGACCCTTATATTGTAATAACTTCTCAAGTGGAATTTATCTTGGATATTTGTAATTGGAGTGTATGTTAGATTGGGACCTTGCCCTCTTGAAGTGGCACTATGAAGATAATATAAAGCATTCTATTGCTATCTTTACTGTGTATATCAATATGCATTGTTTTTATTTATCTTATTAGGTTCCTTACATGAACACTTAGCTGGATTTAATATTTCACTAATTCTAGGAAGTCTTCCTCAAAGATTTACTCTCCTCGAAGACACTCTGTATATGAAAGACATGTTATAATTTGGCTTAAACAAGGTCATAATGTGTTATAACACACTCTTTGAGACACATGAAGATTACTAGGGCCCACATGAAATGTGGTATTCTCATGTTACCTTCTATTGGAGATTTCATATGCAACCAAAAGTGACTAAGGATAATTTATGTTTTGGTATCTAGATAAAAAAGGGATCAATAATTGGTTGATCCCACAATAGTGTGTGCCACTTGTGGTATATACTAAATTTTTCCTTATTTATCACATATTTTTTTTAAATAATGGTTTAATCCTAGAGGGGTTCCATATAAGGGGGTTTGATTGAAGGGTGCTAGATCAAACATCCTTGGATATGACCTCCTTAAGATTAAATCAAACACCTGATGGAGCCTCCTCCACACCTATCAAAATACCAACAAAACCAACAATTTTGCTTCACCTTTTGGGAGATCAAATGAAATCATTTGGAAATGTCATTTTGTATTATGTATTATGTAGTATTAGATTTACAAAAATTATAATATGTATTATGTTTTCTTTAATATTATTTTTTTAAAATTATAATGAATGTAGGTCCATTACGAAATAATAACATATTAAAATATGTTTTAGTCCCATTTCTCTGTGGAGCACTTAAGATAGAATTTAAAAGGGGAAAGAAGCTTAACAGTGAGTTTAGACCTAAAGTCACATCTAAACTAATTAATCCCTTATAATTCTAGTAGCATTTATGCCTTGTATGCTATTCAATTTATATGTTGTATTGAGTGTTTTGACAGTGTATTGTGAGATTTGTGTTATAATTCATTGTATTGAACTTTTTTATGAGGCCTTGTTGTACCATCAAGGTATTTTAATTGTGTGCTATAGATACTTTTGTTGTGATGTTTTGTATGACCATCAATGTGTTCTTGATGAGGTTTTGTATTGGCATTGAGATTTCCAACTATGTATTATGAGATACATATGTTGTGTGTTTATATATTTAGATTATTACAATGTTTTAGCTTCACTATTTTCACTATATTTGGTGTAGGTGAGATCATTACATCTTATTCATCATTATGAATTATTTTCAATATTGTTCCTTGAATCATGCTAGTCATAGATGATTTACAGTAAGAAGCGATGATTTAATATCATGTTGGGTGGTTTATGTTGCTTTGGCTATTATTATGTGGAGTTGGTACGCCCAATGTTTGATTTGAGTGCATAGGTATAGGATTTCTCCAAATGTTGGATATATTCACGATGGTCATTTTGGCGTAAAACATGTGTTAACCTCTAACTCACTCAAGTTGAGTGTGAGATGAGTTTTGTGAATCCCTATGTAACCCCATATCTGAATCAATGGTGATTCTAGAATATGCATGTTGTGCAAACGCATAAAGAGTGTGTGAGTCTTTTGTGTATGGCTACTTTATATTATTTTATTGCATTTAAATTTATTTCAAAATGCATGCTTGTTGCATTTGCAAAAATATTTAAATGCTTAAGTCAAAAAATAATATTTGCACTTTGGTAAAAAATGGTTATTGCATATTTATTTTTAGTGGAAGGGGATTAAAGTGAACCATTGTTCTTTAGAAATAAAATATTAGCTTATAGGAAATTATAGAATTGCATTATAGTGGAAACTTAATTCAATTGCCTTGGTTATAGGGAAATATTAAATTAATTGCATAAGTATAGTCTTATTGGATTATTTCCTTGAAAAATATCAATGTAAGTTAATTGTATTGTATTTGCCTTATTGAATCATTTGTATTGATCTAGTTATATTTGAAAATGTTATTTTTGCATAAGTAATTTTAAAATAACAAAATAGAGGAATAAGTATACAATGAAAAAATAAAGGTTTATTTTGATTCACTTTATATTTTTGGAAACCTACCCATCCCAGCCCCCCTCTCTTCTCCTCTTTTGAAAATGGATGTAAACTAGAGATGCTTGGATTTAGATTGTGCTTGGGAATGGAATGGATGGAGGATTGAATTTCTTGGTTTATTATTGAAGGTGTATTCCTAAGAAAAACCTCTCTTCTCTATTTTTTCAAATTGAATTGGAAAGGTATTTTCCTTGTGACTTATAATTGAAAGGTTTCGTATTCATTGTCATGCCATATTAGGTCGAGATATATGGCTTCTCCTTATAGGAATGATTTATTATATTTATTTTCATCTTTTTAGGCATTGTTTTAAATTTGAAAAATGCAAGAATGGAGCCAAGATTATGGCAAAATTTTCTTAAATATTCCTAAAAAAATGTGCATAGGAAAGAATGTTGTTGTGCATTTACTACAATATAGAGGATAATTGAAATTTGAGAATTTTGTGTAATTTAGGATACATTTTTTGAAGGTTCATGATGATGTAATCAACATTGAATTTGGGGATTTTTATGGGTTTTCCTACCTTTTAAAAATGAAAATTGAAAATTAAAACTATGTTTGACATTTTTATTTTGTGAGATGAATAGTCTCCTTAATATATTGTGATTTTGCATCATTGATCAATGTGCCATAACTTTTTGCATTGATTTTCATGCCAACCCAAAATTGTAATTTAGGCCATTGGGCACTTAAGACTAAGGTACAAAGTAGGAAAGGAGTGGCCTCTCACCACTTGCTTGGATTTTAAAGGCATTCATGTATAGAGATAGTTGATATTTTAACCAATTAATAACATAAACACATTGGGGTTAAATAAAACATGTGATTAAATAAGATAATTACACCATGCATTGAATACTTCACAAGGATATGGACTTGGATGTAGAGGACATGCCACAACTCTTGAAATTTCATGAATGTTGTTGAGTAACCTCATATGAGGTATGATTTCCATCTCAACATTATATATAGTTGTTGTGCTAGTGTATTGACAGTCCTTGGCTTACTTCTAGGATCCTCATCCTATCTTATTAGTGGATTTGGTATCCGACATGTGTTGAGACCCCTACATGTATGTTGGTGACATGTATGTTGGTGACATGTATGTTGTTGGTATTTATTTATATGTGTTAAATTGCATGCATTGATGGTGTGGAAACCTTTGTGAATGCATATTGGATTCTTTTTGTATTTTGAATTATGTGCATTGAAGGTGTGAGGAACCCTTATACATGAATGTTTTTTGGTATCCTCTTTATACTCCTATTGGCATGAGTTTTTCTACATATACTATTGTATGTATTCATTATTATGGGTTGCTACATGTGTTGTTGTATGTATTGATTGACATGAGTTTTTCCATGTACTCCTTATTTGTGTGTGTGATTAATACCCAATTCGACTGTCTCCTAAGACAATGAGGTGGGATTGAGGGTTCCACATGATTGGGTGGTGCTAAACCATTGTTGGGGTAGATAAACTTGGAGGATGCTCATTTGATAGCATGTTGGACTCACATGGTATTAGATGCTTCTTGTGTCTCTTCTTTGTTATAGTTTTTGTTAAACATTGTAAACTAGGTCCTTAAGACCATCATACTAAGAGCATAGTTGTACATATTATATCTTCTTATGCTAGTTATGATACATCCATGTTTGGGATGAGCCCCTTCAATTGTAGTAATTATTTGATATTGTTTTGGATGTTTTCACACCTTATCTTGTGAGGTTGTTAGTATGATTTATTATGTCAAAATCATGTTATATTAGCATGTTTGTGTTACACATATGGTTCCTAAGGTTGTCATTAATGTCAACACTATCACAAGGTTGTCATTGATGTCAACACTATCATGGATGTGTGATGGTGTTCATGGTTGGATGTCATGTCCTATCCTGTAGAGAAGATACAGTTCATGGTTGGATGTCATGTTGAATATAATGAGGTTACTAAAGTTCATGGTTGGATGTCATGCCTCGATCAATGCAGAGTTGAGTATGAGGTTATATTAAGATGGGAATTAGAAGCATCAAGAAGACATATTAAGATATATTGATATGTGAATTAGAAGCACTAAGATGATTAGATGTGTTGTTGATGTTGGGAAGATGTTACTGGTGCCCTGAAGCATATTGTATGATCTCACCTATTGTTCTTAAGAATGCATGTGTTGATACAAAGAAGGTTTGGCCTCTGAAAGTTGGTGAAAGTTTCTGCTATAGGATGACTTCCTCTAAAGATTGTCTAGGAGATTGCTCTGCATTCCTTTGCATTTGCAATTATGAATATGTGGTTCTGGAACTATGTTCAGGGTGCTGTGTAGGTGATAATTCCAAGTTTTCAAATCATTTGTCCTTCCGTTGTGAAAGTTATGCATGATAGAGTACCGACATGTGTTCTGGTAGAGTAAGGTTGTGTTGAAGGCATGTTGGAATGTTCTGCATTCCTCTGGCTATGAATATTTGTCTTTGTGGTTTTGTGAACATGTCTATGGATGTACATTACATGCTTTCTTGGAGTTTCAAGTTTCTTGGTGATCCACAAGCTTAGTTTTTCAATGACAGTGTTGGTCTCTTACAATGATTTAACAACTGAGCTCTTAAAACTGTAACTCAGAGATTAGACATCTAAACTGAGTAGCTGTCTTAATCAATATGGAGATGCATTTCACTTGTCAAGCCAGGGATGTGAACTTTAAATGGGTCAGCACGATATGTGCACTAAGAACTTCCAAAGTAGCCATGTTCATTCTATAGCTAAGAAAGACATAATGCTGAAGATAAACTGCTAGAAAGGAAATAACAGGAATGCTGGACATTTACCAACAACTATTCTGGAATCAAGTACATGACAGAAAGTAAAAGTCTGGGAAAGCAAACAAGAAACTACTTTGTTTGCTTTGGCTACAGGAACAGACACATAATAGAATTCTAGTGGCTGCAGGAACATTCAATGCCAGATTTAACTAAATGCTTAACAAAAAATGTAACTAAACTAGAGGGTGGAATTCTCACCAAGTGGGCCCCCTTGGATGAGTACTCCCTAAGACAAAGGTAAACTCAAAAATGCAGAATTACAACTTTATTTTATTCATTCAAAAAGATGAGTACAACTGAACATTATAACTGTATTACCAAAAATTGGATAATGCAAGTACAATATCTGAATAATCAATAACTCCCACAGAAGGAGTATCAGAGTCTTATTTATAGAAGAAAGACTACAAAACTAACTAACTAGAAGGGTGGTCAACTCCAACAGAATAAGAGGATGCCACATTATGAAAAACATACAAAGTGGAACAGAGGTTACGCATGCAGGGGAATCTGGTCAAGCGAGTTGCTTTAACGTAGATTTAGTATAAAAATAACTCCTAAATTCACTCAACAGGTATTTAAGATTAGTTACAAAGCGGTTGCCTTCCCTCCATTTGACATTTGAATGGTCATCATGTTTGATTTTTATGTCAAGCGACCAACCAACAGAATCTTCCTCACTTTATGGATGCCGAGTATGTCTGCATAACAATATTAGTACACACAATAATTACACATCTGTAACTACCTAGGAGTAACATTCATTAACCATATGTAAAATTAACATAGATAGTTGAAATAGCATGTCTTTTCCATAAAAGGATATAAGAAATAACCTATGCTCAACAAGTTATAGCTTTGGGGTAATGACATAAAAAGATCAGGATTAAAGTACCAAAGTCCAAGATAACTACAGCAAATGGATAATAAAGTTTAACAAAATTGAGTCATAAACTAGACTCATCACTCTCCCCAACCTAAAACTTTGTTGGTCCTCTAGCAGAGGAAGGGTTGTTCTTTTGTTTGGTTAATGCTCTAAAGTTAGCAACTGCCAATTGTCCAATATCAGTCTCTCTGGTGTACGAGGTAGGATCCCAATAGAACCCTTGCTGCCTATCCAACCTGCTCCATCTTTGTCGCTCTTCAGCAATATCATATTGGTAAAATCTATAATTTGTCACTAACCACAATAGGATAGGTGGTTGAAAGATTAAGGGAAGCCAGAATTGTCCCTTTGTCCTTCCAATCTGAATATATCTGTCCACTCTTTTACATGCTGCAACATAATTCTGTAGAGAGTGAGGCTCTACTTCTTTTAGCTCATCAGATAAACCATTCCACCTTTGTGTCAAATGTCCTTTCATAGAGTCTCCAATAGTGTGTGCCATCTTCTCATATTCTCTGTAAGTTGCTTCTCTTTCAGGCAGGATTCTGTTACCATAACTTGGCCTATAAAGCATTCTATGCCAATCATTGAAAATGCTTTCTAGATTTCCAGATTCATCTCTAATAGACAATGGAGTGTTGAATTCTAATTTCTTATAAGCCCTGAACTGTTGTCCCTAACTAATTTCATTTTGCATCCAGGACATAAATGCCCTCAACTGAACATCCCCAACATACAACAAGGGGTTCCACTCATGGTCTTGGGACACAGCAAAATTATGTAAATAAAATTCACACAACAAATTCTTTATTTATGGAGGAGCAATCCTATAAGCATTGAAAAATTTAAGAGGAGATTCAATGGAAGGGTTTAAACTAGAAACAATCCTTGCTAACTTAAAAGAGAGGTACCTTTCCTTTAAATGTAGAGCATAGACTCTTGGGGGACTCCTGCATTCTAATACCTGAGGCACCAATGATGTCATACTATCCATTCTCTCTTTTAAAGTTGCAATTTCTGTATTCTTTTCTTTAATCTCTTCATCCTTCTTTTGAATTTCATTCTTCAATCTGTGTTTTTCCATCTTCCATTCCTTTTCTCTCCTCTGTATTTCATTCCACAGATTCATGGCTACCATGTGCATTAAAAAATCAGGAGGTTTGTGTATGCCTACCAAAGGCTTTCCTGGCACAGATGGTAGATCTTCATGTAGCATAGGCTGCAGGGTTTCTGATTACTCAGCCAATTGTAGCTGCAGGGTGTCTTGCTGCAGGAACTCCTATTTATCTTCATATTCTTGTCTTGTAATATGCTCAGTAACAGCGGCAAGGTCTGCCAGAGTTACATCTGCTGCTTCCTTAATTATGTCTTTTTCTACATCATTCTCATGCCCCATTGGGGCCTCTGTATCTTCAACTGTCATTTCATCAACCCTAGGTCTTGTCTACATAGATGCACCGGAGGCAGGCTCAGCAGGTCTTGATTTACTAGAAGGGCTGTCATGTTGCTCTTCGGCTACAAGAAGAACAGTGTTAGCTTTTCATTTCCTAGAGTGCAACACCTTCCTTTCTGTGGTTTTCTTTTTGGTTTTGCCCTTCTTTATTTCTGCCCTTCTCCTCTGTGACCTAGTTTGAATTAAATTGCTAAGAGGAATATCCTCATTGTCAGAATCTAAAGAATTTTCTTTGTCTGCATGCTTTGCTTCAGAAGATCTAATCTCAATAGCTTGTTTTGTTGTAGGAGGGTTTGCACTGGAAGTTGAAGTTCCCAGAGTAGCTTCAACATAACATACCCTTCTCCTAGTTCTATGATGTTGCGGCACAACCACAGGTCACAAATGACTAGGTCTTATTTGATCAATATTCAGAAATTCCTCCCAAGTCATATTGGATACATCATGCAGAGACTTCTCAACAAGCAATTTGATTAAACAGTGGTGAGAGACAGAATTAGGCCTACCTTTTTGGGTTTCAGCGGCCATAATCGAGAGAAGGTGGTAAAGCACATTTGGCACGTTCATTCTTCTTCCATGTCTCATATGATTCAACAATTTGAAATGCACAGAGTGAAGGTTTGACTGCTGACCTTCCCAAGTAATGTACTTCACCACATGGATAGCTACCTATTTCCACAGTTCAGGCAGAGAGGTCCTTTTGGCTCCCTGCTTGTCTATAGTCAATGGTGGATCACTAGGTTCTGTAAACTCGGCCCTAGTTGACCTGGCATCTCTAGGAATAGGGTATTCTTCGCCATCAACAAGTAGACCTATAACTTCTGCAATTCTCTCCTCAGTGGCCAACACCTCCAATCCTCTTACCATGGCTTTACCATCAGATAATGTCTGAGCAAATTCTAGCGCAATATTTTCATCAAAACCATTTAACTTCAAGAAATAGTCCATCCATCCACAATTTCTAAATTCAGCCTGGCTAAGTGCATCCTGCAATAATACATCATGAACTGTGGGTTCATTCTGAATTAATCGTCCTCCCATGACTTAGCTACTTGAAAACAATCACACTGCAAAGTTTTTTTTCTCTGCAAAAAGTTTGAAAACTAGCTTCACCTTCCTGCAATCCTGTTAAATTTTCAATAACTCATGCTATCTACATTTTCCTTTACGACTTATTTTCTTGGGAATGCAAGACAAGGGTGGTACATGCATTAATGAATGATCGATGAAGGTTGTCATCTCACACTTGCGAGCCATCACCTCACTCAAGATTCAAATCATTCAAATTCAAAACTTTACCGGCATTCAGGCATAAAACATATGGATGGACTGACACGTGGACATCATATTGACACTCCCTCCCCAACCTTAATTTAGGCATGTGTCCACACATGTGGATTTGATGCGTGATAGGACAAGGAAGGGAATAATAACATGCTACAAGAAATATCGATATTAATGTACAATAATTAAATGAATGAACCACAAGATAATTAAGAGAGAATTATTAAAGTGTGCATACCTTTATTTGTGGAAGATTGGTTGCAAAAATCATGGAGAAGGTAACGGGTAATGCTTAAGAATTTTTTGAGCAATGAATGAAGGTGGAGTGGCCTGAAGCGAGATGAGATGAAGTGTAATCAATACACATGATGGAAGAGAGAAGAATGGATATGGGTGGGTGGATGGGCGAAGAAGTGAAAGAGTGGACTCCCACGAATGTGGAAATCTTTATTATGACAAGTTTTGTACCTTGGTTAGCTAGAAGGAGGGACACTAGGTCCACTACCTTTGGCTGCAGGAAGTTCTGGAGCTGCATGTTGAGTGAATTGTTGCAGGAAGTCTTCTTTGGAGGCTGGCTTGTGATATAGCCTGAGTCGATGACCATTGACTAATAGTTTAAATTTGACAGGGTCAATAGTAGTAAGCTAAACAGCACCATTGGAAAACACTTCAGCAACCTCATATGGTCCTAACCACCTTGTCTGTAATTTTCCTGCATTCTCCTGATACCTTGAGTCATAAAGCAAAGCCCAATCACCAGGCTAGAACTTCTTATCTTAGATGTATTTGTCATGCCACCTGATTCTCTGATTCTGCACCACTTCTGTATGATGTAAAGTTGTTTTTTCTCATCTCATCCAAAGCATTGAGCTGCATGATTCTTTCTGTTTGTGCCTTAGATAGATCCATCCCCAAGTCAAGTGCAGTCCGAAGAGTTCTATGTTCAAATTCAATAGGCATCATGGTTGTTTTGCCATAAAGTAACTCAAAAGGAGTAAAACTAGTAGTTGTTTTCTAGGTTGTCCTGTAGGCCCAGACAGCTTCTGGCAGCTTATTTGCCCAATCCTTCCTATGGATAGCCACAGTTTTGGTCAAGATGGCTTCTATTTCTCTATTAGTCACTTCAACTTGGCCATTAGCCTGGGGATGATAAGGAGTAGACCTCTTGTGTCTTATGTTGTATTCCTAAACTAGTGCTGCAACTAGAGTTGAGGTGAACTGAGCTCCTTGACTAGTCACTAATTCTCTGGGAACTCCATACCGTGTAAAGATTTCCTCATAGAGAAATTATGCAACCTTACTGTCTCTTACATGCTTCATGGCTTTAACTTCTACCCACTTAGTTACATAGTCAGTGCATACTAAGATATAGGATTTACCATTAGATGGAGGATCAATAGGTCCCACAAAATCTAATCTCCATTTATCAAATGGAGTAATCACAAGCTAAGGATAAAGGGGCATCTCATCAGATTTTGTTGGCCATCCCATCCTTTGACAACTATCACATTTCTTGGTATATCTTGCTCCATCCTTGTATAGTGTAGGCCAATAATAACCTGCATTCAAAATCTTCATTACAGTTCACTTTGCTGCAAAATGTCCTCCTCAAGGTTCATTGTGATAGACATGCAAAATGTCATATGTTTCATCTTCTATCACACATCTCCTCATGACATTGTCTGGTCCAGTATAGAACAAGCATCCAGCATTCCATGAAAAAGGAAAAGATTTTTCAATTAGTACCCTTCTTTCCTTAGGAGAGAAGTGAGGAGGGACTCTTCCTGTGACTAGGTAATTGGCAGTGTCAACATACCAAGGTGTTTGCACAATGAGTGAAAACAAATGTTCATCAGGAAAAGAGTCATCAATGACCTAGTTATCTTCTGATATAGTCATTCTTGAAAGAAAGTCTGCAACCACATTGGCCTTTCCTGGCTTATCCACAATAGTGATGTCAAATTCCTGCATTAACAACACCCATCTTGCTAATCGACCAGTTATGAGAGGTTTGTTCATGAGATACCTAATGGCTACATGATCTATGTGCACAAAGATTTGATAACCGGTTATGTAGTGCCTAAATTTATTAAGTGCATAGATGACTGCTAACATTTCCTTCTCTGTCACTGTATAGTTGAATTCAACACCCTGTAAGTTTTTGCTTACAAAATAAATAGCATGCTCAATGACTCCTTCTTTCTGGCCTAAAACTGCTCCTATGGCATAATCTGATGCATCAGTATGAATATGGAAAGGAAGTTCCCAATTGGGGCCTTTAAGTATAGGAGCATGGGTTAAGGCTACCTCTAAATCAAAAAATGCTTTATCACAATCTTCATTACATTGAAATTTAGCATCCTTTGTAAGAAGAGTATATAATGGGGATGCCATTTTGCTGAAATCTTTGATGAAGCGTCTGTAATACCCTACATGACCCAAGAAACTCCTGACATCCTTTTGCTTTACAGGAATGGGCAGATTGATGATTACTTCAATCTTTGCTAGGTCTACCTGTATTCCTTTTGGAGAAATGTAGTGACCAAGTACTACACCTTCCTGCACCATCATGAAGCACTTTACACTATTTAATGATAGGCTGTGGTCTTCACATCTTTCCAACACCTTGCCTAAGTTTGCTAATGCTTCTTCAAAAGTAGCACCATAAGTATTGAAATCATCCATATAGATTTCCATACAATCATGTGATATATCAGAAAATATGCTAATGACTGCTCTTTGGAAAGTTGCAGGTGCATTGCATAAGCCAAATGGAAGCACTGAGTAGGCATATGTCCCCCAAGGACAGGTAAATGTTGTTTTCTCTTGATTTTCAGGTGCAATATGAATCTGATTGTAACTGCTGAATCCATCCAAAAAGGAAAAGTACTGCTTTCCTGCAACTGAGTCCAATACTTGGTCTATGAAAGGAAGGGGAAAATGATCCTTTTTGGTGGAAGAATTTAATTCTCTATAATCAATACATACTCTCCATTTTACTCCCTTCTTGGGCACAAGAACCAGAGGGGACACCCATTGGCTATCTGAGATTGGGTAGATAAATTTTACATCTAATAGCTTCTACAATTCCTCTTTGACAATTTCTCTTAGTGCAGGGTTGATTCTCCTTTGTGGTAGTCTTACTGGTGTACAATCTTCCTTTATGTAAATCCTATGGGTGCATAATGTAGGATCCAATCCTTTCATATCATGATAATCCCATGCAAAAGCATTTTTATGTTTCTTTAACAAATTTGCCAAGGACAACTGTTGTGCTTGAGTCAAATTGCAGTTAATATTAAGATATCTTTCTTCTAAAATTTCCACTTGAGTTGTGAAGTCAACCATAGTTATCTCATTAATGCTAGGTACCTTAATATCTTGTGGAAGCATTGTATGTAACATACCTAATGCTGCAGGAAAAATTGGAACAAGCATCCTCACTAGATCAGCAGAATGAGAGGATGATGCTTCCTCCACTTCACAAAGATTTTGAATTATATTAGACAACCCCTCCTCCTCTTCTTGAAGCTACAGGAAAGAACTTCTGTCTATCATCATAAGCTGTTCCACAGAGTTAGTTTCCTCTACCTCTTCACCAATATGAGGCCAAATAGGATTATCCATATCATGAGATGGTTGTGCAGGTGGATAAAGAACAAGTGTTTTAGTGCTTCTCCCATCAAAGATGGTCATGTCTCCTGACTGGCACCCAATATAAGCATCTGTTGTGGCTAACAACGGCCTTCCCAAAATGATGGGGTGTCCTCCCAATGTAGCTATAGGAGAAAGTATCATGAAATCAGCTGGATATTCCCATGAATCTAGGGATACCACAAGATCCTCAACTATCCCATCAGGTTTAACAGTAGAGCTATCAGCAAGCTGCAGGACAGTAGGGGTTGGTCGCATAGTTGCAACATTCAGTTGTTGCAGGATATCCTTTGTCATTACATTTATGGTTGCTCCAAGATCAATCAAAGCATTTCTGATTTGGATTCCATTTATGACAACTCCTACCACAGGACTTCCTGGATCATTATATTTGGGAACAATCACTTTTCCAAGCATGATGTCAGCCAACTATCCCACCACATGAACCATAGTGGGGTCTTTCCTTTTTTTGCCTGGCTTCTTAAGGCATGCTTCTTTGATTGCTTTGCCATATATAGGAACATCTTTTATGGCTTGAAATAGAGGAATCTTAACACATACATGTTTCAACTACTCTAGAATATCAAAGGTGGGTTCCCCTTCTACTACCTTTTGTTTCATAGTTTCTAACCTTTGTGGAAATGGTGGTTCTTGGGGAGTCTGTTTGACTGCCATTGGTTCAAGATTTTCAGGTACATCTAATTAAATGGGGGTTTTGTTAGGTTTCACTTCTTCCTCAGAAAGCTCAGTAATGACAAGTCTTGAAGGAGCTACCAAGGTAGTTCCTGAACACAGATGTATATCACTTACATTCATAGCATATGCAGGGAATTGATTTGGATCAGCAGAATATACTAGCTATTACTATGGTCTATTATTTGGGTTAGGTGAGGGTTGAGCTGGTATCTGAGTAGGTTTAGGTGTATTTGAATTGGAGCTAGCAGGTGGAGGCATTATAGCAGGCTATTGGGGCTGAGGAGGTGACTGCATGTAATTAGTGGTCTAATTTGGCCATTACTGTCCTCCTCTCCATTGAGATGTTTGCTGCCAATTTCTTGGAGGTGACTACCAATTCTTCGAAGACTGCTGCCACTGGGGTGCAGGGTTTTGGTAATTTAGCCAAGCATTTTGAGGGTTGTTCCAAGGTTGAGGTGGATATCCTCCATAACTAGATGGAAATGGTTGTTGTCATTCGTTACCAGATGCATAAGTATTAAAATGTGAACTAGCATATGATAATGGATCTGGTGACATACCTTGTCTTGGAGCCCATGGCCTCCTTTGTGCAACATAGAAGACTTGATCCTCTTCAACTTGTATTGGATTGAACTTAGGTGGAATCTGCTTGCTATCAATGTTAGCTACTAGCTTGCATCTCCAGTCCCTCTTCTTTTGTTTGCAATGAGGACAATATTCTGCCAACATTGCCTCAGCCTCTTCATGCTTCTTCTTTTCTTGGAGTGTGTCCAACTGGGTGGCCATATTATTTATAATATCTTTCTTAAAATTAGATAGCAAGTGGCTTATCTCCATCCTTGAAATTCCATTGGTAGAGTTTTTCCCGTAAGGGGATGGTAACCTCTTCCTTTCTTCATGGCTGCTCTAGAATAATTCTGGCACAACTTCTTAATACCATCCCAAGACACTTGGGTAATATCTCCTCCTCCCATTAAATCCAAGGCATCTGTACAATGCTCACTTATTCCCCTGAGGAAGAGTAGTTTCTGAGAATCCTCAATGAGTGCATGATGGGGAGACTTTTGTAAATAAAACAGGAACCTTGAGATGTAATCCTCCAAACTTTCATCTTCTTTCTGCTGCATTCTGAAAACATCATTTCCTCTCATATCCCCACTCCTACAGTAGTCTTTATATTTCTCAAGAAATTTAACTTTCATTTCTTCCCAGGTATTGACAACATCACTACCTAGACTCATAAACCACCTTAATGCAGCCTCCTTCATGGTAGTAGGAAACAACTTAAGTTTATGAGCATCAGTAGTGTAGTCATAGCTTCTGCAGAGGATATCAAATTCAAACAAGAAGGTGTATGGGTCCTCTGTTGCAAGTCCATAGAAATTGGGGAGAGCTAAAGCAAGTATGTTCTTGAGATTATCTACTTCATTTTGGATTGGAGCAATCAAAAATGGAAATGTTGGTTGATTAGGTACATTTTGGGCAGCCATGACTACTTGTCCTACTATCAAGGCAAATGGATTTTCAACTAGATTTGGGGTATCTTGTTCTTCAGAGGAGATTTCAGAGCTATTCAAATCAGGGAATGCATCAAGGAAAGGATTCACTTCTGCTTCTTCTGCTTGGTGAGTTAAATCATTAGGAAGGAATCTCCCTAAAGCATCTCTTCTCCTACCTCTATGCATGCAATATACTCAGTATCAGCCACTTCTCACACAAAAAAAATATTGATGGGTTGTAGATGGTTTCTTCCTAACTAAAACACATTTTAAGGAGAAACTGTAAGGAATAATACTAAAGATGACTCCAAAGATCTTCTTAGTTTGACACCATCCCCGACAATGAAGCCAAAAATGTTGGTCTCTTATAATGATTTAACAACTGAGCTCTTAAAACTATAACTCAGAGATTGGAAATCTAAACTGAGTAGCTGTCTTAATCACTATGGAGATGCATTTCACTTGTCAACCCAGGGACGTGAACTTGAAATGGGTCAGCACAATATGTGCACTAAGAACTTCCAAAGTAGCCATGTTCATTCTATAGCTCAGAAAGACATAATGCTGAAGATAAACTGCTAGAAAGGAAATAACAGGAATGCTGAACATTTACCAACAGCTATTCTGGAATCAAGTACATGACAGAAAGTAAAAGTCTGGGCAAACAAACTAAGAAACTACTCTATCTGCTTTGGCTATAGGAACAGACACAAAATAGAATTCTAGTGGTTGCAGGAACATTCAATGCCAGATTTAACTAAATGCTTAATAGAAAATGTAACTAAACTAGAAGGTGGAATTCTCACCAAGTGGGCCCCCTTGGATGAGTATTCCCTAAGACAAATGTAAACTCAGAAATGCGGAATTATAACTTTATTTTATTCATTCGAAAAGATGAGTACAACTGAACATTATAACTGTATTACCGAAAATTGGATAATGCAAGTGCAATATCTAAATAATCAACAACTCCCACAGAAGGAGTATCAGAGTCTTATTTATAGAAGAAAGACTACAAAACTAACTAACTAGCAGGGCGGTCAACTCCAACAAAATAGGAGGATGCCACATTATGGAAAACATAGAAAGTGGAAAGGAGGTTATGTATGCAGGGGAATCTGGTCAAGCGAGTTGCTTTAACGCAGATTTAGCATAACAATAACTCCTAAATTTGCTCAACAGGTATTTAAGATTAGTTACAAAGCAGTTGCCTTCCCTCCATTTGACATTTGAACGATCATCATGTTTGACTTTTATGGTAAGCGACCAACCAGCAGAATCTTCCTCACTTTATGGATGCCGAGTATGTCTGCATAACAATATTAGTACACACAATAATTGCACATCTGTAACTACCTAGGAGTAACATTCATTAACCATATGTAAAATTAACATAGATAGTTCAAATAACATGTCTTTGCTATAAAAGGATATAAGAAATGACCTATGCTCAACAAGTTATAGCTTTGGGGTAATGACATAAAAAGATCAGGATTAAAGTACCAAAGTCCAAGATAACTATAGCAAATGGACAATAAAATTTAACAAAATTGAGTCATAAACTAGACTCATCAGACAGTATGTTGTAGTGTGTTCAGGATGACTTGTTCTCATAGCTCATGGTTGAAGATGTGTGGCATGAAATCTTCAATGTGCAGACATAAAGGAGTGTTTGAAGATGTTGTATGAGTCCTGTAGATTCATCTGGAAGAGTTTCATGAAGATCCTTCTTGTTTCCAGTACCGCACAAGGTTTTCAAGTTGTTGTGGCCGTTATGCTTCAAGTTTCATGTCTTTGCTTAAGGCTGTCCTATTTTCAAATGAGCAAAGTGTGTGGATGTAATTCCTTGATGTTTGTTGTTGTGAAGAATGTTTTGGACTTGGTTAAGCAAGTATTGATGTCCACAAGGCATAAATCCTCTGCTGGTGTAGCGTGTAGTCTTGTTTCAGACTCAAGTCCTCTACATGTTTCATGTTGTGTGTTGTCTAGCCGGCTTGTAAATGTATTTTTCATGTTGTCTCTGGCCAACAAGAAATGTATTCAATGTAATATCATGTATACATTGTAAATCAATTCGAAGTGTGATTGCAATGTGATTGATAAGGTTCACAAGCAAGAAAAGGAGTAGAATGATTGCATTATGATGTGTGACTAAGGGAGAAAGAGTAGATGTGTTAGAAGCTATCTTGATTCATCTTGAAGAAATTTTTGTGATAGGAAGGAAGTAAAGAGTGTGCCTAATTGATCCAATCATCAGAAGAAGCAGAATTGCAATAATCAAGGGTGTGAATTTCAATGTCAGTTTTTAGGCAGTAGAAGGACTATCATACTATAATCTTTTCTAAATTTGTTCTTAGTTTAGGGAGTAGTTTCTTCCTTAGGAGTGACCCTAAACAAAGTTTTTAGGGAGTAGTAGCTTCCTTTGGTTGTAGCCCTAAAACAAAGTCAGCAGGGAGTAGTAGCTTCCTTGGGTTGTAGCCCTAAAACAAAGTTGTTATTTAAGCTTCATATATTGTGAGTTAATCCTCACCATGGTTTTTCCCTTCTTGGGTTTTCCAAGTATATCTAGTGTTATGTGTTGATGTGCATTGTGTTAATCTTGCATGTTTATGTTGATGTTGTAATGCTTAAGTTTTAATCTGCTCCAGAAAAATTGAAGTTTGATTAGATATTGATTCACCTCCCCTCAATATCCTATTGTGTTTAACAATTAGTATCAGAGCCAAGTTCCTCTGAAGAAAGCTTAAGCTCTTGAGGAAGGTCTGGGATGGCACTTAATGGATCCAACAAGATACTTAGGTTTATGGAACAAATTATGTTTTTTGGAAGCTAAGGATGGAAGCCTATATCAATTCTCTAGGGTACAATGTTTGGGACTCTGTCAAGACTGGTTACAAATTTCCTGCTACTACTCCTATAGACTCAGATGAAGTTAAGAAGTATGATAACAATGCCAAGGCAAAGTTTTCTATCATGAGTGGGTTAGTTGATTCAGAAATTTAAAAGGTAATAAGTTATAGTTCTGCTAAAGAAGTTTGGGATAAACTTGAAACCATTTATGGAGATAAGAAAGTAAAGCAAGCAAAGATGCAAATCTTCAAAAGCGAATTTGAGACCCTAAAAATGATAGAGGATGAAGACATTGTTGGATATATGCTCCGGGTGAATGAAGTGGTCAATGGCATCATAGGTCTCGGTGGCAAAGTGGAAGAGGATGAAATTTTAAAGAAGGTTCTGAGATCTCTTCACAAATCTTACAGCGTTAAGGTATCTGCTATTGAAGAGAATACGAACTTGGATACATACACTGTAGACAAATTGTTTGGTACCCTTACTGCTTTTGAAATGAGAGAGTTTGGTAGTGATGCTCCAAAGATAGAAGCTGCTTTCAAAGCTAGTATGAAGACAAAGGTTGGAATTTGATACACCCCGTGTGTTTCTAACTAATTACTATTTACCTTGACTAGTTAATTTTCTTGAATAAATGAATGGTTTGTGAATCTTGCATTAACATTTATTTTGAATCTTGAATTGAATATATTGAAAGATTGAATGATGCAATGTGGTGTATTATAAGTGATTATTGTTATGAAATGTATGATGCTTATGATTATATTGTGATCAGCTAACTACTGTTGTGGTGATATAAGTTAAACGCAAGAATTGGTTGCTCCTCCAGAAATGAAAAGTATCACTCAAGAGGACTTGGTCTGGTAAATGTTAGAGAAAGCCTAAACTAAGCAAGCACACACCACTATCCTACTTGATCTAGGTTATGTTGAGTCTGCGTGGGTAAAGGCAAGTCATCTGTGGTAATGATCCTAAATGCTTTTGAAGATATGATTTTATGAATGTTTTGAATGAGGAATGTGATTTAGTCTAAGTGTCGATTGAAGTCTTCTTTGATAAAGTTTGGAATTGCAACCGATGAGTTTTTAACGTGAGATGAATATATACACATATGTAAATGCATGTCCATGATAAACTTATACGTATTGCTCATAGGCATAAGAGTATGGATTGGACGAGGAAATCTATATGCATGTGTGTCTATGTACATTTCATATTTATATATCGTCAGTGGATATGTGGGTTAATGGGTTTTATGTTGTTTTCAAATAACGATAATATATGCATATATGTAATAATTGTTGGAAAGAGACACTGTGTGGCTTCATAAGTGTTGTCATTGATAGCAACAAAGTCTATCCCACACATCCGTAGTACATAATATGCCTTCACCATAAGTCAAATTGAAGAATGTTTTGGTCCGGTGAACAAGAATAGAGTATGTAACAAGGTCTGACAATCAGGTCTGGATCTCTCAGATGGTGTAACTCAGTAAGTTGTGGACTTGGACAAGTCAAGAGGGGTATCATGACTACTGTATTCCAAAGATTTAGCCTCTGGTGATAAAGAAAGAAAAAGATATGAGCATCTGAGTGTTGGGCTCCAGTCAGGTAGAGCAGACAGAGGAAGAACTGACCGACAGTGTATCAGACTTCAATCCGGATAAGTAAAAGGTGTTAAGCAAGCAATTTGTGGGATTATACATTGTTGATTGACATGATTAATGACTTCTATACTTAATCTTTTGATACGCATCACAAATCAAGCATGGATTTAGCCGACAGATCAACAACTTGCAAATATCTTGAGTGTTCTTGTTGCCAACTAGAAAGTTGATGGAAATCCTTGATGCGGATATATATACCAGATGGATTCCAACATGTAAAAGTGTGTGTGTGAGATGTGAAGAAATAAGGTGCAAATAAAAGCATGGATACGTGTGAGAACAACAATTTAAGTCTGGTATGCGATTGAATAACAACATTGAACAGAGGAAGAATGAAGTGCATCAGATCAGTATATTGTGCCTAACCAGAACTGAACTCTTGCATTTGTAGATGCTTCTCATTAGTTCAAACACTTAATTGTCTTTTGTAAGTTCTTGTAGGCACTGTGCCTCTTGTGAGCAGTGTGCTCGGGCAATGAGCCCTAATTGGCAAGTGCCAATTTGTACTCCTTTATTCTTTTAACAGAGAATACAATCTTGGGTTAGTCACCCCGTGGTTTTTCCCTTAACAGGGTTTCCACGTAAAAATCCTTGTGTTATGTGTTGATTTTATTTTTGTTCTTATGAGTACATATGCTTTCATGTTTTGATATAACACTGAATATTGAGATAACAAAATTAACGAAATTTTGAGATAACTGATTCACCCCCCTCTCAGTTATTTGCCTTGCTTTCAACAATTTGTATCAGAGCAAGGTTCCTCTGAACAAAGCCTAACAGCTTGAGGAAGATCTAGTAATCTCAATGGATGCATATGGTATGAAGGAACAACTTCAGTCAACCCTAGATGATCTTGAACAATCCCACTTTGAAGTCAATAATTTGAGAGAAAGACTCAAACAAGCTGATGAATTCATAAATGAGCTAAAAGAAAAACTTAGTATTTCTGTGAAAAAGAGAAAGGAACTACTTCAAAAATTATCCAATTAGAGTGAAGTCAATGATACTAATGAAGATCTGAATGAGAAAAATAAGATATATGAGAAGCTGTCAAAAGAAGTCATTATGGTAAGACATGAAATGGAATCAGGGGTTATGAGATTCACCCAAGAAATTGAAGAAAAAAGAAAGATTGAAGATAATCTAAAACAATCCCTCAAGGAGAAATCAGAGTACTGCCACAAAATAGACATAATAATTAGGCATCTTGAATCTGATCTTGAAGAAGCTAGAGACAATGAAGAACAACTTGAGAATCAGATAGATACTCTTAAACAAGATCTTCAAACTGCAAATGAATACAAAGAAAAATTCATAATAAGCTCAGCCCAACTTGAAGATCTTCTTGAAAGCCAAAAGAGGGTAGATGATAAGTGTGGCTTGGGATATGAGAAAGGTGAAAGCTCCAGATCCGGTCAGAAGAACTTTGGATCAGGAAATCAAAGAAACAGGCCTAGAAGACCTCTGATAAGGCAACCAAATGCCCAAAGATATCCATCCTTCAATGGATACTACTTCAATTGCAACAATTTCGGTCATAAAGCAACTCAGTGCAGGAGGAGAATGAATCAGAATAATCCATCCTTCTCCAGACAATGTTTTAATTGCAAAAGGTATGGTCACAAATCTCATGAATGCAGAAATATGCAAATAAACAATTCATTCAATGGTAGATGCTTTGCATGCAATAGAATGGGACATATGGCTAATCAATACAAATCAAGAGGATATCAATCAAATAAGCAAAGAAATATTGTATGTTACAATTGCAATAGATCCGGTCATATTGCCAAATTTTGCAGAAGCAGAAATCAAGATAGAAAAGGTCTGGTGCAACATAATTAGAAACAAGATAAGGGCAAAGGTAAAGTGAATGCGGATGAAGTACAAGAAGAGATGAGCAAGATTTGGGTAAAAAGGAGTACAATGAATATTGGGGATGGATCCGCACCGGAATCCAGTGCTGATATTCCTTCCAGAAACTAAAAGGTGAAGCTCTGTCTTAGGGGGAGTCACAGAGAAAAATAATTTCCCCTAGCCAATCAATTAGTGCCTAAATTTGGCACATTGAGTAAACATCTGACGTTGCAGATTAAAGGATTCTCAAGAAAACCTTGAAATAACCTTCAATCAAAATGTGAAAGATCCACATGGAGTTTTACAAGATTTTTAATCGCTCAAGTTAATCCAGTTCCGATAGCTATCTGATAAAGTAGAATTTCATAGAAAGATCTGGTATGATTCAGAATAGAAATGCTTTGATCTGTGGACCCATGACATGATTGAAGAAAAGAAGATATGTTGTCAATCCTCACTAACAATGATTCTAAGTTCAGCGCAGTGATTCAAGATCTCTCTTAAAACATGGCAACCAGATAACTTAAGTTGTGCATTTATTACAAAAGGAAATTAGGGTTTGTGCAAGGATAAAAGGGTTCCTTCACTCATTATTTACACACATGCACTCACGAAGAAGAAGAGAAGAGCTCTGCAAAGAAGATTCTGCAATTCACTCAAGATCAACTGAAAATCAAATTCAACCAGCGATTCGTTCTGGCTCCTGCTTCAAACCCTAAAAGCTTGAAAAGGTAATTCCATTCTGAAAATCTCTCTCTGAATCTTTTGCAAAATGGCTACTCCAATGGTTGTCAAGATTTCTGATAGGCCGAGATCTAAATTCAAGAAACACCCTTACAAATCTCTAGAAGTTGATCCCTTAGGGGCATTTTCTAGCATTCCGCACGGAGTGTTGCATGTAAAAGATGTTAGGGTTTATATCCTTGCCAACATTGAAGAATTTGGAGACTTAAAATTGATGGACATTTATCACAAACAGCTAATAGCTAAAAATTTTGAACTCAAACCAGAATTCAAGGCCCTCCGGGACAAACACTTCGGACATTGCATACATTTTCCATGTTTTGCAGAAGATGATTGGGTCCGATATGTTCTAAGCAGGATGCATGATAATTTTATGTGGCTAATGAGGCCATTCAAGATAACTAAAGATGCCATTAGGGTAGTGACCAGACTGCATTCATCCGGTGGGTTACTTGCACTTAAATCTGTGAAGAACCAAACAGTAACTGAAGCCACCGGATCTAAATTTGACAAAAGAGTAATGACCATAGATGACATCATAGATCCGGATCTCAAGTTTGCCTCAATGATAATCGCCTACAAGATCTATCATTTGAGCAGAGAGAATTCTGTGTCTGGCACAACAATCTATTCATCATATCAAATGTTGAGGGAAGATGCAAATTATGATCTATGTGAGCTTCTTCTAAATCAGCTGTTGGAGAACTTGCAAAAGATCAAAAAGGATAAGAAAAATTCCTTTAAATATGGTAGTCTAATACTATGTTTGTTCTTCTATTATATGAATGAACTTCCTGGATTAATTGGTTGGGTCTGGTAAAATGATAAACCGGTTGCAATTCAGATCAAAGACTACATGTATGGACTTGGTGATGCTCAAGACCAAAACACAGCCCTTTGGGGGTACTTTAAAAACTTCCAAAGCATGATGCAAGCCAGAGAGAGAATACCACAGTCCATAGTTGAGAAATACAAGGACACAATTTGCTTCATGGTTGACACTGATCAATGCCTAATGGAGGTAGTTGAGCCAAGAACTGTGTGGATAATGCCTATGGGATATGAGGTCGATGAAAAAATCTTGGAGCTACATATTTAACACCTGCTGAGCTAGCCTAAGGACACTGAAGCAGAAAGGTTTGGCACCTTCAAGAGCTAAGTGTAAAAATACATGTTGAGTTAAGACAGTCGAAGATGAAGAGGAAAGTAAGAAGGGAAGTTCAGGAAATTGCCAAAAGATTTGGCATATCAAAGAAGGCTCTAGATGCTAATAGAGAGAAAATGGAGAAGGCAGAGAAAGAAAGACAAGAAGCAAAGAAAGAAAGTGCCCCTATACAAACCTTCTCTAGGACTAGATCCTCCAAGAGCTTTGCTCCTGTCACTCCCAAAAGCTCAAAGTCTACCAAACCAGAACCCAAGACATCTGGAAAAGGAGAAAAGAGGATGAAGACCAAAGCCTCAAGGATGTATACAAGCCATAGAGATGATGAGGTAACAAAATCAGATGAATAAATTAGGGAAATAAAGAAAGAGAGAACATCCGGGAAGTTCTCTGCTAGCAAAAATGAGGAAGAGAAGGCAAAGGAATTTGTAGAAAAACCCACTTTGAAGTACAATATCTCCCAAGTGCAAATTCATTCAAAATCTTATCTAAAGGAGCAATAGAAAGGTAATTGATGATGAGTTTGTCATGTAATTTACAGTTGGACTTTAGGATGAAGTTACTACTAGAAAGGAGATTAGGGACAAAATCCAAAGCTCCTCCATTATCACCAGATTAAAAAAAGCACGATTTCAACGCCATGGATGGAATGGCCATTGAAAAAAAGCACGATTTCACCTCTTTATTTGAGAATTTTTTGTTCTATTTTTTTTAATTTGTAATTTATTTGGCATGGCTCAAACGATTCCTCCTCCTCGCCCAGCTTCCGTAGATCATCTTCTCCAAACAGTGGCAGTAGCAGGATGAACGTTGGTATTAAGACTTCTTCTTTAGGGAAATGGATATAAATTTACTCTGGCAATGAAAGCTCAATTCCTTCATGAAACGTCACTGCATTGATGCAGAAGGTAAATAATATAATACTTTTGATTAAAGGTTGTATGGTCGTTGGTTCTTTTTATTTTTTCTCTGGTTTTCTTTTATCTTTTGCTCTCTGTTTTTTTTTTGTTTATTGGCTTTTGCTCTCTAGAAAACATGGCCGTGGAAGATTGGAAGATACAACCCGTACAGTTATCGGTATAATAGGTAGGCCTGCAAGCTTTAGTCCTTATTTTTTGATTTTCTGTTCAAATATGTAATGAAGGAGCAATAACAATAAATGAGGAAGGGGTTAAATAATTTAACCATTTCAAAAAACTTGTCATTATCTCTTGTCAATACCATTACATAGAGATTTTATAGGGAATCTGAATTGGGTGACCTCAGAAATCAATGATCAGTATTTTCAGATCAGGGGATTTATTCCTTTTATATTTTTCTGCCTTCCTAAAGAGATGCCCAAATCATAGTGGGATTTAAAAAAAGATAAAGAACAAGTGTTGGCATGGGGTACGGTTTGAGGATATTTGTATCCTCGGCCAGCATACCATGAATGCCAGTATAATAACTGATCAACCAAAATTTATCCAGAACTGCTTCACTAGCCCTTTGCACTACGCCTTTGTCAGCAGCTGCATCTGCCAACTTGTAACTGTTTCACTTGACATGGTGTACTCAGACATGCCTTGATGCAACATCTTTTAACAGTTTTTTCATAGCTCATCCTTTCTCGTTTAATCAATCACCTTGCTGGTCACTGATTAATCTTGAAACAATAAATTCGTTTAAAAGTTTGTATATATGTTACCATTGTACTGCGGTCCCCAAGCATATCAAACCCCAAGTTAATTACATATGTAGATTATCGTTCATTTGATTTCAGGTTTGTTTCATCTAGCATAGTTTTCAATCTTATTTCATAAATATTGAATGAAGATACACTATAAACAGCCGGTGCATCGTGGTCAATGTAATGGTTGTTGGTCCTCATGTAAACAGCCAGTGCGTTGACCACAACACATCAGCTCTTTAAACTCTTCCAATTCCATCCCTGTTGTACTGTAAATGTATAACCGTTATAGCTGCCTTCTCCAACTGATCAATTCTTCTAATTCTCCTCATCTCTACTCAGATTCATTGCCATTCTTATCTGTTACATCTTTGCTAGCCTACACATTCATTACTTAGCTTCTATCTTGCAAGCCGTATGTGTGTTTTTTTGGCAATTGAGATGGATTGAATGTCCACATGTTTAACTTCTCCTATTTATATCTGGGGAGCGCAGTTTGCAGTGGACACACATTTTGATTATCTCCTATTTGGATAAAATTCTAACTTGCTTTCCTTTTTTTTTTTCATCACTAACTTTCATTTGGCCAGAAATCGAGGATACAAAACTCCTCATTACATCATGCTGTAGAAAGTACATTAAAAAAATATCTTCTTAAAAAAATCTCATAGTGAAATCATAACAATTCTGAGCATAAGTAAGGACTCATCACAACAGCAGACTCCTGTTCTGAATCTTCTTTTGTTTGAACTCTCCATTCTGGAGTCCTAATAATTAATGTTGTCATGATAGCAGCAATGAACAGGGTTTTTTTGCCAAACTAAGAATAAGTGTTAGTTCTAAAGCTTATAAATAAGCATCAACAGCAACATGCTACATTTAAAGTTATTTCTATCTACCCATATGATGCATAAGGAAGATGGCAATAAAGCATGTTTTCTTGCTAAAACTCTGGTTAAATGGGTGGATGTTGCTGGCACTGAAATATAGTATCAGTGCCATGACTGTAGCAAATGAAAAGGGTAGCACTAGAATATGTGGCAAACAATTTGAAATTGTCCAAAATTTTAAATGAAGGTTAATCCCACCACAAGAAAATATTAATTTCAAAGCTTTGTTTTCCTAGGAAATTTAGGAAACTGCAGATATGCAGATGTTTCAACTTCTGGAACAAGGGCTCCTCTAGAAAGGAATAAATGTTTGTGTGGAGGATGCTGACTGACGAGGTGTTAGATCTGTAGATCCAGGTCTATATCGTTAGTGCGAGGGCTTAATTCTATGTCTCATTTCTATATGTCGCATACTTCTATCTTAATTCTATGTGTCTTATTTTTTTATGTTGCATGGAGAAATGTTGTAAATAATTAGTAGAAGAGCAACATAAATCAGAACTCCTGTCTAAAATCTATATGCAACATGGAGATGTCATATATAATTAGTAGTAGAACAACATAAAGCAGAATTTCTGTCTTAATTTTGTATTCAGAACATAGTTTGAATTTTGAAATGTATGGTCATTTGGAGGCTATCATCGAAATGGCTTCATCGTTTTTTATTGAGGCAACCCGATTCTAGAGGTATTTATCAATCAATATGTTAATTATCCCCTTTCATCTTTTGAACGTGGCAACTGTGTCAATCTAAATAAAAGGTTTGCATAAAGAAATATGCACTTTCAAGAACTTTGACTGAACTTTGGCGTTCACTATGTGTGTGGGTTTGAAAGTTAACACTAGCATTCTGTGTGTGTGTGTGTCTATGCATGTGTGTTTGAGTTACAATACTGAAAGCCTCTTTGCAATGTGCAAAGGAAAACAAAAAGCAAGAACTGAGAAAAAAGCACAAGCTTTTCTCCTATAATACTAAATATCTCCCAAAAAGCAAAGGGAAGTCATCTCTTGTCTAACTGGACTCCAACTAATGTGTGAATAGGTTGGAAAAAGATCCTCAACCTCATAAATAGTCAACTCTCAGTTGTTGGGTGAGCAAGAGGAAAATGCCTAAATTAAAGGGCTCACAACTGCTCCAAATTGAGCTATTTTAACTTTGAACTCCTCCTCTCAAGGTAATTGACTGAATAGACTTCCAAAAATAGTCTAGTTTGATCAAAAGTCAAAAATAGAAGAAAAATATCCTCTTGCATTAGTTTGCAACTTCTGTTTGTCTTCTCTTCACTCATTTGCATGTTTGAGGCAATGATAGTTTATTTTAACAAATATTAGAGGTAATTTAATTTATTAATTACCTCAATAAGTGTTAGAATAATTACAATATGCAATTTGGTTAATCTAGCAAGTATTAAGGTAATCCTAGTAAATAATTACCCTAATAAATGCTAAAATATCCTATGATGGTCTTTTACTTATGCAAAAGGCTAATGATTTTATCAATTTGACTTCACCTTTGAGAGATTGAGGTTAATGATGTGGTTTTCTTTGACTCCATACCCTAAAAGATAACTGAGGTCTCATGATATTGCTGACTTGGCATCAAACCTTTAAAATTATCATAACAATCATGCCCCCCTCCTTGATTTATTTGACTTAACATTTGAAGTCTTCACCAGGCCCATGATATTGCTTTTCTTTCTTTAAACACTTAAAGTGTTTACCATGGGGAATAATTGATTTTCAATGATTCCTATCAAAAGGTCAAAAAAAGAAAAAAAGCTTTGTAAAATTTGGGCTTGACAAAGAAATTAGGGCATCCTTTAGTAAAAGGGCCTCAAACCCTAACCTAAGCACCTTTTTGTCGCTTTACTTCATCATTTTGTTGTTCTGGGTGTTGGAGGGCACTGCCATGTAGGGTTTGAGCCTCTTCCAGGCTTACTGGTAAGTTCATCCATCATCTCTTACTATTGCTTTTGTTGTGATGATGGTATAATAGTGAACAGACTGCTATCTCTTCGTTCTACATGTTCTTACTATGGAGAAAATAGTGGAAAGGTTGTTTTTCTGTTCATACCTCGTGCTAGGGTTTTTCTTTATCTGTTGCTCCTTACGATGAATAAAATAAAATGAAAACCTCAGGTTTCCTTGCTTTCTCTAATGAAAAATAGTAGTATGCTCTTGTCTTTTGAAGGGAAAAATTGTAAGATTTTTGTTGCTCTGAAACCCTGCATACTAGATCTCATATAACTTGGTTGTCCTTTGACTATTTGACATGCTTTTCTTGTTCTTGTATGCTACCTACAAGCCTTAGGTCCCTATCAAACACAGTAAACACTGCTACTCTTTTCAAATGTATGGACTCTATTGTTCTTTACATTAACCACCCTATAACAATTCACAAACCCCTACTGTGACAGACTTATTGTTGATTGACAGGCCTTTACTCATTTTTTTATTGTCTTTTGTCCTTTATGTATTTGCTTGACTATGTTTGTTATCTACCTTGCGAGTATAATGTATCTATGCTCATTTGAATTTATCTTTGCAAACAAGTTGGAGTCTGTGTCTATGTAATTTGTGGTAGCTTTGTCAAATAACATTCCACATGCAGGGGGTATCCTTTGGAGCTAACCCCAGTTATATTTTCAAGCTCTTTATCCTCTTAATACTCTCCCCAGTTTCTTCATTTGATATTTGCCAACTGTTATTGGATTACTATTTCACTGTGTATCTAATAGAGATTTCATCTTTTCACACACTTAAACTTTTTGCAAGCCTATACAAACCTAGGGTTTCTCATAGTTTTGGTGGGGTTTATACAAGTTTCCAAGATGATGACTGTCTTTTCTTGCTCACACCATTTTTTGTTCATTGGTCATTACTTTCCTTGAGGTTTGATTATATGAATGTCCTCATTTGTGTTTATCTCTGCTTTCAAGAAAATATTGGTCTAAATAGAAATGCATATCTCCAACATAGTCTTTCTGCACCTCTCTCCTATGAAAATGTGAAGAACCTCCTATCACCCTTATAGCAGACTGTGGAGTGATTAACTGCAATGATGACTGTGCTATCATTTTTTTGCTACTTTTAGACTGTGATGACAATCACTTCATGACTGAAATAGTCCTCTGTCAAATCTGCATGTTATAGATTTTCTCCATAATGCTTAGTGTCTTTCACAGAACTTTGCCCTTGACTATAGTCCTTTAGTGATAACATGACATTGATAAGTAGGAGGTATTTTTCGCAGCCTATCAAATTATGATATTTTATTTCAGGGTTTAACTGCATAGTTTTTGAGTCAAACACATGACCCATATTTCATGAGTAGTGGTTCACATGAACCCATCTCTCATGTTAATGAATTCTCCACTTAGCACTCATTGCATCTAGGTGATGCACATAGGGGTGAAGCATCAGGACTTCCCAGGAGGTCACCCATCCTAGTACTACTCTGACTCAAGCGCGCTTAACCATGGAGTTTCCCCAAAGATCAAGCCAACTTAGCTTGCTACCCCATTTGATCAATGTCTTCTTCATTTCCTTCAAGTCTCTCCATTGTATCCTCTTTGGCTGCATACATTAAGACTCTTAACATGATTACCTTGCGACTACAAAACATATTTCCAAGAAAATGCTTACCATGTTATTGAGGTATTTCCTCAATGAATGATAATGCTCTTTCCTCTACAAATATAGCAATCCTTCTCTGTACAGAGCCACTTTTGGGGAGCATAACCCACCTTTCAATCTATTGAATAGTCTAGCCATGGAACTAACAAAATGTAGCACTTCTCCTCCAAGTAGTTGCTTTAATGTTAGATTGAATGATTATTGATCTCCCTATTAGGAAGATAGGTTGCTTTTCTGGTCATTACCATTGACTATTCTGAAATAATCATTTTGTGACTGTTATTTCAACTTTTAGAATCATTATGATATGACTACTAAGACAGTCATTAAGATGACTGTCCTTAGGCATCTGTAACTGCTCTAGACCTATTTCTTGCTAGATAGAATATTCACAACCTTTCTTCACTTCGTGATTCCTCTTCATAGATAAGCTTTCTTGAATACTGGCACAAGACAGATGATTGTTCCTCTTTTGACATGACTATCTCTCTTAACATGACTGTCTCTCTGATACATGGATTATTCACTGATTGGCATTGACTGCTACACTTATTTGACTGCTCCAGATCTTTGGTATTCTTGTTGCACCTGTCCTCTTTGGTGACTGTGAGCATTATTTTCTTATGGCTTTGTCACACTTTCCTTGAACTAATTAACATGTTTGGATGACAATCCTGTTAGATTTTGCACACTGTTTTGACAATTTTCCTTATCCTTACAATGGGCTGTGAAGATATACCACTATATGACTATTTCTCATGCTTCCTTCATGGATATAGACTGCTCCTCAATCAAAGATGACGGCTACAACATGAAGCAACTTATGGATGACTATTTTCCCAATCTCCTAATCCATTTTATGACTTGGATTGACTGTCCTTTAATGACCTTTTGATAAGGGCATACAAACTGTTGGTCTTTTAGCAAGCCTTAAACTTTGTGATAGAGTTAGTCATTGTTTCCTTTCCACCTCTGCATTCTTTACCATTGCTTGACAGTAATTCAACTCCTTAGGTTATAAAATCCTTTAATAGGTTTTTGGAATCTCTTTGACTATTGAAAACTTCTAACCTTGGACTCAGAAGTTGGTCAATCTTCCTAACATCTCTGTCTAACTCCCAAAAACTCTACTCACATCAAGGATCAGGCTCTACATATCAAAAGGAAGACCTCTGTTCTTAGTGGCCCTTCAATGATACAAACTATCTTCTCCTCCTTTCACTGATCTTTACTTGATTTGCTAATTATCTACTGAAGTTCCAACTCTCTTAAGCTGGCTGTCCCCTAATTTGTAGACTGGCATGCATGCAACAATGTTGTCACTATCTCATTGTCTTCAATGGTTCCTTCACACTGTCCCTATGAAATTCTCTGCTATACTTTGAATGTTGGCATGCCTTGTGATTGTTCTTAGTCAACTAATGACTGCAAATTATACTTATCCTTTGGTAAGTCCTAAGATTTGAACAAGATGACTACCTCCTTGATGACTAGAACAACTGCTTCATGGTTGTCTTCTTGACCTTGATCTGACTAACAAGAATAGTCTCTCTTTGTGTATAAGACTGCTATCTTTCCGCCATCAATGTGATGCCTTCTTGTACCTGTACCTGCACACTTAGTAAACCAGTTAGAGTAAAACATAGAGGCTAAGAGCCTCTCTTTTGATTATCTGATCTTCACCTCTTTCATCTTCTTAGTAGTTGTATATCTGCATCTGGGAGCTATTTATCTCTTTCATCTTTTGCTTAGATGCTTGTGAAAGATAACATGTACATTTGATGTTTGTTTCATACAAGAGTGAAAGGCATCCTGAACTCTAACATGTTTATTTCTCTCTCTCTTGCAAGTCCCCTTAGAGATATCAATGAGGAATATCAAGCTGGTGCTGCCACCAATGGGGGTTTGTTGTTCAGGCAATGACGGATCCCTTCTCCCTCTTATATGTTTCCTTTTTGCTTTAGATGTACATGCTTTCTTTCATTTCATCTTGTACAGTATAGTCAACTCCCATGGCTTGTGTGGGAACTATGAACAGATTCTATTTATGAATATAAACAATTATTTCATGCAATGATTTGTACATTGTTTCTTCTTTCGTAAATCATTCGATTGCATAAGGGAAAATCTGAAATCTATTGCATGGTATAGTTGTTTATAATCATGAGTAAATTTAGCAAATTTTGTGTACCTTTCTCACTTGATAATTGGATCAACTGTAATGAATAGACCATGAAAATAAACTAAAATTCATAGCTTAGTTTTTCTTTTTTCTCTTGTCTTCTTTGGGATGCCTCCTACTCTGGTAGGATGCCTTCTTATTTTTATCCGGTTTGTGTAGCAACTCTTACTGAGTTGCTACATGACTCTAGTAAAAGTGATCATAGGAAAGGCCTTCTACTTGAGTAGTAGGCCTTCCACAACAGACTATAACTTATATTTTTCTCTACTCTTCCCCTCTTGCTCCTACTTTAGACAACCTATCTCCTTCAAAGCAACAAACATCATTGTTGTCCCAACCTGACCTTATTGGGTTGAATTACACAATTAGGTAACATGTCTCTCATTCTAATGTAGACAATGCTTTGCCATTGATTACATAGCTTCTAATTGCCCTTCTTCTCATTGGAAGGTAGGCTTGACTATGTTGTGGTGGAATACCCTCGTCAACCACTTGACTATTAGTGATTTTGACTTTCAAGATGAAAAGCCTTCTTCTCCCAATTCCCCTACTACATATCTCAAGCCTAAGGCAGTTTCCCTTAGGGGTGGTGTGTATTTAGTGATTTCCTCAACCCCTAACAAGAGCTCTTCTTTGTATCTAATTATGTCCGTTCCTTCATTAGTGGCTCATTGCATTGAGTCTCCTCCAATTATGTCTTTTGATTCAATGTGACTTCTTACTTCTATGATTAGACATTCTCCTTCCTCATAGAAAGTGGTTGTACAATAGAGGATTCCCCTCTCCTCTTTCCTCATTCAAAGGATTCAAATAATACTTATTCTTGGATGAGTGTTCATCATAGGAAGTGAGGTCTTCCCAAATCTATGTCTGACTCTCATCCCCAAGTCAAGGGTGTATAGGTTACTTGTTCGTGATTTGATGTTGTGTAGGATGGCCCATTATGTTTTGAAAGTTTTGTTCCCTAGGGCAGCTTGTCTACAACTTTGTAAGGTTTTAGGTCCTGTCAAAACCCAAGGTTGTTGTACATGGTTTATGGTTCCTTTAAAACCAAAATTTTCCTAATCAAAACAAAATGCACAAGACTAGTTCATAGATGTAGGATAAGTTTGTGATCATGGATTAGTCTCAGATTGTCAAACTAATCCTTGCATAGAATCAATAAAAAATTAATCCAGAGGTGATTATTATTCTATCATCTCCTATCAATAACCCTTATTAAATTTAGACATTCACAACTCTTACAAGTGCACATTCATTAGTTATCAAGCTAAGTACACTCTTTTGCTATTTACATTCTGACACATTTCAATTACTAGGCTCAACAGTCAAGTCAAATCGACTCCATAATTAATTAATCTAGGTTAATAATGCTTATGTGTATGCATTATATTGGATAAGCCTACTGAGCTTGAGAAAACCTTATTTTGGTATACATTTTTGGCAAACTTGATGAATCCTATAAAACCTATCTTTTCTCTAGGGTTTCTAAACCAACATTAAATTAGGATTTTTAGATTTGTATTTTTTCTAAGTTTCATATCATTTGTAAACTTGATCTTCCTTTTGTGATCTTGTAATTCATTGATTCATCTTACTCTTAGAATTTAGTGTGCTTATTATATCTTACACCATGCAATCCACCCTTGGATTGGCTTTAGGGTTTATATTTTACACACTTTTTGGAACTAATTTATGATTGATAGTTTGAATATAGAACTTTAGATCCTAGAATCATCAAGTAATTCCTAGACCATACAAGGAGTTTTCATCAAAGAACACTTCAATTAGAGCATAAAAATTCATAGAAAATTATAAAACATAAAAAATAGGAAAACTTTCAAACCTTATTGTAACACATAAGAGGGGTTAGAAGATTAGGATTCACCAAAATGTAAGGATTAAAATATTGGAACCATAAATACATATTGAAATATAGAACTAAATAAAATATTATAATCTTGTGATGAATGAGACATTAGAATTAAGGGCTTGGGATAGGATCACAACCCCAATCTAGTCTAGATGGCACAATTTGTTTTGTTGATGGTCTAGTTTCATGCTATGTTGAAATAGACTTTTGATATGTATAGAATATGGTCACCTCCAAATGATAAGGAAATGCATGGTGGAGCAAAGAAGCACCATTGGGACCTACTATGATAGAGATAAGGGCATTCAAGTTTCTTTTTTATCAATTAGTCCCCTTGATTGATTCAATAGTTATGGAAATAGAATAGTGAGTGATATGCTGTGGATGTGTTGTCTTGTTTGTTGATTCCTTGTTATGATCTTCCAAGTAGATCCTCATATGATAATAAGAATGAACTCAAGCAATTCCTCTAAATACAAACTTTCAACACACAATTTGAAACATTTGACATGTTGTTTGATAAGCAATGATCATATTTGAGAAGAGTCACCACATGGAATAGTTAAATTTTAATTTAAAATTAGAAGGATGAGGAATCATTGACAATCAGTCCACAAGACTTAACTGCATGCATGCTCTAGTCTAGGAGGGTTGGTTCTCTATAAACTAGGTTAGGAATGCTTTGAATATAGTGATATAACACAAAAAACTATTGTATTAGAATTTAGGGTTAGTGTGTGCACCAAAAGTGATCAATTGAATTCTAAGTTCATGTAGTCATAATAGCCATGCTTCATTATAAAGAATTGGATTGAAGATTCTCCATGGTTAAGCTTGGATTGTAATATTACAATTTGGTAATAAAAGAGGACTCCTTTGTTTTATGTTTCTTGAGATTTCAGTTCTCGCTTTTGCTTGTGTAATATGTGTTCCTTTCTAGATATTTTCATTTTTAATGTGATGGCAATCAATACAATTATGTTAAAAAATATTTTTTTAATAAAAATAGTTAGTTACATAAATGAATTCCCTTAGTACATATGTATTACAAAGCCATAAGTTTTATTTCATCTATCAAACATATTTGTTTCAACATCCTTGTTACTAGCATACCTAAATTATAAAACATGGTATCAAGCTATGGGGTTTAAACATGTAATGTTGCACATATTTTCATTATCAATCCACTAACTTGTATGCATTTTCAGCCCTCCTTGCGTACGTGCCAAATACATAAAAGAACCCAACAATAAAAGGAATATTAGTTTGTCAAGAATATGTAATCCATTGCAATAATTGGGTTGTGTCAATGTTTGGTGTTTGAATGTCTATGATAAATGAAACATTATCCATGATTGTCATGCCCAGAAAATAATGCAAGCAACCTCACAAAATAGACATTTTTTTATGTGTAGAAAAGGGGAGGGACCGATAAATGATTAGTGGGTAAAATTAACTTCTTAACTTTTTTTGTGGAATATGAGCTTACCATTCACTTTGTATGCTACTACAATTAGTCCCACATGGTATCAGTAAGAGTATTACTTTGGGAGGTGTACTAGAGTTCTTCATACAATACCCTTAGTGGGAATGTCAGGTGAATATCACTTTCACTAGGTGTACCCATGTTGATGCACCTTGCTTCCCTAGGAACACTCCACCCTTTGTAGGTTGGGTCATGTGGCATTTATGTACATGTTCCCATTAGTTGTCCTCCTTTCTTTGTGTATTTCTACCATGTATCCTCTAAGTGTGCTTACCCCCATGTAGGTTTATGCTTTGTGACATTAATTTGCTTTTAGTCTTCACTACTTTATTTTATTTTTTATTTTTCTTTTTGTGAAATTTGGAAACTAAGTATTTTGAGTCTAGTCATAAGGTTAATCTAGTGGGATCAATTGGTGAACAAGGCAAATTGTTAGTTCATTCTTGATAATATGATTGGTTGGTCACTAATATACACAAAATTCACATAAGTCAATTTAGGCAATTCATAGCATTTTCTTGGAAAGGTATTAAGTAAATGATAAACTTGGGTGGTTACTTTAGATATTCATAAACATGGATTTTTGATATTAGATTAGTGAGCTACCAATATGGTATGATTCTTAAGGTTCTTTGTGTAGATTTAAAAATGACGACGTCCTTCATTGTGTAACCTAAATTTAGTTGTAACCTACTTGTGTTATGACGTATAATTATATACCTTTATGAATTAAGGATAATCATAGGAGCAGAGTTGTAATGCAACAAATAGTGTACACATACGTGTGCTAATTCTCCTTTTATCCTTTTTCAAGATGATGTCCTCTCTTACTTAGTGTTTGGTTGTAGTCCTAGTTCACTTGATTGTTCTCCTCACCCTCACTTATTGTTGATGTGTCCCCATTCTGCATTTGAGGATGATGTGGTAACACACGAATCATCGACATATGTACGAGTGTGTTGCCATCCACTATAGTATCTATTTTTTTTCAAATTAAAAAAAATTGTGGTTCTATATGAGTATTTATGGGTTTAAATTATGGGCATGACAACGATGTTGGGTCTTTTGTAGTAAAAGAAGTCTTTCTCTTCTACATGCCACAAGTTGACACTTTTTGCATCTTCTTTTTTCAGAATCAAATGGAGCCTACTCTTTTCCATGAATTCAATACATCTTTCCTCAATACACATTCATTTCTCTTGTTAATCAATTTAGTCAAACCATGAGCTAAGTAATGTTGTCTACATATTGTGTTAATACCCACACCCATTAACAATAAGGACTCAATATATGATTTACATTCATTTTACAATCTTGGTACAAAAGCACTCATTGGATCACTAGAAGGGTCATCCCTTCCATGGAAAAATTCACTATTATAATCACAATGGATCCACTAATTATATGCAATAACTGCAATGTTTAGTCTACCATACATGACCCTAATATGAAAATGGCTTTGACAACCCCTTTTTTCTAAAACCATTTTATCCTTTGCATGTTTTAATGTTTACTTTTGTTTTTCTTAGGGCCAAAATCCCACCAATAACTACTTAGAATTATACTAGGTTTGATTTGGATTAAATTAGGAAAGATATATTCAAAGTTCTATCAAGACCTACCTAATAATGAGTTTAGTGGGACTAAGCTAGAAAAACAATAAAACTTGTGGAATTAACCTCCTAAAGATTAGGTGTAGCTTAGTTTGATGGAGTTGTGGAAGGAGATCCAAGATTAATTGGAATCATTAAAGATGATGATGAACAATCCTTTTTAATATTTTAGTTCACTTGATATTGTATACAAATACTAAGGCATAATAAATGGACCTCTTTTAAGGAGTGGAGTTGGATAAGGAAAATAAATGTTAAAATCCTTAGGTCAAAAGAGAATCAATGTTAATTATTGGAGTAATAGAAAAGGAGTTCTACAAGAAATGATAAATAAATAATAATATTTAAAAAATTAAGATGGAAACTAGAAGTTTTGAGAGCTCATCCTTTTGCTTCTATGGCACTAAATCTAATGTACAAAAAATGTGTTAATACTAAATCTATTTGAATAACAATGTGTAAATATTGTTTCAAAACATTATACTTGTTTTGATAGAGGAGCATCCAATACACCTTCACAATCATAATTGTTATCTTGTGGGGCATGCTTTGGTAATATAATTTCAAGATAAGTCATGCAAAATTTAGTTTGGTAGATCCTCGGATGTTGAACACTTTGGGAGTTCCTACAATAGGGTAGGTTTCCATTAGATTTAGATCCAACAACCCAAGTAAGCTAGTTATTACATACTTGATTTTGGTGTTCTCTTATTGAAACAAATTATGTGATTTAAGTTAGATACATATTTTAGATGCCTAGTTTTAAACTAATGGATAATTATATTGCATCTAAAGAGTAAAACACCTAGATTTCCACACATTGTGATTTGTTATATATAATTTTTATAAAATAACTTTAACATATTCCAAACTAATTTATGGTTTATTTATCTCTATTATTATTTAACATGAGTTTGGTCAATGCATTTCCATTTTGAATCTTAGTTTGCATTTGGCTTTTGTTATGGTAAATTTCTTACTAAGGATGGGAAAAGAGAATCATACAAATTTTCCCCTCCTCTTGATCTTCCCAAATGCTAATTGTAAGGAAGCTAAGGTAGTAGAACAACTTCCTACACTAATCTTGAGAGGAGGATTATGCAAAACTTTTCAAATCTTTACAATAGGTGAAGAAATTATACAAAAATAAACATAAATAGGATCCATACCACAACATAGTGATTTATGTGGGAAAACCCTTTTCAGAGAAAAAACCACACTCCAAAGGCAACCCAATATATTTTTAGAAATCTTAACAAGATTACAATATACTTGCCGAGAAAAATTTCATAGGAGTATCACCAACCAAAGATCTAGAGGCAACTTAATAACATCTATAAGACCCTCACACACAACCTCCATCTCAAATGCCTAATATATAGGAGATACAATACATGAAATTGTCAAATGGTAATTAGAAAACCATGAGCCAAAACCACCCAAAAGTGGCACCCAAATCCTTAGGGTTCTATTATCCTTAATCAAGGATGTCTTATGATGTGTCATAACACATATCATAAGTTAATCAACATATGCAACTTTTAGAGACCACAACTTTTGATCTAGGAGGATGATTCGGCCCTTCTAAAATTTTAGATCTTGAAGAGATCTACATAGCATGCACCCTTGCAAGCGATGTCAAACAACCTAGAATAATTATTTTGGACAAAAACCTACTCTATATCCTAGAGATTGAGTTTATTCAATTTTATAACTAAAAAATCACACTTTTTGTAATTGTAAGGTTGAGACATATTTCCTAAAATTCTCCAACTTATTGAACACCATTCAAGAGAAATGGGAGTATCAACACCATGATTTAATTTCTAGGGGTCAAGAGGCCCATAGAATTTGAACACCATCTGAACTTCTTTGTTCTCACAAGCTTAGTTAATGAATCCACAACATTCATCAAAGTCTCTACTTTAACTAGCTTCACCCTGTCATTCTCAACCATATCTATGATAAAATGATATTGTACATCAATGTGCTTGGTCCCGACATAAAATGTAAAGTTCTTAGTTGGGTAGATCACACTTTGACTATCACAATAAATTGTCATTGTGCCCTATTTTATTCTAATGTCTAAATACAATCTCTTAAGCCAAATAGCTTCTTTACAAGCATGAGTAGTTGCCATATACTTAGCCTCAATAGTGGACAAAGCAAGTACAACCTATCGCTTACTTATCCAACTAATTTCACCACCAAATAAAGTAAACACATACGCACTAGTGGATCTTTTGTTATCAACATCACCTACCCAATTTGAATTCACATAACCACAAATATCAAGGGAATGCCCATCTCATATCAAACTACCATCATAACACAAGGAATACTCTAAGGTACCTCACAAATATCTAAAGACTCTTTTAACTACATCCAAATAAACTCTACCAAGATTAGACATATATTTGGAAAGAGCTCCCACTGCTTGGGCAATGTCTAGTCTAATATAGACCATAACATACATCAAACTTTTGACTGCACTCTAGTAAGGCACTCTGCTCATGTGTTCCACCTTTGATGGGTATGTTGAACATTGTGAAGTAGATAACTTCATTCTAATTGTAAAAGGAACACACAATGGATATAATCTTACATGTTAAACCTCTATAAAACTAAATTGACATACTTATTTTTGCTAAGCCATAATTTTTTGTTCACTCTATCTCTTCTAATTTCCATCCCAGGAGTGTGATTAGTTGCACCAAGATGTTTCATTTCAAAGTTAGCCGTAAGTTGAGACTTTATTACTGAAATAATTCATTTCCCTATACTAATACATAACATCTCATCAACATATAATCCAATAAACAGTGAATGATCACCATCATATTTATAATAAACATAATAATTTAATTTAGAATGCTAAAATTCCAAAATTAACACATATGTATCATTTTTTTTGTTCCACATCCTAAGACTCAATTTCAGGCCATACAAAAATTCCTTCAATTTACAAACCAAATTACCTTTATCTTTTACCATGCAGTGCTCTAGTTGTGTCATATAAATTTCCTCCTCTAGATTACCATGAAGGAATACCATTTTCACATCCATTTTCTCAACCTCTAGATCATAAGTTGTGCTAATAGAAAGCAAGAATTTAATAGACATCATTTTTGTAATAGGAGAAGATATCTCTCTGTAATCAACACCCTCAACCTAAGAGTAACCTAACTTTTTGCAACCAATCATGCTTTGTACCTATAAATACCTCCATCTAAATAAATATTTTTATTGAACACCCATTTGCAACCAACAAGTTTTCATCCTTTAAGAAATGATACTAAATCCCATGTATCATTCTTTTTCAAATCTACCATTTCTTCATCCATGTCAATCTTCTAGGGTTTTGCATCATTCATACCTAATGCCTCTTCTATAGATCTCAATTCATCCATGTTAGTATTCAAATAAAAAATATGCCTCTAATCATTAAGTGAATACCTTTTAGGTGGTTTTCTATGCCTTGTAGACCTTTGAACAAGCTAGGTGGAGGTTCTTCCTCCTCTTCTAAAGATTCAAAGTCAGATGAGCTCTCCTCAACTTCTTGTCTATCTAGGGGCCTTGATTCAACTTTCTCAGTCATAGAAGGAAGTTGTATTTCTGTTCAATTAGTTTTGGTTGCAATATAAAAAAAGAAGACATAGTTTCTTTAAAAATAACACTTATACTATATATTACCTTCTATGCAACAAGATCGCAAAGTTTGTATTCTTTCACACCATAATTGTACCCAATGAAGATATATTTCACAACTTTGTTCACTTCTCCTTTGGCACATGTGCATATGCCTTGCAATAAAAAACTCTATGATGTCTCAATGAAGGATTGTGATATGACCACACTTCCATCTTTATCAACATTAGCTAATGTAGGAGACTTGTTAATCAGGTAGAAAGAAGTGACAACAACTTTAGCCCAAAACCTTTGTTCTAGACTATATCACTAAGCATAATCCTAGCCTCCTCTATCACTGTCCTATTGATTCTTTCTGCAACTCCATTATGTTGTGGAGAATATAGAGTAGTCTTTTATCTCTGAATGTCACAATCATTTCAGAATCTATCAAAATCATTAGAGAAAAATTCACTACCATTTTCAATCCTCAAACATTTTATTTTCTTTCCAATTTGTAACTCAACCATTGCTTTAAATTTTTAAAATCAACTAAAATTTCAAATTTACTCTTTAGAAACTATGCTCATGTCCTTCTGCTATAATCATCAATAAACGAAACATAATATGTCACTTTTCCAATGGAAGGAACATCTATAGGACCAAACACATTAGAATGAATAAGAATCTATACACCACAAGATTTATGAGAACTCAAGTAAAAATGAATATGATTTTGTTTACCATAAATGCAATGCTCATAGAAATCAATATGAAGATTACAATCAGTCAACCCTTAAACAAGGTTTTTATTTTTCAAGGTCCGTAGACACTTTTCTCCAATTTGGCCTAATCTATAGTACCATAACATAGTCTTCTTTGTATGTAATTTTGATTCAGAAGAAAGAGCACCCTTAGGTACCCAGAAGCCATGACTATTCACTAAAGAGGAAACCCTCACTTTTTCCAATGAAGTAGCCACATACTTACTTTTCACAAAAGTACTATTACACTCAATAGTCCATGCATCAAGCTTATACAATGTGCCAAATCTGACACCTCTAGCGATCACCATATCACCTCTAACTATCTTGCATCCTGCATTAGAAAAGACTACCTACATACTAACATTTATTATTTTTCTCACAGATAATAAGTTTCATGCTAACCCAGGGATATGCAACACACCATTAGTCTGTTTTACTCTACCATGAAGAAATTTGATTTTAACTTCACCATGGCCAACAATATTTAAACAAGAATCATTACCTATGCACACCTTACCTCCATCAATTCTTCATATTAAAAAACCAATCTCTATTGGATGTCACATGAAAAGATGCACCTGATTCAATTGACCATGCATCATTACTTGCATCAGTGGCCAAAGCTACAATGAATGCATTTCCATCTTCCTTCTCAAATTCAAAATCAGAATCAAATTTCTTCTTTTTCTTCTTTTCTTGTTTACACTCCTTATGGAAGTGTCCAAGCTTACCATAATTCCAACAAATAACTTTGGGCTTTCCAGGAGATTTGGATCTCCCCTTGGACTTGGATTTGTCATGCTTCTCACTCTTCTTACCTTTTATTTAGGTATTCCATGAACATTCAAGGCCTCTTTGGCACTGATGGATACCTTCCTCCTCATCTCTTCAGAAAGTAAACAACCCATAACATCTTCAACTTTCAAGACAACATAAGTAATCCCAGTAGCCATAACAAGAGTGTTATGTGGAATAGAGAGACAACCTAAAAGGTTAAACTAGGTCAAACCTTCTTCTATTAATTGTTGCATATATTTTTTCATTGATTTCAATAGTGGTATGAAGTGATGAAAGGAAAGAGATGCCAAAGGAGGAGATAGTTGTAGAGTGGTGGTTAGTGTTGCCAAGAGAGTAAGTTTTCAAAGGAGTAGTTCAAAGAAGTAGACAAAGGAGTGATGACCAGAGAAGTTGTGAAGTAAAGGGTAAAGTATTGGAAGTCATGTAATACGCATATTGTTGGATCAATATCATTTGTACACAGTTGTACCCTATCCTCTGAAGTTCATAGACAAAGGATGTGCTAACTTGAAGAATTTTATTTTTGTTGAAAAGTGTTATGATTGTAGTCTCTGATGTTGTGAATGTTGTATTCTTTAGTTCTTGATGAAAAGCATTTCTTAAGTTGTGAAAGAAAGTCCAAGCCACTAGAAGTTGCATTAAAGAAGCTCAAGAGAATGCTCTAAATTCCTCCGCATTTGAAGATATGACCTTGTGGTTTGGAAGATAGATAGAGACAAGTGTGAAGTGTGCATGTTCCTGATTTCAGAGCATGAAAGTCATTGCAGAAGATTCTAGAGTTTATAGAGTGAAGACAATGGTTCTATATTGTTGTAGTTAGGAAGAGTCAAAGAAGTGCTCTACATTTCTCCACTTTTGAAGATGTGGTCTTGAGGTTTGAAGGATAAGTAGATGAAGATGAGAGGTATGATATATTCAAGTTTTAGATACATTATGATGTACCGCAAAGGTTCTTCAGAGTCAGTAAAGTAAAGACAAATCATGTTGCTGAATAGGGTTGCCAAAAGGAGAAAGTGAAAGCCACCGCATTACATTGTGTGGTGTTGTTGTTTTGAGGATAAGTCCAGAGTACCTGTATGTTTTCTTGTTCCAAGTTTCAAGTTTTGAAGTGTACCACAAGTTTGTTTTCATTGTTCTATCTCAAGACTATTTTTTCAGAGTTTGTAAGTGATGTCAAGTTTATGTTTGTTTGCATCAGAATGAAATATACAATTCAAAGAAAAGAATGTTTGAGAATGTGTTTACAAGTAATATAATGATTGTGAAGTGATCCACATGAGGTAATCTGGTCTCTCCAGTACTGCTTTAGGTCTGGAGCCATAATAAGGAAGGATAAGTGTTGCTGGGCTGACTTGATGTGTTTTGATGATTGCACCTAATGTTTGGAAGTGTATGCCAACATGGAAGAATGTGCTAAGGAAGAATAAGTGTTGGTTATCACTTGGCTTGAACTGATTTGGATTTCTACATCTTTTGGGAGTTAACCTTGTTGAGGTCGTTACACGTTTCATGTTGTATGTTTCATCTTGTCTGATGAAGGAGAATTTTTTTGAAGCTTGCAGAGGATATAAATAAAAGATCTTGTTTTGTGTGAAAAGTATGAGTGTGTGAGAGTGTGAGAGGTTGCATGTGTGATTGTGTTTGTGAGTGGTTGTGTGTCTGTGGAAGTGTGTTGAAGGTTGCAGAGTTGGTAGTGCAAAGGTGTTGAGGGTTTGTGTCAGTGTAAAGGGTGATGATGCTACAAAGGTGATTGTTTAGTGGAATTCATCAAGTGTGATGTACAGAGGTTGTAGCCTCTTTTTTTAAGTGTTGTAGTATTGTAATTCAGGGAGTTATAGCTTCCTTTGGGTTGTAGCCCGCAAAACTTGATGTAAATCTATTTTTATTATTTGTGAGGCTGGATTTGGATAGAAGATCCAAGCAGCTTGCTCACTGTGGTTTTTCCCTTCTAGGGTTTTCTATGTAAATCTGGCGTTATGGTTGTGTGCTTATGTGTTGTGATTTGAATTACTTAATTTGCTTTATCATCTATTTAAAGCAATAAAAGGATTTGGTTGATAAAGTTAAAATTGGATTAAGTTTTGACATATACTGATTCATCCCCCTCTTAGAATATTAGTGTGTTCTAAAAATTAGTTTTAGAGCTGTGTTCCTTGGTGCAACCTAACAGTTGAAGGTAGCTCTTGGAGTAGAACACATGGCTCAGAAAGAATCCTCTTCTAAATCACTAATGTTTGATAGAAGTAACTATGCCTTTTGGAGTGTGAGGATGGAAGCCTATCTAACCTCGCTAGGGTATGATTTTTGGAGAGCTGCTATGGATGAATATACTAAAACTAAATATCCTATTACAGATTCAGATGTGAAGAAGGCTCATGAAAATAATGCTAAATGCAAGAATGTGATCTTAAGTGGTTTGCCCAGCTCAGAGATTGTCAAGGTAGTGTAGTGCAAGACAACCAAGGAGATATGGGAGAAGGTCAAAAATCTCTACAAAGGAAATGACACTGTAAAGCAAACAAAATTACAATCTTACAAAATAGTGTTTGAGAATCTAAGGATGAAAGAAGAGGAAAAAATTTCTAGCTATTTGCTCCGAGTTGATGAAGTAGTCAGTGGAATTAGAAGTTTAGGTGAAGATCTAGTTGAATTTGTGGTTGTGCAAAAAGTCTTGCGAACCCTCCCTCATTGGTTTGATTCAAAATTTTCTGTTATTGAAGAAGTCAAAGATCTAAAGAAACTCACCATGGAAGAGTTGTTTGGGTCCCTCACTGCCTATGAAATGAGAAATGAATTCATAGGTCCTTACAAAAGAGAAGTTGCTTTCAAAGCTGTGAAGAATGAGGGACCATCAAATTTATACAATGAAGCTAATGAAGAAGAAGCAAACTTTGTGAGAAAGATACAGAGGGGATTAGGCAAGTATAAAGGTAAGTTACCTTTCAAATGTTTTAAATGTGGAAGAGTTGGTCATTATGCCTCTAAATGTTTGTTTGGAGAAAATGAAAATAGATACAAGGGTTTCAAAAGAAACAACTTCAAGAGGAACCTCCTTTCCAAACAAGACTACAGCTCCATAGAGGAAGTAGATCACTACTTATGAGATGATAAAAGAGGAGAATCTCTATTTATGGCTATGGTGATCCCTGATGGTTCAATCAAGACTATAAATGAAGAAGGTGAAGTTGATTTTGAAGGAGAACTTGTTTCTACTCTTGAAGACTGGGACTATGGAAGGGAAGAGATCAAAGAGCAAAAAGTCATAACTGAAGCCAAAACAAAATAATGCTCAAGACTTGAGAAAGAAATTCAGTCACACAAAAAGAAATAAGAAAAAACACAATTTGGAAGTCCGGATGACACTGGAGGAGTAGATCTCTTCATACCTCAAGGAAGATCTTTTCAAGCAAGATAACTCTCCATGAATAGGTTCAATCATTCTTTCTTTGATTATTGTTTTATCTGCAATAAATTTGGTCATAAGGCTATGGATTGCAAGTCTGAAATGAACAAAAGAAATCTTTTAAGTAGGAACTCTCTTGCTTCACTAGTGGATGTCATTGTGGCATGCCAAATTTGCAAACATTTTGGACATATAGATATTGTAGGAGTGGGTTAGCTAAATCAGAATCTCAGTTAATAGATGATGTTGATCAAGACAAGGAGAGTGATTCTTCTAAAAGACAGGAGATAAGCAATGAAGTTGAAAATTCAATGATTTTCCAAACAACATTTCATGCTCAAGGGCAAACAATATTGGAATACACTAGACCATTGAGAGGGGGGGTGAATTAGTGGTACAATAAAATTAGTTCATCCAATATTTCAATACTTGTAAAAACAATTAATCCAAACACATCAAAGTACTTAGAGAACAATGGAATCTGACACATGTATGTATGTGGAAAACCCTAGAAAAGGAAAAACCACTATGTGAAATGTTTGTTGGGTTTGCTTAACCAATATAACTTAACAAGAAAATTACCATTAGGTCTCATTGACCAAATCTCACTGATTGCAATTTGTTTAGGAGCACCAACTCCTTATCACATTAGGAGCACCAACTCCAATATACTTAGGAGCACCAACTCCAATCACAAGTGAAGGAAAATACATGGAGTACTACTCTATTTACAATGTCATTCAGGACCCAAATGCAACTTCTGTAGATACAAAAATTCACTCACCACTCTACTCTATTTGATCTATATGCATACATTAATAGCACCTTTCTTTTACAAACTATTTAGAGAATATTTCTTCAAAAACTCCATCAACAACCACACACAAAAAAATTTGCCAGATTGATATCTTCATCTAACATAAACATTCACGGGAATACAAGATTATAACTCCCTTTCTAACTCCCAAGCCATCAATCACTAAGACACTTAGCAAAACTATTCAAAAAACTACTACGAAGTAGGTAATAGAGGTCATTGCTTGTCAATCTCCATGCATCAGGAAGTAGTTGTTATAGTTTGAAAGATCACCATAGATAGGATCCTTCGTGCCCTCGACAAATTAAATGTTCACCGTTGATTGTTGTCTTCCCACCTTTTAACAAAGTATTGTCAGGAGAAGCCAGTCCCAACTAGGTCAAGGGGTTGGTCACCAAACGACTTCAAAGGCTCAATGTTATCACTTAAGTGACTAGTGACCGGTGATCACAAGTCACCGTTGAATTAAAACATAAAGTGAGCCCGTCATAAAAACAACATATCTTTTAGGTTCTTAGGGTTTTAGGAGGTCCTTAGGGTTTTAACACTTTAGGATTTAGGTCTTCAAAATCAAACCCTAATATGCCATCAAAGAAAAATGATCCTTCTCTTCTGCAAATAGCCTCTATCACAGAGGATAAACCAATGAAATTAATATAACACAGAAACCTCTTTGATCTTTGAAGCAATCAAGCTTTTATCTTGAAACAAGTAATCCTAGACACATGAATTTGATATTCGACAGTCTCCTCAACAACTCAAACAAAAAGCATGCTTGCAGAGACTTGCAACTTACATACTCATGTAGAGAATGACTTCAAGATAAGTTGTATACTAATAAAAACATCCTTATGTTTGTAGGAAAAATCATAATGCACATAAGGAATAAAACCATCCTGACCAACTCTAATGGATCATCTTGTAGCAAGATAAAGACCTAAATACCTCTGACATCAATGACAAAACAATGCCAACAAACAAATCTTTGGGTAATTGACAGTGGATGTACAAGCCACATGACAGGAGACAAAAGTTCTTCTTCACTGACAAGCATGTATTCTTCTTCTATGGTTTCAGTTGAATTAATTTCTTCAGGAGGAGTGGAACATCTTTTACCCACCATGTGCTCAATCTCCAAGATGTTCGGTAAGATGTTAAACTTTTTCCAAGGAACCAGGCTCTGATACCAATTATTAAACACCCAGAATACTGAGAGGGGGGGTGAATTAGTATTCTATTAAACCTTTTACTTATTAAACTAGTAGTCCATTTGTCACAAATAACAATAAAGAAAATTAAACATAGAAGAAGCAACCACAAAGCATCACACATGAACACCAAGATTTTTACGTGGAAAACCCAAAAATGGGAAAAACCACGATGAGTGTTAGCTCACAATAATTATGTAATATCAATACTAAATTACAAAGAGGCCCACTGCCCAAAGAAATGCTCATTGCAAGAAAGACTCTCTGCCTAGAGAAAGAAAGAAGGAAAGAAGGATGGCTCACTGCCAGGTTGACCTTCTCTGACTGCATCTACACATGCATGTGTTGCAAGTATGGGCCTAACTGGTGTTGTCATTGATGTCAACATACTCCTGTTACATTAATGATAAGGTTTGGATGAGCCGTGAGCTGAGGATATTGAGAAAATTAGTCTCAATCAGGAACAGTGAAGAATAGTGATGACAGTAAGGCAAAAGTCCAAGATAGGACGAGGATCAGAGGATGTGGATTAAAAGGTTTGTAGATATGTGTATGTAGATGATCCAATAGAGATTTCAGAGGTCCGCATGAAGATATGAAGAAGTTGTGGCCACTAAAGTAAAACTGGTTTCGGTAGGTGTTCAAAGGTGACTGAGTGTAACAAGAAAGGTCCAGTGAGATCCGGAAATGAAGTTTCTTGCTCTGCGGATTTGAGGGAGTATTAAGGAAGTCCTTGTGATGTGTCAACTCAATTGGTTCATGAATGGAAGGTCTGGAAGTATCCATTCTTTGGTGATAGTGGTGACAGACTGTGTTCTTGATGCTCCAGATGAAGGAGAGAAGGATTTCAGTATGCAGATGAAGTGCGAATGTTCTTGGTGATTCAAGAAACCTTGTGAAGGACTTTGGATTGTGTCTAGCATGTGTTAGTGGTCCGCATTGGAGTTGGAGCTCGCTATTAAAGATTAACCTTTGGATGATGATGTTCTTCCTGAGACTAGCCGACCGGATAAGTTACACTTCTTGTGGATGTTCTGGTAGATGTTTGCCGACTTAGATGATTATTCTTAAGTTGATGTCTTGTACAAATAAGGGGTTGCAAAGTCATTTCAAAGTTGTCCTTGTGGTGATGAGAGTGTTGTAGTGAGGAGGAGAGTGGAAGGCAAAGCAGAAGTATTGGGCTTAAATGGAACTAATTCAAGCATGGTGAAGATGCTATTCTCCAATTCATGTATGTGATATTTATTTCTTTATAGACAGTGTGTCTCTTGTAGGTAGTGAGCCTCTTGTGAGCAGTGTGCTCGGGCAGTGAGCCCTAATTGGCATGTGCCATTTGTTCTTTCTATTCTTCTAACGGAGAATACAATCTTGGGTTAATCACCCCGTGGTTTTTCCCTTAACTAGGTTTTCCACGTCAAAATCTTGGCGTCTTATGTGTTGATGTGTTTCTGCTCTTGATTTGAATGCATTATGGTTCATTATTAATATACTGCTAATCACTAAGAAGATTTAATTGTTTTATTGGAGAAAGTTTTGCACAACTAATTCACCCCCCTCTCAGTTGTGTGCCCTAAGTCTAACAATTGGTATCAGAGCTAAGTTCCTCTAAAAGAGCTTAACTGTTTGAGGAGATCCACGATGTCGTCCTACAAGAAGGATAGTCTAAAGTTTGATGGAACAAATTTTAATCTATGGAAAGGTCGCATGAAGTGTCACTTGCAATGCATGGGTATGGCATACTGGACCATGGTTACAACACAGTATGTACCTCCACAGGGTGGTCCAAAACCTCCAAATGAAATCACAGATGCTGAAAAAAATCTTCAGACTATAGAAGCTCTTCTAAGCGCATTATCTGATTCAGAGCTCTCAAATGTTATTGACCTACCAACTGCTTTTGAGATTTGGAAAAAATTGGAACTTTTGCATGAAGGAGACTAGTATGTTAAATGTGCGAGGTTATAGAGTTTGAAAGGGAAATTTGAAAACCTGAAGATGAGAGATGATGAAAATATTACTACTTTTATGCCAAGAGTAAATGAGCTTGTTTGTGGAATTAGAAATGCTGGTGGAGTCTTGGATGAAAATGAGATTGTTGGCAAAATTCTCAGATCCCTTCCTGCTTCTTACAAAATCAAGTTTGCTTCCATTGATGAATTCAGAGCCCATACAACTGTCACAAGAGATCAATTGGCTGGTAAATTGGCTGCATTTGAAATGATCAAGTTTGAAGATGATCCCCCCAAGACTGAATCTGCATTCAAAGCCAGTGCCTCTGTAAAAGGTAAACAAATGTTTGATCCAGGAGAGAACTCATCAAGGAAACTGTCATGGTATGAAAAAGCAAGAAAAAACCTAGAAGAAGAAGAAATAGAAACTGCTCAACTTGAAGCCCTCATTGCAAAGAGACTGCCAAGAGGATCCGGTAAGTATGAAGGAAAATTGCATTTTAAGTGTTTTAACTACAATAAGATTGGTTATTTTGCCTCAAGATGTCTGAAAAGATTTTTAAGGCCAAATCCTAATAGATCAAGGTTCCAAAAGAATTGTTACTGTGTTTATGAAGAAGATGATAATGAAGGAATAACAGATGATGAATCAGAGACAGGAAATAAATCCAGAAGTGAATGGGTGTTTATTGCCATCAAGGAAGAAGAACCAATATCCTCTGCATCTATCAATCATAAAGTTGTAGAAAGAGCTTTGGCTGCCCAAGTTGAAGAAAAGGATGATTGGGTCATTGACAGTGGTTGCTCTCTCCATATGACAGGTGACAAAAATAAGTTCATAGATTTGGAAAGGTATGAAGGAGGAGTGGTGAAGTTTGGTGATAATTCTGCTGGTAGAATCAGAGGAAGAGGAACTATTTCTTTTGATGGAAGGAACAAAATCGGTAATGTTCTATATGTTGAAGGCTTGAAGCACAATCTTCTCAGTGTTGGACAGTTGGTGGACAAAGGCTATGATCTCTAGTTCAAGAATGGAAAATGCAAGATCTTTGAAAGCTCCAGAATAGAGATTGAATCTGGTACCCAAACTAAAGGTAATATCTTCCATTTGGTTGGCACTGGTAAAAGTTGCTTATTTGTTCAAGTTGATTAGAGTTGGTTATGGCGTAGGAGAATGTGTCATGTGAATTTTGATAATATCATCAAGATAAGCATTACTTAGGCTATAAGAGATCTTCCAAAATTGGTGAAACCTACTAATAGCTTGTGCAAAGAATGTCAGTTGGGTAAGCTGAGAAGAATCACATTCAAGAGTAAGGAACTGTCTTCTACCGGATTATTGGACTTAGTTCATACTGACCTTTATGGCCCGAAAAGAATCAGGAGTATGCAAGGTGATAGATACTTCATGTTACTAATTGATGACTATTCCCGGATGATGTGGGTAACTTTTCTGAAAGAGAAATCAGAAGCTTTTACGAAATTCAACATATTCAAGGCTATGGTAGAAATGAAACCAAATTGAAATTGAAATGTCTGAGATCTGATAGAGGTGGAGAATTCACATCCGGTGAGTTCATAGAGTTATGTGAGAAACATGGAATAAAGAGATAGTTGTCTGCTCCTAGGACTCCATAGCAAAATGGAGTAGTGGAAAGAAAGAATCGGACCATATAGGAAGCATCTAGGACCATGATGATGGAAGCAAATGTTCCTCACATCTATTGGAAAGAAGCTATCAGCACTGCAGTCTATACTCTCAATCGAGTTCAAATCAGAAGCAATACTAGTAAGACTCCTTATGAACTTTGGTTTGGCATCACTCCTACTGTGAGGTATTTCAGAGTTTTTGGTAGCAAATGTTACATTAAAAGAGATGAAGATCTAGGAAAGTTTGATGCTAGAAGTGATGAAGGAATATTCTTGGGTTACTCTACTCAAAGCAAAGCATACCGGTGTTATAACAAAAGACTGAGAAAGATGATAGAAAGTACAAATGTGAAGGTTGATGAGGGAATTGAGAAACCCTCAAGGTTTTATGAATATGATGAAGATGATCAGAATGGTGTTCTGACTCAAGAAGCCCAAGCCTCATCTGTTAGTCAGATTCAAGCTAATCTGGTAAACCAGGAAGAAAAAATGAGTTTCAATGAGCCTAATCAAGAATCAGAAGTGCAAGAAATTCCTAAAGTTCCCAGGTATGTAAGACTGAACCACTCTGAAGATCAGATCATAGGTGATAAAAGCAAAGGAGTACTAACAAGAAGGAGAATTGTTCAAGATTCAGAAGAGTATTGTTTGATTTCAAAGATTGAACCTAAGACAGTGAATGAAGCTTGCAATGATGAAAACTGGACTAAAGCAATGGAGGAAGAGATGGTGCAAATAGAGAAAAATCACACTTGGGATCTTGTTCCCAGACCTAGAAACAAGAATGTGATTGGAACCAAATGGGTCTTCCAGAACAAACTAAATGAAGTTGGTGAAGTAATAAAAAATAAAGCCAGATTGGTCTGCAAAGGCTACTCTCAAATATAAGGAATTGATTTTGAAGAAACTTTTGCTCCGGTGGCAAGAATTGAAGCAGTCAGATTATTTCTTGCCTTTGCTGCCTTCAAGGATTTCAAGGTATATCAGATGGATGTCAAGTCTGTCTTTCTAAACTGTGACTTGGAAGAAGTGTATATAGTGCAACCAGAGGGATTTCAATTGTCTAATCATGGTGATATGGTCTGCAAGTTGAAGAAGGCACTGTATGGATTGAAGCAAGCCCCAAGAGCCTGGTATGAAAGATTAGATAAGCATCTTTTGAAGATTGGTTTCAACAAAGGTACTGCTGGATAGTAACTTATATTTCAAAATTGATCATGAAAACATCTTGATTGTTGAAGTATTTGTTGATGATATCATCTTTGGAGGAAGAGATAGTATGTGTAAAACTTTTGCAAATCAAATGAAAAGTGAGTTTGAGATGTCTATGCTTGGTGAAATGAATTTCTTCTTAGGTCTGCAAATTACTCAAACAAAGAAAGGAATCTTCATTTCTCAAACCAAATATGTGAAAGAATTGTTGAGGAAATTTGGGATGGAAGATTCAAAGCCAATGAATACTCCCATGGCAACCAGATGTAAGTTGAGCAAAGATGATGACTCTCCTAAGGCAAACCAGACAAAGTACAGATCAATGATTGGAGGATTATTGTATCTCACTCAAACTAGACTAGATATTATGCAAGTTGTTGGTCTTGTTGCTAGATTCCAAGTTGATCCTAGAGAATCCCATGTCATGGCAATCAAGAGGATCTTTAGATATCTAAAAGGGATGGTTGAGTATGGTCTGTGGTATCCTAGAGATCATGATTTCTCTCTTCATGCATATACAGATGCTGATTGGGCAGGAGATATGGATGACTGGAAGAGTACCAGTGGTGGAGCATTCTTTTTGGGGAAGAGATTGGTTTCTTGGCTAAGCAAGAAATAAGAGGCAATATCTCTGTCTACAACTGAAGCAGAATATATTGCAGATGTAGGTAGTTGCACTCAAGTTTTGTGGATGAAGCAAATGCTAAGAGATATCAAAGTGGAGTATGAGGAACCTATCACAATCTTTTGTGATAATTCAAGTGCTATAAATATATCTAAGAATACAGTGTTGCATTCAAAGACTAAACACATATCCATCAAGTTTCACTTTTTGAGAGAGCAAGTGAACAAGAATGAAGTCAGATTGGAGTTTGTTCCCTCCAAGGATCAGATTGCAGACATCTTTACTAAACCTCTACTTAAGGACTCTTTTGAGTATCTTAGGGAGAAGTTAGGGGTTATTGCCCCTTCAGTGATGAACTAAGGTGCATCAGTCCGGTGGATATCACAATCATATCTTGTGATCCGGATTGATGGGAGCTGCTACTCAGGGGGAGCATTAGGTATAATTCTAAAGTGTTGGAATTGTAAGTGTGTGCCCTTTGCCATTGATGTCAAAGGGGGAGAGAAGACATGTTAAAAATGAGTGGTTGCTGATCAAAGGGGGAGCAGTAAAGGGAAAGAAGACATGTGAATGGTTGTTGCTGATAGGGGGAGCTGTGACAGTAAGAAGAAGTTCTTGACTTGATGGTTAAAACAATTTTTCACATCTTCTGTTGCCATCAATGACAAAGGGGGAGATTGTTGAAAGTATGGGCCTAACTGGTGTTGTCATTGATGTCAACATACTCCTATTGCATTAATGATAAGGTTTGGATGAGCCGTGAGCTGAGGATATTGAGAAAATTAGTCTTAATCAGGAACAATGAAGAACAGTGATGACAGTAAGGCAAAAGTCCAAGATAGGACGAGGATTAGAGGATGCGGATTAAAGGGTTTGTAGATATGTGTCTGTAGATGATCTAGTAGAGATTTCAGAGGTCCGCATGAAGATATGAAGAAGTTGTAGCTGCTCAAGTAAAACCAGTTCTGGTAGGTGTTCAGAGGTGACTGAGTGTAACAAGAAAGGTCTGGTGAGATCCGGATATGAAGTTTCCTGCTCTGCAAATTTGAGGGAGTATTAAGGAAGTCCTTGTGATGTGTCAACTCGATTGGTTCATGAATGGAAGGTCTGGAAGTATCCATTCTTTGGTGACAGTGGTGACAGACTGTGTTCTTGATGCTCCGGATGAAAGAGAGAAGGATTTCAGTATGCAAATGAAGTGCGGATGTTCTTGGTGATTTGGGAAACCTTCTGAAGGAATTTGGATTGTGTCCAATGCATGTTAGTGGTCTGCATTAGAGTTGGAGCTCGCTAGTGAAGATTAATCTCCAGATGATGATGTTCTTCCTGAGACTGGCTGACCGGATAAGTTACACTTCTTGTGGATGTTCTGGTAGATGTTTGCCGATTTAGATGATTATTCCTAAGTTGATGTCTTGTACAAATAAGGGGTTGTGAAGTCATTTCAAAGTTGTCCTTGTGGTGATGAGAGTGTTGTAGCGAGGAGGAGAGCGAAAGGCAAAGCAGAAGTATTGGGCTTAAATGGAACTGATTCAAGCATGGTGAAGATGCTATTCTCTAGTTCATGTATGTGATAATTATTTCTTTATAGATAGTGTGTCTCTTGTAGGTAGTGAGCCTCTTGTGAGTAGTGTGCTCGGGCAGTGAGCCCTAATTGGCATGTGCCATTTGTTCTTTCTATTCTTCTAACAAAGAATACAATCTTGGGTTAATCACCCCGTGGTTTTTCCCTTAACTGGGTTTTCCACGTCAAAATCTTGGTGTCTTATGTGTTGATGTGTTTCTGCTCTTGATTTGAATGCATTATGGTTCATTATTAATATACTGCTAATCACTAAGAAGATTTAATTGTTTTATTGGAGAAAGTTTTGCGCAACTGATTCACGCCCCCTCTTAGTTGTGTGCCCTAAGTCTAACAGCATGGTTATAGCTCTAATGAAGCACATAAATAAGTTGTCTCAAAACTCTTCATCTCTGACTGCTCTATTTCATTTCTCTGTTCTTACATGGGAACAAGATCTCTCTTCTTCTGCTCTTATCGCCTTCACAAAATCACAATCTTTTGCATGTCATACACACACCTTCATATTCATACATTCACTTATCCAAACATCAATTTGGATCTCACATATATATTCACAACGCTTAGAATCTTCACATTAGGTCGGCCTACTTAGATGAAGCATACAGTTAATAAACTTGTGGGTTGTCGGCCAAATCCACTCACCAAGATACATAGCGGACCCAAATAACTTTGAAAACACCTTCTCACATGTTAGCTCCAACTATAGAATCCCTTAGAATAAATTTCCAATCAATAAAACTTACTGCACTTGGATCAAACTGTCATGTTGGCCTCAAACATAGACTGTTGCTGACTCGGTCTATCTATCAAACTGCAACTTTCACTACAAACCACAAGACCTGCTCAAAATCACATCAATGACTCTTCATACATCCCCAAGCTTTCCTTTAGAACTACAGAGCATAATATCAATTTGCGGTAAAGTGCGGACCAACAGAACTCAGACCTTGTCACAGTCAAACACTGTCAAGCCAAGTAGCGATATTCAATAACTCAAAATTATCACTTCGGTGGACTTCAGACTTTGCAACTTTGGATTTAGAGACTTCATACAAGTGTTTACAACACCCCAAAATTGCATAATAATATATGCAACACCAGAGGAGTGCGGACCAAAACAAATGAGTGTTCTATTATGATTACCTCTATTCTCTGTAATGCCAAACTTAGGCTACTTGAATATATGCTTCCGATACATATCAAAAGCTGAAATATTAGATATAATATCTTGTAAGGACTATAGACTGTTGCAATTATGAACCTAACCAGTGTTGTCATTGATGTCAACATACTCTTGTTACATTGATGTCAAGGATTGGGTGAGTTGTGTACTAAGGATATTGAGAAAATTAGCCCTATCAGAAATAGAGAAAAATAGTAAAGACAGTGAAGTTCTATGAAGCAAAGATTCCAGTCAGTTGAAGATCTGAGTTCGCGCATCAAAGGGTTTGTAGATATGTGTCTGAAGGTTCTCCTGTCAATATTTTAGAGGTCCGTATGAAGGTTAGAAGAAGTTATGGCCATATGAGTAAAACTAATTCTGGCAGCTGTTCAGTAGTGACATAGTGGCTCAAATAGGTCCGGTGAGAACCAGCAATACAATATCATGCTCTGCGGATCTGGTGGCATGCTCAGGAAGCTAATTTGAATTGACAACTTGATTGGCTCGTAGTTTGGAGGTCTGCAAGTGATTCTTCTAGTATGACAGTGATGACCGGCTGTGTTCTTGAGGTTCTGGATGAAGATGCAAATGTTTGCAATAAGAAGAGGTGGTCCAGATGTTCTTGGTGATTCGAGAAAGCTTGTGGAGGTCTCCAGATTGTGTCCAGTTCGTGTTGTTGGTCCGCATTGAAGATTGAGCTCGTAATTCTTTGAGTGATGGTGTTCTTCCCAGTCCTAGCTGACTGGATGATTTGCACATATTGCGAATGTTCTTGAAGGTGTTTTGCGAAGCCTGGCGTGTTCCTCAAAGAAGATTAAAGTCCCAGATATGCATGGCTGATAGGTCGATGCCATGTATAAATAAGAGTTGTGAAGTCATTCAAAAGTATCAAGGTCATGATGAGAAAGTGATAGAGAGGAGAGGAGCGAAAAGCAGAAGTGTTGAGATGAAATGGAACGGTCGCAAGCATAATGAAGATGCTATTCTCCAGTTCAAGTATGTAATACTTATATTATTCTATAGATAGTGTGTCTCCTGTAGGCAATGGGCCTCTTGTGAGTAGTGTGCTCGGGCAAGGAGTCCTAATTGGCAAGTGCCATTTTTTTCTTATTCTTTTAATAGAGAATAAAATCTTGGGTTAGTCACCCCGTGGTTTTTCCCTTAACCAGGTTTTCCACGTTAAAATCTTGGTGTCATATGTGTTTCTGCTCTTGAGTTATTGCATTATGCTTCCATGATTAAATCATTATTATGCTATTGAAATATAAGAAGGCTTTAAGAATTGAATAACAAAATTTTTGGTGACAACTGATTCACCCCCCCCTCTCAGTTGTATGTCCTAAAACCAACAATTGGTATTAGAGCTAAGTTCATCTAAAAAGAGCTTAACCGCTTGAGGAGATCCATGATGTCTTCCTACAAGAAGGATAGTCTGAGGTTTGATGGAATGAACTACACTCTTTGGAAAAGCTGCATGGAATGTCACTTGCAATGTATGGGATTTCAATATTGGAACATGACTATAAAACAGTATATTCCTCCAAAGAATGGTCCAACAACTCTAGATGAAATTAGAAATGCTGAAGATAATCTCCAAGCTAGAGAAGCCTTACTAAGTGCCTTATTTGATATAGAGCTAATAAATGTTATGGATTTAAAAACTGCATATGAAATTTGGTCAAAGCTAGAAATTCTGCATGAAGGAGACAAATATGTTAAATGTGCCAAGCTACAAAGTCTGAAAGGAAAATTTGAAAACCTGAAGATGAATGAAGATGAGAATATCACTACATTTATGCTAAAAGTAAATGAGCTTATTTGTGGCATTAGATGTGCCGGTGGAACTTTGGATGAAGATGAGATTGTTGCCAAAGTTCTCAGATCCTTACCTCCTGCTTACAAACACAAGGTTGTTGCTATTGAGGAATTCAAATCTTTATCAAATATTACAGGGGATCAATTGGTTGGGAAGTTAGCTACATTTGAATTGGCTGAGTTTGGAGATGCTCCTCCCAAGACTGAATCTACATTCAAAGCTAGTGCCTCTACAAAAGGTAAACAAAGGTATGATCCAGGAGAGAGTTCCTCAAAGAAATTATCATGGTATGAAAAAGAAAGAAAAGATCTAGGAGAAGATGAGGCAGAAGCTACTCAACTTGAAGCCCTTATTGAAAAAAGATTGCCAAGAGGATCTGGTAAGTATGAAGGAAAATTGCCTTTCAAATGTTTCAACTGCAACAAGATTGGTCATTTTGCCTCAAGATGTCCGGAAAGATTTTCAAGGCCAAATCCTAATAGATCAAGATTCTAAAAGAAATGTTACTACATTCAAGAAGATGATGATGATGAAGGAATAACAGATGATGAATCTGAGATAGGAAACAAATCCGGAAGTGACTGGATGTTTATTGCCATCAAAGAAGAAGATCTAATGCCCATTGAATCTGTCAATCATAAAATGGTAGAAAGGGCTTTGGCTACTCAAGTTGAAGAAAAGGATGAATGGGTCATTGACAGTGGATGCTCTCACCATATGACTGGTGACAAGAATAAGTTCATAAATCTGGAAAGATATGAAGGAGGAATTGTAAAATTTGGTGATAATTTTGTTGGCAGAATCAGAGGCAGAGGAAGTATTTCTTTTGATGGAAAGAACAAAACTAGTAATGTTCTGTATGTTGAGGGTCTGAAGCATAATCTTCTCAGTGTTGGACAGTTGGTGGATAAAGGCTATGATCTTTGTTTCAAAAATGGAAAATGCAAGATCTTTGAAAGCTCTGGAACTAAGATTGCATCCAATACTCAAACAAAAGGTAACATCTTCTATTTGGTCGGTACTGACAAAAGTTGTTTATTTGTTCAAACTGATCAGAGTTGGGTGGCATAGGACAATGTGTCATGTAAATTTTGATAATATCATCAAGATAAGCAACACTCAGGCTATAAGAGATCTTCCAAGATTGGTGAAACCTACTAACAGTTTGTGCAAAGAATGCTAGTTGGGTAAGCAGAACAGAGTCACTTTTAAAAGTAAGGAACAATCTTCTACCAGATTGTTGGACTTGGTACACACTGATCTATGTGGACCGGCAAGAATCAGGAGTCTACAAGGTGATAGATATTTCATGTTACTAATTGATGACCACTCCCGGATGATGTGGGTGACTTTCCTGAAAGAGAAATCTGAAGCACTTGAGAAGTTCAAAATATTCAAGGCTATGGTAGAAAATGAAACTAGGTTAAACATAAAATGTCTTAGGTCTGATAGAGGTGGTGAATTCACATCCAGTGAGTTCATAGAATTATGTGAGAAACATGGGATAAAGAGACAGTTATCTGCTCCAAGGACTCTACAGCAGAATGGAGTAGTGGAAAGAAATAACCAGACCATCCAGGAAACATCTAGAACCATGATGATGGAAGCAAATGTCCCTTAGATCTACTGGAGAGAAGTTGTAAGCACTGCTGTCTATACTCTTAATCGAGTACAAATCAGAAGCAATATTGGTAAGACTCCTTATGAACTCTGGTTTGGCCTCACTCCTACTATGAAGTATTTCAGAGTCTTTGGTAGTAAATGTTATATTAAAAGAGATGAAGACCTTGGCAAATTTGATGCTAGAAGTGATGAAGGAATATTCTTGGGTTTTTCTACTCAAAGCAAAGCATACCAGTGTTATAACAAGAGATTGAGAAAGATTGTAGAAAGTACAAATGTGAAGGTTGATGAAGGCATTGAAATCCCTCAAGGTTTTATGAGTATGAAGCAGATGATCAGAATGATGTTTCGGTCCAAGAAGAACAAGTCCCAACTGTAGTTCAGATTCAGACTGATCCAGAGAATCCTGAAATACAGGAAGAAGAGATAAGTTTGAATGAACCTGTCCAAGAAATAGATGTGCAAGAAATTCCCAAAACTCCCAGGTATGTATGATTGAATCATTCTGAAGACCAGATCATAGGAGATAGAAGCAAAGGTGTTCAAACAAGAAGAAAGATTGCTCAAGATTCAGAAAAGTATTGTCTGATTTCAAAGGTTGAACCAAAAATAGTAAATGAAGCATGCAATGATGAAAGTTGGGCTAAAGCAATGGAGGAAGAATTGATGCAGATTAAAAAAAATCACACTTGGGATCTTGTTCCCAGACCTAAAGACAAAAATGTGATTGGGACTAAGTGGGTCTTCCGGAATAAACTGAATGAAGATGGTGAAGTAGTCAGAAACAAATCCAGATTGGTCTGTAAGGGTTATTCTCAAGTAGAAGGAGTTGACTTTGAAGAAACTTTTGATCTGATGGCAAGAATTGAAGCAGTCAGATTATTTCTTTCCTTTGCTGCCTTCAAGGATTTCAAAGTATATTAGATGGATATCAAGTCTGCCTTCCTGAATGGTGATTTGGAAGAAGAGGTATACATTGAGCAACCGGATGGATTCCATTTATCTGATCATGGTGATATGGTTTGCAAGTTGAAGAAAGCTTTGTATGGACTCAAATAAGCCCCAAGAGCCTGGTATGAAAGATTGGATAAACATCTTTTGAAGATTAGTTTCAACAAAGGTATTGCTGACAGTAACTTGTACTTCATGATTGATCATGAAAATATCTTGATTGTTGAAGTATTTGTTGATGATATCATTTTTGGAGGAAAAGATAGTATGTGTAAGCCTTTTGCAAATCAAATGAAAAGTGAATTTGAGATGTCTATGTTTAGGGAAATGAATTTCTTCTTGGGTCTACAAATCACTCAAACAAAGAAAGGAATCTTCATATCACAGACCAAATGTGTGAAAGAATTGTTGAAGAAATTTGGGATGGAAGATTCAAAGCCAATGAATACTCCCATGGCAACTGGGTGTAAACTGAGAAAAGATGATAAATCTCCTAAGGCTGATCAAAAAAAGTATAGGTCAATGATTGGAGGACTATTGTGCCTTACTCAAACTAGACCCGACATTATGAATGTTGTTGGTCTTGTTCCCAGATTCCAAGCTGATCCTCGAGAGTCTCATGTCATGGAAATCAAGAGAATTCTCAGATATCTGAAGGGAACAATTGAGTATGGTTTATGGTATCCTAGGGATCATGATTTCTCTCTTCATGCATATACAGATGCTGATTGGGCAGAAGATGTGGATGACCGGAAGAGTACCAGTGGTGGTGCATTCTTTTTAGGGAAAAGATTGGTTTCTTGGCTGAGCAAGAAACAAGAGGCAATATCTTTGTCCACTGCAGAAGCAGAGTATATTACAATAGCAAGTAGTTGCACTCAAGTATTATGGATGAAGCAAATGCTAAGAGATATTAGAGTGGAGTATGAAGAACCTATCACAATCTTCTGTGACAATTTAAGTGCAATAAATATATCAAAAAATCCGGTGTTGCATTCAAAGGCAAAACATATATCCATCAAGTTTCACGTTTTTGAGAGAGCAGGTGAACAAGAATGAAGTCAGATTGGAGTTTGTGCCCTCAAAAGATCAAATTGCTGACATTTTTACTAAACCTCTACCTAAGGACTCTTTTGAGTATCTCAGGGAGAAGTTAGGAGTTATTACCCCTCTGGTTCTGAATTAAGGTGCACTAATGTGCATTGGTCTAGTGGATCTCATAATCATATCTTGTGGTCCAGATTGATGATAGGAAGCTGCTACTCAGGGGGAGCAATCTGTATGATTTTGAAGTATTGATGCAAGTATGTGCCCTTTGCCATTGATGTCAAAGGGGGAGAGAAGACATGTGAAATACAGAAGAGATTGTTGATCAAAGGGGGAGAAATGAAGAAAGAAAAGATATGTGAATAATTTTGTTAGGGGGAGCCAGTGAGGAGAAGTTCTTGTCTTGATGGTCAAAACAATTTTTCACATCATATGTTGCCATCAATGACAAAGGGGAAGATTGTTACAAGTATGGACCTAACCGGTGTTGCCATTGATGTCAACATACTCCTGTTACATTGATGTCAAGGATTGGATGAGTTGTGTGCTGAGGATATTGAGAAAATTAGCCCTATCAGAAACATAGAAAAATAGTAAAGACAATGAAGTTCTATGAAGCAAAGATTCTAGTAAGTTGAAGATATGAGTACGTGCATTAAAGGGTTTGTAGATATGTGTCTGAAGGTTCTCCAGTCAATATTTCAGAGGTCCGCATGAAGATTAGAAGAAGTTATGGCCATATGAGTAAAACTGGTTCTGGCAACTGTTCAGTAGTGACAGAGTGGCTCAAATAGATCCAGTGAGAACCAGTAATGCAATATCATGCTCTACGGATCTGGTGGCATGCTTGGGAAGCTAATTTGAATTGACAACTCAATTGGCTCATAGTTTGGAGGTCCGCAAGTGATTCTTCTAGTATGACAGTGATGACCATCTGTGTTCTTGAGGTCCTGGATGAAGATGCAAATGTTTGTAGTAAGTAGAAGTGGTGCAGATGTTCTTGGTGATTCAAGAAAGCTTGTGGAGGTCTCCAGATTGAGTCTAGTTCGTGTTGTTGGTCCACATTGAAGATTGAGCTCGTAATTCTTTGAGTGATGGTGTTCTTCCCAGTCCTATCCAACCTGATGATTTGCACATATTGTAGATGTTCTTGAAGGTGTTTTGCGAAGCTTGGTGTGTTCCTCAAAGAAGATTGAAGTCCCAGATATGCATGGCTGACAGGTCGATGTCATGTATAAATAAGAGTTGCAAAGTCATTCAAAAGTATCAAGGTCATGATGAGAAGGTGATAGAGAGGAGAGGAGCGAAAAGCAGAAGTGTTGAGCTGAAATGGAACTGCCTCAAGCATAATGAAGAGCTATTCTCTAGTTCAAGTATGCAATACTTATATTATTCTATAGATAGTGTGTCTCCTGTAGGTAGTGGGCCTCTTGTGAGTAGTGTGCTCAGGCAGTGAGCCCTAATTGGCAAGTGCCATTTTTCTTCTTATTCTTTTAACAGAGAATACAATCTTGGGTTAGTCACCCTGTGGTTTTTCCCTTAACTGGGTTTTCCACATTAAAATCTTGGTGTCATATGTGTTGAATGTATTTCCACTCTTGAGTTATTGCATTATGCTTCCATGATTAAATCATTATTATGCTATTGAAATATAAGAAGGCTTTAAGAATTGAATAACAAAAGTTTTGGTGACAACTGATTCACCCCCCCTCTCAGTTGTCTATCCTAAAACCAACATAGACAACATACTGGAACTGTATGATTAGGTCTTCAACTGTGAACCAATGCCAATCTAGACTTTGTCTCTCTGTTGTTGTCTCTGTACATAGCCATCACTTAGCCAAACTAACTAAGTCTTGTTCACCGGACCAAAATCTCTATTCCAACCTTGTTTCTTTTCTTGTTGCCATCAATGACAACGCCTTCAAACATCAAGCTTAGCTAAATTTCCAACATAGAGAATGTCAGATTGGGAAATAGACAAGGACAAGATTCAAGTCCAAGGAGTATTCTTCTACAAGGCCTTTAGATCTAATTCATACTGACTTGTCTGGACCCACTAGGACAAAGAGTCTACAAGGTGAAAGGTATTTCATGTTTCTCATTGATGATTTCTCTAGGATGACATGGGCTACTTTCTTGAAAGAAAAATTAGAAGATTTCAGTAGGTTTAAGATTTTCAAGTCCATGGTTGAATATGGAATGAATGCTAGAATCAAGTGTTTAAGGTCTGATAGAGGTGGTGAGTTCACATCAAATAAGTTTGAAGGATTTTTTGAAGAACATGGAATAAAGAGGAACTATTATGTTTCTAGAACTTTTTAGCAAAATGGTGTTACAGAGAGGAAGAATAGAATTGTTCAAGAGATGGCCAGGACAATATTGAGTGAAGTCAAGTTGCTTGCTACATATTGGAAAGAAGAAATTCCTATTGTAGTCTACATTCTTAACAAAGGGTAACTAAGAGTGCACAATACCAAGACACCTTATGAGCTATTGTATGGAAGACCAACATCGGTCAATTACTTCAGAGTTTTTGGAAGCAAATGCTACATCAAAATAGAGGAAGAAGGTTGGGGAAAGTTTGATTCTAGGTCTGATGAAGGAATATTTCTTGGATACTCAACTAGGAGCAAAGCTCACAAGTGCTATAATAAAAGGATGAGGAAGATAATTGAGAGTGAAAATGTTAAGGTTGATGAAGAGTCACATCAAATCATAGATGAGCAAGAAGATTGTTGGTCAAATGTACCTACCTGCATAGAAGAAGAAGAAGAAGTTGAAGAAAAGGAAGAAACTCAAGAGAAGACTACCAAGGCTCTTGCCAAGTATGTTCAAAAGAATCATTTAGAAGATCAGATCATTGGAGACAAGAATGAAGGAGTGCAGACAAGAAGAAGATTTGCAAGAGCAAATGAATAGGTAAAATTTTCTTTATTGTCAAGAGTAGAACCTAAAACTTTTGCTGATGCTAGCAAGGATGAAGGATGGATTCAAGCAATGGAAGAAGATATAAATCATATTGATAAAAATCAGACATGGCAGTTGGTGCAAAGACCTACAAACAAAAATGTGATAGGCACTAAATGGGTGTTCAGAAACAAATTGAATGAAGATGGAGAAGAGGTGATAAACAAAGCAAGGCTGGTCTGTAAAGGCTATTCACAAGTAGAAGGAATTGATTTTTGGGGAGATATTTGCTCCGGTGGCTAGAATGGAGGCAATCAGAACATTTCTTTCTTTTGTAGTGCACAAGGGATTCAAGGTATATCAAATGGATATCAAATCTACTTTCCTGAATGGTGATTTAGAAGTCTACATAGAGGAACCTGACGGATTTTAGTTATCAGAAGACCCAAACATGGTATGCAGACTTAAGAAGGCTTTTTATGGTCTCAAATAAGCCCCTAGGGCTTGGTATGCAAGGTTGGACAAGTACATTTTACTCCAGCAGGGCTTCAAGAAAGCTACCACAAATAGTAATCTTTACATTAAAATTGAGGGTGAACAAATTCTAATTATTTTTATGTATGTTGTTGATATAATCTTTGGTGGCAATGAAGAAATGTGTAAGAAGTTTGTAGAAGAGATGTAGAAAGAATTTGAAATTTCTATGATAGGTGAGTTATCATTCTTTCTTGGACTCCAAATTGCTTAATCAAATGATAGCATCTTTATCTCTCAAGAAAAGTATGTCAAGGAGATGTTGAAGAAGTTTGGCATGGAAGATTGCAAACTAGTGAGTACTCCTATGGTAATAGGTTGTCATTTAAGTAAAGATGATGAGTCACCTTAGGCTAATCAGACTTTGTATAGGTCTATGATTGGGAGCCTACTATACCTAACAACATCAAGTCCTGACATTAAGCAAGCAGTGTGTTTGGTTGCAAGGTTTCAAGTTGGTCCTAAAGAAACATATCTGAAGGTATTCAAATGGATATTTAAATATTTGAAGAGCACTCTAGAATATGGATTGTGGTATCAAAAGGGTGATGATATTTCCCTGAGTGCTTATACTGATGCAGATTCAACTGGTAGTGTTGATGATAGAAGAAGCACCAGTAGTGGAGTTTTCTTTTTAGGAGATAGATTGGTCTCTTGGTTTAGTAAGAAGTAAGATTCAATGTCTTTATCAACAACAGAAGCAGACTATATAACTATAGCATCCTGCTACACTCAAGTGGTATGGATGAAATAAACATTGAAGAATATCAGGGTTGTATATGATGAGCCCACTCCTATTCTTTGTGATAATACAAGTGTCATCAATATTTCAAAGAATCTAGTGATGCATTCTCGAACAAAGCACATATCTATTAGGTATCACTTTTTGAGAGAGACGGTTGCAAATCAAGAAGTCAGATTGGAATATGTTCCTACAAAAGATTAGGTTAGAGACATCTTTACAAAGGCTCTTTCCAAGGACACATTTGATTATCTTAGACAGAAGTTAGGGGTTGTTGCTCCTCCTTCTAACTAGATGCATAGATGGTGCATCTACCCAGGGGAAGCTCAAAGTATATCTTTATCCTTGGATTAATGGAGGATACCTCTTATGGGAGCAGGTAGAAAGAGACTAAGAAGGTTGTTGAAGATAGGGAGAGATTGTTTGTTTTTACAGGTTCAGAGGAAGACCACTAGCCCTTTGTCCTTGATGTCAAAGGGGAGAATTTTGCATATTAGGTCAAGTGTTTCCATCAATGCCAAAGAGGGAGATTGTTGCATATGTTTTGTCATTGATGTCAACAGTGGTATGAAGTGATGAAAGGAAAAAGATGCCAAAGGAGGAGATAGTTGTAGATTGGTGATCAGTGTTGCCAAGAGAGTAAGTGTTCAAAGGAAGAGTTCAAAGAAGTGGACAAAGGAGTGATGACCAGAGAATTTGTTGAGTGAAGGGTAAAGTGTTGGAAGTCATGTACTATGCATACTATTGGATCTCTATCATCTGTACACAGTTGTACCCTATCTTTTTAAGTTCATAGACAAAGGATGTACTAACTTGAAGACTCTTTTTTTGTTGAAAAGTGTTATGATTGTAGTCTCTGATGTTGTGAATGTTGTATTCTTTAGTTCCTAATGAAAAGCATTGCTTAAGTTGTGAAAGAAAGTGCAAGGCATTGGAAGTTGCATTGAAGAAGCTTGGAAGAATGCTTTGCATTCCTCTGCATTTGAAGATATGGCATTGAAGTTTGGAAGATAGACAGAGATAGGTGTGAAGTGTGTATGTTCTTGATTTCAGAGCATGAAAGTCAATGTAGAAGATTCTAGAGCTTACGGAGTGAAGACAATGGTTCTATGTTTTTGCAGTCAGGAAGAGTCAGAGAAGCGCTCCGCATTTCTCTACTTTTGAAGATGTGGTCTTGCGATTTGAAGGATAAGCAGATAAAGATGAGAGGTATTATATATTCAAGTTTTAGATTTTATCTTTTACCACAGAGGTTCTCTAGAGTTAGCAAAGTAAAGACATGTTGTTGATTAGGGTTGCCAAAAGGAGACTGTGAAAGCCATCGCATTTCACTACATTACATTGTGTGGTGTTGCTATTTTGAGGATAAGTTCAGAGTACCTGTATGTTTTTTTATCCAAGTTTCAAGTGTTGAAGTGTACCGCAAGTCTACTTTTCATTGTTCTATCTCAAGACTATTTGTTTAGAGTTTACAAATCATGCCAGGTTCAGGGTCTGTTTATTTGCACCAGAACGAAAATATATAATTCAAAGAAAGGAATGTTTGAGAATGTGTTTACAAGTCATATAATGACTATGAAGTGATTCACATGAGGTAATCTGGTCTCTACGGTACCACTGTAGGTCTGGAGCCATAATGTGGAAGGATACGTGTTGTTGGACCGACTTGATGTGTTTTGATGATTGCACCTGATGCTTGGAAGTGTGCGCCAACATGAAAGAATTTGGTAAGGAAGAATAGGTCCTGGTTATCACTTGGCTTGAATCGCTTTAGATTTCTACATCTTTTGGGAGTGACCTTGTTGAGGCCATTGCACATTTCATGTTGCATGTTTCATCTTGGCTGATAAAGGACAAAGTTTTTGAAGCTTGCTGAGGATATAAATAAGAAATCTTGTTTGGTGTGAAAAGTATGAGTGTGTGAGAGTGTGCAAGGTTGTATGTGTGAGTGTGTTTGTGAGTGGTTGTGTGTGTGGAAGTGTGTTGAAGGTTACAGAGTTGGTAGTGCAGAGGTTTTGAAGGTTTGTCAGTGTGAAGGGTGATGATGCTGCAGAGGTGATTGTTCAGTGAAATTCATCAAGTGTGATTTACAAAGGTTGTAGCCTCTTTCTGTAAGTTTTATAGTATTGTAATTCAGGGTGTTGTAACTTCCTTTTAGTTGTAGCCCATAAAACTTGTTGTAAATCTATTTTTATTATTTGTGAGGCTAGATTTGGACAGTAGATCCAAGCATCTTGCTCACGAGGGTTTTTCCCTTCTAGGGTTTTCCACGTAAATCTGGTGTTATGGTTGTGTGCTTATGTGTTGTTCTTTGAATTACTTAATTTGCTTTATCATCTATTTAAGGCAATTAAAGGATTTGGTTGATAAAGTTAAAATTGGATTAAGTTTTGGCATATACTGATTCACCCTCCTCTTAGTATATCAGTGCGTTCTAACATTAACATTGGACACAAACTGAGCTTGGCTTCTACCCATGAAAGAGAGCCAAACTAGAGAGGTTTTATCCCTTTGTTGTATAGAGGAGAATTGACCAAATCCAACCAACCAAGCTAGGGCAAAACATGAAACCCTAATTGAGCAAGATTAGAGAATAACATACTGTCAAGAATAGATACGAGGAATCTAATAGTACAATAAAGATCAAGGAACAAAGGAGAACCTAGATCTAACTTTGAGAACAACAAGGTACTAGAGTGTTGGGCATCCTCAACCCTAATTAGGTTTTTACAAGATCTCCAGATCTGGGTGCCTTCACCTGTGTGTCTTCCTGCCTCTTGTAACTTATTATCTTCAAATTCCTCTGAATGCGAACTGCACACAAGAAAGAAGGAAAGAGGGCTGGAGCTATTTAGGATCTTGCCTAAGTCAAGCTCCATGAATGGTGTTTCCACCTCCACAATAGTAATGATGAGAGATAATGAGAGTGTTCCCTAGGAGGGGAGAGGAAAATCTGAAGTAGAAAGGAGTATTATAACCAAGCATAAGGGAAAGGAGTCACCATGAACATGGAAATCCTTGTTAGCAATATGTGTTGTCATTGATGTCAACTCTATACGTCTCAACTTGAGGTCAGGGATAATGAAACTGATGGATAGTGGAAGATTTGAGAGAGATGGTTTGACTCAGGTTAGCATGGTTAAGGCAGGTTAGTCTGGAAGACCTAGCAGATGAAGAAAAGTTGTCTAAGTGTGATACAGTGATCAATCTGATGTCTAAGGGTGATGCAGGGGAGAGTATACTTGTTCTAATATGTTTTCTACACATCTACATTGATATCCTATCATTTTAAGGTACCGCACTTAGAGGCAAGTTGTAGAAGTTTGGCCAAGGCTTTCAAAGTGTATTTCCTAAGGCAAAGTTACAATATTTTGGTCTGCATTCCTCCACAGTGCAAGATTTAGTCTTGCAGTTTTGAAGATAAGTTGACTAGTATATGAATGTGTTATCTCTAAGATTTCAACTCATTACACCTTCAACAAAGAAAGTTATCAATGATAGAGTTCCAAAATGTGACTTGACAGTGTAAAGTAATGGTGGAGACTTGTTGGAATGCTCCGCATTCCTCCGAAAGAGAAGTTGTGACCATGCGGTTTTGCAAATATGTTTGGATATGTGTAATGTGTTGAAATGTGAAGTCAGTTTGACTTATTCCAACAATGATGAGCAGTTGACTGAGATCTTTATTGCAGTTCACCATGCAAAATTGCATGCAGAAGTGCCACTCGCACTTTTATGCATGGAAATCTATCTTTAGATTTGATCAATTTTTGCATGTGCTTTTTTCGTGAATATTTAGGGTTGTCAAGCTTGAATCCCAAGGCATGAGAAAAAGTTTTGTAACTAGAAATTTTCTTCTAAGAATAAAATTGAGAGATCTTTGCTTGTGGTTTTTTTCTAAGTATATTACTAGGTTTTCCATGTAAATCTGTGTTGTCTATTTTGTGCTTTTATTACTAATTCATTGTTACTTCAATTCTATCTTGCTTATATTTCTAATAGTTGGTATCAGAGCACATGGTTTTTGTGCAGAAATTATTTTGTGGGTTTTTCCCATCTTTGTGAAAAGCAATGACATGAGGCATGGTTACCAGATTTGAGGTTCAAAATTTTGATGGTTCTAATTTTTCTTTGTGGAAGCTAAATGTTCAAGCCTTGTTGGTGAAGGATGGATGCGCCTTGGCTCTCAAGGGAACAATGTCAAAACCTACAACCATGAAGCAGGAGGATTGGGATGAGCAAGATAATATGGCTAGAACTACAATTCAATTATCTCTGGCTGATTCTGTTGGCAAGAGACACATTGTAGCTTCATGATTGTTGTCATTGATGGCAACAAAGTTCATCCCACACATCCGCAGGACATGGTGTGCCTATACCAAAAGTCAGATTGAAGAATGTTGTGGTCCGGTAAGCAAGAACAGAGCATGTGGCAAGGTCTGACAGTCAGGTTCGGATCTCTCAGATGAAGTATCTTTGGAAAGTGCAGACTTAGGGAAGTCAAGAGGAGTACCTTGACTGATAGATTCCAGGAATTGAGCCTCCGGTGATGAAAGAGTGAAGAGATATGAGCATTCAAGTATTGAGATCCTATTTGGCAGAGCAGATAGAGGAAGAACTTACCAACAGAGCTTCAGACATTATTCTGGATGAGATGTTGATGGTGATAAAGATTCTTAAGGTATCATTTGTGATTGGTTGACTTGTTAGATGACTTTTATAAGTATCTATTTGATCCGCATCACTTGGTAAGCAAGGATTTAGCCGACAGACTAGAATTTGGGAAACACTGACTATTCCGGATGCCGACTAGAAAGAGGATGAAATCCTTTGTGCAGATATATATACCAAATGGATTTCGATGAGAAGGTGTGTGTGGTGTAATTGTGAAGTGCAAAGAAAAGTAGAAGATCAGTGTGGAAGTAGTAAGGCAGGTCCGGTATGTGAAAGGACAGCAGCTCTAAAGAAGAGAAAGGATGAAGTGCAGTAGATCAGTATACTGAGACTAACCGGAACTAAACTCCAGCATATGTGGATGCTTCTCATCAGTTCAAGTATCTTGTTACTCTCTTTATAACTTGTAGGTAGTGAGCCTCTTGTGAGCAGTGTGCTCGGGTAGTGAGCCCTAATTGGCAAGTGATTTTTTTGTACTTCTATTCTTCTAATAGAGAATACATTCTTAGGTTAGTCACCCCATGGTTTTTCCCTTAACAGGGTTTTTCACGTCAAAATCATTGTGTTATGTGTATTGACTTTGTTTCTACTTTCATGCTTGTTTGCTTTGATGTTGCACTAATTATTAAAGAAGAACAGAAAGTTAAATAAAATAAGATAACTGATTCACCCCCCTCTCAATTATCAACAATTGGTATCAGAGCCAAGTTCCTCCAAACATAGCCTAACAACTTGAGGAAGATCTGGGAATTAAAAAGGATGTGTATGGTATGAGGGAGCAACTTCAGTCTGCCCTAGATGATCTTGAGCAATCTAATTCTGAAGTCAATGAATTGAAGGAAAGACTCAAATAGGCTGATGATTTCATAAATGAACTAAAAGGGAAACTAAGTCTCTCTATGAAAAAGAGAAAGGATCTACTTCAGCAATTGGCAAGTCAAAGTGAAGCAAATGATACAAATGGAGATCTAAAGGAGAAAACCAAGTTATGTGAAAAGTTATCAAAAGAGATCATTATGGTAAGACATGAAATGGAATCAGGAGTTATGAAGTTTACCCAAGAAATTGAAGAGAAAAGAAAAATTGAAGATGATCTAAGACAATCTCTCAAGGAGAAATCAGAAGACTGCCACAAGATGGATAGAATAATCAGACATCTTGAATCTGATCTTGAAGATGCTAAAGATACTGAAGAAAAACTTGAGGATCAAATTGTCTCTCTTAAAAGGGATCTTCAAATAGCAAATGAATACAAAGAGAAATTCAAGATAAGTTCTGCTCAACTTGAAGTTCTTCTTGAAAGCCAAAAGAGGGTAGATGATAAGTGTGGCTTGGGATATGAGAAAGGTGAAAGCTCCGGATCCGGTCAGAAGAATTTTGGATTAGAAAATCCAAGGAATAGGCCTAAAAGACCTCCGGTAAGGCAGCCTAATGCTCAAAGATATCCATCCTTAATGGATACTGCCACAACTGCAATAACTTTGGTCATAAAGCTAATCAGTGCAGAAAGAGAATGAATCAGACTAATACATCCTTCTCCATACAATGTTTCAACTGCAAAAGGTATGGTCACAAATCTCATGAATGCAGAAATATGCAAATGAACAATTCATTCAATGGTAGATGCTTTGCATGCAATAGAATGGGTCATATGGCTAATCAATGTAGATCAAAAGGACATCAATCAAATATGCAAAGAAATGTTGTTTGCCACAATTGCAATAGATCCAGTCATTTTGCCAAATTCTATAGAAGCAAGAATCAAGACAAAAGAGGTCCGGTACATCATAATCAGAATCAAGACAAGGGAAAAAGAAAAGTGAATGTGGATGAAGTTCAAAGTGAGATGAACAAGATTTGGGTGAAGAGAAGTACAAAAAATATAGGAGATGGATCTGCACCAGAATCTGGTGCTGATATTCTTTCTAAAAATTAAAAAGTGAGCTCTCGCTCAGGAGGAGACACAAGGAAAAACATTTTCCCCCAGCCAGTTAATTGGTGTCGGAACTGGCACAAGGAGAGTTGCAGATTAAAGGGTTCATAAGAGAAACATCTAAATAAACTGTGGTTAAGATATGGAAGATCGGCAAGATGTTTAGAACAAGATTGATCCGGTTCATCAAGTCATCCAAATAAGGAAAATAAGGCAAACCAAAATGACTTAATTTGAGCATTTATTGCAACTTGGTATTAGGGTTTGTGGAATAATATAAGGGTTTTCTTATCAAACACTTGTTCATTACGCATTCAAGAAGAAGCGAAGAAGAGCTCTGCAACAAATCTCCTCAAGCCCATCAAAGATCATCTACAGAAATCGATTCATCCATCAATCGATCCGGCTCACTCCGTGAAACCTAGATACGTAAAAGGTATTATCCGTTCTTAATATCTCTCTGTAAATCCTTGAAAGATGGCTACTCTGAAATAGCACCAATAGCTTGCTGACTTGCATCACACTCAACAACAAATACCTTATCAAAATCAGGAAGTACTAAAGTAGGTAACTCAACCACCTTTGTCTTCAACAACTCAAAACTATCATTAGCTTCCTTTGTCCATTGGAATCTACATTTGACTCCACCTTTGATGGTGTTGAGGATGGGAGCATTAATGTGACTGAAACCTCTGATAAATTTCTTATAGAAAGTCGCAAATCCATGGAAACTTCTCACATCTCCCACTATTTTTGGAGTAGGTCAACTGAGAATAGCCTCAACCTTAGAGATATCCATCTTCAAACAACCATTAGAAATGACAAATCCAAGGTATACAAGTTTAGTTTTCATGAACTCACATTTGTCTAAGTTGATCATCAACTTGTGTTCATATAGCTTCTCCAACACCTGACCAACATGCTTCACATGGTCTTCTCTTGTCCTGCTGAAGATTAGTATGTCATCAAGATAAACAATAACAAATTTACCAATGAATTCAACTAGTACCTCATTCATCAAGTGCATAAATGTACTTGGAGCATTGCTAAGACCAAATGGCATAACAAGCCATTCATAAAGACCATCATTGGTCTTGAAAGCAGTCTTCCATTCATCTCCCTGTCTGATTTGGATTTGATGATTACCAGATTTCAAATCAATCTTTGAGTAATAGCATGATCCTCCAAGGTAATCCAAAAGATCTTCAATCCTTGGCATTGGGAACCTGTACCTTATGGTGATCTTGTTTATGGCCCTTGAATCTGTACATAGCCTCCACTTTCCATCCTTCTTAGGAGCAAGTACACTTGGGACTACACAAGGACTTAAACTCTTCCTAATCAACCCTTTCTCCAAGAGATTTTGAATTTGCCTTGCCACTTCTTCATTTTGCTGTGGTGTCAACTTATAGGCAGCCTTGTTAGGCAATGCAGCACCAGGTATTAAGTCAATTTGATGACTTATGTCTCTCATGGGTGGTAAGGAGTTAGGAACTTCCTCTATCACAAGATCTTGATACTTGTCTAGGAGTTGCTGCACTTCTAATGGAATCTCCTTCTATTTTTGTTCTTGCTAATCTGATCCACTCTTGGGCTTCATGACCAAGGCATACCCTTGGGTATCCTTCTCCTTCAAGAGGTTTAAAAACTCTTTTCCATTCACCACCATGACACTGCTGTCATTTTTCTTCCCCCCGAGCTGCTCCAACATAGGATCCATCTTGAATGGTCTTCCATTCTTGGTGATGACAAAGTGTTCTTCTCACCATCATGCTGAGCTTTAACATCATATTGCCATGGGCGGCCAAGAAGCAGATGACATGCATCCATAGGGATGATTTCACATAGCACTTTGTCCTTGTAGTCACCAATTGCAAATTCAACCCAAGTTTGTTCTTCCACCATGAAACTTTGGTTCTTGTTCAACCAGGAGATCTTGTGAGGACTGATATGAGGCAACCTCTTCAACTTGCACTTCTCAACCATCTCAGTGGATACCACATTCTCCGTAGATCCTGAATCTACTATGATCTTGCAAAGCTTCCCATAGGCTAGGCCTTGGGTTCTAAAAAGATTCTTTCTCTGAGGGGGCTCTTGTTTTAATGGCATCTTCAACATAGACCTCTTAATCATCATACTTTCTCCTTCTAGAATAGGTGCAGCACTTCCCATTGGTGAATTTACACTCTCACAATCATCATCCTTTACCAACTGATTTCTCTTTCCACTGTCATGAGAGCTGCTAGCTTTCTCTGGGCATTTGTTCATTGTATGGCCAACTTGGTTGCAGCCATAACACCTTCCAGTGAAGACTCCTAGTCCTCTACCTCCTCCACCATTTCTACCCCTGCCATTAGGCCTTCTCCAACCTCTGAAGCCTCCTCTATGCTCTGTTTCTAATTGTGTTTCTTGCTGACTGTTATTTTCAGTTTTGTTGGACTGTCCATGGCCAAAACTGCCTCTTCCTCTTTGGTTTTTGCCTCCTCTTCCTCTGGCACTTTGTTCACCCTTCCTTCTCAGCTTTTCCTCTGCTCTAGAGGCCAATAAGAAGCATTCATCCACTATTTTTGGTATCACTAAACTGATCTCATCTTGCAGATTGTATTTCAGACCATTTAGGTACCTAGCCACCATCCCTTTTTCATCTTCATTATGATTGGCTCTCATACTTAGTCTATGAAATTCTTCTATGTAGGCAGCCACATCCATGTCTTTTTGTCTCAAATTCTGGAATCTTCTAATGATTTGAATCTCATAGTCAGGTGGCATGAACTTGCTTCTGAGCATAGCCACCATTCTACTCCATTTAATGATGGGACTCTTCCCAATCTTCTCCCTCTCACTTTGCATGTAGTTCCACCACACAAGTGCAGAACCTCTTAGCCTTGTCTTGGCAAACTTAACCTTTTTGCTGTCATTGAACTCCTTGTAATCAAAGAAGTTGTACATAGATTCTATCCAATCGGTGAGAGCATCTCCATCCAACTTGCCATGAAAGGTAGGTACATCCATCTTGGGATCACCACTGTCTCCATGAGCACCCTTAAGTGCATTCAAGAAAGCTTTCTGATCTGCAGACATGTCTTGCTCCTGAGGACTCTCTTCTACCTCTACTTCTTCATTTGTGTCAGAGGAACTTCCCTCTTCTTTGGTCTTACCCTTAGACTTCTTTTCTTCTTGCAATCTTGCTTCAACCATCTCTTCCACCAACTTCTTGATGGCTTATTGACTCATTGTCTTGGGAGGCATTGTACTAGCCTCTGTTTCAATCTCCTTGTCTGACATACACTGCTTCCAATCAGATATTGGCTCTGATACCAATATGATGCAGAGGTAATGGTAGTAGTTGATGAAGTTCACACAATGAACCTAGATTTCAATGCTTCCTTAAAGGTGATGTGATTATAAGCCCACACAAGGCTACTTAAGAGATTGACCTCGCCTAGGACCACACCCTAGTGTCCACCCACACAGGGTATTCAACTCTCTTTTGGGGAGTCTCTACTCAACTCAATCAGCAAACACATACCACTCCTAGGGCAGCAATCAAACTGCAAATACCTCTACCAACAGGATCCTGACACTACTCCCAGCATATGGTTATCAAGATCATGACCGGCACAAGGTCACTGACCCAAAAACTAAGTTTTGCACCTTCCAAAACAGTGAGCAGTAGTTTACCATATGACTGTCCTATGACAATGCTTAAAGAAAGGTCTCCTTCTTGTAGCCCTGGAAATCAGTTAACAAGAGGATAACTTGACAAATCTCCAAATGATCACCAAGACTCAATGCATATTCCAATACCCTTTAGGGTCATGCAATCATCCCCCAACATGCAGGTCCGTACTGTACCACAGGCGTTCAAGGACAGCGGACTATCTTTTTCTAGGAATAGGCCTAATGTGAGGGCTATTTGAAAGAAATGTATCAAGGACTCTTGCTCTAGATCAGTTGAACACTTGCACAGGTCTGTCTTCACCCTAAAACACTGAAATCAACATCCATTTAATCAAACACTTGATTGTTTCTAGTATTCCCATAGTTTTCTACCATTTCAAGCTAACTAGTCACTGTATAGACTAGATAGGATCATACCAAACGCCTTGGAGAGAAGCATGCAGCCTAAAAAACCATAAAAAGCTTGAAACCTAGCCTACCTTCCTCCATCCTACCGAAAATGGGTGAGATCTTTCAGAGGACAGAGGAAAAATTCCTCATTTTGACACAAAACCCTAGTTTGGAGGGTTTCAAAATAGTTTTTGCAAAATGAATTGATTCTCCCTTCAACAGAAATGTCAAGAGCTCTAACTATATGCAAATGAAAGCTATTTCAAAACCCTAACACATTTTCCAAGTCTTAGTTCCTGAACTTTCCGTACCAGGCTGTACTGTACGACTATCTTCACAAAAACGCAGAAAAGACTATTTTTTCCTTTAAAAACTTCTCTCCTTTCATTCACTTGGCATGTAATATAGTTTTCCTGCCTATAACAGGCTTGAGCAATGTTTCACCTCCTCCTCCAACCGTACATCTGCCCTCCAAAGGCAGAGAACCGATGGAGGTTACATTTTGCACAAGAAACCCTATGTTTCCAAAGTGAAAATACATTGAAAATAGACCTTATTAAGACTATATTGGACTAGTTAATCAAAATGAACTAAGTCCTTATTACAAAACATGAGATGGCTTCCAAAGCCTTAGAGAGAACAAAAATAACAAGACCACAAAACATGACGTAGCCAAAAATGACTAAAACTTGGAGCTCTTGCACCAAATAAACCATTTAAGATCACTAAGGATGCGATTAGGGCAGTAACCGGTTTGCACTCTTCCAGAGGGATACCAGTTCTCAAATCTATCAAAAACCAAACTGTGAGTGAGGCTACCGGATCAAAATTTGATAAGAGAGCAATGACCATAGAAAATATCTCTGATCCGGATATCAAGTTTGCATCTATGATAATTGGTTATAAGATATATCACTCCAGCAGGGAGAATTCAGTACCCAGAACTGTTGTGTATATTGCTAATGAAATGTTGAGAAAGAATGCAGATTATGATCTCTGTAAACTCCTAAGCCAACTGATGGAAAACTTACAGAAGATCAAGAAGGACAAGAAGAACTCTTTTAAGTATGGTGGCCTGATATTGTGTTTGTTTTTCTACTTTATGAATGAGCTACCTGGATCCAGTGGTTGGGTATGGCAGAATGACAGACCTGTTGCCATTCAAATCAGAGACCACCTGCATGGGCTTGGGAATACTAAGGCAAGAAATACAGCTCTGTGGGGTTATTTCAAGAACTTTCAGAGTATAATGCAAGTAAGGGAGATAATTTCCAAATCTCTAGTTGAAAAGTATAAGGATACAATTTGCTTTATGGTAGAAACTGATCAGTGCCTAATGGAGGCCGTGGAGCCAAGGATAGTCTGGATCATGCCAATGGGATATGAAGTAGATGAGAAAATTGTATAGCTACATATTCAACATATGCTTAGTCAACCCAAGGATCCCAAGGCAGAAAGGTTTGGAACCTTTGAAGAGTTGAGTATAAAGATTCATGTGGAACTTAGACAACCGGAGATAAAGAGGAAAGTGAAAAGGGAAGTTGAAGAAGTCGCTAAGAAATTTAGAATATCCAAGGAGGCACTTGATGCAAATAAAGAAAAGAAAGAAAGAAGAGAAAGAAAAAGCAAAAGTAGAGAAAGAAGGTGCTCCGGTGGAAGTCCCCTCCCGGACCAGATCCTCTAAGAGATCTACACCTACCACTGACAGGAGCTTAAAGACATCAAAACCGGAAGCAAAATCATCTGGTAAAGTAGAGAAAAGAACTAAGACAAAGGCCACAAGGTCTTATATCAATCAGAAGGATGTAGAAGAGACAGAATATGATGAAGAGATCAAGAAGATGAAGAAGAAAAAGAAAGTATCTGGTGAAGATAAGGAGGCAGAGGCAAAAGAGTTTGTTGAAAGACCCACTCTGTCCTTAGATGATGTAGTTAAAGCAGTCACTATGTATGGGAACCTGCAACCAATAACAAAATTCTATGATGTATACAATGATGCAGATAAAAAGATTCTGGAGGAAGCCACAGTTCAGTATTTGAACATATACAATAAGGCTTTTATTCAAATCATATCTCTCATTCCCAAAATCCTAGAGAATGAATTAGAGATAAGAAAGAATAATGCTAGGGCAAAGGATCTTGAGATCCGGGAACAGATAGCCATTCAGCTCTTTCCTTCAATCACTCCGAAGCAAATGAATATGATCTTCAAAGATTGCAAGGATGAGTTCCGGAGCAAAGCTAGAATGAATCAACTTATGCTCGGCGAAACTGACAAAATAGGAAAAGAGACAGAAGAGATTCTCCGGAATGCTTACAAAAGATTCAACATTCCCATTGTAGAGGACTTAGGTGATGATCCCTTAGCTACAGATGAATCTATTGAGACAGTGGCAGAAGAGGTAAATGAGACAGGAGAAGAAAAAGGTAAGGACTTAGATTCCTCTACTCCGGAAGAGGAGGTCCATACAAACATCTCTCCTCCGGTTTCCACTGTTGACTCTGGATCTAAAGAAGAGGAAAGAGTAGAAGAAAAAGAAGCAGAAGAAAAAGAAAAATAAGATGACAGTAATAAGGGTGCAGAAGGAGAGAAAATTCCAAAAACCATAGATGATAGTGGTAAGGCTGAAAAAGGGGACAAAACCCTGTCACCGGCAAGAGACACAGCAGAAGTAGTCAAGGAATTCTTAACCAAGGAGATAATAGAATTTGATGAACCGGAACTTCTTCAAGGACCGTTCAATTTTGACTCCCTCTCCCCGGTTCAAACCATGAAGCTAGCATCTTTTACTTCAACAAAGGCAAAAGAAAAACTTCTGAAGTCTCACATGGAAGACTGCAAGCTCATAGAAACTGCATCCGGTGTATTAGAGAAGATCATGCCATCTTTTCAGAAGGATCCCTCAGTCTCTTCATCCGGTAATCTCAAATCTCTAGTAAATAATGTTAGCACTCATTTTGAATCTTTAGAGAAATCAGCTGAGGTAAAGGTCTAGAAAAAGTTTTTGGATAAGAGATTCTCTGAGTTACAAGGACTTATAACCAATGATAGGAGAAATATGGATATTGGGATAACGAGATTAGAAAATGCTCTTAAGTATGGAGGAGAAGTATATAAATTTTGTATATCCTGGACTAAAGTAACAAAAGTAACAAAGGATATTGAGAAGAAAGTGAAAGAACAAGAGGATAAACTGCCAAGCCTCTCTTAGAATTTTGATCCTCTCACTGTATCCATAATAAACCAAGAATGCCAAACTATTGCAATCATGAATGAGATTAAGAAGCTTGAGAAGGAGAGGAAGAACATATTAAACAGAATGGGTGAGCTTAGAGGGATGATTATCCCCAAATTAGAGGCCATCCATGAGGCCCTAACAAATGTCCAGACCACAGCCCAGACCAGTGATCTGACAGACCTCAAGAGGGCAGAAGCCTTTGCATTCCTGTTGAGTGGTCACATCTCAATTTTGGACAGGATGAAGACAACTTTTGTAGACATACTACAGTATATGTAAGTATAACCTGTTTATATACTTATGCGGCTAAGTATAGTTGAATTTTTTTTTTTGAGAAATTTTGGTGTGCGGACCCCACCCTTTGCCATTGATGTCAAAGGGGGAGTGAGGAACAATGAAAAATGTGGAATCCAGCTAAGGGGGAGCTCCGGTAAAGTGTACTTTAGAACAGAGCATCAACCAAGGGGGAGTATAGTATAACACTTAGTCATTTTTTACTAAGTGTTGCCATCAATGCCAAAGGGGGAGATTGTTGGCAAGAGACAAATTGTAGCTTCATGATTGTTGTCATTGATGGCAACAAAGTTCATCCCACACATCCGCAGGACATGGTGTACCTATACCGGAAGTCAGATTGAAGAATGTTGTGGTCCGGTAAGCAAGAATAGAGCACGTGGCAAGGTCCGACAGTCAGGTCTAGATCTTTCAGAGGAAGTATCTTTGGAAAGTGCAGACTTAGGGAAGTCAAGAGGAGTACCTTGATTGATAGATTCTAGGAATTGAGCCTCCGGTGATGAAAGAGTGAAGAGATATTCAAGTATTGGGATCCTATTTGGCAGAGCAGACAGAGGAAGAACTTACCGGCAAAGCTTCAGACATTATTCCGGATGAGATGTTGATGGTGATCAAGATTCTTAAGGTATCATTCATGATTGGCTGACTTGTTAGATGACTTTTATAAGTATCTATTTGATCCGCATCACTTGGTAAGCAAGGATTCAGCCGACAGACTAGAATTTGGGAAACACTGACTACTCCAGATGCTGACTAGAAAGAGGATGAAATCCTTTGTGCGGATATATATACCAAATGGATTTCGATGAGAAGGTGTGTGTGGTGTAATTGTGAAGTGCGAAGAAAAGCAGAAGATCAGTGTGGAAGCAGTAAGGCAGGCCCGGTATGTGAAAGGACAGCAGCTCTAAAGAAGAGAAAGGATGAAGTGTAGTAGATCAATATACTGAGCCTGACCGGAACTGAACTCTAGCGTATGTGGATTCTTCTCATCAGTTCAAGTATCTTGTTACTCTCTTTATAACTTGTAGGCAGTGAGCCTCTTGTGAGTAGTGTGCTCAGGCAATGAGCCCTAATTGGCAAGTGCCATTTTGTACTTCTATTCTTCTAACAGAAAATACATTCTTGGGTTAGTCACCCCGTGGTTTTTCCCTTAATAGGATTTTTCACGTCAAAATCATTGTGTTATGTGTATTGACTTTGTTTCTACTTTCATGTTTGTTTGCTTTGATGCTGCACTAATTATTAAAGAAGAATAGAAAGTTGAATAAATTAAGATAACTGATTCACCCCCCCTCTGAGTTATCAACAAATTCAGTTTTATTCAATGTTGCAGAGGAGAAAACGGCACATGACTTGTGGACTAAGCTGGAAAAGCTATATGAGACCAAGTCATTGGCAAATAAAATTTTGTTACGACGACAGTTGTACAATCTGAGGATGCATGACAGTTCTTCAGCCACATATCATCTCAATAATTTCAACACACTGATTAGCAAGTTGGCTACAGTGGAGGTGAAAATTGAAGAAGAGGATAAAGTGGTTATACTATTATGCTCTTTGCCCAAAACTTGGGATCAACTAGTTATGGCGCTCAGTAACTGAGCACCGAGGGGGAAACTTGTTTTTGAAGATGCGGTAGCTGCAGCAATTTTTGAAGATTCAAGGCGGAAGACATCTCAATGGACTTCTTCCTCTGATGCCCTTTTTGCAAGGGGCAGAGCTCTGGAAAGAGAGAAAGCTAAGCGTGTACAGGCTAGGTCAAAATCCAAGGGACAGAAAAGAGCTAAGTGTTGGAATTGTGGAAAAACATGGCATGTCAAAAAGGATTGAAGGCTACCAAAAGCAAACAAAGAAAATCCTAACTCACACCCATCAGAGGTAAATACAGTAGAAGCTGAAGCACCATTGGAAGATGGAGAGGTTTTGTCTGCTAATTTGAGAGGTTCATTTCATCAAGATTGGATCATTTATTCTAATGCCTCTTTTCACATGACTCCTCACCGAGATTGGTTTTCTTCTTACCGGTCATGTGAAGGGGGTATGGTTTACATGGGAAATGACAACCCATGTGAAGCTATTGGTGAAGGAGAGGTCCAAATTGCAATGTTTGATGGGATTGTAAGGACTCTTTAGCATATAAGACATGTACCGGGTTTGAATAAAAATCTGTTGTCACTTGGAGTATTTGATGAGCAAGGTTACTGATTCAGTGGAGAAAATAGTTGTCTGAAGGTAACAAAAGGAGCATTGGTGGTGCTAAAAGTGGAAAAGGTTGGCAATCTCTACAGGCTAGTTAGAGAAACTTGTAGTGGAGAGGCTTCAGTGGTATTAGATGCAGAAATGGATTCATTATCTACTTCGCATCAAAGGCTAGGCCACATGAGCGAACATGGTCTAAAGGTACTGCTAGATAGAAATCTTTTCCTAGGTGTTAAATCTAGATATTTGAATTTTTGTGAGCATTGTTTGTTTGGAAATAGAATAGGTTGAGTTTTCTAGCTGCACTACCAGAAGTAAAGAAATTCTAGATTTAATTCATTTAGATACTTGGCAAGCACCTGTTACATCAATTGGGGGTTCGTCATATTTTGTTTCATTTATAGATGATTGTTCCCGTAAGGTGTGGATTTATCTTTTGAAAAATAAATCTGATGTATTTTCTTATTTTAAGAAGTTTAAAGATTTGGTAGAGAATTAGAAAGGTAAGACAATTAAGTGTCTTAGAACATATAACAGAGGGAAATTTTGTTTAGGGGAGTTTAATTAGTTTTATAGTGAGCATGGTATTGCAAGGTAGTTGACAGTTCCTAGAACACCACAACAAAATGGTGTTGCTGAAATGATGAACCATACAATTATGGAAAGAGCTAGATGTATGCTGAGCACTACTGGACTGGAGCAAAAATTTTAGGCTGAGGATGTTAATACAACCTGTTTCTTGATTAATAGATCACCCACTATAGCTCTAGATCGTCAAATTTCTGAAGAAGTTTGGACAGATGAACCTGTTGATTATTCCTTTCTTCGTATTTTTGGTTCTAATGCTTATGCTCATATTACCAAAGAGGATAGGAATAAGTTGGACGTGAAGTGTAATGCCCCACATGCAACCCAAAAGATAAGTCGACAACACACAACAAATGCAGAATTTTTTTTTTTTAAAGAGAATTAACGGTACAAAAATATAGCATAGTCTGTTGTAACAAGTTAACTAACATCATTAGGGAAAACATGACCGCATTACTGAAGTTAAGCAATATTCATCCATATACAAAACTCAATTAACTTATGTTTAATTACATGACTAAATTACAAATCACTACAAGATATACTAATAGCCACAGTTGTTCTAAATCCAAATGAGTACACACATACGCACAATGAAGTTATGTCTACCTATGAACTCATCATGAGGATAAGATTGCAATTTATGTATGTTATCATTAAAAAAAAATCAACATTCTTCAAAATAACAAGTAAAATGCAATGTTACAATAAGTTTATACACATTTTACACTTTTACCTATACCATCGGATAGTCATCAGTTCGTCAAGTGAGAAGGTACCTCCTTAGCTCCCGAAACCTGCATGGATGTAGATCTCATCTGCACATCTACTTCAAATATTAGACCGTTATAATTAATAATATCACATAAAGGAAATGACTCGCCTAAGGCCCTAAGGGGCCGACCTAGTGTCTCGGGGGCTCATATTGGCCTTGCCTACGTACGCGTAGCGCAGAGACTTCATAGTTCGAGAACTCGCACTTTCAACCTCAAGATGGTTACACTTTGTAATAGAAACTATATCATCTCAAGGACTTATGAGGAATACTACATATACATCATCCAACGATATGTTCTCAAAACCAAGGCATACTGATATAATAAATTATACGTTATATCATTAATACAGGGCTTAACAGAAGGTACTTCAACATAGAATACAAGTCTTAACAATCAATATGATAGCCATCTATCTTAACTAATTATATTCATAGCAATAATTTACAAATTGATAACATTCTAAAATAAAGATTCACAATGTCACTCAAATTATAAGGAATAGATAACCAATATAATTCAAAATACCCTATATATATATATATTAAAACTTATTCCCATCTCAAGATAAGTTAGTTAATTACTCTTCCAAGTTGTTCCTTACACGACACCTATCCTTGCTCAAATTTTAATCATCATTCAACAATGCATAGAAAGAAAATTCAATCATAATACCAGTAAGGTAAAGTAAATAATACATCTTACTTCTTCTCAAGGAAACAATCATGTATTTGAAGTGATAATAGCTACGCGTAGTTGATAACATACCCATGCAAATGGTTTTGTGTGAACAATGTACACAAAAACATTCAAGATCACAAGAAAGAGAAATTATACTATTTACTGTCATTTTAAGCTTAATTCTATAACATACACTCATTACTCATTGGAAGGCAATTCTCTACAGTCAAAAAGATAATCTACAACAATTTCATCACTAATACAATATTCATATCCACGTATCAAAAGAATTCAATTACCTACATTATTATGTTTGTAAGGTATCTATTTTATAGGCTTGTACAAGTTTCATATATTCGATTACATACACTATGAATAACAAAATATTCATCTAAAGGTTTTACCATGCTTATCAATAGATTCACAAGATGAGGAAATAATAACAATTTTAATTCAAAGAGAAATCAACCAGATCTTGGATATACCACAGTTAACTTTAACTTAGAGCAATCATGTAAACACGTATAATATCAAGATAAGGACACAACTAAGTCAAGGTTACGGATATACAGAACATAAAAAAAAAAAAAGAAATATATATATAATAAAATTTTAAATTAGTCTCTTCTTTTTAATAACATATGACAGCAAAGGTTATTTTAGGATTTCAATTCTAGAAGTTTAAGTCATCTTCATAGCAGCTCTAATACTCAAGAGGTTAAATAGACTTGACTATAAACAAATTATACTTAATCAATCAATATTGTCCAAAGTGATTAATACATTAACGAAAGTTATCCATATATTGAAGATTATAAGTTCTAAGCTAAAAGGGATTTTGTACATTCATCAATATCTCTATTTTGCAATGCACATATTTATATCATTATTAAATCATATTTCATTTACCAACACGACATGAGTAATTATATTGCCATTACTAAAATACTTCCTCTTCTAACGAAACTGTCAGCCTAATAATCAAGTTCTATAGCAATTACATCTATAATTAATTTTTTGATCATCTACCCCAAATGAGAACATGATGTAGAACATGATTTAAAACATCAATTACCTTTGAAAACTAACAGAAGTCTTTTAAACCGAAGGTCTAACGCCATTTATCCAAAACAAACAAGGATACCCATAAAAGTTCCACTAGGTGGTCAACATGACTTACTTTAGAGCCACAGAATAAAATACTTGGGTCAAGTCATAGGTAAGGAGTATGAAAGCATTTTTGGAGACAAGGTAACACATTTACGCAGCTAAGTAAGCATGGTATATGAGAAAGTGACTGGAAGTGATCAACGACACAATTAAAATTATGCACCTCATACCGACCTCTTGCGAGGAGCCACAACCACCCACTCATATCTTATTTCTACAGCAAGCTTGAAAACACATTCTTAAACTGCAACTCACACAGGCGGTGCCAAATAAAAGCATAAAACCACAAGTACACATAGATGATTGATGGAGTCTGATACAAGATAAAGCTGCCGCCGATTTGAGGAGTAAGATATTCGTATGAAGTGTTTTACCATAGAAAATAAATAAATTAAGAAAAACGTCTGTAGATTTTGCTATTCTCATTTCTCTGAAAAAAAAAAAAACCCAGTCTCAGTAAAATACCCATAACTTTCTCATTTCTTAATGAAATCGAGAAATTCAAAATGTTTCGGAAAGCCTGGAGTGTGTAGAATAAAACCCAGAAGGCATTAAGGAAAATTTGTTTTTATGGACGAGCAGTTTTATGCAGAGATATGACGGGTTTGTAGATGCAAGATAAAATTATCAGGTGACCAATTTGTTAATAGACAAACAACTAAATTTAATTGCAATGTTTAACTGTCTAAAAATTCATAAAAAAAAGGGTGAGTTGATTCAAGGAGATTTCCTAAAGTTTAATGAATAATGTTGCACGAGTAGTTCCAAATCGTAAAGATATCTATATCACTCTAAAATTTATAGACAAAAAAAAACTTAATAGAACCGATCCGGATCAAATAGAGATGTAAATAAGTAAGTAAATTAAAAACTCACACTCAGTGTAGTGAACATAATATTCATAATCGTTAAGTCCACCAATTGGAATCATGTGACGTTCAATAACTTTGACAGGGTGGAGCTTGGAATCCCTCCATTTGCATTGCAGCGCCCAGATCTATCTCCCCAAATACCAAGTAGAGAAAAGTGATGGAAACTTCATGGTGTCCCCAGCACACCAGCATTACGTGTTTATCCTCCTTCTCAGGTTGAGCCTCCAGCTAGCATAAAGCAGACACAATGGCAGGTGAAGAACCAAATTCATGGCTGCATAACTCCTCCTCAATGCCCCCGTCTTGGCCGCCGCCCCTCTCCCCTGTTTCCATCTCCAAATCCCCCTTTTCTCCCCTCGAGCCCTAATTTTTATTTTCTCTTTTATTTTTTTTATTTTTTTATTATCAAGAAAGGCATGTTCATAAAAAAAATATCATCTCCAAGTCTAAAAAGACCGTCTCATATGGAATGAGAGATTTTGGGCAAATTGTCCCAATTTATATAGGATTATGCTAATATATATATTTGGTTTTTATATAATCCACTTATAATAAGGTATGTCATAGTATTTTAAAGGCAACATTACATAGATAACTATCATATAAAAAAAATTGCTTGACAGGCAAGGTCGACTATCAAATTTAAGCCATGATCACAAACACCGTTGGAAGGATAATTGACACAAAATGAATTACTTAACAAGAAAGTTTGGCTAACAACTTTGAGTTTAATATGCTAATCAAAGCCAATTTTAAATTAATTGAATATCTATGTTCAAAATTTATACATCGAATTTTAACAAATTTAATTATTTTATAAATTCCTAAATTTACTCTTTCTTCTTTAAGAAATTAGAGAACATAAATTATTTTCAAACGAAAGCCCTATGAATGCATTAGAACTATATCAATCTAACATTTAAAGCACAAGGAATAACACAAGGAATAACTCTTATTTGAATTCTAGGAAGAGGCACGACTACTCCCATGAGTTAATTATAGGGGACAAGAATGTCATGTTTTCTTACATCTACACAAAATAAAGCAAACCAACGATAATCCCAAACTAATTTAATACTTGGATTAAACAAGTCTATTTACTTGTTTACCTCACGGTAGAAGCAATTGTGAGAAACAACCATACAATGCAAATACCCCCACTTCGATAGTAAATGCACTATTTGAATTCACATTAAAAGCACAAGGCATAAAGGCACACACGTAAGCAATCATATAAGAAGCCAAAGAAGCCAACAGAAAAGCATTGGAATATTATTCTATTCTCAAATCAAATAGGTTGGGTTAAGCGATCGACATACCGCATATACATAGGGTAAACATTTAGACCACAGGTTTCGGTGAGGTGAGGTGGACCAGTAGTTCCATGTCTCCTCCTCCACATCTATCCATTGGTCAATAGCTAAATAAGTATATCTCGTACACTCAAGTCAGAATGTCAAATCCCACAATGGTACTCATAGCCGAAGCAACATTTTATGATCAAGAGTATGCCAAACCTAGTAAGGTGCCTATCCATCTAGCAGTTGTAGTATAGCATAATTAAATCATTTTATCATTTAATATAGAAATTATAAAATGAATCGGTATGTACCAGTGAGACAAGGGTAGGACTTACATGAAGTCCACAAAATATATTTTTCTTGGCTATGTAGAAAGTACAAAGGGGTACATGTTGTGGGATACTGCTGCCCGCAAGATTATTATTAGTCGAGATGTTTATTTTAATGAAAAATTAATTCAAGGAAGTAAAGAACAACAAAGTACAGAAATTGTTCCAGTAGAGGTGGAGTACAGAAATTATTCCAGTAGAGGTGGAAAAGTATGATGCTAATTCAAAGGTGCTAGATGAAAATCAGCCACATGTTCATGAAAATCAGAAAGATAATAATTAGAATAAGTTTTTTGATGAGGTTGAATAGCAACCAAATGAGCCACAGGGTAACACATTACCCCTTCTAAGGAGATCCACTAGAGTAATCAAACCACTAACAAGGTATTCTCCTAATTGTAATTCATCTTATGCTTTACTTATTGATGTTGGTGAGCCTAGCTCATATCAGGAGGCTTGCGAAGATGAAGATGCATATAAATGGAGAGAAGCCATGGATGAGGAGATGAGAGATCTACATAAAAATAAAACGTGAGAGCTTGTGCAATTGCCTAAGGGGCAAAAAGCTATTGGCAACAAGTGAGTCTTCAAATTGAAAAGGGATATAAATGATAATGTGGAGCCATATAAAGCTCAGTTGGTGGACAAGGGGTATGCATAGAAATCTGGTATTGATTTTAATGAAATGTTTTCACCTGTGGTGCAGTTAAGTACAGTTAGAGTAGTTTTAGCTCTTGTTGCTAGTCTTGATTTGGAGTTACAATAGTTAGATGTTAAAACAACTTTCTTGCATGGTGATCTTTCTGAGGAAATTTATATGCTACAACTGAAAGGGTTTGAGGAAAAAGACAAGGAGAATCTAGTATGTAGGTTGAACAAATCATTGTATGGTTTGAAATAGGCGCCAAGGTGTTGGTACAAGTGATTTGATTCCTTCATGATGCGTTTGGTTTTAGTAGATGTGAGGATGATCATTGTGCCTATTTTAAAAGGTATGAAGATGATAGTTTCATTATTTTTCTTTTGTATGTAGATTATATGTTGGTAGCAGGTCCCAACATGCAGAGAATCATCGGGTTAAAAACTCATCTTGCTAGGGAGTTTGAAATGAAGGACTTAGAAAATACAAGTCAGATTCTTGGAATGAGGATACACAGAGATAGAAAGAAACAAGGAAATTTGGTTGACACAAAAGACTTGTGTGGAGAAGATTTTGCAGCACTTCACTATGCAAAATGCTCAACTAGTCAGTACTCCATTTCCTGGTCCTATTAAATTGTCTTTGGAATAATACCCTAGCACATAAGTGGAGAAGACACATATGTCTTGTGTACTCTGTTGGATACTTTCCAGTTGATTGTCTGAGTTCCCCTAAAAAGGTGCCATCTTCTATCCACAGGGACCTTAGGTCAGTGGCCAACGAACATGATATTGACTCTCTGTCTCCTCTGCACTTCAGGTTCTACTGCACCTAGGGGGTATCCCTTATTCAAAATCAATAAATGTAGCTTTTCAATACCAGACATAATGCTCTCAGGTATGCACCAAGATTTGTAAGATAAACCCTAGACTGACAATATTCTTAGATTGTCTCCACTGGTTAAATATGTGAACATGCAAGACCCTAACCTAAAACAAAATAAAACATGAAATAGTTTGATTCAGGTGATTTATCTTTAAATTCTTTGATTTCCTAGACCCTTTGGACAAGCAAATCCTAGATCGGTGCTTTATCAGGGCAACAGAGTCAGACCCATCACTACAAATGTTCCCTCATGACAACAAAACTTTATATCTAGAGGACCCAAAATAAAATATTATTGCCTTACAGTAATATGTCCAAGAAAAAGTATTATCTGACTCTATGCGTCAATAATCCTTTGATATGATACATTTCCCCTTATACCTGACTCAAAGCAATTTAATCCATTCCTTGAACAAATGCAACAAATCAGACACATCACATAGCAAATGTATATGAATGAGTTCAAAAACCCTTAGCAACTTCACTCAAAAGAAAAATGTTCATACCCAAGGAGAAAATCACAGATAACACACACAGAAAGTGTTTTTCATATAACTCAATTTTGAAAGAATATTGTCATTCATAAATTTATACATTTACAAAACAGAAAATACCTCTACACCCAGACACAAGAGCCAAGTCAGCAATAGAAAATACTTCTCAAAGTGTGGATAGCTTATATCTGAAGTCCAGAATAATCCCCTACAAAGTGGAACAACATGCTCTCTTATAGAAACAAGAACATGTTGCCCTAAAAATTAATTGCATCCTGGCAATTAGGTGAGTTTCCACATTGCAAGCTACTGCAAATGAGCCTGGGGGAATTAAAAAAATCACAAAAAGAGGAGAATAAAACACAATATAAAATGTGGAGCTAAAGGTTTTAATAATTGTTTTTCCCTTTTACTTTGTCCACATTTAACAATGCAACTGTGGACATCTCTATTTTGCACCATCGCATGACTTGCCTGAAGGTTCTCTCATCCCTGTGTGCGGCTATGATATGGCACTGCATGGTCTTCTCTTTAGACTCCTCCTGCTTGCATCCATCCTCTGAGATAATAAAGAACACAATCCTGCAGCCTCCATGCCAAATTTCATCATCACTGGGTCGTTTTTGCTGATGCAGGGGCATTTTTGGTCACTCTGCCACTCAGAAACCATCACAAACATGGTTAAAACTTCTACCCAAGCATGAGGAATGGCCAAGGGATGAATTTAAACTATGAATCAACATTTTAAAGCTCCAAAACACCCCAAAAATCTGCCCAGAAGACAAAAAACGTGAGCAACATTCCTTCTACAACCAACACACGCCTGGAGCTGCACAAAACACCTCAAAAAACCCCTCGTTAAGGTTGAAATGCCTCAAGTTTCATTGTAATGGAGACTGCAGATCAAAATCTACCCTGGGATGGTGATTTCACACCATTGCACGGCAGAGGGAGTGCAAGCAGAGTACCCGTGCGATGGTGCAGAATGCCATTGTTTCAACTTTAATTTCACTTGCTTTAACATTATAACATAAAGTTATAATATTATCCTTATAATATTTGTCTTTTAAAATCTTAAACTTGCCAATAAAAGATTTGAAATTTGTAATTTTTAACTTTAGGTAAATGGCAATTTTTGAATTTCCTCCTTTAGGCAAACGGTGCATTTCACTGCGGGCAAATGGGATGTTGAAGGGTTGTGAAAATTTGTACAGAGCCATTATTAATTATTTAGAGCAAACCCATTTCCTCAGAATTCGCATTGCTGAATGATTTCAGGGACTTCCTTTGTAAACTAGTCTGTTGGATGCCTTTGCCGTAACTGGAATACATTAAAATAATGCATCATATGACCTCTGATCTTGACTAAACCGAAATTGGAGATGTTTTATACCAAAACGAGAAATGGGTCACCTTCAGAATTGTGAGATTTGAAACTTTTCGGGACACCAAATCTAGCCCGGTCGCAGTCAGGAAAGAATTAAATACCCCATCAAAACTCATCCTGGAAGTACGAAACTGAGTAGACATGTTACCATATGGACCAAAAGACTTCCCACCATACAGATTTGCAAGATGACTTCTGAGCTGCAAGATTTTAATTGCCAAAGGTGGGCTCCGAAGTAGATTGAGCAGCATGTCGACCCAGCCTCTGTAGGCACTTTAAATTTACAAAATTTGAAGGTGCCAACCGTGGCTCTTGCTTGGGGACGCATGCCTCTTGCAGGCATGGCGAGATTCCAGCTCTTTCCGGGATGTAGACCATGTGCCATATCCATTGGACAGCTGAGTAACTGCTCCATCTTTTCTTCAAACTTTATTTGGTGGGCCTAGGCCCCCAAAAATGGAGAACCAGTACTTTCCTCTATCAAACACTTGATTCTGATTTGACTGACCCAGACACAATCTGAAAATATGACTAAAATCTATCACATACACTATCACTAACATCCCTAACCATTTCTCTGAGCTTATCACTGTCAATGTAGCATTTGTCATTCTACACTTTAAAATCAGGCATATAACCACACATATTGTCATACCTTTCGCCATCAAGTAATGTATGTATGTAATATTCATCAAACAATGCATTCTTATATGGCATATAGCACTTCTCATCATCTACGTTACTATTATGCATCATGAAATGGTCTCCTAGTTGAATTGAAAACTAAAAGCACTCGTAGTCCACCATATAGCTAGGATCATTAGGTCTTATTTCATCATAAATTTGTATATCAAAGAGGAAACTATCATATTCATTTTTGTGCATCTTATGCAAACAACCTCCAGCTGCACCAAATAGAAAAGGTTCGTACTCTGGCACCTCTTTGAACCGGATATCGTTACGCTGATAAGAGCATACATCTAATAATTTCAACTCAACTTATTCATAATATCCTTCAATATCTTGGAAATGACACTCATATGTATCATGGATATTCCACAAATCAGAAAATCTGTCTAAATTAACTTCAAAATCTTTCCTCATGTCTATGTATACATTTTCAAAAGAAGGCTTAGACAAGTCTGAATATACTCCATCATAATGGTCATCAAATGAGTTGCTCAGAACTTGACCATCTCTGCAATGAACTTCATGATATATGTTGATCTCTCTTTCATCAGTATAAAATTTGGAATCCTCATCAGTAATAATGCTTTGATTTTCACCATACTCAACCAAGTCCTCATCATCATATGTATCATCTGCTTGGAAAAGGGCTGATTCAAGTGTCTCAGATTCATCACAACATGCTATTGGCCCATGGACAGATGAACATGCATCTTTATTGCCATATACACCAATGAATCCCTTGTGTGAAGGAGGAGTATCAACCTCTGTGTCATGAACAAAATTATAATTAATAAAGGAACAATCATGCTCAACACTACTGCTTATTTCAATCTCTAATTGCTCTTCATCATCTTCCTGTGTCTGAATATAAAAAGTCAATTATTCAAACAGGGAACTACTCTTTCGTTTACTTATTTCTTTTTTATCCTGTGCACAATACTCACAATTATCTCCACAAACCCATTCCAACAAATACTCATTGTTGCCCATAACCTCATCATTGTTTTTAGAACCAAATACCTCACCTTGAATTGGGAGTCATCATTGATCCTCTCATTGGCATCCTTTACTGGTGAACAATCCAATTGAGTATTGTCATCAACATTATGCTCAAACACAACAACATTCTCAACTTCTATCTTCTCATTTACACATTTGTCTTCAAATGATGCTACAATCACATGGTCATTTGCAACCACACAACTGCTATTTATACCAATACTTGTGGACATCAAACCCTGTATGTACTCATCCCTCGTTTTCTCTGCATTATCTAAAAATGTGTATGCCATCTGCATATTTGTTATCCTGAATTCTCTCACCAATGCACTAGAGCCTTCCTCAAAGGCCTCAAAGTACATAATAATGCAGGTTGGAGTATCAAGTCTGAAGTCCTCAGGGATTTGTGAAAGGGCAACTGCAAATCTATGATTGAAATCAATACTGCACTCTTCATCTTGTCTCATAATTTCTTTTAACCTTGCAACAAGATCACCATGTTCTTTTGCAAATTCATTTTTAAAACTATCCACTAGTTCATCCTAGCAGGCAAAGGATTTCTCAGGAAAGCTCAAATACCAGTCTCTAGCTCTTGCACCAAGAGATCTATCAAAAAACCTCATCCACATGTCCTCATCTCCAAATGAATGTTTCTCCATGAAGCTATGAAAGTTTTGGATATGTGCATTCCCTTCACACACACACTGTGTCCACCAAATCTGAGCATTTGATTGTAAATATGAGTTGGCATGCTTTCAACTTCATAGTCAACCCATGACAGGTCTAATTAGTCATACAAAGGATCAAAAGAGTTGACAAGAGGTTTAACAATTTGGCTAGTAGACATAGCATGGTTATTATTTAATTGAGCTTGTTGAGATTCTAAGGATATTAACCTTTTCTTCATCTCTTCAAAATTTTCACATAACATTGCTTTCCCCTCTTGGCTTAGCATGGGTATATACATATTTGGATTCACGTAATTTTCACTTTCAAACATTTTATGTCTACCTAATTCCTCAAGCTTCCCTTTAACTTGTGCTAAAGCTTCTAATAGCATGGCTCTTTCGTTTTGGTAGTGCACAGACACTTGCAAACTTGGACTTACATTACATGCATAATTGTAACCATAACTAGATGAAGCATTACTAGGATGATTTCTAGCATGGTAATACCTAGGGTTTGGAGTACAAGTAGACACATATGAGGGAAAATCCCTAGGGTATATAAAATCATTCTAGCCAGCCATAGCTAATGAATCCTATAATACTGGACATATTATTGAAGTGTAACAATGTTGGCATTCAACTTGCACAATAGAACAACAAATAGAAGTAGGGAGAAAACCTTGTACCTTTTCATATCTAGCTACTGTAACTTTGAACATAATACTTTTAGATCACAATAACATACATCAACCCTTCATGTGTATTAAATTTTTTTAGGAGAGTCACCACCTCTTCAAAGAGGACAAAGGCTTTCAAGCCAAAGATCTTCAAAGCTGCAAATTATTTTTTTGAGTTACTTCCAGTAGAGTTTTTAAATGTCTCTTAACACATAAAAAACAAACTAGTCTACAACTCTCCCCAGTAGAGTCGCCAATCTATTGGATATTTTCCAGCTGATTGTTTGAGTTCCCCTAAAAAGTTGCCATCTTCTATCCACAGGGACCTCAGGTCAGTGACCAATAAACAAGAGACTGACTCTCTGTTTCCTCTGTACTTCAGGTTCTGTCACACCTAGGGAGGTATCCCTTATTCAAAATCAATAGATGTAGCTTTTCAGTACCAGACAGAATGTTCTCAGGTATGCACCAAGGTTGTAAGATAAACCCTAGACTGACAATATTCTTGGATTGTCTCCACTTGTTAAATTTGAGAACATGCAAGACCTTAACCTAAAATAAAATAAAACATGAAATAGTTTGATTCAAGTGATTTATCTCTAAATTCTTTGATTTCCTAGACCCTTTGAGCAAGCAAATCCTAGACCAGTGCTTTATTAGGGCAACAGAGTCAGACCCATCACTGCAAATGTTCCCTCATGACAACAAAACTTCATATCCAGAGGACCCAAAATAAAATATTACTGCCTTACAGTAATATGGCCAAGAAAAAGTATTATCTGTGACTCTATGCTTCAATAATCCTTTGATATGACACATTTCCTCTTATACCTGACTCAAAGCAATTTAATCCATTCCTTGAATAGATGCAACAAATCAGACACATCACATAGCAAATGTATATGAATGAGTTCAGCAACCCTTAGCAACTTCACTCAAAAGAAAAATGTTCATACCTAAGGAGAAAATCATAGATAACACACATATAAAGTGTTTTTCATATAACACAACCTGGAAAGAACATTATCATTTAGAAATTTATACATTTACAAAACAAAAATACCTCTGCACCCAGACACAAGAGCCAAGTCTACAACAAAAAATACTTCTCAAAGTGTGGATAGCTTGTATCCAAAGCCTAGAATAATCCCTTACAAAGTGGAACAACATGCTCTCTTATAGAAATAAGAGCATATTGCCCTAAAAATTAGTTACATCCTGGTAGTTAGGTGAGTTTCCACATTGCAAGCTACTACCAATGAGCTTGGGGGAATTTAAAAAAATCACAAAAAAAGGAGAATAAAATACAATAAAAAATGTGGAGCTAAATGTTTAATATTTGTTTTTCCCTTTTACTTTGTCCACATTTAACAATGCAACTGTCGGGCATCTCCATTTCGCGCTATCGCACGACTTGCTTGAAGGTTCTCTCATCCCTATGTGTGGCTGTGATATGGCACTGCATGGTCTTCTCTTCAGACTCCTCCTGCTTGCACCCATCCTCTGAGATAATAAAGAACACAATCTTGTGGCCTCCATGCCAAATTTCATCATCCTTGGGTCGTTTTTGCTGATGCAGGGGCATTTTTTGTCACTCTGCCACTCAGAAACCATCAAAAACATGGTTAAAACTTCTGCCCAAGCATGAGGAATGGCCAAGGGATGAATTTAAACCATGAATCAACATTTTAAAGCTCCAAAACACCTCCAAAATTTGTCCAGAAGACAAACAATGTGAGCAACATTCCTTCTGCAACCAACACACCCCTGGAGCTGCACAAAACACCTCAAAAAACCCCTCGTTAAGGTCGAAACGCCTCAAGTTTCATTGTAATGAAGACTGCAGATCAGAATCTGCCCTAAGATGGTGATTTTGCACCATCTCATGGCAGAGGGAGTGCAGGTAGAGCACCCGTGCGATGGTGCGAAATGCCATTGTTTCAACTTTATTTCATTTGCTTTAACGTTATAACATAAAGTTATAATATTAACCTTATAATATTTGCCTTTTAAAATATTAAAATTGCCAATAAAAGATTTAAAAATTGTAATTTTTAACTTTAGGTAAATGGCAATTTTTGAATTTCCTCCTTCAGGAAACGATGCATTTCATTGCAGGCAAACAGGATTTCGAAGGGTCGTGAAAATTTGCACAGGGCCATTATTAATTATTTAGAGCAATCCCATTTCCTCAGAATTTGCATCACCAAATAATTTCAGGGACTTCATTTGTTAATCAGCCTGTCGGATACCTTCGTTGCAACTGGAATGCATTAAAATAATGCATCATATGACCTCTGATCTTGACAAAATTGAAACTAGAGACATTTTATGCTAAAATGAGAAATGGGTTACCTTCAGAATTGTGAAATTTGAAACTTTTCGGGACACCAAATCTAGCCCAGTCGCAATCAGGAAAGAATTAAATATCCCATCAAAACTCATCCTGGAAGCATGAAACTAGGAAGGCATGTTACCATATGCACCAAAAAACTTCCCACCATACGGATTTGGAAGATGACTTCTGAGCTGCAAGATTTTAATCAGCAAAGGTGGGCTTTGGGGTAGATTGAGCAACATGTCGACCCAGCCTCTGTCAACACATCGAAAGGATATAGGCACTTCAAATTTGCAAAATTTGAAGGTGCCAACATACTCTACTCATAAATAGTTGGTAGTCTTATGTTCGCTATGGTGTGCACCAAACCAGACATTGCACAAGTACTGGGAGTAGTCAGTCGTTTCATCGCGAATCCAGTTGTGATCATTGAACAGCTGTACAGTGGATTCTCAGGTATTTGAGGGGCACTTCTGATGTTGCTATTTATTATAGTGGGAGTAGTGTTTGGGTTAATGGATATGTGGGTGTAGATTTTGTTGCACAGAGATAAGAGAAAATCTACTATAGGTTATGTTTTCTCCTTAGCAGGAGGTGTTGTTAGCTGGGTTTCAAAGTTGCAAACAATGGTGGATTTGTCTACTACTGAAGTAGAATATATGGCAGTGACACAGGCTAGCAAGGAGGTGATCTGGCTTCATAGACTCTTGGGTAAATTGCAGATAAGCAGGATAACATGGTGTTGCATTGTGATAGCCAAAGTGCTATACACTTAGCATGGAGCTCAGCTTATCAAGCCAGAACAAAACATATTGATGTACAATATCACTTTGTATGTGAGGTGGTGGAAGGAGGACAGGTCTCTTTGGCTAAGATACACATTGATATAAATCCAATAGATATTTTGACAAAGCCTACTAGTAGAGAGAAGTTCATATGGTGCAGAACTTCTCTTGGCTTGCATATCACTTGATGATAGGCAACAACGACATTGGTCTCTCAATATGAGGAATTATTCGTAAGGTAGAAACATGAATTCAAGTGGGAGATTGTTGAAATGTGAAGTCAATTTGACTTATTCTAGCAGTGACGAACAGTGACTTATTCCAGCAGTGACTTATTCCACGTGTTCACCATGCAAAATTGCATGCGAAAGTGCCACTCACGCTTTTATGCATGGAAATCTTTATTTAGATTTGATCAATTTTTACACGTGCTTTTTCGTGAATATTTAGGGTTTTCGAGCTTGAATCCCAAGGCATGAGAAAATGTTTTGTAACTGCAAATTTTCTTCTGAGAATAAAATTGAGAGATCTTTTCCCGTGGTTTTTTTCTTGGTATATTACCACATTTTCCACATAAATATGTGTTGTCTATTTTGTGCTTTTATTGCTAATTCACTATTATTTCAATTATGCACTGCTTATATTTCTAATGTAATGCATACTACCTTGCAGTATCAAGTGCTCTAATGGTCCGCAAGGTTGACTTTCAAATGATATAAGTAATACAGACGGTTCCATATGTAGAAGTATTCTATAAAACACATGTTTGAGTACTTGCGGAAAATGGAGAAGGTATATATCAGCGATATGAGTGCCTACAAAGACTATACATGCTTCATAGTATATCAGGTTTGAATCGCATGCAATTTTCTCTTATTTCATGTATTGCATAAGGTACTCAAGTCAGTTAGTAAAGAGTTGTATATGACTATCCTCTGGATCACAGTATACCAGAGTTAAGTCTCTGACTTTCTCCGGAAGTGATACATGAAGTTGTGTGGATCTGGGAATGTGTTCAGAATAGTGCATAAGTTCATTTATGAGAGTTTTAGATGTTTTGTTGTACCGCAATGCAAAATTCTAAGTCTTGGAATATCACAGTCTATCTGGAATGCTCTGTTTTCATCAATTCAACATGCTTTTTGTTTTGTGGATGCATATACTGATTAGATACTTTAGGAGAACGGTGTATGGATAGTGTTGAGAAGATACATGGTTGAAATCTTGGTCCGCGTAATTTTTTTGGCTTCTCCCCAGTGATGTGAAGATGGTTAGTTAGCAGTGATACTGTTGTTTGGGCCAACAATCCAGTTTCCTTCATATGCGGTGGATCTTGATTGGTTGGTTTGGCATTGGAAGATGTGTAGTGATGTTTATTGGATCTTATTATGAAGTGTTGTAATCTGCAACTTATTTCCTCTTCAATATGTGTTTTCCCTATGCCGACCTATACAGTATTACACATTTCATCTAAGAGTCTTTTTGGTGCTGACCTAATCAATGTTTTAAGATGTTGCAGAGGATATATATAGAAGAACCAATTCATTTGTGGAGTGAAGGAGTGACAACAAATGTGATAGAATATAATGAGCAGTATGAAGTATGTGAAGTTGGTATGATAGATTAATTGTGCAGAAAAGAGGATTGCAACATCAACATAAGTCAGATGCTTCTTCCGTAGTAGTTCATAGTTATCATTGTAATTCTATGTAGTAGTGAGCTTTATTCAGGGAGTAGTATCTTCCTTGGGTTGTATCCCTAAAACAAAGGCAATAGGGAATTATAGCTTCCTTAGGTTGTAGCCCTAAAACAATGTTGTAAACATTTATAGCAGTGAGCAGTATATTGTGAGCTAACACTCACCATGGTTTTTCCCATTTTTGGGTTTTCTACATAAAAGTCATGGTGTCAATGTGTTGATTAATGTGGTGCATGTTCTACTTTCTATTCTCCAAGTAATTTGATTTGCTCTACAAATAAAGTAGTTAAGTTTTTGTATATGTTGATTCACCCCCCTCTCAGCATCCTTGTGTGTTCAACAATTGGTATTAGAGCCAAGTACCTTTGAGAAGCCTAACAAGCTGAGGTAGATCCTACATTTGAACACATGGAATCTGAAGCTATGCCAGATAATGTGTTTACTCTGGAACCAAATCTAGAAGCAATAGAACCTGAAGGTTGGGACCTCAACCTAGATGAAGTTGACCTTGAAGGAGAACTCTGGTCATCCCTTGAGGATCTGGATGAAGCAAGAGAACTAAACCAGAAATATGAGGACATGCTTGAAAAATCAAAGGAGACAATTGTGAATTTGAAGATAAAAGATAAAGAATCAAAAGAAGAATTTGGAAAACTGAAAGCTCAGGAGGTAACATTAAACTCAAGGAGGCAGAAGATATGATCTCTAATTTGAAAGTCATGGTTGAAGAAGACAAGAGGATTGAAGATTGCCTAAATATCAAGCTCAATGAGAAAGTTATTGAATGTTCAAAACTTGAAGAACAATTTGTTACTCTGATAAAATATCTGGAAAAAGAAAAAGAACAGATTGACAAGGGGTTAAAACTGAAGGGAGGTTCTGAGATTCTTGATGAACTAATCAACTCTCAAAAGCCATCAAAAAAAAAATCTGGCCTTGATTTTGAAAAGGGGAAAAGTCCTATAATTATTGCATCTACAAACTTTTATGATAACTTCAAAGCAGAAAGAAAGTCTAAAACAAAGGAAGAAAAATCCTGCACTAAAGATCCTAAGAAGAATGCCTCCAGAGATGCAAAAGAAGAACGCTTCACGCCTATCTGGAGACAAAGAAAGAACAACAAGAAGAAAATTTTTAGAAATCCTACTGCTAAACAAATTGCTCCTACCATGTACGCTCAAGCTTTCAATGGTAATTGCTATGCTTGTAATAAGTTTGGTCACAATGACATTGTTGAATGTAGAAGCAAGATGAATCAAAGCTCACTTAGGCCTCCAAGGTACAATGTTGTAAACTCTCATAGTTAGTGTCAGTTAGTCATAGGGCTAATGGATACATAAGTAAAATGATGAGGAATGGTTTCATGAACAAGAACAATGCTATGACTTCCCAATTCTTCTATGGTTACTGCTACACATGCAACAAGTTTGGTCATAAGGCTGCTAATTGAAGATCTAATGTGAGAAGAGGTGGGCATGCTCAAGAATCTAGCATCACCTACTACAATTGTAATAAATCCGGATACATTGCAAGGTTCTACAAGGGAAGGAGTGTAAGGTCTTTTGCTCCTCAAAAGAAGATTGATATTGCTCAGAAAAAAGAAGGAAATGAACATGACATGGAGGAATAAGGAAGGAAACAAAATAAAGGAAGGATCTGCAACTCTGGCTGGTGTAGATGGATCCTTTGGAAACTAAGAGGAGGAAGTACTGGTTCACGGGGAGTTGCAAGTGCAAACTTTTCAAACCCTTGAATGCATATGATGCTGGAATTTTCAGCATAATGGTTAAAAGTAACATGGAAATTTCTGGCTAATGATATTATGATGATTGATCAAATTTTTGGAGCAAATGGGCTCTTTGCAGAGGATTGCTGAGTGATCATAGATCTTTGTATACTAAAAAGTTGATTAGGTCAAGAATAGATGAATGCAATCAATGCGGAGCAACTAGGGTTGGTGAGAAGCCTATTTAGTTGATACTTGTTAAAATTTGATCTCATTCGAATGAATTCAAGTGTGTGAAAGAGAAAAGGAGAGAAGAAGATCTTCAACAGAACTTGTGTGTAAACCCTAACGACAACATTATCAGGTATTCTTCAAATTTCCTAGTTAAACCCTAGTTTTCTGAAGGAATTATCATGGCAACACCAGTAGTAGTTGATGTTGTGGAGAGATCGAGACTGAAATTGAAGAAACACCCATACAAATCCATAGAGACCGATAAGGATGGAGCCTTTTCTCACATTCCCTCTAATGTGTTGCATATAGAGGATGTTTAGATATACATCCACTCACAGCTGGATGAGTATGATCACCTGAAGTTGGAACAATTCAGGAATGATCATCTGCTAGGTGATTATTTTCAATTAAAGCTAGAGTTTGCAAATGCTGAGGCAAAATGGCTAGACATATGGAAGGGTTTCCCCAACTTCTACTATGAAGAAGATTGGGTCAGGATTGCATTGAGCCAAATCCATGAGGATTTATTTTTCTTTGATCAACCTCACATGATGATCACAAAGGAAGCAATCAGAGCTGTGACTCGATTGTGCTCCTTCGAACCAATGCCTATATTGAAAGCTTTGAAGAATGAGGAGGTGATGAGACTTACCGGAGTGAAATTTGATAAAAGAACCTTAACTGTGGATGATATCACTAATCTAGGGGTTTGGTATGCCACTATGGGCATTGATTACAAAGTGTACTACACAAACATAGAGGGGACTGCTACTACCACTGCTATTCATACTACTTATTAGATGGTGAAAGAAGGGAATGACTATGACCTCTGTTTGCGGTAGCAATTATTGGACAATTTGAAGAGAACCAAGGAGACAAAGTACAAATTCTAGTATGGTCCTTTAATCTTTTGCCTTATGTTCTATTTTCTAAGGGAATTAATTGCAATGAAGAATATGGTCTAGAAAGTAGATACCCCTATTGCTCATCAAATCAAGGACTATATGCGTAGTTTCCCTGATCACAAAAATTGTGACACTTTGTTTTGGGGATTTTTCAAAACATTTCAAAATGACATGCAAATGAGGGAAAGGATATCAGGAAAAGTAGTAGAAAAATACAAGAATGACATAACTTTCATGGTGGACAAAGATAATTGCTATATGGAGGCAGTAGAGCTAAGAAATTTCTGGATAACCACCTCGCCTTATGAGGTGTCTAAATATGATTTGGTTGGATATGCTGATATGTTGCTCAACAAGCCCAATGATCCTACTACTGAAAGATTTGGAACTTATGATGAAATCACCAACAAAAAAATTAGGAAGGATGTGGAGAAAAAAATAGAGAAGATGAAGTCAAAATTGGAGGAAATGCTTAATACTCCTGAGGGTTCAACAAAAGAACCTCCAACCACCTCTTCCTCACAAACTCCTAGAAGGACAAACTTAGGTTTGTCCTTGCTACTGCTACCTCTTCAAAATCCTTTGGACTTGCTCCGACACCTCTGAATAGGAAAATAATTGCTACTAAAGTTCTAGTACAGACCAAAACTACAGAGACAAAGAAACATAGACCTAAGGTCCAAGCAAAGAGAGGAAAGACCAATCTGGTGAAAATAGAAGATGAAGATGAAGATGAAGATGAAAAAGAATATGATATGTTTGAAAGAAGAAAGAAAAGAGCAAGAGAAGAAGAGGAAGAAGCAAAAACCACCAAAGGAAAAGAAAAAGGAAAAGAAAAGAACTCAAAAGAAACTTCTCAAGAAGAATTTGAGCATGAGCCTCTACAACTTGAGGCCACTGTGAATGCTATAGTAGAACATGGTGCTTTGAAACAAGTTGTAGATCTTTATGATAAGATTCTTGCTGATGACAAAGCCACAATTGAGGAAGCAATAATCAGGTACATGATGGCCTTCAATGTGGCCCTAATTGAGTTTATTGATCAGCTTCATGTAAGCCTTACAGACCTACTCACCAACAAAAGAAATGAAGCCATGGGAAAAGAGGCTGAGATGAGAAAATATGCAATTGAAAAGGTTGGTCCATCCATCACTGATGAAGAAATGATCAAGGTATCTCAAAAAAAAAGCAAAGGAATTCAGAGCAAAAAGGAGAATAAATATTTTAATGGGAAAAGACCTGGAAGAAATAGAGAGATTGGAGAAGGAAACTGTTGATGGCTATTTTGGCACATCAACTCAAGTAGAACAAATGATCACTCTACTTCTCCTAAAAGGTAAACTGATGATCTTGGTTTACCCCAAGGTCCATGTTTTGCTAGGTCACAACAGTGTTAAAATAGTAGAGTGGACAATGTGAATGTTTTTTCAAGGGGCCTATGCTGGTAATATCAATCTGGAATACCAAGTAACCTCTAATAGGTAGATGTTCAATTGAGTGAAAATGCTAACCTACTTCTAAGTTGTAAAAAAAGGAAAAAGAGGTTTAGGGTTTAGAAGGAAAATGTAAAATAGCTTGGACAACCTTTGCACTTGGCTTTTCACTTCATATAACAAACATTAGTGAGATCAAAATAACAAGCAATGAATGACCAGTATTTTGCACAATCATGACCACTGTAAGTGCAAGATTCTAAGGAAATAAGCAGAAGAACAAGAAATTGAAAACACCATATTACATGTGCAGAGTTCAAATCCTCATTCCTCCACCAAACTTATGATTTTATCAATAAAGCTCAAGATTCACTAATGCAAAGTTATATGCAAGGAAAAGAGATGCAAGTACATTACCACCATAGGGAAGAAACACAGGAATAGATCTCAAAATTTGTCTTCTCATTAATTGAAAAAATTATTGGCTGATTAGGTTGGAATGTATAACTAGGAGAAGTTATGTATGCATTTGCAGAGACCAAGCCTTACCAGAATTATATTTAACCTAGGAAGGTTAAGAGTAGGAATGTATAAGTTTTATTGCTTTTTGATCAAATGATTTTGTGTTTGAATTATTCCTATTGTAGAATAAATAGAGAAGCTATGAATATATTTCAAAACATCTAGAATAGTGATATGTCATCACATAAGAAATCTACAACAATGACATGTATCATCATGATATTTGAAAGATATTCTATGTGAGTTCAAAATCTATTCTATGTAGAAAGTTCAAGATATAAATAGGTTTACATATCACAATGAGATAATGGTATAAGTTTTATGCCTTGAGATCAAAGACTTTGGAATTGATATTCATTTATGTTAGAATATAATAAAAAAATGATATTGTTATCATTAAGAACAACTTTGTATAGTGATACAATATCACTTACTCATTCAACAACAATGATAAGCATTATCAAGATAAACATAGGATGTTAAACATTAGTTCTTAATCTTTTCATTATAGAAATTTAGTTGACTTGAGAAGACCAAGAGGTCAAAAGCATTATATTGTTATCGTAGAATCAAAACCTATCTAGATTATAAGATTAAACTTAGTTAAGAGTATTGATGATAAAGATATTATACATTAAGGTATTATTTATATGAATATAGAAACTCATATTTTTATGAGAAATGTGAATTCGTTTAGTGCCTAAGTGGTCTAGAAAAGACTAGACGATATTATATTCATGTTTTATTATTTTACATTCTTATATTTAGATAACAAGAGTTTTGATTATATATATAGTGTTAGAGAAGTTAAAACCCCTAGATTCAACCCGAAAGAGTTTAGAAAGATTAAAATTCTAAGTCAATTATGGCTTTGTTATAGTCTATTGTAAGTTACAATCGACAGTTTAAATCATCAAGAAAACCATAGTTCTAGACAGTGTAAATTAGAGTAAAGTCTAAGTCGTACTTTGCTTAAATTAAGTGATTTCCTGATAGATTCGACAACTCAACATATAACACAAGAGAGCTTAATTTTTGAGTCTTTGAGTAGAATGAAAGGAAGTCATAGACCCTGATATTTGCAAGAATGCAATTAAGGACTCTCTAAAAAGTTAAAATCATATAAACTATATATTGTGTATATATCCTAGATTATGGATTAAATTATAAGTCAGATTGACTAGAATTTGAGTTTAGTCAAGGCAATTCATGTCTAGAATTACTAGTCAAACAAATCAATTGTAGGATGAGGTAGTTTCCAAGTTAATTTAGAGGTGTACGGACACACGACTACATTTATTGCAAACATATATTTATATAGAAATTTTGGCCAAAGTGATGCATTTGTCTCTGCATGCATTAGTCGGTTCATTGTGTCTAGATGGCATGACCTGTCAGAATGATCATACTTGGCTAGAAGATTGTCTAGATTCATATGGTCGATTGAGTCACGTCAAACATGACACTAGAACTTAGATGGAAACCTATTCAAACTCCTTATGTCTATAATCTTTGTGAAGGGTAGTGCCACTTCCAGGAAGGAGGTTGTACGGGGGACCGTTAGTCTGTAGTTGGAGGTAAAGCACTCAGATGATGCTCTCCCTCTATAGTAGAAGACTCACTGAGACTTGTGAGATAGATATCAAGATTCTAGATGCAGTTTACTTCATGATTAACTTATGATGTAAAATTATTCTTTTTTCCAAGTGCAATATATTTGTAAATGTAAAGTGAAATATTTTCACTATGATTTATCTTTGAAAATATTGTATTTCAAAGTTGGAAATATATTCAGAAAAGATATGCATTTAATTTTATGTGATTATGCAAATGTTAAAAAAATTCTCTCATGTTTATCATGTTCTTTTATTTTCTTAGTAATTTGTGTGTAATTCCTAGTAATATGAGATGACATGTTATAGGGTTGAACTAAATGGAGAAAATCTCGGCAATGATCCCCATGGGAGTTTTTCTTAAGAACCATCTCCATCTGATGTCAAATACATATACACACAAAGTGAACATCATTAAATTTTGAAAGAATTTGTACATATACACTTCACACAAAATGAACATCAAAGTGTTTTTCTACACACAAATACACAATGAATGCCAAAGTTCATTCACACACACATACATGTGCACACAGAGGGAATGCTAAAGTTCATTCACACACACATAGAGTGAATGCCAAAGTTCACACACAAACATGTTTATTCATACATGAGCCACACAAAATGATAGCCAAATTTCATTCACACACATGTTCATTCATAAACGAGCCACACAAAGTGATAGCCAAAGTTCATTCATACAAACAAACAAAAGAATGTTAAATCTTTAAATCACATTCCATACAAAGTGAACATCAAAGTTTAAAGTGAATGCCTAAGTTAACTTTCAAGCGCCCACACACACACAATTCACATAAACAAAAAGTGAATGCCAAAATTCAAACATACTTAATTCACACAAAGTTAGTACAAACACGCATGGAGTAAACACTAAGTTCAAACATGTAAAAATACAAACACACACATATAAAGTGATTGCCAAAGTTACAAAACATACTAAAGTGCAAACACATTTCACATACAATTTGGTCAAACACACACCACACCAAGTGAATTCCAAAATTAAATTTCAAACGCACAATTCACACAAAATCAATGTCAAAGTTAAAACACACACTTTACACATAGAAAGTGAACATGTTCCCAAGTTTAAACATGCTTCATAATTAGTTTAACCACACATGAGATAAACACTCAAATTCAGACATGCCTAATTACAACCACACATAAAGTAAATGTTGAAGTTAAAACACACTCTTCACACTTGAAGTTAGTTCAATCATTTCATACATAGCTTGTTCAAACACACTTCATACGTATACAAAGTAAATGATAAAGTTCAAATATGCACATAAAGTGAATGCCAAAATTAGTACACTCACACACACAAAGTGGGTGCCAAAGTTAACACACTCTTCACATAAAGTGAATGTGAAAGTTTGCACACATAAAGTGAGTACCAAAGTTATAATGCACTCTTCACACAAAGTTAGTTCAATCACATCATACATATATGAAGTAAACACTAAAGTTCACACACACACACACACACACACACACACACATACACAATAAGATAATCAAATCTAAGTGAAAGGTGAAATCTAAACACTTCATACAAAGTAATTGCCAAAGTTAGTTCAAACACATGCTTCAGACACATAAAAAGTGAATGCTAAAGTTCAAACACACACTTCACACACAAAAGTAAGAATTAAAATTTAAACATGTCAATTTACAATTCACACTAAGTAAATGCAAAATTTCAAACTTACACAAACACACAAATGGTAAATAGATCAAAAAAGTGAATACCAAAGGTAGTTCACTAAGATTTCACACATAAAAAATTAAAGCCAAAGTTAGTTCAAACACATGCTTCACACATAGGAAAAGTGGTGCAGGAGCACCTACCTGACAGCTGGTCTGGATAAGGCAGTTAGTAGTTTAGGTCCTGTTTATGTCTCCAAGAAGGTCTGTTAAGACCAGTTGCATGTAATAAGGTCAAGCTGATCATGATAAGATCATGCTGACCGGGCTTTTTCTATTTTTAGCTAGTTAGTTATAACAGCTGTCATGATGTATGTTCGGTGGGATCTCCCAGCCGCTTGGAGAGTTCCCAGCCGCTTGGAGTCGGGTCAGTAGTACTCGTAGGAAAGTCTTTATAAGCATGAGATCGTTTGATATGAGACAGACAGATATCATCGATCGAGCTAGTTGCAGAGAGTGAGACTGAGAGAGAGGCTGATCATTTGTATTGCATCTTTTGAAGTCAATAAAGAGATCCTGTTTGTGTTCATCCTCTGTTGAATTCTATTGCTTGACCGATTTGCTGGTTTGAGAGGATTCATGGATGTACTGGTCCATTCCACCGGTTGATCCGTCTGATCGGTGGAATGGTAGTGTATAGTAGGTTAGGTGGTAGATTGTTTTCCGTGTGTATGCAGGTGTGCAGGTTCGCCGTCAAAAGATGTTGAAGACCCTAGCATAGGTATGTGCTAGGTCAAACTGATAAGACAGAGTGTGGAGGATCACCCTGAGGTTGGATCGGGTCATCCCTGGAGGGTCGGCGAAGTGAGATTTCGCTAAGTGAAGAAGTTCGCTAAAACGGCATCATCAGGATATCTGGGTGAATATCCTGCAGACAGTTCGGATATCGTCATCCGGATAAGTGAAGGAGATCGGCATGATGTTGTCGATTGCATGAAGTGTGAGTTCGTCGGGGTGATCATCATCTGGAGGAGCCGAGGAGGAGTGCATCGGCATCAGGTAGAAGATCGGGTCATGAAACTGTTGGAGTTTTCATGTTGCGAGTGCATCAGGATGTTTTAGGCCGGACATAGACTAAGTGCATGTATCGGCATCAGGATCATCATATCGGAGTGCCAAACATCCGCCTATCGCGAGTAGATGCGGGAGAGAAAGTTCGTGTTTTTCGACTAAGTGTTGGAGAAGGTCATCAGGATATTGGGTGACGTCATCGTCATCAGGATATGACGTCATCGTCATCAGGATATTGAGATATCCTCCCTATGCGAGTTTATCCTGCCGTCGTTAAGTGCTAAGGTGTCGGCGGAAGTCCGTGGCAGAAAGTTGTGTGAAGCATCATCAGGAGGTTTCGAGAGAACCGGATGAATTATATCATGATGCTGTTGCTTGTATCGTCGGCTAGCGGAGCATCGAAGGGAAGGTGCTGAAGGCGATCGTCATCAGGATATTTGAGCAACCGGATAGTTGGATATCCTGCTGACGAAGGTAGTGTTGAAGGTCATGATGATGACGCTAGTGTTCGGTGCCCGATGAACAGTGCAACCGGAGGATGTTTGCGCCCGCTGAACATCATGATGATGATGTTAGGAGGAAAGCGGAGGAGGTGAATAGTAGTCGGCAGGAGGACAATTGCGAGTGTCCGAAGGATGATGATGCTGTTGGTTTTAGGAAACATGATGATGATGCTGACAGTATAAAGCGGAATATGATGATGATGGCGAAGATGATGATGATGAAGTTGGTCTGCAGACATTCATGCTATATGCGAAGGTTATAGTGTGGATGCCTCTGCATCATAGTGGTATCAGAGCTCAGCAAAAGGTCTGGGCTGTTGTGTGTTGATTCTGTCACTGAAAGGGCAGAGATAGAGTTGATTGTGTTGTGTGTTGATTGAGAGGTTGACAAAATGCCTCCTAAAGGTAGTGGTACTGCAAGGGAATTGCAGGAGATGAAGGAGAAACATGCTAGAGAGATGAGGAAGATGAAGGAGCTTGCTGAAGCACTTCAAGCCAGGCTGACAGCCCTGGAAAAGAACAAAAAGAGGGAAGTGGAAGACAGTGAGTCTGAAGAAGATGCAGATACTGTTGAAGAGTATGAAGAGGTAGCTGAAGATCTGGATGCTGAAGACCAAAGATTGGCAAAACTGTTAAAGGCAGTACAGAGTGAGAAACCTAAGGTAAAGGTTGATGTTTCCAAGTATACTGGAAGGTTGAATGAAGATGAATTGTTAGATTGGATTGCTGCACTTGATAATCACTTTGAATGTGAAGATGTTGCTGAAGATCAGAAGGTAAAGATTGCAAAGACCAAGTTAGGAGGTCATGCTTTGGTATGGTGGGATTATGTACAATATGAGAGAAGGAAACAAGGGAAGTCAAAGATCACTTCATGGGATAAGATGGTAGCAAGGATAAAGGGTAAATTCTTGCCAAGGGATTATGAAATCCAGATGTTTAAGAAGCTGCAATTTTTAAAGCAGAAAGACAGGGATGTGAAAGCATATACTGAGGAATTTTATCTGTTAAGTATGAGATCTGGTCATCATGAGAATGAGGTAGAAAAGGTGGCTAGGTACTTGGCTGGTTTGAGGTTTAACATACAAGATGAGTTAGTGTTAGCTAACCCTAAGAATGTGGAGGATTGTTATCAAATGGCAATCAGGATTGAAGAAAAGATGAATAGAGGACATGATAAGTCCATGAGAGGAAGAGGAAACAATAGGGGAAGAGGGACAGCCCCTGCACAAAAGCAAACAACTGAGGGTCAAGAAGACACTGGTAAAGGACAGGGACAGTCTGATTTCAGAGGTGGATGGAAAGGTAATAGGGGAAGATTTGGAGGTGGTAGAGGTTCTACTACATTTTCAGGAAAATGTTATACCTGTGGTGAGTTTGGTCATCCATCCTTCAAATGTCCAGAAAACAAAGGTTCATCATCCAGAAATGATAGAACTAGTGACAAGAGAGTACAATTGGTACAAGAAGAGAAAGTAGAAGAAAGTGCACAGAGTTCAAACAAAGGTCCTGAGAATTATGGATATCCAGAGAGTGGAGAATCATTGATGCTAAGGAGAATTAGTTTACAGGCATCAAAGGAGATGATGCAAAGAAGAGCTCTTTTCAAGACCACATGCAAGAGCAAAGGTAAGGTATGTAAAGTTGTCATTGATACTGGATCAACAGACAACATGGTATCTCAGGAAATGGTGGATAAACTGAAGTTGGAAAGGATTCCACATCCACACCCTTACAAGGTATCTTGGGTGAGTGATAGTCAATCACTTTTTGTCTCTGAACAGGCATATGTGGATTTTCAGATTGGGCCATATCAGGATAGAATTTTGTGTGACATATTGCCTATGGAATGTTGTCACCTACTGCTAGGTAGACCATGGCAATTTGACAGAAGGGTACTGTATGATGGGTATGCTAATACCTACACCATCTAGAAGGATGGGAAGACTATTAAGTTGATGCCATTGCAGGCAAAAGCTGCAGTACAGAAGGCAGCTCAAATCATTTTAATGGGACAGAAGGAGTTTGTGCAGATGCCTAGAGGAGCAGGCATAAAGGCAGTTCAGGATACTGCAGGGAAAGGAGTTGTTACAGACAACAAGCTAAAGAAAGTTTCAGTTGTGACTGACAGAGGTCAGCAGCAGGTTCAGAAACAGGGGTGCAACCAACCATCAGTTGAAAGGAATGACAAGGATGTTGTCATAGTTGGGACTATTGCTTGTCCTATGAAGATTGAAAGAAAGATACAGTTGCACACCACAGAGGCAGTTCAGAAAGAGGTTCTGGTCAGACAATCTGACAAACACAGAGATAACCAGAGAAAGGCCTACATCAACAGGCATGAGGATTTACTTGCCAGAAAGCAAGTTACAGTGCAGAAGTCTTGGAGAAGCCAAGAGACAGCAGCAGATAAAGCTGGAGCAGGTCAGACTATTGACAAGGCAAAGTGTAAAGGTGGAAGACTTCCACATACTAAACTCATGGGACATGAGTTCTTTTCTTTTGGGGAGTATGGTGCAGGAGCACCTACCTGACAGCTGGTCTGGATAAGGCAGTTAGTAGTTTAGGTCCTGTTTATGTTTCCAAGAAGGTCTGTTAAGACCAGTTGCATGTAATAAGGTCAAGCTGATCATGATAAGATCATGCTGACCGGGCTTTTTCTATTTTTAGCTAGTTAGTTATAACAGCTGTCATGATGTATGTTCGGTGGGATCTCCCAGCCGCTTGGAGAGTTCCCAGCCGCTTGGAGTCGGGTCAGTAGTACTCGTAGGAAAGTCTTTATAAGCATGAGATCGTTTGATATGAGACAGACAGATATCATCGATCGAGCTAGTTGCAGAGAGTGAGACTGAGAGAGAGGCTGATCATTTGTATTGCATCTTTTGAAGTCAATAAAGAGATCCTGTTTGTGTTCATCCTCTGTTGAATTCTATTGCTTGACCGATTTGCTGGTTTGAGAGGATTCATGGATATACTGGTCCATTCCACCGGTTGATCCGTCTGATTGGTGGAATGGTAGTGTATAGTAGGTTAGGTGGTAGATTGTTTTCCGTGTGTATGCAGGTGTGCAGGTTCGCCGTCAAAAGATGTTGAAGACCCTAGCATAGGTATGTGCTAGGTCAAACTGATAAGACAGAGTGTGGAGGATCACCCTGAGGTTGGATCGGGTCATCCCTGGAGGGTCGGCGAAGTGAGATTTCGCTAAGTGAAGAAGTTCGCTAAAACGGCATCATCAGGATATCTGGGTGAATATCCTGCAGACAGTTCGGATATCGTCATCCGGATAAGTGAAGGAGATCAGCATGATGTTGTCGATTGCATGAAGTGTGAGTTCGTCGGGGTGATCATCATCTGGAGGAGCCGAGGAGGAGTGCATCGGCATCAGGTAGAAGATCGGGTCATGAAACTGTTGGAGTTTTCATGTTGCGAGTGCATCAGGATGTTTTAGGCCGGACATAGACTAAGTGCATGTATCGGCATCAGGATCATCATATCAGAGTGCCAAACATCCGCCTATCGCGAGTAGATGCGGGAGAGAAAGTTCGTGTTTTTCGACTAAGTGTTGGAGAAGGTCATCAGGATATTGGGTGACGTCATCGTCATCAGGATATGACGTCATCGTCATCAGGATATTGAGATATCCTCCCTATGCGAGTTTATCCTGCCGTCGTTAAGTGCTAAGGTGTCGGCGGAAGTCCGTGGCAGAAAGTTGTGTGAAGCATCATCAGGAGGTTTCGAGAGAACCAGATGAATTATATCATGATGTTGTTGCTTGTATCGTCGGCTAGCGGAGCATCGAAGGGAAGGTGCTGAAGGCGATCGTCATCAGGATATTTGAGCAACCGGATAGTTGGATATCCTGCTGACGAAGGTAGTGTTGAAGGTCATGATGATGACGCTAGTGTTCGGTGCCCGATGAACAGTGCAACCGGAGGATGTTTGCGCCCGCTGAACATCATGATGATGATGTTAGGAGGAAAGCGGAGGAGGTGAATAGTAGTCGGCAGGAGGACAATTGCGAGTGTCCGAAGGATGATGATGCTGTTGGTTTTAGGAAACATGATGATGATGCTGACAGTATAAAGCGGAATATGATGATGATGGCGAAGATGATGATGATGAAGTTGGTCTGCAGACATTCATGCTATATGCGAAGGTTATAGTGTGGATGCCTCTGCATCAAAAAGTGAATGCTAATGTTAAAACACAAAGTGAATGTGAAAGTCCACACATACAAAGTGAATTCCAAAGTTCAAATACAAAGTGTATGTGAAAGTTCACACTCAAAAAGTGAATGCCAAAGTTAAAATACACTCTTCCCACAAAGTTAGTTCAATCACTTCACACATAGTTTGTTCAAAAACACACTTCATACATATACAAAGTAAATGCTAAATTTCACACATGCACCCACACACACATGATGGAACCCCTGTGTGATTCCCTTGTCCTACGGTGTCAAAACCTCTGAAAATGGCTAAGTTTGAGTATAGTTGGCTTAAACCCTAAACCCTTAGTCTTTTTCATGTGAGCTTATGTTCTATTCTTGAGTTGACTTATTATTAGTAGTCACCCTAAACCTACGTTGTGACCTTATGTTTTGTTTCCCATTCAAAACTAGCCCCTTGAGCCTAGTTACTAGTTGATCCAAAACACCTAATGCTTCCTAAGTCTGTGTTAGAGGCTATTGACATCACATTAACGATTATCATGGCATCACAAGCTCTAGATCCATCAAATCTGTTAGAGTTGCGCTGATGTGTTGGACGCAGATTTTCAAACAGATGAGCCTAAGGCTTCACTCATTGAACTCTATGTTGTGCTCGCTCCTTAGTGGATCACATGGGCATGCATATGGGAGATACCAAGGAATATGCTTTGTAATGCTGCGACAGAGTTCACATGTCATGTGGGTCCCATCTAGTCCAGGTACACTAAAGCTAGCGCACAAGCAGTAGTGTTGGTCCCTCCTGGGCTTACTGAGATGGCTAATTCTCATTAGTCTATGCCATCTAGAGCATGTGAAGTGACATTCAATGATATAAATTTCAAATCAAGACTGTCGATTCTCCCATGAGATGATTGAGATCAACGATGCATATTCAAACACGGAGAACAACTAGTCTTAGCCTGCACACCAACACATGATCGTATTAATGTTGATTTTATAAAAACAATTTAGCCAGAATCATGCCCAATTTGTGAAGTAACTACATAAAATTGATTATTTTCCATCAATTGAGTTATTGGTCATCTGATTTCTTGCAGAAATTGAGCAACTTGAGGAAATAATTGAAGAACTAGAGTTTTTTCCCGCGAACAACAAGTAATTGTGCATCTATTGGCCTATTGATCCATTTGCTTGCAAATTTTATCAATTCCATTCTAAAATTGTCATAGAGATTGAATACATAAAAATAGTAGGGCATATTGTTCAATTGGCTCTATTTCAAGTAAGCCCTAGCTTGTAGAAAAACCCTATGAAAAGAATGGCAAGCACTTTAGAGAAAAAGGGCTTTGAGCAAGATTTATTCACTTGAAGTGTCTGAGTTCCTCAAAACAAGTCCTTCTGGGAAAGAATAAAGATGAAAAATTTGTAGATAACTTTGCAGAAGTCAGATATGTGTGTCTCTGTGCTGGGGTGGTCTTTGTTCCTACATTGGTATAAAAAGAGGAGTGCTATGTCCCCATTGCGCAATGCATGGAATTTGGATTTGGGTAAAATTGTGGTTCCAAATATATTTGTTGATGTAGAACTAGTCCAACTTGTTGCAAGCAAATATGATGCTGGCACAAGAAGGGTATTGAAAATTAATGGGAGTACTATGGTCTCTTTTACTAAGCCCTACATTGCTAAAGTCTTTGGTCTCAACCCAGCCACAAACAAAGCCATTGACATTGATAAATTTAAGAGATCGTATGAAATGCATAGAGCCTCATATCGGTCTGTCAAAATTCCCAAACACAGACTCAGGACTCCTGGTGGTAGAGAATTGGAAGTTTTTGAAAAGGAGCCTCTCAGTATAGACTTTTGAACATTACTTCAACAAGACTTACTACTCACTGTGTCAAGTTTTGGGAGAAGATGCAGGTGAAAGCATTCATGTGCACTTGATGTATATGGCCATACACATCCAAGACAACATTATGAATGTAGAATTTGATTTTGCTTCCTACATGGCGAATGAAATGCACAAATAGATGGTGGCTTTGAAGAATGGTCAGAAGCTTGAATTCAAGTGGTATTCTTATTTGTGTCACATGCTCTTGTATTTTGGTAGGAATCAATGGAGTCGAACATTAAGAGTGCAACAATTTGATGAATACAATGCTGGACATATCTATGGGACAGAGATTGTCCAGACTCAAACTTCATAATTTTTGAGGAATTTTTCATAAGGAAACTACTGGCATGCATGTGTGAACACATATATAGGATACCCTCAAAAATAAGGGATTTCCTCATACCTGACGAAGAAACTCCTGCAGTTGGAATAAAACATAATTGGGGGGATTGGTTCCTGAACAAATACTCAACGTATATTAGAGTGTATGGTTTCACAATGAGACCAAGTTTATTGCTTGTCTATGTACCCAAAATAATATCTTATTTGGAAATTGTTTGGCAATTAAATGAGGTGGACAAATTACATCTCAGGGGTCAAAAGAAAGGTTCTCTTTTCCCTACTACCCTAAAGTGGTCAAATTTTCAAGTGATGAATAAATAAGGTTTGGATCAAATATATCCAATACTCAACAGTTACAGGTTGAAGTATGCTACAATTAGAGAGCAATTTGATGCAAAGGGATTTGTCAGTTCATTGATATTGAGTATGAAAAAGTCAACTTTTCCACATAAGCTAGATTTTGTTAAGGATGTTATAAGGAAATCTAAAAAATTTGCAAAGGTTGAGGAGAAAAAGGAGAAATGGAGCAGAATCATCTCTGCAGAAAATGAGAAGAAGAAGAAGGACCCCAAATTTACTAGTTTTTGTTTTGAAGAAAATAATTTGATTGCAAGAATTGAAAAAATCCTATAGAATGTAGAGAAGTTTATAGTTCCTATTGAAGAGAGGCCTCCTGATGTGGAAAGGCCTTCAGGTGTAAGAATACAACCCTACATCAGGCCAAGAAATGAGTCAAGAAATGAGGATGTACAAGAAGAAGATCTACCAGATACTAAGGAGGTAAACAGTCAACAGGCTAGAAGGCAAAATATTATCAAGGATAGATTAGCTCCTCAATATAAAGGAAAAGCTCCAATGAAGATTGTAGCTATTGAAGAGACTTCAGATAATGTGGGAGCTGCTTAAACATTGGCAGGCATGATTGTTCCTCCTGTTCCTTTCAATAGAAGTCTTGATTATTTTATAGTTGTCAATGATGAAACAAGAGATGTAAGAGCACTAGCTTGCAAACAGTTTTTGTTTGATGTTCAATTCATCAAGACACAAGAGTTCAAAGATTTAATTTTGAGAATAAAACAAGTTGCATACCACCAAAGGTTTGAGGAAGAGAGAAAAAAATGAATTGTTTGGATGATAGTGACTTGGCTAAGAAAAACTTGTCTAAGTTTGATTTCAGGTTTGTTGACATTACCCATGAAATAAGAAGATAGATAGTTATGGAAAGTGGTATGTTGTTGCTACCTAATTGGAGTATGGTAGATGCTTTGGCATTCAAAAGTATTAGAAGGCAAGAGGAGGTTTTTTCTCCACTGACGAGGAAGTAGGAAAGGCTTTTGGTTCTGGATTCATCTTATCTCATGAGACATTGGCTATATGGACTCTAACACTAGGAACAAACAAACCAGATGTAGTGCAAAGCCTTGACCAATTGAAAAGTTTTTTTATTGTAAAAGGAGTAGTTGATACCCCAGCACTTAATGCATCAGCTTTAGTAGTGCACATAACGTTGTTCAACCAAGCTACAATGATGAACTTCAGCAAAGGTATGCAGATAATTTGGCTAGGTTGAGAGTTTTAGAGGATAAGGAATTGGCATCTTCTACTGCTCTACTACTTATCATTTCAAGCCTGTCAGGGGAGTCTTTTTCATCAGATAAGGATACTTTACTTGTAGAGATTACAGAGTTGAAAAGTACTGTAGACTTGTTAAATGAGATAGGCTGCAAGCACATAGTGAAATTGTTTCTAAAATAGTTAACTATCGGTTACTAAGATTAGTGGAAAGTTGGATGATGCTTATAAGAGAATTGTAGATTTGAATCAAGCTTTGGTTAAGCATGAGAAGAATTCTCTCAGTCTACAAGAGATTATAAATAAATGGTTGCCAAAAAATGTTACCATTAGACAAATGATCGAAACATCAAGGTTTGACCCAGATAAGCCTATTCGGTGGCGTGTCAAGGCACATAAAAAATAATGATACCTTGCATGATGTGGCCTCCTATATGATAAAACTTGATAAATAGTTGAAAGGAAAAGTGGCATCTATTGATCTAGTGAGAATGAAAATGCTGCCTCATTTCAAGCACAGTCAAGTTTAACCCAAACCATTGGACCATTGGAAGGATGAGTTCAATATTGTGGGTTCTAGGGTTGTTGCTCAAGTTTGCATTGATGGTGAGCTAAGGATAGATGTTTTGAATTCAATTTTGGATGAATTCTTGTCATTGGAGAAGTTGTGTGATCATATCAGCAGGGAGTTAAAAGCTATCCTAGATGCTCAATATACAACAATTAATGATAAATTGGCTAAGGTGTTGGAATTACAGTGGCTAGAAGATAAGAATTTGGAGCATGGGTTGAGAAGTATGAAGTTGAATGAGCTTTGAAATGGTCACTAGTTTCCAAGGATGACTCGTTTTGGTAGCTTCTAGGTGATACTACGTTTTTGGCTCTTATAACTAAATCAAATGTTTACAATGGAGGATTTTGTCAGCTCACATGTGATCGTAACTGAATTTTGATCAATTGTCGTAATGAGCATGAGCTCCAAAGCTATTTTTTATTGTAATGGTCATTTTTTTCTAGAAATAGTTAAGTCTTAGGAGCTTAGCCAACAATCTTTGTATCTCTCTAATATAAGGAGAAATTTTCATAGTATCTAAGAGTAGAAAATAGAAGATAGATAGACAAAGACTGAGAAAATTCTTAGAACATATTGTACAAGCTTTGAGACTTTAATAATTTTCCAATAAGAAAGGAGTACTTCTGGGTTGCAGGTTAAATATTCTGTGTGAGGTTACTTGTTCTTTTCATATCTATATTCTATTCAAATTGATTTAAATGAGAAACACTAAATGTGTGTGTTATTTGTGGTTGTCTCCTTTGATATGGATGCTTTTCTTTTGAATGAGGGTGCCAAGGGTTTCGAAATTCATCAGTATACATTTGCTATATTGTATGTCTGATTTGTTGCATCTGTTCAAGGAATAGATTAAATTGCTTTGAATCAAATATAGGGGGAAGTGTATTGTGTCAAAGGATTATTGAAGAAGAACCATAGATAATACTTTTTATTGGGTTCACCACTATGAGGCAGTAGTGATGTTATCACCCTTTGAATGAGAAGTTTAACTGTTATGAAGAAAACACTTGCATGTTGAGTTTTGACTCTGTTACCCTGAATAGGCACTAATCTGAGGAAAGTTTTCAAGTCCAAGCACATCATATCATACAAATCATAAGGACAAAGCTTTTTTTTGGTGTAGTGTGTAGTACTAGTTTCATGTTCTTAGAGTTCTAAAATTGATGCATATTGAGGATTTAGCTAATCTGAAGTAGGATCATTTAGACCTCAATTTATTGGTGAGAACATTTATGCTTAGTCAATATATCTCATTATACTTGAGAATACCTTTCAGATATTGTTATAAGGGAATACCCCCTAGGTTTAGCAGAGCCTAAAGTGCAGAGGAGAACAAGCAATTGTTTCATGTTCGTTGACCACTGACCTGAGAGTCCTGAGCATTAGGGATAGCTACCTTATAGGTATAATCAGACAATCAATTGGGAATACCAACAGATTGGTGACTCTGCTAGGGAGTTGTCAACAAAAGAATCCAAGTCTTATCCCAAAAGTTTAACAAAATTGAATCCCATTTCATTGGATGGGAACTTTGAAATCTATCTCCTAATCGGTGAATCCATATTTTATGCAAGGAAGGAGGTCTTAGGAGAACCCCTTTAGTTCCAGAGTTACCAGCAAGAATGTGGTCAAGAAAGAAGGATCCTAATCCCCAAACCAGTCAGGATGACTTTCCATCCTCCTATATAATGCTGATGATAAAGATAGAACTCAAGAGGAGCATTTCACAGACGCTGAGGCTCAAATTCATGAAACCTTCCAAAAACAAGAAGCTGACAGACAACAAATGAGGTTTGATATGTCTTATAGGAGCCCCAATACTTATTTATTTGCTAACCCTAGAATTGGTGAATCTACATAAAATGCAAATGATCAAGATTTGAACAACCCAATTTCATCAAGGCCTAATAAAAACTGAGTATTAGACAAAGTAAGAACTCTTAGAGTTGAACTTGAATATCTAGAACTCGGGATGAGGGAAAGGGTTGGAACACTAAGGGCTTCTTATTAGGATGTACCTCTTGTGAATCAAAATGTCAATCATCAAAATAACTAGAATAATCAGAATGTGGTCAATCCTAGTAATCAGAATGTGGGTAACCAATAGGTGGGGATTAATCAGAATGCAAATCAAAACCTGCATGCGATTCAAAATCAAAATCAAAATGTTTTAGCTAATCAACAATAGAAACTGCATTAACAAGGAGCAAATCAAAACCCCCTGGGGAATCAGGATGTAAATGTATAGGGAAATGCAAACTAAAATGTTTTTGGTAGAAGGCCAATGCAGGTGGATAGATATAGACAGTTAGACTTCACTAGTATCCCTGGTTATCCTAATCAATTGATAATGTTGTCAAGAAAGCATTGGCAAAATTCTTAGGTAATAATGTAATTTGTGGTGAGGAACATCTAAGAACCTTTTTGAATTTTATGGATGATTTTGAAATAGAACATGAGGATGTAGTTATGAAATTGTTCCTGTAGTCTCTTGCTGATGAAGCTAGGGAATGGTATAGGAATTTCCTTGATTTAAGTATTGCCTCATGGGATGAATTTGAGAGGGTTTTTTAGAGAACAATATGGAGATATGATTGATCCAAGGTTTATTATAAATGAGTTCACTAGTATAACCAAAGGATCAAATGAATTGGTAACTGATTTTAATGCAAGGTTCACTAGAATCCTGAATAAGATTCCACCTCATATGAGACCAAATGAGCCTATGTGTATGGTTTTGTACACAAATACTTTTGATGTAAAAATGGGACATGAATTAAGGGATAAAAGCCAGTCTGGCTTAAGAGATGCTTTTGGAATTGCAACAAATATTGAAAATAACAAAAAGGCATCTAGAAATTGGGGTAGGAGAGATGAAGTTAAAATTCTACAGAACCAAAATAGTAAGATCCAAAAAAATGTGCCCTCCACATCTGAAGAAAAGTTGGATCAAGTGATGACCGATTTAAAAGATCTTAGCTATAAAGTAGCCAGAGTAGAAAAAGGACTAGGAGTCAATAGGCAAGGCTATTAGAAGTAGGAAAAGAGGCCTTAGTTGCATGACATGCCATATAATACTACTTGGCACAATAGGAAGCTTGTTCTAAATAACAATAACAATCAAAGGAATCATCATATTAGAGACCCGCCATATCCACTAGGAAAAAACATCAATATGGTGGAAGGCATTCCTTGGTGTATAGTTTGTCAGATGCCTCATTCACCATTGCAATGTATGGTTGCTAAGTCCTTCCAAGTTGGTGATAATAATTGTGATGAATGTAGTGAACCACATTATAATGGGGATGATAGTATCAATATATTGTTTACTAGTGGAGACTACTCTTCTTCAGATGAATGGGATGCCGAATTAGATGTCATTGAAATAAGGTACATGTTGATGTTGATTATTAGTCAAAACAACATGAAATAAAAGTTACACAACAACCTTTATTTATCTTGAAAGATACGATAAATTCAAAATGAATTTATGATCCCAAGTCTTCGTGCATTAGTTCATAATGATCTGACGTTACTCAAAGGTTGATGTGTGTTGTTGTTTTCCATTTAGGGGCCTTACGTTTTGATTTTGGATTTGTAACCAGATATCTAGATGTTACTTTATTTCACCTGCTCTTAGCAAATTCTCAACAAATTATACCAAATCTTACAATATTTAATCAATTCATGCAAATATTAATGTAAGTTTAATCAATTCTTCTGTCTATCATTCTGATTAAGATGATTCATGATTATTCTGCTTAATTCTTCTAAGACTATCTCTGGTTCACTTAAATTTGAACTAATCCTTGCTTAATTTCACTTCTGTACCATAAATTTATTCAAATGATGTGCCTATAAGCATGTATTTCTATGATCCTTATCATTATTTGTGTTCATTTGCATGATATTTGCTATTCTGTATGCACTTTGTGTAAATATGCCTATGATATTCATGTATTTACGAATATCAGCATATTATATGATGATCTACTTGTTATTTTCTATGTATTTGCAGTTGTGGTGATAATTCTTTATAAAATTTAAAGAAAATTGAATTAATCTTTCTAAATTTATTGAAATGAATGAATCTTCAGTCATTGATCCACATATATCCTTGATACTGTCATGAAGAGAAGAAAATCAAACCATATTTTCACCAGGTCATTCCACGGCTAGATATGATTGATGTGAATCTTCAATGGAAAGGATAATAACAACATTCACAAACTGAAATGCACTTCAAGGGACATAGCAAATCAAATGAACATTAAGATATCATCCATAGATTATGCAGGATTTACGATTGTTTGTAATCATAGGTCTTCATCTTCATTAAGTATGCAAAAGAGTATATATTTACAATTGACTTTGAGAATTGGTCATGGCATTCAACAATCCAATCTCAATTAAGCTTTTGCATAACTATAACTGAGATTCTCCATCCTTTTATAGAACAAGGATGAGAATCAGTTACAAAAGATCCTACGATCAAGATTTATCTATTACAATCAACGGTTTCTATTGCATTGACCAAGTCAACATACCAAATATGTGGCACAAGTTGTCAGTTGGCAACGATCTGATAAGGTACAACTAGCACTCTAGAATATTCTAGGATCTTTGATTTAGTCAACCAAACTATAAGTATCAAAAATTACAAAAATATCTTGGATGATACTTGTTCCAACATCCTCTCATTCAGACGTACCTTCTTCATGTACTAACTTCCCTGTGTCTAACTTCTTGTGATTATCATATGCTTGTACAAAAGTATCCAATTGGAACTTATTGATTGTCTGAGTTCTCAACTTAACATATTTTAGTGCTTTTATCTACTCATCTAAAGGTTCTAACATGGATGTTCTGCTGTCTGGTTCTTTATCATATGTCTTTACCTTCATATTCAGCTCAAACATCTCATCCATGACATCTTCTGTAAAAGGCCCTATTGGATCTTTTGCCACTTCTTTCAATTTATCTTTGAATATCTAGATGGCATCATCTATTTCTGGCACTGCTTCCTTTGTTATAGCATCTTCTAGCAATTCTTCCAATACTTTCATCTCCTCAGCTAACAAGTCATGGATCTTAGTTTTAGTGTCTCTCACTTTAATCATTCTACCCTTTAATACTTCCAATTCATACTTCATCTCAATCATCGAGGTATCCTTGAGTGGTAAAGTTACATGAGTGATAATTTTAGTTTTCAATAACTCTTCATCTGTCATCTCTCTGGCTCTTTTGAGTATTGCCATTGCATAATTGCATTTCTGTATCCTCTGAGTGAATTCACTCTTCAAAGAATCAATGTCATTCTTCAAGTTGGACAATCTGTCCCAATTGGACTTGGAAGTCCTGATTATCTTCTCTTTGGATGTCATGAATCTTATGAACCACTTGTCCATAATATGAGCTTGGTGCTTTTGCACATCTAGACTAGCTATTTCTTCTTCACTTATTAATGTCGATGCAACAGGCTTCTTTGTATCTTGTAGGGTGGATGCCAAGCTATCAGGATTCACTAATCCCTGTATAAATTGTTACAGTTGAGCATTTTTCTCTTTCAACTCTTACTTTCTAGCCTTAAGCTTCCTTATTTTGGTCACTACTTCCTCGGTACTTTCAATGTGTTCCTAAATTTCTTGTTCCATAGTGACATGATCTAAGTCAATTTGTGTCACTTGGAACTCTTCTGGCCTAATTTCTCCTTTGGCCTTGTCTACTATGGGGACAACAACTTGGGCTATTCTCTTTCCTATTTTTGGATCTCTCTTGATAGTGGAGACTGTCCTAGCTCTTCGTTTAGCTTTAGCTGGGCCAAGAGTAAATAAAGACTTGAAATCAAAAGGTACCTATTATTCCTATGATCAGCCTACCTCTGATGAAATTAATGATAATGTATCTGATTGTGATCTTCCTTGATCTGGTTTCTCAATTTGAGCATCTTGTATTCTTTTGTCTTTATTGACTTCCTCATCTCCATCAAGATCCTACACATTTTATCATTGCCTTTGATCTTGATATTGCTCTTGATCTTGTTGTTGCTCTGCTCTAGCATCCAACTTATCTTTCTCAGGAAAATTCTCTTCCTTCCTTTTCTCTAGAGGAGGCTGATTATCTTGTGCCTTATCACCTTGTTCCTCTAGAACCTTGTCATCTTTAAGCTCTTGGAATTTACTTGCACAATCATGATGATGATGTTCTTGCCCATGTTTATCAACCTTATCTCTTGTATTAGCAAGTGATTCAGACACACTCCCTTGTTCTAGCTTATCCATCAGGATATCCTATTGTGCTATTTGTTCTTGTGCACTTTTACCTTCAGGGATATCTGAGTGTGCTTCATCTGCTTGAGCATCATTATTTTTATCATCTATCTCCATAGAGATATTCACTTCTTGATTTTGGCTATCTTTAATAGCCTCTTCTTCAATATTTCCCTTCTCAGGCACATAGGTCAAATCGACCACTATCAGGCTAGTCACATTCTCAATTAAAGTACTGAGAGGTCCCACGTGTACCTCTACTTCAAGGGATTCTTCTCTTTCTTTTTCCTCATCATGTGACTCTATTGTTGCACCACCCTTATCTGTAGCTTCTGTATGTTGCAGCATGGTCTCAATAGGATGGTTGGTAATATCTTTTACCGCCTCATCTTCAGTAAGATCAATGGTTTGACTTAGTGGTAGGGCCTTTGTAGCTTCTTCTTTTTGAGCTTTGTTCTTGGCCTCCTGTGCCATCTTAGTTTTTACTTTGACAATTGTCTCCACTGGCACATCACATTGCAAAACTCTAGACACACTTACAGATGGATCACTTGATCTTGATGTTGTTGTTGTTCATGGTGGAATGGCCCCTCTCATGCTTGGGCTCTGATATCTAGACTATTTAGGCACTTTAACTCCTTGCAACACATCACTTCTTTTCTTCCAATGGGCACTTAATCTTCTCCATCATCATCATCATCCTTCCCTGTAATATTCCGTAATGGATTTGTAACATCAAAAAATGTCCCCTTGGGGGCTTTTCCCTCATAAGGTTTAGCTCCTGGGTCTTTAGACCTAAGTCCCATGACAAATAGGACCTAGGAGGACCCCTTGAGTTGTACGCTACCTAAAATAAGGGGGGAGGACTTGGGCGCCTGTGCCCTAGTCCTGCCCTATTTTAAGGCAGCCCCAATTTCTGGGTGTCGGTTAGTGACCGTTATTGGGCCCCTTTGCCGACACGGTAAGTTTGAATTTCAAATATCTTGCTGGGAGTGCTTCTAGATGCATATATAAACATATGTAGGCATTCATTTGTAAACGAGATTGTTAGGGTGAACTCTAGGTATTTTCAAGGTGATTCAAGGCTTTCTATTGTGTTGCAAGAGTAGACTTGTATGTTTTGTGTGTTGATATTTGCATATTTGAGCATTAATTCCTTCATGGCATGAAGAGAATCTTCCTCCATGAAAGCTTCACTAAAAGGTGACATATCATTGTGTTTTTATCATTGATTCCTTTGGTTTTTTGGCCTCTACCTCACAAGGGCACTCCCTCTTTGTTTGACAACAGTGTTCAAAGACTTAAGTGTCCTCTAGGGTTTGACTGAGGCAAACCTTTAAACACCACAACCCCCAAACCAAGTCTTGTGATTGCAGGTTATAGGTGTCGCATATGGGAAAAGTGGAGTTGCAGGAAGGCTGGAAAGAGATCAGGGATTCAGGATTTGAAGAAAAGACAGACAAAGGAGCACTTTCAAGACTAAGGCGCTCGCTCTAGTGTCCTCTACAGACTGATTCTAGAAAACAAAAGTTACAGGGCTGATCAGTGTCCGAAGGATGTCTAGATTCCCTGAAAAAGAAGGTACCTTGGACTTGGGTGCCCGCTCCTGTGTCCCTGACTGTTCCGCTTCGGAACCCCCAAAATAGGTATTCTATAATCTGGTATTTTACTCCCCTCTATAAGAGCTTTTTCTGTAATTCAATAATTTGTTGTCGTATTTGCATAATTAGGGTTTTAATGGTCAATTGAGCATAGGAGAAGGAAAAATTGATAATTAATTCCCTAATCCAAGCTTCCCCTCATTTGCAAGTGACCTAGGGTATGATATTGCTCGCCACTCAACCTTAGATCCTTCAATGTTAGGATGAAAGGAGGATTTTAACATCTAAACCACAAAAGATCAACAAATCCAATTTTACCCTAAATAGGATTTTACTATATATCCTTCTAGAGCTCCTCATGTGTTGTTGGTACTTGGGGTGTAAGTATAGGAATCACCATAAGCACCGATCTTGTAGGAGGAAAAAAGGGTTTATATACTAGGGATACTCCTTTAGAGGTAATCTCTTCTGCTACTTTAGATGAACTAGGCTCAAGTAACATTGTCCCTAGGATTTGCCTCTTTTGTACAAGGAAATCATCATATCCATGTTCTTCTCTTTCCTTTCTCTTCCCCTTTCTGTCACTCGTGATTACTACACCTTTTTCTTTAAGCTCATTGATCTTTTTGGCAACCTAGTTCTTTGTCCTAGCCATAACTTTGGTAGTGGGGACATCTATTGAAGTCTCTTCCTTCTGTGTTAGATATGGGGCAAAAATGGTGTCATTGTATATCTTCTATTCCTCATATTTAGGACCCATGAGGTTATCATCATCCATTTTGATTTGTGGGGGCACTTTAGGTTGCCGTATTTTCCTCATCTGATCTCATGTTAACCTTTGATACTTTCTTCTTCTCACCTCATGTTCATCATCACAATCTACCCAATAGTCTTCGAGGTGGACACTGTGCTTATACTTCTTATTGAATCTCTTCTTGATCCTTTGGTAAGGATCATAATCTCTAGCGAGTGGAAACAATTTTAGATTCAAACTTTTCAACTCCGCCTCATCTTTCCTTGAATTTTCTATGGCTCCTACCAAGAACCAGTTTATGTCAATTAGAAATTTCCTATAGGGCTTCCCTTCCTTCACCTTAGACATTTCAAATGTAGGCAGTTGTTGCCTCATCATCTCCATTAATACTACCTTGTCTGAAGGGTACCTTGGTAGCGTGTAAGGTTTCCCACTAAAACCTTCCATCTAGATGTAGGAATAAGTTTTGGCCTAGATGAACCAAGAGCCATATCTACTGATTGCCTTTGTAGTACCCACTAAAAACCATTTGGTTATGTCTCCCTCCATGAGTTGAACTAGGTGCATCAGTAAGCAATCATTAACCATTTTGTAATATTAAACTTAAATTCTTCTCTCCAACTGGGGATAATGCTCCCAGGGAGTCTTTTCATTGGGTAATCTACCCATCCTTCCTACAGTTTGTAGGCCATCAAATGTGCCTTTCACTGCACAAGCATATACTAAGTAGGATGTCATTCTGAAGATCATCCCCTTACCTTCCTTCCACTTGACCATCTGGTCATGTATTGTATCATTGATAATCTTAGCCCATTGGACTTTTGCTTGATCTTCTTCATATTCAATAACCATCCTCATTAGTCTGAATATCCATGATTCAAAGGTTTCACTATTTATCAGCCCCCTCATCCTGCAGAGCAAACTTATATAAGTGTTGTGCCATTTTGGCAACTGCCTTGGCTGTATTATCTGAACTTCTCCATCCCTGGTATATCACCTTCCTACAGACCTTATTGTTGTCATCAAATTCCTTTGCGAATGCATCCAGGTCTGACACATAAATGGGTTGATAAACGGTAAATGGAATACTTCAGTTATACCCTCCATAGATAAATCTGCATACATCCTCTCTTGTTTCGATACTTTCCTTGTAGTAACATCATAATTCCGTGCACACTCGACCATAAGGTCGAAAGCTTATGTGGAATAAGGAAAATTGGTTGCATGATATAAGCCTGATGCCACTATGTTCTGTAGGATGGGGCTATCTTCTCTTGCATCAATTCTTTCTCTGAATTCCTCTATATCTATATTACCTGAATGAGTATCCTCTGTGTATCCCAACTTGTTGTACACCCTTCACATTTTAGGGAACATAACAGGTTTGAATTCTGCATCTCGTTTATCCATACGTGGCTGCGACATTTCTTCCTGCAATTCAAATGTTCTAGTATCAAATAACAACATATATTTATCTGTCTAGGGTTAGCACAATATTGATTTTTCAGGCTCTAAAATGGTAACATGCCTAAATCCTATGAACTAAATTTGATAATGCATAATCACTATTGATGTTCACCATTTATCCTCTCTTTAATTAATCATGATACGATTTTGTGAAATAACTAGATGAATAGGGTTTTTATACATACATGTGTATGCTTCCTTAACCTATTATGGATGTGGTGATGACCGAATAGAAGCTCTGGATGAAGTATTCTTCTGTAATTTTGCTCTCCTGACTCAACTCTGGTTCATGATATATCTCTTAATAGTAGGAATTTAGGGCTTTCGAATGCAATTATGTCGATTATGACGATATAATTCCCTTTTACCTTAAGCAATTCATTATTTTAGGGCTTATTAATGGCGTCAAGGTGATTTGACATCCTCCTTTAACAAGATTGCACAAGATCACTACAGGTGTCTATTGGCATGTGTTTAAATTTAAATGCCAATGGCCTTCATATTGCATTAAATGCACAAAGCACGGGTATATGGGAAACAGATATCCAGACAAGGAATATTCATGTGAACATTTGGATATGAATATCTAGATGACATCATCATGGGTTAGGTCAACCTTCGTTAACCAAGGAATTTTTATCAAGTTCCAACTATGCTGATCATAATAAGTAGGGATATGCATATGGACATGTGTCATCATCTCGTAGTAGTGTGGAGAATATTTCTTGCTGACAAGATTCTCCCATGAGGATGCATTACCATCCGATCTGGGTTGTGTATATCGGGTTAAGGTCCATATGACGTCAGCAAGAAAAATTTCTTTCATCGTAGCATAATAAGGTGACATCATTGGGATGAGGATATTAGAATAGGATCCAGATAATGGGAATGTGAAATATCCCCTTGGCTTAAGGTCATGATGATGTTAGCATAGATCCATCTTATATATCGCATCGGGATAAGATGATGTCATCAGGATATGGATGTTAAAATAATGTCTGGATAGTAAGTTAAGATCCAGGTGATAGTTCCTATCCGGATGATGACAACAAGTTTAGCGTTCTTCCTTAGGCCAAGATGACGTGATGTCATCTAGATCAGGATGTTAAAATAAGGTCGGGATATTAGCAAAGTTAATATCCATACGCTCTAATATCTGGATGATGTCAGCACAGTCGGAGTTCTTTATAAAATCAAGATGACGTGACATCATCAGGATAGGGATATTATTGGAGGTCAGGATATTAAGTTAAGATCTAGGCACGGACTAATATCTTGCATATGATGTTTAAACCAACAAGTCTCTTAAATTTGATGTCCCGATGTTAGCGAGCGTCAGGACATTAAGTTAAGATCGAGATGTTAACTAATATCCTGACGTTTGACGTTTTGCCCTCTAAGCCTTTTAAATTTGATGTCTAGATATTAATAGGTGTCAAGATACTAATTTAATATCTAGATGACACGCAATGTGAATATCCGGTTGACCTATTGACCGAACTTTGACTGACTATAACTTCTTTATTTTAGCAAATTTTAGGGTGCTTCAAAAAGCAAACCTGCTTAGATCTTCATGCTCTTTCGCTTGGCAGGATTTATAATGAATTCAAAGTTTGAAAATATGACCTATAACTTGAGGTCTAGATATGCATGGGATGACATCCTGTCATGCATTTGACATTGATTACTTTTATCATACTGCCTGAAAGCAAAAGACAAGCAAGCCAAGCGACAAGTTGGGTCCCTATTTTGCTGGGGCAAAATGGGGCATGTTGTGAAACCACACAACAACTTACCACCAAAGAAAACAACCAAAATTCAAATAAATCAAGAGATGGAGACAAATTAGCACATAATATTCTAACTCTTATCAATTATGAGCATCCTGACCTTTCTGAATGATATCATGTTCATCAATATAACAATGCTAAGAAGGAATCAGTTGTGTGCATGTGATTCATATCCTTCATCTTGAAGATAAGTTGAATACACTAGTGACAGGTGTTAAGCTACATAGTTTGGTTTAACCCTCATAGCCAACCTGGATAGAGCCTTGCTGCCAGCATGAGTCTATAGCCCGACAAGGTTGTCATTGCAATTCTCCCAAGTAGAGCCACACTACCAGACATGCATCCATAGCCTTGGTAGAGTTACTCTTGGATGGCCTAATTATTCCTTTGGATACTCAATATATTTATCTTTTTTTTTTCATTCATAAGATATGATCATGTAAGCACATTTTGCAAGGTGTGGAAACTTGTTGTTTAGGTTGAGAATTGCAATGGTAGCAAGAGCAAACCTTTAGATTTTTCACTTAACACTACACTAGCATGTTCAACAAATCCAAGGTTGTTAGGTGCATTATGTGAGGATCTCCTTGAACAAGAAAAGTTATCACTAATGGATAGGCTATCACAGACCTGATCAGAGATACTTAGACTAACATGAGCTACAACCTATGTAAGAATCTATATTCATTTCCCAAATTCTGACAATTTGACTAGTTTTCCAAAGTGGAAAGGTGTACTATCTTGCCTAACCAAAATAGGGACTCAACAATACACAAAGAAAAACACACAAAGCAAACTATACAGACAACTATACAAAATATGCATATGATACATTATCATGATATGACCTACCTAGGCCTGAAAATAATGTTTGAGAAACTGTCCATTGACCAACAATGGGACATCCTCACCTGTTAAAGTTTTGAGCCTATAGGTGCTATCACCTAGGATTTTTGATATTTGGAAAGGTCCAGTCCATATTTTATCAAATTTCCCATGGTCACCTTTCCTTTGATGGGCCTTACCCCAGGATAAGACTAAGTCTAAGATTCTAAATGCTTTCACTTTGGCTCTTTTGTCAAACCAGCACTTGACAGTAACCTGATGTTTGGCAAATTGGTCAATTGCCCTATCTCAATTTTCTTCCAAATGCATCAGTTGAAGTAATCTAACTTCTTGTTTATTATCGATGCCTAGGTATTCTTGTGCAAATTGTGGGGTAGGGATTTTAAGGTTAACAGGGAGGATGGGATCCTCCTTATAAACTAACTGATAGGGAGAATTTCCCAATGCAGTCTTCATTCTGGTTCTTCTACCCATAAGGCGTATTTAAGTAGAGTTTTCCACTCTCTGGGATTCTTTTCAATGAGTCCATTGAAACCAAAGGTAAAACTCCTTCAAGAACATTGCAAAGAGATCATCCAAAAGAGCTGATAATAGGAGAAAAAGATGATGGTGTGTTAATAAGAAGAAAACTTGTTGCTGCAAGTAATCAAGCACATGTGTGCTTAATATCAGAAATGGAACTAAAAACATATGTTGAGGCCAGCAAGGATGAAGCTTGGATGAAAGCTATGGAAGAGGAATTAAATCAAATAGAGAAGAACAAGACATGGGTACTTGTACCTAGGTCTGAAGGTAAAAATGTTCTTGGTTCAAAGTGGGTGTTTAGAAAAAAGCTTGATGACAAAGGTAAAGTAATAAGAAACAAAGCTAGATTGGTTTGCAAAGGTTATTCACAAATTGAAGGAATTGACTTTGATGAAACTTTTGCACCTGTGGCTAGATTAGAGGCTATAAGAATGTTCTTAGCCTTTTCAGTTTATAAGAATTTCAAGGTATTTCAAATGGATGTCAAATCTGCCTTTCTAAATGGTGATCTTGAAGAAGTTTACATGGAGCAGGCAGAAGGTTTTGAATGCAAAGGCAAATAAGACTATGTATACAGATCGAAAAAGGCCTTGTATGGCTTTAAACAAGCTCCAAGAGCATGGTACTACAGGTTGGGCAAGTACTTGCAAGAACAAGGTTTCACTAAAGGTGGGGTAGATAGCAATTTGTACTATATTGCCAAAGGTGAGGATATCTTGGTTGTAGTGGTTTATGTTGATGATATCATATTTGGAAGTAATAATGATGATATGATCCATTCATTTCCTAACATCATGAAGTTAGAATTTGAAATGTCTATGTTGGGAGAATTGTCTTTCTTCCTTGGTTTATAGGTGTCTCAACTTGAAAAGGGGATTTTCATCTCACAAACCAAGTATGCTAAAGAAATGCTTAATAGGTTTCAAATGGATGATTATAAACCACTGGGTACTCCTATGGAAATAGGATACAAATTAAGAAAAAATAATGATTCATCCAAGGTGGAATAGTCCTTGTATAGATCCATGATTGGAAACCTCTTGTATCTAACTGCTTCTAGACCTGATATCATGTAGGCAGTTTGCTTAGTTGCAAGGTTTCAAGCATGTCCTAAACAATCTCATTTAAATGTTGTTAAGAGGATTTTTAGATATGTTAAGGGTACTCTTGATTTTGGACTATGGTATCCTAGACATAATTATTTTACTCTTCTTGCATATACAGATGCTAATTGGGCAGGTTGTCCTGATGACAGAAAGAGCACAAGTGGAGCAGCCTTCTTTCTTGGTGGTAGATTGGTAGCCTGGCATAGTAAGAAGCAAGAGTGTGTCTCTTTATCTACTGTTGAAGCTGAATATGTTGCAGCATCTTCATGTCGTACACAAGTGCTTTGGATGGTTCAGTAACTTCAAGACATCAAAATGGAGGTAGCTAAACTTGTATCTATTCTTTGTGACAATACAAGCTCCATCAATATGTCCAAGAATCCAATCGTGCATTCTAGGACTAAGCATATTGTCATTAGATATCATTTTCTAAAAGAAAAGGTGATTGCAAATGAAGTGGTGTTGGATTATGTACATACTAATGATCAACTGGCTAATATTTTTACAAAACCATTGCCTAAAGAGGTATTTGAATCCCTGAGATAGAGGCTTGGGGTTTTGTCTCTTTCTTCTCTTCAATGAGTTCATGATGATATTGGATTTAGGGGGAGTGTTTGGTTGTCTTATGAAGTCCTGAAATCCAATTATATCATATTTTTTTTGTCTGTTCAAAGTTTTGGTTAGTTGTTGAACATTTGTTTTGAGATGCAGAGCTATCTAGCTTCATATTTTGGTGTAGCATTCAGTGTTCTTGGGTTTGGATAGTGTCTTTCACTTTAGTTGAAGTAATATGCTTAGGGGGAGTATTTACAGTTCTTGACAGTGGTGTAGACATGTTGTCATGCTACTATGTTCTTCTTAGTCAATAATACCTGACAAGTTTTGTCTATGGCAAAAAGGTTAGTGTGCATTGAACATGATTTGACCAGTGCTTTCAAGCTTTCTTCATGATTTGACAAGGTATCTTAAAGATTTATGGCAATACATCATGATTATATGCATTCTTTGCATCAAGTATAAGGGTCTGCAACTGTCTTTGTATTAGACTGTGTCAAACTTCAACACTTTATACACTTTCTAATAGTTATCCTATTGATAGTGACATTGCAATGATAGTAATCTCAATGCATTCTCTGACAGTAATATCTCAGTAAGGTTAGTGCATTACAAATGGTAAAGGCATAGTTCATTTGACAGTAATATTTCATTTTCTGATAGAGGACAATGATTTCTCAGTGAGTTTATTTGTCTGCTAATTTCAGATAGAGGACAGTGACAATATGTGTTTTCTGCATATTGAACTCTTACTCAATGAGAAATAAAAATAGGGGGCAGTTCTTGTCATTGAGTGCCAAAAAGGGGGAGTTAGAATGGGCTTCAATGCAAAATGTCTTAAGACTTTGTATTTTTGTGTTTTGACATCAATGCCAAGACAAAGGGGGAGTTTTGTTAGTTTGGTATGGTTGTCTTCATCATTGATGTCAAATTGGTTGTCTCTTGTGCATTCATGTTGCAGATGGTCTTGACAGTTGATGTGTTGATCTCCCATTCTTGACAGTTGATGTGTTGGTCTTCAAGGTGCAAAGGAGTTCAAGGTGCATATGGTATCATATCTCCTGATGATATAGTGACTGGCATATGATATATTTCTCTATGTGATGATGTTTGTAACTGTTGTCATTTGATTTGGTGATGTTACTAACAGTGGGCATAATGGTTGAGGTTGCATTCTATAGGGGTTTTTATTGATTTCATGCTATAGCAAGAGTATTGGGTTTGAAGTGAATGTCTTAGTCTACAATGTGGATAGTGGGCTCAATTTCACAATACAAAGTTATTGGTGCCTATATCAGTTTCCTTTAATGGTATTTTGACATCCTCTATATCATGAGACAAAACATTGTCATTTGTCTTCAAGACTCATGCAGTTAATGGTCTAATCCTCCTTGTCATGTATATGAAAGGCATATGGTTTGCAGTTATGGAAGGCATATGATCTTTATCTCAGAGCTTCCTTGTTGAAGTAATGGTCTACAGTCATCTATTGGTGCTATGAATATGGTCTGCACTCAAACAATTGTTCTATATGATTTATAACCCTAAGTCTAAGTACCTAAGAATCTCTTTGTAACCCTCAAATGCACATCACATACTTTATTTATTTTTAGCAGTTGACTAGCTAAGCAGGTTAAAAGTGACTTAAGTCACATTTTGAGGGTCTTCGGTCCATTGAACGACTGGCCCCGATTACCTAGGGTCACTGGTGTGCGAAGGTAGCTCAAAGTTGTTTTTAAGCTTGTGGCGGGAGATAAGAATCAAATGGTCAAAGATTGTCTATGGTTTGGCGCTAAGAGAAGATCATGTGGTGGTCTTTTAAAAGGCATTTGAATGCCAATAGTCACAAGTTCTATTTATATTTGACGTGTTTTTTTCCAAACAAAAGCCAAAAATCATGGTTTTTTCCATTTTTTAGACAATGAAGATCAAATGGGAATATAGAAAGTTTGTGAAGATGATTTTCTTACTGGATTAAGAATGTATAAAGTCACGACATGCTTCTCTTTACAGATATAAGAAGATATCAGTTTGGCGTATATTTTCTTAAATGTGTTTTTTTGATTTTACAGAAGTAAAAAATTGGAATGAAGGTAAAAGATGGATGTTAAGAATAGATGTTTTCTACATGAAAGTTATCTATCTGAGAATGAAGACTTCAAGGCTTATTGAAAGACATGAAATATCAGCTATTTTCTTATATGAGAAATTGATTTGATGGAGGACAATTTTGTAATATTTTTCTAATTCAAGGTGGTTTGAAGTATTAAGTTAGAAGTTGAAGATTGTATGACAAGAAAAGAAGGCTTACAAGTGAGAAGATTTAAAGGAGTCATAATTGCAGAATTCTTTGAAAAGACATTGAAATATTGGTTTCTTGTCAAAATTGAAAAGATTGTGTCCAAGAGAAAGTTTGTCAGGTGATAGATAAAGGAGGAATAAGGTCTTGTGCAAAAGAGAATTAGGGTAATTCCCTGAGGTGATTTTGATTTATAATCAAGTTGAATGTATAGGTTAGTGAGACCTTACTATGTTAGTGAGACTTTATCAGCCAGTGAGGCCTTGTACATAACAATTTTCAAACTTAAGCCAGTAAGGCATTTTGAGATGTTTTTCTACCCCGGGAGGGTTTTCCTCTAGTATAATTTTTGTGTCTTGATCTCTTGTCTTGTGTGAATACAAATTTATCATACATGATTGAATAATTATCTTTTAAATCTTTTATTTGATAAAGCTATGGCTCAAAATTAACAAGAACTAAATTTTTTGTTACAACATTGATTCACCCCCCCTCTTAGTGTTGTGTGTACTCCTACGAGAGATACATAGGGAGAGAGATGTACATTTGGCATGATTCACATATCCTCATTTCACCTTCTATATGGTCTACATACTTTTCATATCCTCATTTCATAGGTCCACATGTTTACATGATTTGCTTATCCTCATTTCACCTTCTATATGTATAATGTATCCTCATTTCACCTTCTATATGTATAACGTATCCTCATTTCAACTTCTACATGTATAACGTGTCCTCATTTCACCTTCTATATGTTTAACATTATTTTCTTACCCTTATTTCACCTTCTATATGTTTAACATGATTTTCCTATCATTTCATCGTCTATAGGTCTAGTATACCTTCATTTCACCTTCTATATGGGTTATGGAAAGAGTAGAATGAGGTAGAGAGGAAGAGAGAGAGATGTACATTTGGCATGATTCACAATCCTCATTTCACCTTCTATATGGTCTACAAACTTTGCATATCTTCATTTTTCTCATGTCTACATGTTTGACATTATTTTCTTATCCTCATTTCACCTTATTTATCTATAACATATCCACATTTCACCTGCTATATGTTTAACATGATTTTCCTATCATCATTTCATTATCTATAGGTCTAGTATACCCTCATTTCACCTTCTATATGGGTTATGGAAAGAGCAGGATGAGGTAGAGAGAAAGAGAGACATAGGGAGAGAGACTCATTTTGCAGTAGTTTAGGGTCCACGTCGGATAGCCTCCAATTCCATGTGGCTGCAAACTTTGAATTGGGAATGAGTTATGCCCTCGGTGTGTTCCAATGTTTGCGGGGGAGTGAACATTTTTCCCTTGCAACAACGAAGATGACTACATAGGGAGATAGATACATTTGCAATGATTCACATTTGGACCTAACTGAAAAAGCTGATAGATCAGGGTGGGTGGGTTTATGCTAGTGGAGGCCCTATTGTGTTCCCTAGGCGTCCCAATCGAATCAGACTACATTGTACTAGTAAAGTCTCTTAAGAAACCTAAGAGCAAAAAATTCCCAGACTTTGACAGAGTAGTTCTTAGAATTTGTGGCACCTACAAATGATCCATTTGGACCTATGACTAGATGCCAAGTCCCTCCACAATAACCTCTCTCAGTTTTGACCAACTTAACATTGTTTGACTGTACCAACGATGAATGCATTCTTGAAAAATGCCTAAGTGGCATTTAGTGTAAAGGTGGCAAGAGACATATTTTGTGTTCTTCACCCCATGGGACCTAACTGGCAATGCCACTAGGTCAGGGTGGGTGGGTTTATGCTAGTGGAGGCCCTATTTTGTTCCCCATGTGTCCCAAGCGAATCGGGCTACAATGTACCGGTAAAGTCTCTTAAGACACCTAAGAGCTAAAAGTTGCCAGACTTTGACGAAGTAGTTCTTGAACTGTGTGGCACCTACGAATGATCCATTTAGACCTACAATTGGATGACAAGTCCCTCTACAATAACCTCCCTTGGTTTTAACCAACTCAACATCGTTTGATCGTGCCAACAATGGATGCATTCTTGAAAAATGCCTTGGTAGCGTTTAGTGTAAAGGTGTGAAGAGCCATATTTTGCATTCTTCACCCTGTGGGACCTAACTGATAGTGCTGATAGGTCAGGTTGGGTGGTTTTATTCTAGTGGAGGCCATGTTTCATTCCCAACATATCCCAGTCGAATCGGGCTACAATGTACTAGCAAAGTCTCTTAAGAGACCTAAGAGCAAAAAATTGCCAAACTTTGATGGAGTAGTTCTTAGACTTTGTGGCACCTATGAATGATCTGTTTAGACCTACAGCTAGATGTCAGGTCCCTCCACAATAACCCTTCTTGGTTTTGACCAACTCAACATTGTTTGACCATGCCAACAACGGATGCATTCTTGAAACATGCCTCAGTGGCATTTAGTGTAAAGGTGCCAAGAGCCATATTTTATGTTCTTCACCTCATGGGACCTAGATAATAGTGTTTAGAAGTTAGGATGGGTGGGTTTATGCTAGTGGAGGCCCTGTTTCATTCCCCATGTGTCCCAATCAAATCGGGCTACAGTGTACTGGCAAAGTCTCTTAAGAGACCTAAGAGAAAAAAATTACCAAACTTTGATGGAGTAGTTCTTAGACTTTGTGGCACCTACGAATGATCCATCTTGACCTACGGCTAGATTTCAAGTCCCTCCACAATAACCTCTCTTAGTTTTTACCTGTAACATCATAAAATGTGTAGACTAGCATTTTACACCTAGTTTAGCTCTTAGGTTGGACCTATTTTGTTGCCTTTGATAATTAAGACCTATTTTAACACATCTTTGAGCTCTAAATGATGAATATCTTGATCCCAACAAATAAACCTGACATAATTAAACTAGGACTAAACTAAGTCCCCATTAAAAGATACTTTGTGAAGTTTATGGGATAAAGGTCTAGGGCACCCAAGCGCCCTTGTCCCTCTTGGGATTTTTAGCCCCACTTTGTAGTGTCAACTTAGGACACTCCTCTAGTTAGTATTTTTTAGCCTAAAGTTGTTTTATTTTCCAAAGGTGAGCAAGAATGCATATTTAAGTGTGTGTTGTAGTTTATTTTACACCTAATCGGATGAATGTGAAATTGCTCTCATGTAAAGTTCTATGTTAAAGGATTCTTCATGTTTGGATTGTCTTCTACTTGTGAATGCTATTGAAGTTGTTTGCTGGCTTTGAGGGAAGTTTGAATCCCTCTTCATCACTCTCCTTTTTTGGTGTTAGGTCTTCATCAACTAACGTTGGATATCTTGTGGTTCTTATCATCATTTATCATTATTATCTATCATATTGTTGTAGATCTAGCCTCTACCCTCCTAGGGCACGCACTCTTGGATCTTATCATTCACTGTTGTGGAGGTGGGAACACCAACACAGGGTTTGACTGAGGCAAACCCTTAAAATAACACAATATTTTCCCTCTTTTTGTGTGTGCAAGTGAGAAGAATAGGTTTCAGAGGTTGGTTTCTAGGAAGAAGGCAGTGCAGACGGATGCAGGTTTGATCATACCCAAGGTTCTACCTAATCCAAAAAAAGGACCAGGGCACCCAAGAACCCCTATCCTAGGCATTTCTACTATATTTTCCAGGTTCTAAATTACACTCTTACCTTTGTTGTACTTGTTAATCTCGGTGGTTCATTTCATGTAGTCAATATTAGCTTGTTATTCATCATTTTGTGGTTAAATCTTAGTCTTGGCTTGCTTGTTTGATTTTGGTTGAACTTGGTTGGTCCTTCTATATACAAAAAAAGGGAAAAACCCCTGTAGTTTGGCTCTCCTCCTTGGGTAGAAGCCATGCTTGGTTTGTGCCCCAATGTTTTGTAGAAGAGGGATGAACTAGTTTAACTCTTTAGGCTTGTGATCTCTTTTCTACACTACATTTTGGTGAACTCGTTGTTTCTTGCACCTTTTGCTTTTAGATCTGAGTTGTTCATCACCCTAGATCTGATTGGGAGTGTGTTCTTTTGTTTCTTTGCAATCAAACATAGTTAGATTTTGCATAAGTTCAACCTAGTGTTTGTCAAAGTTTTGCATTGATAGCAAATCTTGCTAGTTTTAACACTAGGGGTTTTAGATTTGAAGATTGTTTAGATCTTGATGCATTGATTAGAGCATTTGCATTTGCTGTACCTTTTGCTAATCAAAGTATTTTGCATTGTGGCATTTGAAAAATTAAAAGAAGAAATTGCATCCTAGATTCGAAAATTGCATAGTTGTTATTTCGTTGCATTAAAAGTTGTGTTTGAATTTAGCTTTGGCATTGTTGTTATTCATTTGAATTAAATTTGATTAAAGATATACTATTGCTTCATTTAAAAGAAAACTCAAATATTTCTTTTGCTACATCATCAATTTCTTCTATTTGGGAATCTTGTGTGTTATTAAAGCTTGTAGTCACTTTATGCGCTTTGTGACCTGAGATTTATTTCTTGAGGTTTCTCAACCGCTTGAGGATGCTCATGTTCTTCCACCTGTTTCACAAGTTGAGAAGGAAGAGCAACTTGCATTGAGGAACCTTCCCCCTATGGTCTCCCAGCCTTTGGTGGTTCCTCCTGTTTCTTCTAATGTTTCTGAAACAAAGGAAGAAAAGGAACCCTTGTTGGAAGATACTACGGTTCCCCTTAAGAATATCATGAATAAAGCTTAGCGAAATAATATTGTGTGAGAAAGAAAGAAGCATCATTATGCTATGGCTCGCCTTACTGCAGGAGAGGAGAATCTCCCTCCTGGCAAGAGTTTATCACCGACGGATGCTAGAGAGACAACTACTACTCTTGTGTCTCCTGCAAAGAAAGAAGAAGCTTCGCATGCTACTATGGAGCCCATTGTACTATATTTTGATAATGATTTTAAAGATAATACAGGTACGACTATGAAACCTTATACCTCTCATGCTATAATTCCTCTTGCATCTTATCCTCCTTTTCAAATAGATGAGGAACTAGATTGGGAGGAGGATGACTTGCTTTAGGTTCACTCGTATGAGAGGTACCTTGTTTCTTGTGTTATGTATGTATGTAATTGTGCTTCCCCCATGACGTGATGATGCTTTATTTGTGTTTATGTGTTGTCATTGTTTTTATTGTTGTTGTGTTGTTAAGTTCTGTTTGGATGACCCTTGACACCCTTGTAGATGCAAGGATACAAAGGAATTGAAAGACGTTGTGGCATTCTCTCTATTTGTATCATCATTCTTCTATATGTCATAACTTGTTTTGTTGATGTGTCCTTTGGGGATGATGTAAGGCATATGATGTTTTGGCATTCTCCCTTGTTGACCCAAGGGATGTTTACTTTGATTTCATGTGCTACTTCTTCCTTTTTCTAAGTAGTTATACTAGTTGCCAGATGATGACAATTCAATATATATAGATATATGGTCTTGAGACATCTCCTTTATACAACCATTTTTATACTAATGCCAGTTAGTAGATCCCCTTTGTGTTGCTCTTTAATGTAACTAGTAGTATCTTTTATGCTTGATTTATGTGGCACCTTATTTCTATTCTCGATGTCATACCATGACTACACAAGCCATTTTGTATCATGTATGTAGCATCGCCTTGGTTTTCCATGTGTGGGAGCAAACCCTTAATGCGGTGTAGTTCTTTAGAAACATGTATCTTATGGGCATGTGCTTCTAGAAAGCTCTCATGCTTGTTTTATGATTTGTTCTACCTTAAAGTAATTACTCCCTGATAGGAGTTGGTAATCACTTTAAGGTGGGGGCATGCATTGTTCTATGCTCTCTCTCGGTTTCATATTTATTTACTTGTTGGCATGCAACTCACCTAGTGATTCGAAGGTCCTCACTAGCCTATGATGCTTCCTCTTGGGTCCATGAGCCACCTAGTGCAACGTAGTTGGCTAGCCTATGTGCTTCATGTGACTTAGCGTGGTCACCTAGTAAGTCGGTGGTCCTTACTATTGTGTGATCCATGGTGGCACTTTTCTTCACATGACCCCTAGCGACAGAGCAAGCTAGCGTCATAGTCATGTGCCTTGTGTGTTTGTTCTATGTGTATTCTCATGTTTGTTTCCTTTATGCATTATGTTAACTCATGATTTTATGTGTCTTCATCCTATCTTCTATATGTTCTTTATGTATTCATTGTGTATTATGTGTATGCTTCATGTTAAGCATGTATGCTTTGTGTTTTGCCTATATTACATTTGTGTATGGTGTGTTTTCCACGTGTATTCCTATATATGCTTTTAGTACTCCATGTATCTTTGAATTAATTTTATAGTATCTTGCACATTCTCTCTTTGCTTATGTGTTTGCAACCTTAGGATCCTAAGTTTGGAGGCTACTTGTAGTTCACAACTTGGTAGAATTATTTGGTCTTGTATGTTTGTGTGTTTTGTCCATCCCTTTGGTATGAGTTCAAACATAAGTTCGTACCCACACTAAAGTGGGGGCTAAATGTAGCGTTGTAAAATGTGTACACTAGCATTTTACACCTAGTTTAGCTCCTAGGTTGGACCTATTTTTTGTCTTTGATAATTAAGACCTATTTTAACACATCTTTGAGCTCTAAATGATTAATATCTCGATCCTGACAAATAAACCTGACATAATCAACTTAGGACTGGACAAAGCCCCCATTAAAAGACACTTTGTCAAGTTTATGGGGTAAAGGTCTAGGGTGCCCGAGTGCCGTGGTCCCACTTGGGATTTTTAGCCCCACTTTGTGGTGTCAGCTTAGAACACTCCTCTAGTTAGTATTTGTCAGCCTAAAGTTGTTTTATTTTCTAAAGGTGAGCGAGAATGCATATTTGAGTGTGTGTTGTAGTTCATTTTACACCTAACCAGATGAATGCGAAATTTCTCTCATGTAAGGTTCTATGCTAAAGGATTCTTCATGTTTGGATTGTCTTCTACTTGTGAATTCTATTGAAGTTGTTTGCAGGCTTTGAAGGAAGTTTGAAGCTCTCTTCATCACTCTCCTTTGTTAGTGTTAGGTCTTGATCAACTAAGGTTGGATATCTTGTTGTTCTTATCATCATTTATCATCATTATCTATCATATTGTTGCAGATCTAGCCTCTGCCCTCCTAGGGCAGACACCCTTGAATCTTATCATTTGTTGTTGTGGAGGTGGGGACACCAACACATGGTTTGACTAAGGAAAACCCTTAAAACAACACAACCTTTTCCCTCTTTTTGTGTGTGTAGGTGAGAAGAATAGATTTCAGAGGCTGGTTTCTAGGAAGAAAGTAGTGCAGATGGATATAGGTTTGATCATACCTGAAGTTTTGCCTAACCCTAAAAAGGGACTAGGGCGCTCGAGCGCCCCTATCCAGGGCATTTCTACTATATTTCCCAGGTTTGGAATTACTCTCTTACCTCTTATGTACTTGCTAATCTCGGTGGTTCATTTCCTGTAGTTAGTATTAGCCCATTATTCATCATTTTGTGGTTAAACCTTAGTCTTGGCTTGCTTGTTTGATTTTGGTTGAACTTGGTTGTCCTTCTATATATAACAAAAGGGTAGAACCTCGTAGTTTGGCTCTCCTCCTTGGGTAGAAGCCATGCTCAGTTTGTACCCCAATGTTTTGTAGAAGAGAGATGAACTAGCTTTTTTGGACTACATGACCAATTCAACATCGTTTGACCGTGCCAACGACAGATGTATTCTTGAAAAATGCCTCAGTGGCATTTAGTGTAAGGGTGCCAAGAGCCATATTTTGCATTATTCACCCCATGGGACCTAACTAATAGTGTTGATAGGTCAAGGTGGGTGGGTTTATGCTAGTGGAGGCCATTTTTCCTTCCCCATGCATCCCAATCAAATCAGGCTATAGTGTACTGACAAAGTCTCTTAAGAGACCTAAGAGCAAAAAATTGTCAGACTTTGACAAAGTAGTTCTCAAACTTCATGGAACCTGTGAATGATCCATTTTAACCTACAGATGGATGTTAGGTCCCTTCACAATAACCTCTCTCAATTTTGACCAACTCAACATCATTTGATCATGCCAACGGTGGATGTATTCTTGAAAAATGCCTCAATGACATTTATGTAAAGGTGCCAAGAGCCATATTTTGTATTCTTCACCCGATGCGACCTAACTGACAGTGCCAATAGGTCAGGGTGGGTGGTTTTATGCTAGTGGTGGCCCTATTTTGTTCCCTATGCATCCCAATCAAATCGGGCTATAGTGTACCGATAAAGTCTCTTAAGAGACCTAAGAGCAAAAAATTGCCAGACTTTGATGGAGTAGTTCTCAGACTTCGTGGCACCTACGAATGATCTATTTGGACCTACGGTTGGATGTCATGTCCCTCCACAATAACCTCTATTGGTTTTGACCAACTCAACATCTTTTGACCGTTCCAATGGCAAATGCATTCTTGAAAAATGCCTCAGTGGCATTTAGTGTAAAGGTGCCAAGAGCCATATTTTGTATTCTTCACCCCATGGAACCTAACTAACAGTACCAATAGGTTAGGGTGGGTGGGTTTATGCTAGTGGAGGCCCTGTTTTGTTCCCCATGCATCCTAATCAAATCAGGCTACAATGTACCAGCAAAGTCTCTTAAGAGACCTAAGAGCAAAAAATTGCATGACTTTGACAGAGTAGTTCTTAGACTTTGTGGCACCTACAAATGATCTATTTTGACCTACCACTAGATGTTAGGTCCCTCCACAATAGCTTTATAGTCTAAAACACCTGCATTTATAAGTTAAAAAATTGTTAAGCAAAGTAAACACCATCAACTACAGCTAACTTAATATTTTTTATAAGAAGTTTGATGAAAGATTAAGAAACACTAAGTTTAGAATTCTATATTATATATCACCTTAGGAATTATATCGAATGTCTCCAAAATGAAAGTTAAATGCTTTAACCACTAATCTCAATCCCTTGAATATACAATAGCTCTATTCTCCAAAACACTTGCATTTATAGATTAAAATTTGTTAACCAAAAAACTTTAACCTACTATTAACTCAGCAATGGTGGATGTATTTCCATCGTAACCATGAGTCATACTCAAAACACAGTCATGGTCTAGGTAGACTACACAAAATATTGTTTGCAACCACATAAGTAGATCTAAGTACTCCAACCCTATGTGAAATACACATGCATTTATAATGCGTTAAAATTTTTTTAAGCAAAGTAAACACTATCAATTACAACTAACTTAAAATAATTTGTAATAAGAAGTTTTATGGTAGATTAACAAACACTAAGTTTAGAATTCTATCTTATATGTCACCTTAGGAATTATATCAATTGTCTCTAAAATGAAAACTAAATGCTTTAACCACTAATCTCAGTCCCTTGAATGTACAAGAGCTCTATTCTCCAAAACACCTGCATTTATCTATTAAAATTTGTCAAGTAAAAAAAACTTTAACCTACTATTAACTTAGCAATGGTGGATGTATTTCCATCGTTACCATGAGTCATACTCAAAACACAGTCATGGTCTAGGTCTAGAATACACAAAATGTTGTTTCCAACCGCATACGTAGATCTAAGTACTCCAACCTTGTATGAAATACACATGCATTTATGACTCACATCAATGATCATGCAACATCATGTATGCACTATCCTAAGCCCACCTTGGTCCCACCTCATGTCACCTTAGTTACTTTGTAGCTAATGGCATAACATTCCACTAAGATCATTGAAATGCAGGGATATAGAATGGCATAAGAAGGCAGTTAACACAAGGTTTACCATAAGATTATATCCCCTTCATTGAGCTCTCCTAGTGATTAAATATTTAATCAATTTGAAAAATAAAAGATTCTTTATTTTGTCAAAAGATGCTTTCATTTTGTCAAAAGATGTTTTCTTTTACTTTCTAAAAAATAATTCATTTTAACAACCTTGCAAATTTATGGAAAAAATTAGGTTAAATGTGAATTTAATATTATTAAAATATAAATAAAATATTTAAATTTTTATAGAAAATTAGAGTTGGAGAATAAACTTTCTTTTATTTCTTAAGCTTTACTTCAGTTTATTTTTTAATTAATTGATTTATAATAATTATAATAGAAACAAAAAGTAAAAAGTAAAAAATAAAAATAAAAAAACCTAAAGTGTAAAATAATAAAAGAAAGTTCATTCTCCAAATTTAGTTTATTGTAAAATAAAATAAATAATATATAATATATTAATGTATATGTATATATATTAATATAAAAATTTACAATTAATAATTGTTACCATTTTAATTTTAATTTATATTTATTATAAAATAAATGAAATAAATAAATAATATATATTAATGTATGTGTATATATTAATATAAAAAAATTAAAGAAGTAATTATGAATTTTTAATTTTTTATGTTTATTATAAAATAAAATAAATGAATAAATAATATATATTATTTATGTATATATATTAATATAAAAAATTTAAAAGTAGTAAATGGACTTTTTAATTTTTGTGTATGTTTAGTTTTTTAATAAAAAGAGGGTAAAAACTTTATTGATTCAAGAAAGTAGTACAAAGACAAAAATTACAATCCCCTCGATAGGAGTCACAAGCCAACAACAAAGACATCAATCAACCCTCAAAACACATCTCATATCTTCCATAACCAATTCCTCAAGCTCCCTATCAAAACCATCAGGGAGACAACTCTAGTCATCCACTTTTCAATTTCCCATCCGTTCAGAAACCCATTTAGCCAAACCATCAGCCACCTTATTCCACTCCCTAGGGATATGGCAAAAGGTGAAAGAATCCAGGACCTTACCCAGAGAGATAATTTGTCTAACCACCCCAGCCAGCTGCTAATTAACATCCTCCAACTATTGCTTATTCAACAAATCTACCACAATCTGAGAATCCGACTCACAAATTATCCTTCTCCATCCAAGGGCACAAGCCCTTTTCAAAGCCAAGAGAATAGCCAATGCCTCCATGAAATTGTTAGAGTGTTGGCCACGATACTCCGAGAAGAACACAACCACTCTTGCATAGTCCCTACTAATGCCTCTAAGACCAGCATGACCCGAATTTCCTCTAGATGACCTGTTAGTATTGATCTTCAGAACCTCCAAAGGTGGAGGTCTCCAATGACCATCTCTCTGAACCTTCCCTCTAGCACCTCAACCAAAACCAAGCCCAGTACCCCCCTTGGCGCAAACAGAAAGCCCCAGACTCTGAACAATTCCCATATCTCCAGCGTCCACTGGGGCTAAGAGATCACACCTAGCCACCAAAGTTTCCTAAAGACCTCCCAAGATCCTCATCCAAACTTTCTGCACCTAAAGTTTCTTATCCAAGAAAATCTTGTGATTACGCTCTAGCCAAATATACCAAATGACTTAAAGTTTTTCCACCCCTAAAACTTATCCTATTTGAAAAAATTAAATTAAGATTTTAAATATATATGTGTGTGTGTGTGTGTGTGTGTGTGTGTGTGTCCACCGGGGCTGAGAGATCACACCTAGCCACCAAAGTCTCCTAAAGACCTCCCAAGATCCTCATCCAAACTTTCCGCACTTGAAGTTTCTTATCCAGAAAAATCTGTGATTACGCTCTAGCCAAATATGCCAAATGACTTAAGGTTTTTCCACCCCCAAAACTTATCCTATTTGAAAAAATTAAATTAAGATTATATATATATATATATATGCACATGTTCTCTCTAAAAAATAATAATTAAAAATACTCAAAGCTAACCCAAATTAATTTATTTTTTAAAGTTGAGTTATATGAAATAGATGTTTCTATTTTTTTTAAGATGAGTTATAGAAATAAATGTTTCTAAAATTTATTTTTAATTTTGAATTAGATTTTTTGAAGTTGAGTTATAGAAATAGATGTTCTAAAATATTATTTTTTATTTTAAATTAGATTTTTTGAAGTTGAGTTATATACATAAATGTTTCTAATTTTTTATTTTTGAATTATTATTTTTTTTAACCTTTTTAATACAAAATATAAATTTAACCCCTAATTTTTGTATTATATATAATAAAAAAAAGTTGCCACATACATAAATAAAAATTAACATGGCTACATATATAAATAAATAAAACTTAAAAAATTAGTAGCATTTACTACCACTTGTTTAATTTGTTTTATTAAATACTATTGCTAATATAAATGCTACTACTGCATATAAAATAAATTAAAATATTTTTTTATATTTTTTTTATAAATGCTATTGATCCATATAAAAATAAATAAAAATTAAAAAGTTACAATTACTCTAATTTTTTATATTAATATATACAGATTAATACATACTATTTATTCATTTATTTTATTTTATAATAAACATAAATAAAAATAAAAAAATCACAATTACTACTTATTAATTTTGTTTATATTAATATAGATACACATATAATTTATTCATTTATTTTATTTTATAATAAACATACACAAGAATTAAAAAATCCATTTACTACTTTTAAATTTTTTATATTAATATATACATAAATAATATATAATATTTATTCATTTATATTATTTTATAATAAACATAAAAAAATAAAAAATTTATAATTACTTCTTTAATTTTTTATCTTAATATATACACACATACATTAATATATATATATATATATATATATATATATATATATATATATATATATATATATATATATATTATTTATTTCATTTAAGAATTAAAATGGTAACAATTATTATTTGTAAATTTTTATATTAATATATATACATATACATTAATATATTATATATATTGTTTGTTTTATTTTATAATAAACTAAATTTGGAGAATGAACTTTCTTTTATTATTTTACACCTACTTTAGGTTTTTTTGTTTTTTATTTTTTACTTTTTACTTTTTTTTTTCTATTATAATTATTATAAATCAATTAATTAAAAATAAACTGAAGTAAAGTTTAAGAAATAAAAGATAGTTTATTCTCCAACTCTAACTTGCTATAAAAATTTAAAAATTTTTAATTATATTTTAATAATATTTAATTCACATTTAACCCAACTTTTTCCATAAATTTGCAAGGTTGTTAAAATGAATTATTTTTTAGAAAGTAAAAAGGCCATCTTTTGACAAAATTTAAACATCTTTTGACAAAATAAAAAATCTTTTATTTTTTTAAATTGATTAAATATTTAATCATTAGGAGAGCTCAATGAAGGGGATATAATCTTATGGAGGTGAAATCATGTTTTTTTCAACGACCATTCCATCTATTGGTTTATTGAAGCTGTTGTTAGTTTATTGAAGTTGATGTAATGTAAGGGCATAATATATTATAGCAAACCTACAACTATTATCATTGACTATAGTATTGACTATCTATAATGGAAAAATAAAACTTACAGTATTTTCAAGCCACATCTCCAATCAACCAGGTGGTAAACTATATGGCTCTCTTCATCATTGCCTTCATCTATGCACCATTGAAAAATTACCACAGAGAATAAAAACATGCACGAAAATCCAAGAAAATAGAAAACAAGACAAGACAAGACAGAATACAAAAATAGAAAGAAAAAAACCATTAGCAAAAATTGAAAACTAGAACTCACAAGAGGAGGCATAGCCATGCCAAAAACATTACAATAATAGAAAAAAAAATAGAATAAGGAATTCTCAAATAAGAGGTGAAATCATGTTTTTTCAATGGCCATTCCATCAATTAGTTTATTGAAGCTGTTGTAATGTAAGGGCAAAATATACTATAATAGACCTACTATTGTTATCATTGACTACAGTATTGGCTACAAATAATGCAAAAATAAAACTTACAGTATTTTTTAGCCGCATCTCCAATTAGCCAAACGGTTAGTTGTATGGCTTTCTTCACCATTGCCTTCCTCCATACTCCGTTGAAAAAATACCACATAGAATAAAAACATACACAAAAATCCAAGAAAACATAAAACAAGACAAGACAAGGCAAAGGAAAAATCACGCTGGGCTTAAACAACACACACTCAGCTTTGACTTGCTTAGGTGGCTAGTGGGCCCTTTCTCTACAATAGAGAAAGGGCCGACCAGCCACCTAAACAAGTCAAAGCTTTGTGTGTGTTGTTTAAGCCCAACTGAAAAATCATAGAAAAAATTCAAATCTAGAACTCACAAGAGGAGGCATCGCCATCCGAAAAACATTACAATAATAGTAAAAATAAAAATAAAAAATAGAACAAGGAATTCTCAAATTAGAGGTGAAATTGCGCTTTTTTCAACAACCATTCCATCCATTGGTTTATTGAAGTTGTTGTTGGTTTATTGAAGCTATTATAATATAAGGGTGGAATATACCATAGCAGACCTACTGTTGTTATCATTGACTACAATATTGACTATCTATAATGAAAAAAATAAAACTTACAGTATTTTCGAGCCGCATCTCCAATCAGCATGCAGTAAGTTGTATGGCTCTCTTCACCATTACCTTCTTCCATGCCCCATTGAAAAATTACCACAAGAATAAAAACATACACGAAAATTTAAGAAAATAGAGAACACGACAAGACAAGACAAGATACAAAAATAGAAAGGAAAAAATCACAGCAAAAATTCAAAACTAGAACTCACAAGAGGAGGTATGGCCATGCTTAAAACATTACAATAACAAGAAAAAAAAAATAGAATAAGGAATTCTCAAATAATGATGTTCATTGTGTGTCTTTGTGTGTTTAAATGAACTTTGGTTTTCATTTTGTGTGTGAAATAATTGTGACATTCACTATGCAAATGAACCTTGGAATTCATTGTGTGCATGTGAATGAACTTTGACATTCACTTTGTGTGAAGTGTGCACACGTGTGTTTGAAAGATAACTTTGTCACTCACTTTTTTGTTTGTGTGAAAAGTGAGTGTGTGTGTGTGTGTGTGTGAAAGTTAATTGTTGATGGTGTTTTTAGCACACAACAATACAGGTGTGATTGTTGGTACCACACCTCTTTTGAAAAAGGTATCCTATCCAAGATAGGACTGCCCCAAGGATAATACAGCTAGGTCTTAGCTTGATTGGAATATCTTAGTGGAATGTACTAGCTATGCCAACAAGGGGCCTTACATGAAATGCAAGGTTTATGAAATGTGACAGCAAAGTATATGCAAAAACCCTAGGCGGTTAAGACTGTGAAGTCTAAAATTTTAGCAGATGAGTAATGAAATGCTGCTCAAACCCTAAATCTACCAAACATTATGTAAAAAAAATGCAACAGGAAAGGGAAGAGAGAGAAGGGATAAGAAATCCTATAGACAATTACATAAATAATCAATAACTAGATAGATAGATTCCCAATTACAAACGAATCTCTATTTAACCAGGCAGCCCCACAATGCCACAGAGATTGTGCAATCTTCTAAGGAAATGCAATGGTTTTCAAATTGTAGAGGGTTCATCAAACACTCAATCCCTGGTGCAGCTCAATAAAATCATACAAACTTATCTCATAAACTATGCTTAGACTAACCATGCACAATGACATACAATCAACAAGTCATCAATGGTATGGACATGAAATCCATCAAATATCTGAATCTCTGCTTAACTAGGCAGCCCTGCAATGCTACAAAGATTGTGCAATCTTCTAAGGAAATGCAATGTAGAGAGTTCATCAAACACTCAATCCCTGGCATAGCTCAATCAAATCATACAATCGAACTTATCTCATAAACTATGCCTAGACTAACCATGCACAATGACATACAATCAACAAGTCATCAATGGTATGGACAAGAAATCCATCAAATATCTGAATCACTAATCACAAATGCAACTGAATATCAACTAATTTCAGATTGACATGAACCATGAAATCCAAAATGAGACCACATAAACACAAATTCCCAATAACCTGCAAAACTTGCTTTGTATTGACTAAATTTTGATAGTCTCAACAATTCATTATCAAATCTAACTTACAAATGAGAGAAAATGATGGCCCTTTTATAGACAAGGTACCATACCGAGTTTTTCAATGGACGATAGAAATTTACTCAACACCAATGGTCCAGATTACATGGCATTTAGTGAGATACATCAGTTGGTTGCATTTTTGGATTTGCATTTGTCATTTAAGAAAAAGACAAAAAAATAACTTGCAAATACATTGAATCTGGATAAAATGGATACCCATTTAGTTGTATATGATGAAAAGTCAATTTTCAAGGCTTAATAAAGCCAAAATAGAGTCACATGACACTTGAAAATATAAGATAATGTGGATTCACGGGATTCCAAGTGCTGACTAGATCAAGAGGTGTATGCAACACATTTTTGGTGAAAGTGTATCCAACTGGATGCTTGTTGGATCATCATTGCATGGCTGGACTGTTGGAATGGCTATGAACAAGTCTGAACATGTCTTAGACATTGGACTAGATCTGTAGGAACACCAATGAAGTAGCCCTGATCTATTGTGTCTTCAAGTTCATGTAGCTTATCTCCATCATCTTGGACATCATACTGACTTTCTTTTAGATGTGCAACAATAATTTGATTGATAGAATGTCGATTCTGCAGTTCTGGGTTAACAAGGTACCTCTGTGTGTTCATCTTTTCAAGACAGCTCCAATTGGCTCCTTTGTCCTCTTAGACCTGCAATCAACAAGGCCAAGCATCAATTTCATCATAAAAAATTATTTTCCATAAATTTAGATTAAGATATGTCCACTTGCAGCCACGGATTAGTTTAGGACAACTTATTGTCAATGTCACTTTCTCTATGAACAACCTCTTAAATCTAATAATTTTCACATGATTTTCTAATTTTTTTACCATTTTCAAGTACCCATTTGGCCTATATATTGATTTAAGAAGTTTTTGTGGTCATTAAAATCCATTCGGAGACATTTATTTCATGTTTTTATAGCCTTTTTTTGCAAAAAATAAGATTTTTGGGGGTCACAGACTTTTCATGTGCAGTAGCATTAATTGTCGTTAAACGTGCCTAAAATCCACACAAACTTGGTAAAAATGTTGGTCATGATGTGACAAATAGATATGCAATTCAAACCCATCAAGAAAATCTAATTTACCTTTGGAAAAATGTATTTTTGGGCCCAAATTGGCAAAAAACGTTGATTTTGGGTGTCACAGACTAAAAGTCGATGGAGGTCAAATTTAACGCAGGTCCGTGAGGAGAGTTTATAATGCAAAGTGCTTTTGGCGCTAATCTAAGGTCTAACTGACCTTAGTGCAGATTTTAGGTCTGACCGACTAAAGTCAATGAGGGCGATATTCAGCACAGGTCCGTAGGGTCTATTTTTAGCACTAAATGGACAACATTAGGCAGTGGAGATTTCGGCTCGTTCTGACTAGCGCGAGTTTTGGCTTCTACTGCACAAAGTCGGTTGAATCACCTTTTAGCGCAAAGGCGATGGGCGGTGATTTTAGTGCTTAAGTCACATTTTGCATTTATGGGGAGTTGCGATGATGCCGACCAGTGCAGGTTTTGGAAGGCACTGAATAAAGTCAGTAAGGGTCCATTTCAGGGCAAAGTGCAGTAGAGATTGTTTTTGGTGCTAGATTTTGAATTGGCCAGATATTACTTTAAATATTTTTAAATATACTTTTAGGATGTTTGAGATAGGTTCCAAATCCATAGGATTTCATATGCAGATTCTAGATTTTTTAAGTTCCACCAGATTTCAGACTTAGCCAAATCAGGGTTTTAGGACCATGCGTGGTTCCTCTTGTGGAATTAGGCATGATTTTGCAATTCTATAACCTGGAAACTAGGAATTTCAACTTGAAACATCCTACAGAAGCAATTCCAAGGGCAATATCCAGTAACATGAGATTTTTGAGCAAAATGCAGTAATACCCAACTTCAGTGCAAAAGACAACAAATGGCTATTTTTTAAGCACAAGACCACTCAAGACGCCTTCAAATGATATCAAATCACTCCAAACATGCAAAATACTCAAATCTGTAACAAATCATGCACTCTAAGCACAAATTCACCTTCTCATCATCATAAAGAGGAAAGGTTGAGACTCTAAGCCAAAGTAAAAGAGGTCTCCATTTGATAAAATGGGGCGTGTGTGCAAGGCACAACACTAATTTTGGTCTAATAAAGTTCAATCATACACAAAAAATTAAATGTTAAAGTTCTTTCAAGTGTGCATGCACGCGCTCACACACACACACACAATGAATACCAAAGTTAGTTTAAATATACACACCACATAAAGTGAATACCAAAATTAACTTTCACACACACACACACAAACAAAAAAGTGAATGACAAAGTTATCTTTCAAATACACATGTGCACACTTCAGACAAAGTTCATTCACATGCACACAATGAATTCCAAGGTTTATTTGTATAGTGAATGCCACAGTTATTTCACAAACACACAAAATGAAAGCCAAAGTTCATTTAAACACACAAAGACATAGAATGATAGTCAAAGTTCATTCATACACACAAAAAAAAGAATGCCAAACATTGTTCATACATTCCACACAAAATGATAGTTGAAGTTCATTCATACCAATAGAAAAACTAAATGTCAAAGGTCTTTCAATTGTGTGCACACACAAACACGCAATGAATGCCAAAGTTAGTTCAAGCACACCACACAAAGTGAATACCAAAATTAACTTTCAAACACACACCATACAAAGTGAATTGCCTAATTAACTTTCACACACACAAAATGATAGTTGAAGTTCATTCACACCAATAGAAAAACTAAATGTCAAAAGTCTTTCAATTGTGTGCACTCACAAACATGCAATGAATGCCAAAGTTAGTTCAAACACATACACCACACAAAATAAATACCAAAATTAACTTTCAAACACACACCATACAAAGTGAATTGCTTAACACACACACACACACAAACAAAAAGTGAATGCCACAAAGTTCAAACACACTTCATTCACACAAAATTAGTACAAACATGTACAAAATAAACATTTAAGTTCAAACATGCCAAACTAACACACACATAAAGTGAATGCCAAAGTTAAAACATGCTAAAGTACAAGCACTTCACATGGATTTTGTTTAAACACACGCAAAAGTGAATTCCACAAACTTCAAGCATACTTCAATCGCATAAAGTTAGTACAAACATGACAAGCATTCAAATGAAGTAAACACTTAAGTTTAAACATGACAAAGTCCAAACACAGACACACATAAAGTAAATTATGCCAAAGTTAAAACATGCTAAAGAGCAAACACATTTAACATGAAATTTGTTCAAATGCACACACCGCACAAAGTGAATGTCAAAATTAAATTTCAAACACACAATTCACATAAAATAAATGTCAAAGTTAAAACACACAAAAAGTGAACACGTGCCAAAGTTCAAACATGCTGCATACAAAGTTAGTTCAACCACACATGAAGTAAACACTCAAGTTCAAACATGCCAAAGTACAAACACAAACAAAGTTAATGGCAAAGTTCAACACACTCTTCACACAAAGTACAATTGCTTCACATAGTTTGTTCAAGCACACACTTCATAATATAAAAAGTAAATATAAAGTTTAAAAGTTCAAACACACACATAAAAGAAATGCCAAAGTTAGGACACTCCTCACACAAAGTGAACGCAATGTTAAAACACTTCACACAAAGTAAGTTCAATCACTTCACACATAGTTTGTTCAAACACACACTTCATATAAAGTAATTGCCAAAGTTCAAACACACAGAAAAAGTGAATGTTAAAGTTAGTACACTCCTCACACAAAGTGAATGCTAAAGTTAAAAGCACTCTTCACACAAAGTGAATGTCGAAGTTAAAAACACTCTTCGCACAAAATTAGTTCAATCTCTTCACACATAGTTTGTTCAAGCACACACTTCATACATACCAAAGTTCAAATATATAATAAATGCAAAAGTTAGTACTCTTTAGTCAAAAGTTAAATTCAAGCACACTTCATACAAAATGAATGCCAAAGTTCAAAAACACACTTCGCACACATAAAAGTAAACATTATAATTAACATTTCAATTTTCACTTCACAATAAGTGAACATGAAAGTTCAAACTTACATAAACAAACAAATAGTAAATAGATCAAATAAGTGAATGTCAAAGGTAGTTCACTTAAGTTTCATACACAAAATATGAATATCAAAATTCACTCAAACAAATTAAGGGGATGCCAAAGTTCAAACATATGCTTCACATAGGCAAAGTGGATGCCAATACACAAAAAAAATGAATCCACAAGTCACTCAAACAAATTAAGGGGATGCGAAATTTTTAACAAAGTGGATCAAATCCAAGTGAATGCCAAGGTTAGTTCTCTCTCTCTCTCTCTCTCTCACACACACACACACACACACACACACACACACACACACACACACAATGAATACCATTGTTCAACCACACACCTCACACAAATAATAGTTGTGGATGCCAAAACGTACAAACAATAAGTGACTCAAAATTAGTTCGGTTCACTCACACAAAGTGAATGTCAAAGTTTATTAATACATATTACACACACACACAATGAATACCAAAAGCTCACTCAAACAAAGAGATGTCAAAATTCAAACACTTCACACAAACAATAAGTGAATGCCAAGTAAATGCCTAAAGTTCAAACACAGTACAAACAAACAACTAGTGGACGTCAAAGTGAAACACATTAAACAAACAAAGTTCAAAGACACTTTAAACAAACAACTAATGGATGCCAAAATTCAAACACACACAAAGTGTGTGTCAAAGCTCAAACACACACTTCATAAAAACAATAAATGTAAATAAAGTGAATTATATTTTAAACATACAACATGAAACAAATATAATTCAATGCCAAAGTTCACTTCACACAAACAATAAGTATATCAAATTAAAGTGACAAATGAATCAATAAGTACATTAAATTAGATTGACAAAGTGAATTCAATTTTAAAATATAACAAAATATATAAGTCAATAACAAAGTTCAAACCCATGCATCACAAACAATCGATACATTAAATTAAAGTGAATGCTTAAGTTCAAACCCTCACTCCACACAAATAGTAAGTATATCAAAATAGGGTGAATACCAAAGTGAAACACACTAAATAAAGATGTTTAAATTACAACAACACTAATTATTATAACTTGCTAATTGAAACTAAATTGCATTATGGTTAAAGAATATTTTGATACTTAATAATTAAGTGCACCATTTAAAATTCAAGTCATTAAACATGATGGAATTTTTAAAAATAAAATAATAAAAAAGAAATATGTTAAATTTCATGCCATAAAATATAATATGAAAACTAAAAAAAATGGACACAAGACACCAATACTAAAAGAATGGTCATGGTCAATGGCCATTCCTTACAGCCTTAGGAAGGGGGCCAATTCAACCCCTTCCAAATAAGAATCTTTTGTATTAATTAACAAATCAGTTTACATATTACATTTATTGAAATCAAGTGGTAGAAAACCCACAAGGCACAATTCCAACTTGTCATAACATAAAGAAAACCCGAAAAACCCTTGCATTTTTCTCCATTTACAAATCTTGTAGAATGTCAGGGTACATCACAAAAAAATATTTAATAAACCCTAACGCTGAAACCTCTGAAAATAGAATGTCCTGCAACATCATAGAAAATCATGGTCAAAACCTCTGAAATCTTAACAAACTTCTAAAATCAGAAAAAGAACGCTTACAATGGAGCAAGGAACTTGACAAATTACACGATCACAAATTGTTTAAAATTAGAAATCACAAACTGTGGCTTTGACTCTTAAAACACTGTTGGAGCTCAAGTTCCCTATGACAAATTTTTAGCGATAAAACCTATTTAATAATGGTACAAATTTTATGTAAGGAGTGCACAAACTTATACAAGCAAGCACTTTCAAAGCTACAATGACTTATAGGCTTTTCAATTCTGCCAACAATGATATTCAGTTGATTGTCATGGGAAATAATGCAAAATTTCTCAGGATTCTGTGCTTCTCCTTCGCTTAGAATTAGTGGAGAATTAGTGGAGAAATTCTGTGCTTGTCTAGCTCCAACTTCTACATAGCTATTTTGCCTAAACAGCAGCCCATGGAATTGTACTTGGATATTTCAATTCACGAGTTTCCTTACTTACTCTTACCTGGTTCTTATCTTTTATTTTGCTCTGTTCTGTAGCCAATCCTCACCATAGTTTCCTAGCATGCAACTTCATTACTTCTAGAGGTTTTGATTATTGATAGAATTCTGGAGCCAATTTCAGTTGAGCCCTTACCATTTTAAACAGAATCACATTTTAGATCTATTTTCACTGATAAATAATGCAAAATATAATGTATAAACAGTGGTCATTGACATGTTATGAGTAGCATTTGTATAATTATACTGCATATCAATTATATATCTGGAGAGGAAATGCTTTCTACCAATGGCAACTGAAAAATATGAGAAACAAAGGGTTTCATAACCATGGCTGTCATTCTGTATGACTCAGGTAAAAGCCTTATTCCATCTATATGCTAATCTGTATTTAAAAAGGGCTAGTCAGATTTGGAAACCCCAAATAATGTTTTGAAGTTTGATGCATTGGGCATCTTGTATTTAAATTATATGCCATGGTAGTTTTATATGTTTTAGGGTGCTCGAGAAGGCAGGGCCTCCCTTGCCCTGCATAAAAGTGTGCTCCACTTGCAGGGTTTTTATTTTCATTCTTTTGGTCATTGTTTAAATCGAACTATACTGTAACTTCTAATATCTGCATGCTTAATATTTGTTACTAGCAGGTTTGGGCATTTACACTTGAAACTTGCAGCTCTAATAGCACTTCCCATAAGAAGATTTCTCCTTCATATATGTACCTAACCTATTAATACTTCACTTCTTGAAAGTTCATATTTCTTTATGCAAACCTTTTATTTAGATTGAGACAGTTGCCACGTTCAGAAGATGAAAGGGGATAATTAACATATTGATTGATAAATACCTCTAGAATCGGGTTGCCTCAATAAAAAACGATGAAGCCATTTCGATGATAGCCTCCAAATGACCATACATTTCAAAATTCAAACTATGTTCTGAATACAGAATTAAGACAGAAATTCTGCTTTATGTTGTTCTACTACTAATTATATATGACATCTCCAAGCTGCATATAGATTTTAGACAGGAGTTCCGATTTATGTTGCTCTTGTACTAATTATTTACAACATTTCTCCATGCAACATAAAAAAAATAAGACACATAGAATTAAGATAGAAGTATGCGACATATAGAAATGAGACACAGAATTAAGCCCTCGCACTAACGATATAGACCTGGATCTACAGATCTAACACCTCGTCAGTCAGCATCCTCCACACAAACATTTATTCCTTTCTAGAGGAGCCCTTGTTCCAGAAGTTGAAACATCTGCATATCTGCAGTTTCCTAAATTTCCTAGGAAAATAAAGCTTTGAAATTAATATTTTCTTGTGGTTAGATTAAACTTCATTTAAAATTTTGGACAATTTCAAATTGTTTGCCACATATTCTAATGCTACCCTTTTCATTTGCTACAGTCATGGCACTGATACTATATTTCAGTGCCAGCAGCATCCACCCATTTAACCAGAGTTTTAGCAAGAAAACATGCTTTATTGCCATCTTCCTTATGCATCATATGGGTAGATAGAAATAACTTTAAATGTAGCATGTTGCTGTTGATGCTTATTTATAAGCTTTAGAACTAACACTTATTCTTAGTTTGGCAGAAAAACCCTGTTCATTGCTGCTATCATGACAACATTAATTATTAGGACTCCAGAATGGAGAGTTCAAACAAAAGAAGATTCTACTTATGCTCAGAATTGTTATGATTTCACTATGAGATTTTTTTTAGAAGATATTTTTTTAATGTACTTTCTACAGAATGATGTAATGAGGAGTTTTGTATCCTTGATTTCTGGCCAAATGAAAGTTAGTGATGAAAAAAAAAAGGAAAGCAAGTTAGAATTTTATCCAAATAGGAGATAATCAAAATGTGTGTCCACTGCAAACTGCGCTTCCCAGATATAAATAGGAGAAGTTGAACACGTGGACATTCAATCCATCTCAATTGCCAAAAAAACACACATACGGCTTGCAAGATAGAAGCTAAGTAATGAATTAGAAGAATTGATCAGTTGGAGAAGGCAGCTATAACGGTTATACATTTACAGTAGAAACCTGAGAATAACAGATAAGAATTAGAAGAATTGATCAGTTGGAGAAGGCAGCTATAACGGTTATGCATTTACAGTAGAAACCTGAGAATAACAGGGATGGAATTGGAAGAGTTTAAAGAGCTGATGTGTTGTGGTCAATATTACATTGTCCACGATGTACCGGCTGTTTATAGTGTATCTTCATTCAATATTTGTGAAATAAGATTGAAAACTATGCTAGATGAAACAAACCTGAAATCAAATGAACAATAATCTACATATGTAATTAAGTTGGGGCTTGATATGCTTGGGGACCACAGTACAATGGTAACATATATACAAACTGTTAAACGAATTTATTGTTTCAAGATTAATCAGTGACAAGCAAGGTGATTGATTAAACGAGAAAGGATGAGCTATGAAAAAACTGTTAAATATGTTGCATCAAGGCATGTCTGAGTACAAGAGGTGCAAACCTAACAGTCAAGCGACGGTCGGCCTAATGATTGCTTATCAAATCATAGTAGGACTGACATAAGCCAAATAATTGATGTTACAATGAAGAAGATTTTTCAGTTGACTCTAAATTTGAAGAAGATTTAGCTAGATGTGGAACAGAATATGATAACAACTAGAGCAAACTTGTAAAATGAACTGATCTAAAGGAAAAATACCTTGAAATCTGGGACAAGTATGTGATGTAATGGATCAACTTTTGGTTGTTAAGAAGTTGGAATGGACAATCTAGCTTACTCAATAGCCAAAAAGAACAAATAAGCAACACTAAGAAAAGACATTTGCAATAAAAATGATTGCATTACAAGGATTATCTAGGTTAATTAAATAAATTCAATCAATAAGCAGACAATTAACTTAGATTAATTAGTTGGGATAAATAATCATAATATATGTAAAAAAGTTAAATATGAGGGTTAACAATACTTAATTCTAAAACTTATGATGGATAAACAACACTAAATTTGTGTAGAATTATCCAATTTCAGGCTCAAAGGGCAGCAAATATTAATTGTCACTTGATCTTATGGATGGCATACACTTGCACAACTTGCAAACACAAATTTCCTAAAGGAAACAACTACTATGATACCACTTGATTTGTAAATAAGGAGGTTAGACTTCACTCTACTATTAGCAAATGAATGTTCAATGAAAAGAACTCTCACGTACCTTTAAGATGCACTATTGTAAACATGTGCAAATCAAGTAAAGCAAAGGTGTAGTGCAAAGGGCTAGTGGAGCATACTGGCAATCATGGTATGCTGGCCAAGCATACAAATCTCCTCAGACCGTACCCCATCTCAACACTTGCATAATTTGTTCTTTTTCTTTTCTTAAATCCCACTATGATTTGTGCATCTCCTTAGGAAGGCAGAAAAATATAAAAGGAATAAATCCCCTGATCTGAAAATACTAATAATTGATTTCTGAGGTCACCCAATTCAGATTCCCTATAAAATCTCTATGTAATGGTATTGACAAGAGATAATGACAAGTTTTTTGAAATGGTTAAATTATTTAACCCCTTCCTCATTTATTGTTATTGCTCCTTCATTACATATTTGAACAGAAAATCAAAAAATAAGGACTAAAGCTTGCAGGCCTACCTATTATACCGATAACTGTACGGGTTGTATCTTCCAATCTTCCACGGCCATGTTTTCTAGAGAGCAAAAGCCAATAAACAAAAAAAAAAAACAGAGAGCAAAAGATAAAAGAAAACCAGAGAAAAAATAAAAAGAACCAACGACCATACAACCTTTAATCAAAAGTATTATATTATTTACCTTCTGCATCAATGCAGTGACGTTTCATGAAGGAATTGAGCTTTCACTGCCAGAGTAAATTTATATCCATTTCCCTAAAGAAGAAGTCTCAATACCAACGTTCATCCTGCTACTGCGACTGTTTGGCGAGGAGGAGGAATCGTTTGAAAAAATAAATTAATTATAAATAAAAAAAAACAGAACAAAAAATTCTCAAATAAAGAGGTGAAATCGTGCTTTTTTTCAACGGCCATTCCATCCATGGCGTTGAAATCGTGAGAGCCGTTGGGGGACGCTCCGCTGCCTCTGAGCTGTCCTCCTTTTTAATCTGGTGATAATGGAGGAGCTTTGGATTTTGTCCCTAATCTCCTTTCTAGTAGTAACTTCATCCTAAAGTCCAAGTGTAAATTACATGACAAACTCATCATCAATTACCTTTCTATGACTTAGATTGTGTTCATATTAGGTCCTTTAGATAAGATTTTGAATGAATTTGCACTTTGGGAGATATTGTACTTCAAAGTAATAACTTGTTTATTTACTTGGAGCTTAAATGTTGAATTAAACCCAAAATTAGAATATTGAATATCTAGATTGAGAATTATTTCACATCCAAAATATTTTGAGAACATTTATCTCTAGAGGAATTATTCTAAGTAACTAAAGAGTTAACGGATTGAGAATTGGGTTAAACCTAATTAATAGTTGCTTCGGTTCAAAGTTAGTTCAAAGCCTCTAAGTGATCCAATTGGAATGACATCCAAAATCTAGGTATTCCTTAGTTTAATCAATCTCTTTTCCATGGATCCCTGCCATTAATCAATTTAATCTAGTTGACAAGTGTTAAGCCTAAAATGGTAGTCTCTAAAAGTGGGTCTTATGAGTTCCTAGCCAAAGTGCTAATAGGCATAACTACATCATGTGGACTATAGAAAGGTGTGAGATGGTGACATACATCTTCCTCACATGTTGTACGTATTTGGTTGGCATGATGAGTCATGTTTAAGTAATCTTGTGCATCATACCCCATACATTGCTTATGTTGTTAATATTTGGTAATGCACAAGTGATCTAAGGAGTCTTGATGAATTAATTGTCACCATATGTCCTTCTAATTACTATAGAATCATGTGAATTACCATTGCCTAACGTACCTAATTCCAACTAGAGAAAATGTGACGGAGATAGGTGTAAGCTCCAAAGTTGTCTATAGTGACTAAATCCTTAGATGTGTTATCAAGATAAAGTAGTTCAAGATTTAGACTTCATATTTAAAATTTGTCTAGAGAAAATTTCACCTTGGATATTTCCAAAGTTAACCCCAAAGCTAAATGGGTTTGAAATGGAACTAAACTTAGATAATGATCCTTTTTATCCAAACACCAATGCATAAACCCTTAGACACTTTTGGTTGTGAATGAAATCCTCAACCACCAATGACACACTTCTACTCACATGGATAGACACATACAATAGGGATAGTAAATAGGCTCGGGGTAAAACCACCCAAGGGATATTGTTTTCAATTAAGCCACGAAGCAATTCAATTACCTTAAATAAACAAAGCATCTAATCCATCTACTCTAGTTTGCATATCCATTTTATAAAAATATGAAAATAGGAGCTCTAACAAATCAAAATATGATAAAAATGATACAAGATGATGCACAATTGGAACCAATATTGACACGTGCCAAAAGCAAAGGTAGTCACTTCGCCACTTATGTGTGTGGATCACAAATCTTTAATAAAGCATCCATGAACATAATTGTAACAACATTTCATAAATTGAAGCAAACATGTTATTATGACATGATTTTGACATAACAAATCATACTAACAACCTCACAAGATGAGTTGTGAAAAAAACTAAAATGATATCAAATAATTATTGTATGCAAAAATATGATCCAAGGTAAATAATGGAAGATAATACCATATAACTCAATACCTTCACCTTCAATCACACCTTCACACTTGATAGAACGGAGTAGAGTGCAACCTAGCTCTACTAGATTTTTCTTTGGATATATTATGCATTGTGGACTGCTCACAAAACCAGCATAACCTAGGTATGGAAATGACTATAATAAAGACAAATGATAATGATAATGATATGGAATTTGATAGCATGTACTTGCATATGAAAGATGTGTTGTGATAATGATGTGAGAGACTCAATTTATAGAGGTTGGGTATGATGGATGAAAGGCTAGGTTAAAAGATAAAATGGATGGCTAAGATTAGATGAGAGAATTATAGGTCATGGATAAGGATCTTCTAGAGCATTTTTTATGTGAATGGTTGAGATTAAAAAATGTAGTATGATAATGGATGGTGGAGATGAAAAGTGAATTTAATTTTGGATCAATCATTTAATAATTGTGACCAATTATTTAATAATTGTGGTAAGTGGCTGAGGATAAGGATGTGTGAAGGTAAATTAATTATTTATAACTAAATTATTTAATTAATTTATGGAGAGGAAGTTGTTAGAAATGATAGATTAATTAAATAAATGAAGATTTATTAATTAATTTAAGAGGAAAGGGTAAATTAAATAAATAAATAAAATTTATTTATTTCATATGAGAAAATGGATTAATGAAAGAGGAATAAATTAATTAAATAATAAAATTATTTAATTAATTTAGAAGACATGTTAGGATGAAAGGTGGTGTTAGAACTATGTCAAAAATGAAGGTGCATACATGGTCATTTTTAGGTTTCTACATTTTTCCCCTCTTTGATACGGCGTTCCATTAAGGTGGCGTCGTGTCAAAGAATAAAAGATGCCATAGTCAGTGATGCAAAAAGGGAATAATGGATAATGGATGCCCCCTCCAGAGTTTAATCGAAAATAAAAATTTTGAGTAAAATCTCAAAGGAAAGGGTGATGGAGTGAAAACAGGATACGGGGATGGTAAAAGGTGAATAGGATGAAATTTGGGGGTGAAAAGGGGAGGCCAGGGATAAATAATCTAGGCTAGGGATGAAAAAAACTTAGGGCTTTGGGGGGCCTACAAATAGTGGAAGGGTGGCCCATCTCTCCTCATTTGCACTCACAAGATTAGAAAATTTAGAGAGAAGAGAAGAGACAAAGGTATGGCGAACATTGTGACAATCCCTCGAGACAAACATCGTGGGCAAGAGGATCAGGACCTTCCAATGATCGGCAGGAGCTGGTAGACCTGTATGTGACTACACATGGGGCCTTTCGGGTAGGTTAGGGGATGGGTTAGGCCTCATAAATACTAGGAAAAGGGTGAAAAAGTGTAGGTGTGGCTTTATGAAAGTGCACCCATGTGATCGAGTGGCACACCTGCGTAGCAAGGCAATGCGCCTATGCAAAATCTATGCCTGTGCGAGTGAAAGTGTACCTACACCGTCGCGATGAGTGTCTAGGAGGAAAAGCAACACACCTACATTTAGTGGTGTGCTTGTGCAGAAGAACAACATGCTTTTGTGTGGAAGAGCACCTGGGTTAGGAAAACGGGATACGGGGATGGTAAAAGGTGAATAGGATGAAATTTGGGGGTGAAAAGGGGAGGCCAAGGATAAATAATCTAGGCTAGGGATGAAAAAAACTTAGGACTTCTGGGGGGCTACAAATAGTGGTAGGGGGGGCCATCTTTCCTCATTTGCACTCACAAGCTTAGAAAATTCAGAGAGAAGAGAAGAGAAGAGACAAAGGTATGGCGAACATTGTGACAATCCCTCGACACAGACATCATTAGATTGGAAAGCATAGTGAGCACATAGGTTCCAGAATTGAACCAGGTAGCTTTGATACCATGTGTAACATGCCCATTGTTCTACCAAATAAATTTTACAAAATTTAACCCAAAAGTAAATAGTTCAAGATACCATCAATAGGAGCAATAAAAATTTTCTTTCTTTTTAAATGATATATGTACATTTGAAACATATTTCAAACTTTACCATTGCATAATCAAATTACATTTCAACACTACAAGTATTGAATATTTCTCATTTACAAAATTTCATAAAATGGATACAAAGTTACATACAAGCTTCAAAGAGCTAATTGAAAATAGAGATACAAATGGTTCTGATGTCCATCAAATCCTATCTGTCAACTGCATGAGGAGAAGCATTACTCAAGCACTTTTCTGCCAACCATGGACTAACTGCAGTCCCTCACACATTTACCAAACTAGTAAATGGCCCTACCCTTCAACGAAGGGATTGGTATGGTAACCTCAAAGAATAGCCTATTCTGAGCAAGATGTTGTGTCCTACATAACTAGTACTATCATACTGCAGCTCCAACCTACAAGTATGATTACCCCTTCCTAGTATGTAAACCTGGATCATAGTGAACTAACAGTGTAAATAGTGGCTACTTACACTACTTTGGCCAAAGTATTCATCACCCCTAATTTGGAATGGACATCACACGTTCACCCATCTTTCTAGCTCGATTTGGTATGACATCATTCTCTATACAAAAAGGTTATTCCCTTACCCATGGATCAACTAACCCAAGATTAACCCTTCTTGCCAATTCTAAGTTTTCTATGACACTTTTACCAAAATAATACAAGTTGTAATGTATAATATACATAACTTAATCATTTCACAATGTAGCAATAACTATTCATACTTAATATAGTGCGAAATTCCTATATAGATGATATTCTCTACTATAGAGATTATTCAACATTCAATACATAATAATAATTTCCATACTAGTCATGTTCTTCTCATTGAACATATAAGTAAATATTATATTTGGCAATGAATAGAAAACCAAACTTATTCCCAAACAACAATCAAAGACATACAATCTTTCAAATAGAAAAGACATAATGAAGAAGAGATTTAGCATGCCTGTAAATGCTATGCTCCAAATAATCAACAGGGCTCCTTGGTCTTGATTCCTCGAGCTAGCTGAGATCTCCTCCATGATCAACTCGATTTTCCCCTATTTACTTACTAATTTTCCTCACACTCAAGGCCAAAATACAATGCATAACAAAATAGAAGACTCAGAAAGTAATAGCAGCACCGCATAAGCAACTTCTAAGGGAATTGTGTGTCAAAAAGAATAGAAGGCTTCTCCTTATATACAGAATTCTGAGCACGACAAGGCTATAAACAAGCTTGTAGAACTGCCACAACTCCCACTCCATACTTTGACTTAGCAAAATGAATTTGTGGTGGCAGTAGGAATTGATGCATAATGTACACATACGAGGACAGCAAGAAGTAAACTCATAAATGCAAGGACAGATCGGATATAAGTCTCCCAATTGGTTTGTATCTACTCAACATGGCACCACATAAAACACCATGCTCCCTATCTTTTTGCTGGTAGTTTGGAGAGAAATGGTCAATGTATTTTCACGTTGGGAAATAGTTAACAGGTGCTATACATCAACGCTACCCATAATTACCTTGCTTTGCACTTTATGTGCTTTAAACTTCATATAACATAAAGGTATGCGCTTTATTTCTAGTGCCTAAATCATAATAATATATGCTATGCATTAATATTTACATTGGTCTCAAGGCTGCATAGCTATCATAGTAAATGTTGTGCAATAATCTATACTGTGCACTACTTTTCAAGCACCATAGTCTTACCAACTACGCACTTCCTTTAACAATCATATTGGTTACCAAGCTGCGCTATAGCTTTAGTAGTCATGCTGCGCTATGGTCTCATAACCACGTGCTAAGAATAACATCTACAATAGTTTCAAAACCCACACACTATGCTATATTAACTTTGGTTACAGTTGTGCGCTTTATATCAGTGCTTAAAATATCTTTATATATATTACAAATATCAATTGATAATCGAATTCACACATAATCACATTTGCATAATCTGTCAATTACATATGTTTACGTAAACCGTAAACTATTTGATCTATCTATAAATACAATTATTATATATATATATATTTCCACTAACATCTATATATATATATACAAATTGTTGAAAGCAAGGCAAATAATTGAGAGGGGGGGTGAATCAATTATCTCAAAATTTCCTTAATTTTGTTATCTCAATATTCAATGTTATATCAAAACATGAAAGCATATGTAATCATAAGAATAAAAATAAAATCAACACATAACACAAGGATTATTACGTGGAAACCTTGTTAAGGGAAAAACCACGGGGTGACTAACCCAAGATTGTATTCTATGTTAAAAGAATAAAGGAGTACAAAATGGCACTTGCCAATTAGGGCTCATTGCTCGAGCACACTGCTCACAAGAGGCACACTGCCTACAAGAACTTATAGAAGATAGTTAAGTGTTTGAACTGATGAGAAGCATCTATAAATGCAAGAGTTCAGTTCTAGTTAGGCACAATATACTGATTTGATGCACTTCATTCTTCCTCTGTTCAATGTTGTTATTCAGTCACATACCGGACTTAAATTGTTGTTCTCACACTTATCCCTGCTTTTCTTCGCACCTTATTTCTTCACATCTGACACACACACTATGACATACTGGAATCCATCTAGTATATATATCTGCATCAAGGATTTTCATCAACTTTCTAGTTGGCAACAAGAACACTAAAGTTATTTGCAAGTTGTTGATCTATCGGTTGAATCCATGTTTGATTTGTGATGCGTATCAAAAGCTTAAGTATAGAAGTCATTAATCATGTCGGCCAACAATGTATAATCCCACAAATTGCTTGATCAACACCTTTTACTCATTCGGATTGAAGTTTGATACTCTGTTGGTCAGTTCTTCCTCTGTCTGCTCTACCTAACTAGAACCCAACACTCAGATGCTCATATCTTTTTCTTGCTTTATCACCAGAGGCCAAATCTTTGGAATATAGTAGTCATGATACCCCTCTTGACTTGTCCAATTCTGCAACTTACTGAGTTACACCATCTGAGAGATTCAGACCTGATTGTCGGACCTTGTTACATACTCTGTTCTTGTTCACTAGACCAAAACAATCTTCAATCTGACTTCCGGTGAAGGCATATTATGTACTGCAGATGTGTGGGATAGACTTTGTTGCCATCAATGACAAAACTTATGAAGCCACACAGTGTCTCTTGCCAACAATCTCTCCCTTTGGCATTGATGGCAACACTTAGTGAAAAATGGCTAAGTGTCGCAATAACTCCCCCTTGGTTGATGCTCTATCTTTTGCACTATTTTACCAAAGCTCCCCCTTAGCTGGATTCCACATTTTTCACTACTCATCATTCCCCCTTTGACATCAATGGCAAAGGGCAGAATCCGCATACCAAAATTTTGTAAAAATTGTCCTATACATGGCCGCATAAGTATATATAAATCATATGTTATACTTACATACTTAAGTATATCCGCAAAAGTAGTCTTCAACTATACAAACTCTGTTGCCCAGCTCTACTTCATCCTATCCAAAATGGAGATGTGACCACTCAACAAAAATGCATATGCTTCTGCCCTTCTTAAATCTGTTGGATCACTAGTCTGGGCTGTGGTCTGAGCATCTGTCAAGGCCTCATGTATTGCCTCTAGCTTAGAGATAATTATCCCTCTGAGTTCACCCATTATGTTCATTATGTTCTTCTTTTCTTTGTCCAGCCTCTTTATTTCATTTATGATAACAATAGCTTGACATTCTTGATTCATTAGAGAGGAGGAAAGAGGCTCAAAATTTTGAACTAGGCTTGACAGTTTTTCTTCCTGTTCTTTTACCTTCTCTTCAATATATTTTGTCACTTTGGGCCAAGATAAATAGAATTTGTATATGTCCCCACCATCTTTAAGAGCGTTTTCAAGGCTCTTTATTCCAATGTCTAGGGTCCTCCTATCATTAGCAATAAGTCCTTGAACTTTAGTGAATCTTTTTCCTAGAAACTCCTTCCGGACCTTTGCTTCTGTTGATTTCTCTAGAGATTCAAAATGAGTGTCAATAGAGTTTACTAAGTTTTTCAAGTTACCGGATGGTGAGGCCGAAGGATCCTTTTGATAGGATGGCATGATCTTCTCTAGCATCCCAAATGCAATCTCCAACAGTTCACAGTCCTCCATGTGAGATTTCAAGAGTTTTTCTTTAGCCTTGGCTTGGGCAAAAGATGCTATCTTCATCATCTGTATTGGAGAGAGAGTGTCCAGATTTAGGGGCCCTTGAAACAACTCCGGTTCATCTAACTCCACCACCTCTTTGTCTAAGAAGTTCTTCACTGTCTCTACAGTGTCTCTTGCTGGTGATTGAGTCTTCTTTTCTTTTGGGATATCAGAATAGTCATCATTAGTCTTTCTTGCTTATTCTTCTTCTTTTCCCTTAACCTCTTCTTCTTGAATCTTCTTCTCCTCTTTTCTATCTTCTCCTTCAGCTTCAGAGTCTGGAGTGTTTGTCATAGCTGCAGTGGGATCTGGAGGAGAGATGTCACCTGTGTTTTCTGCTTCATGAACTTCCTCTTCCAGAATTGAGGAGTCTAAGTTCTCAGAGATTTCTTCATTTATTTTCTTTAATCCTTCGATATCATTGTCAAAAATTTCTTTATTGATTGCATTTAATCCTTCAACATCCATGGTAGAAGGTTCTTCATCTATTTCTTCTACAATGGGAAGATTGAATCTCTTCAAGGAATTCCAGAGGATATCTTTTGTTTCACTTGCTACTTGGTCTGTTTCTCCAAGCATGAGTTTATTCATTCTTGCCTTACTCCGGAACTCATCCTTACAATCTTTGAAAATCATGTTCATTTGTTTTGGAGTGATCGAAGGATAAAGCTAAATTGCTATCTGCTCCAGAATCTCTAAGTCTTTTTCCTTTGCATTCTCTTTTCTGAGCTCAAGTACTTTTTCTAGACTCTTAGGAATTAATGATATAATTTCAATGAAATCTTTATTGTAAATGTTCAAGTCCCTGATAGTAGCTTCTTCCAAAATTCTCTTGTCAAAATCACTTTATTCATCATAGAACTCAGTCATCGGCTGTAGGTTCCCATCCACAGTGACTGCCTTGATGATGTCATCAATGGAAAAAGAGTGGGCTTTTCTACAAATTCCTCTACCTTCTCTTCCTCATTTTTGCTAGCAGAGAACTTCCCAGATGTTCTCTCTTTCTTTATTTTGTTGATTTCTTCATCTGATTTTGTTGCCTCATCATCTTTATGGCTTGTATACATCCTTGAGGCTTTGGTCTTCATCCTCTTTTCTCCTTTTCCGGATGTCTTGACTTCCCGTTTGGTAGACTTTGAGCTTTTGGAAGTGATAGGAGCAGAGCTCTTTAAGGATCTAGTCCTAGAGGAGGTTTGTGCAGGGGCAGTTTCTTTCTTTGCTTCTTGTCTTTCTTTCTCTGCCTTCTCCATTTTCTCTCTATTAGCATCTAGAGCCTCCTTTGATATGCCAAATCTTTTGGCAATTTCCTCAAATTCCCTTCTTACTTTCCTCTTCATCTCCAACTGTCTTAACTCAACATGTATTTTTACACTTAGTTCTTGAAGGTACCAAACCTTTCTGCTTCAGTGTCCTTAGGCTGGCTCAGCAAGTGTTGAATATGTAGCTCCAAGATTTTTTCATCGACCTCATATCCCATAGGCATTATCCACACAGTTCTTGGCTCAACTGCCTCCATTAGGCATTGATCAGTGTCAACCATGAAGCAAATTGTGTTCTTGTATTTCTCAACTATGGACTATGGCATTCTCTCTCTAGCTTGCATCATGCTTTGGAAGTTTTTAAAGTACCCCCAGAGGGCTTTGTTTTGGGCTTGAGCATCACCGAGTCCATACATGTAGTCTTTGATCTGAATTACAACTGGTTTATCATTTTGCTAGACCCAACCAATTGATCCAGGCAGTTCATTCATGTAATAGAAGAACAAACATAGTATTAGACTACCATATTTAAAGGAATTTTTCTTATCCTTTTTGATCTTTTGCACGTTCTCCAACAGCTGATTTAGAAGCTCACATAGATCATAATTTGCATCTTCCCTCAACATTTGATATGCTGCATAGATTGTTGTGCCAGACACAAAATTCTCTCTGCTCGAATGATAGATCTTGTAGGCGATTATCATTAAGGCAAACTTGGCATCCAGATCTGTGATGTCATCTATGGTCATTGTTCTTTTGTCAAATCTAGATCCGGTGGCTTCAGTTACTGTTTGGTTCTTCACAGATTTAAGTGCAGGTAACCCACCAGATGAATGCAGTTTGGTCACTACCCTGATGGCATCTTTAGTTATCTTGAATGGCCTCATTAGCCACATAAAATTATCATGCATCCTGCTTAGAACATATTGGACCCAATCATCTTCTGCAAAACATGGAAAATGTATGCAATGTCTGAAGCGTTTGTCCTGGAGGGCCATGAATTCTGGTTTGAGTTCAAAATTTTCATCTATTAGATGTTTGTGATAAATGTCCATCAATTTTAAGTATCCAAATTCTTCAATGTTGGCATGGATATAAACCCTAACATCTTCTACATGCAACACTCCATGCGGAATGCTAGAAAACACCCCTAAGGGATCAACTTCTAGAGATTTGTAAGGGTATTTCTTGAATTTAGGTCTCAGCCTATCAGAAATCTTGACAACCATTAGAGTAGCCATTTTGCAAAAGATTCAGAGAGAGATTTTTAGAATGGAAGTACCTTTTCATGCTTTTAGGGTTTGAAGCAGGAGCCAGAACGAATCGCTAGTTGAATTTGATTTTCAGTTGATCTTGAGTGAATTGTAGAATCTTCTTTGCAGAGCTTTCTCTTCTTCTTCGTGAATGCAAGTGTGTAAATAATGAGTGAAGGAACCCTTTTATCCTTGCACAAACCCTAATTTCCTTTTGTAATAAATGCACAACTTAAGTTATCTGGTTGCCCTGTTTTAAGAGAGATCTTCTTGAATCACTGCGCTGAACTTAGAATCATTGTCAGTGAGGATTGACAACATATCTTCTTTTCTTCAATCATGCCATGGGTCCACAGATCAAAGCATTTCTATTTTGAATCATATTGGATCTGTCTGTGAAATTCTGCTTTACTAGATAGCTGTCGGAACTGAATTAACTTGAGCAGTTAAAAATCTTGTAAAACTCCATGCGGATCTTTCACATTTTGACTGAAGGTTATTTGGAGGTTTTCCTAAGAACCCTTTAATCCATAGCGTCATATGTTTACTCAATGTGCCAAATTTAGGCACTAGTTGACTGGCTGGGGGAAATTGTTTTTCTCTGTGACTCCCCCTAAGCCAGAGCTTCACCTTTTAGTTTCCGGAAGGAATATCAGCACCAGATTCTGGTGCGGATCCATCCCCAATATTCATTGTACTCTTTTTACCCAAATCTTGCTCATCTCTTCTTGTACTTCATCCACATTCACTTTACATTTGCCCTTATTTTGTTTCTGATTATGTTCCACCGGACCTTTTCTATCCTGATTTCTGCTTCTGCAGAATTTGGCAATATGACCGGATCTATTGCAATTGTAACATACAACATTTCTTTTCTTATTTGATTAATATCCTCTTGATCTGTATTGATTAGCCATATCTCCCATTCTATTGCATGCAAAGCATCTACCATTGAATGAATTGTTTATTTGCATATTTTTGCATTCATGAGATTTGTGACCATACCTTTTGCAATTAAAACATTGTCTGGAGAAGGATGGATTATTCTGATTCATTCTCCTCCTGCACTGAGTTGCTTTACGACCGAAATTGTTGCAATTTGAAGTAGTATCCATTGAAGGATGGATATCTTTGGGCATTTGGTTGCCTTACTGGAGGTCTTCTAGGCCCATTTCTTTGATTTCTTGATCCAAAGTTCTTCTGACCGGATCCAGAGCTTTCACCTTTCTCATATCCCAAGCCACACTTATCATCTACCCTCTTTTGGCTTTCAAGAAGATCTTCAAGTTGGGCTGAGATTATTATGAATTTTTCTTTGTATTCATTTACAGTTTGAAGATCTTGTTTAAGAGTATCTATTTGATTCTCAAGTTATTCTTCATTGTCTCTAGCTTCTTCAAGATTAGATTCAAGATGCCTGATTATTCTGTCCATTTTGTGGAAGTCCTCTGATTTCTCCTTGAGGGATTGTTTTAGATTATCTTCAATCTTTCTTTTTTCTTCAATTTCTTGGGTGAATCTCATAACCCCTAAGTCCATTTCATGTCTTACCATAATGACTTATTTTGACAGCTTCTCACATAGCTTATTTTTCTCATTCAGATCTTCATTAGTATCATTGACTTCACTCTGATTGGCTAATTTTTGAAGTAGTTCCTTTCTCTTTTTCACAGAAATACTAAGTTTTTCTTTTAGCTCATTTATGAATTCATCAGCTTGTTTGAGTCTCTCTCAAATTATTGACTTCAGAGTGGGATTGTTCAAGATCATCTAGGGCAGACTGAAGTTGTTCCTTCATACCATATGCATCCATTGAGATTACTAGATCTTCCTCAAGTTGTTAGGCTTTGTTCAGAGGAACCTTGCTCTGATACCAATTGTTGAAAGCAAGGTAGATAACTGAGAGGGGGGGTGAATCAGTTATCTCAAAATTTCCTTAATTTTACTATCTCAATATTCAACATTATATCAAAACATGAAAGAATATGTAATCATAAGAACAAAAATAAAATCAACACATAACACAAGGATTTTTTAGTGGAAACCCTATTAAGGGAAAAACCCCAGGGTGACTAACCCAAGACTGTATTCTCTGTTAAAAGAATAAAGGAGTACAAAATGGCACTTGCCAATTAGGGCTCACTGCCTGAGCACACTGCTCACAAGAGGCACACTACCTACAAGAACTTAGAGAAGATAATTAAGTGTTTGAACTGATGAGAAGCATCTACAAATGCAAGAGTTTAGTTCTGGTTAGGCACAATATACTGATCTGACGCACTTCATTCTTCCTCTGTTCAATGTTGTTATTCAGTCAAATACCAAACTTAAATTGTTGTTCTCACACGTATCCCTGCTTTTCTTTGCACCTTATTTCTTCACATCTCACACACACACTTTTACATGTTGGAATCCATCTGGTATATATATCCGCATCAAGGATTTTCATCAACTTTCTAGTTGGCAACAAGAACACTCAAAATATTTGCAAGTTGTTGATCTGTCGGCTGAATCCATGCTTGATTTGTGATGTGTATCAAAATATTAAGTATAGAAGTCATTAATCATGTCAGCTAACAATGTATAATCCCACAAAATTCTTGTTTAACACCTTTTACTCATTTGGATTGAAGTCTAATACTCTGTCAGTCAGCTCTTCCTCTATCTGCTCTGCCTGACTGGAGCCCAACACTCAAGTGCTCATATCTTTTTCTTGCTTTATCACCAGAAGCTAAATCTTTGGAATATAGTAGTCATGATACCCCTCTTGACTTGTCCAAGTCCGCAAACTTACTGAGTTACACCATCTGAGAGATCCGGACCTGATTGTCAGACCTTGTTACATACTCTATTCTTGTTCACCGGACCAAAACATTCTTCAATATGACTTCTGGTGAAGGCATATTATGTACTATGGATGTGTGGGATAGACTTTGTTGCCATCAATGACAACACTTATGAAGCCACACAGTGTCTCTTGCCAACAATTATTACGTATATGCATATATTATCGTTATTTGAAAACAACATAAAACCCATTAACCCACATATCCACATATCCATTGACGATATATAAATATGAAATGTACATAGACACACATGCATATAGATTCCCTCGTCCAATCGATACTCTTATGCCTATGAGCAATACGTATAAGTTTATCATGGACATGCATTTACATGTGTGTATATATTCATCTCACGTTAAAAACTCATCGGTTGCAATTCCAAACTTTATCAAAGAAGACTTCAATCGACACTTAGACTAAATCACATTCCTCATTCAAAACATTCATAAAATCATATCTTCAAAAGCATTCAGGATCATTACCACATATGACTTGCCTTTACCCACACAGACTCGACATAACCTAGATCAAGTAGGATAGTGGTGTGTGCTTGCTCAGTTTAGGTGTTCTCTAACATTTACCAGACCAAGTCCTTCTCTTGAGTGATACTACTCTTCGTTTCTAGAGGAGCAACCTATTCCTGCATTTAACTTATATCACCACAACAGTAGTTAGCCGATCGCAATATAATCATAAGCATCATACATTTCATAACAATAATCACTTATAATACATCACATTGCATCATTCAATCTTTCAATATATTCAATTCAAGATTCAAAATATATGTTAATGCAAGATTCACAAACCATTCATTTATTCAAGCAAATTAACCAGTCAAGGTGAATAGTAATTAGTTAGAAACACACGGGGTGTAACAAATTTCATCCTTTGTCTTCATACTGGCTTTGAAAGCAGCTTCTATCTTTGGAGCATCACTACCAAACTCTCTCATTTCAAAAGTAGTAAAGGTACCAAATAATTTGTCTACAATGTATGTATCCAAGTCTGTATTCTCCTCAATAGCAGATACCTTAAGGCTATAAGATTTGCGAAGAGATCTCAGAACCTTCTTCAAAATCTCATCCTCTTCCACTTTGCCACCGAGACCTATGATGCCATTGACCACTTCATTCACCCAGAGCATATATCCAACAATGTCTTCATCCTCTATCATTTTTAGGGTCTCAAATTCGCTTTTGAAGATTTGAATCTTTGTTTACTTTACTTTCTTATCTCCATAAATGGTTTCAAGTTTATCCCAAACTTCTTTAGCAGAACTATAACTCATTACCTTTTAAATTTCTAAATCAACTAGCCCACTCATGATAGAAAACTTTGCCTTGGCATTGTTATCATACTTCTTAACTTCATCTGAGTCTATAGGAGTAGTAGCAGGAAATTTGTAACCAGTCTTGATAGAGTCCCAAACATTGCACCCTAGAGAATTGATATAGGCTTCCATCCTTAGCTTCCAAAAAACATAATTTGTTCCATCAAACCTAAGTATTTTGTTGGATCCATTAAGTGCCATCCCAAATCTTCCTCAAGAGGTTAAGCTTTCTTCAGAGGAACTTGGCTCTGATACTAATTGTTAAACACAATAGGATATTGAGGGGAGATGAATCAGTATCTAATCAAACTTCAATTTTTCTAGAGCAGATTAAAACTTGAGCATTACAACATCAACATAAACATGAAAGATTAACACAATGCACATCAACAAATAACACTAGATATACTTGGAAAACCTAAGAAGAGAAAAACCATGGTGAGAATTAACTCACAATTCATGAAGCTCAAATAACAACTTTATTTTAGGGCTACAACCCAAGGAAGCTACTACTCCCTACTGACTTTGTTTTAGGGATATAACCAAAGGAAGCTACTACTCCCTAAAAACTTTGTTTAGGTTCACTCCCAAGGAAGCAACTACTCCCTAAACTAAGAACAAATTTAGAAAAGATTACAGTATGACAGTCCTTCTACTGCCTGATAACTGACATTGAAATTCACACCCTTGATTATTGCAATTCTGCTTCTTTTGATGATTGGATCAATTAGGCACACTCTTTACTTCCTTCCTGTCACAAAAATGTCTTCAAGATGAATCAAGACAGCTTCTAACACATCTACTCTTTCTCCCTTAGTCACACATCATAATGCAATCATTCTGCTCCTTTTCTTGCTTGTGAACCGTATCAATCACATTGCAATCACACTTCACCTAAATCAAATTGATTTACAATGTATACATGATATTACATTGAATACATTTCTTGTTGGCCAGAGACAACATGAAAAATACATTTACAAGTCGGCTAGACAACACACAACATGAAACGTGCAGAGGACTTGAGTCCTAAACAAGACTACACGCTACACCAACAGAGGATTCATGCCTTGCGGACATCAATACTTGCTTAACTAGGTACAAAACATCTTTCACAACAACAAACATCAAGGAATTACGTCCACACACTTTGCTCATTTGAAAATAGGACAGCCTCAAGCAAAGAGATGAAACTTGAAAACCTTGTGCAGTATTGGAAACAAGTAGGATCTTCATGAAATCTTCCAGATGAGTCTATAGGACTCATACAACATCTTCAAACACTCCTTTACATCTACACATCAAAGATTTGGTGCCACACATCTTCAACCATGAGCTATGAGAACAACAAGTCATCCTGAACACACTACAACATACTGTCTGATGAGTCTAGTTTATGACTCAATTTTGTTAAACTTTATTGTCTATTTGCTGTAGTTATCTTGGACTTTGGTACTTTAATCCTGATCTTTTTATGTCATTACCCCAAAGCTATAACTTGTTGAGCATAGGTCATTTCTTATATCCTTTTATGGCAAAGACATTCTATTTGAACTATCTATGTTAATTTTACATATGGTTAATGAATGTTACTCCTAGGTAGTTACAAATGTGCAATTATTGTGTGTACTAATATTGTTATGTAGACATACTCGGCATCCATAAAGTGAGGAAGATTTTGCTGGTTGGTCGCTTACCATAAAAGTTAAACATGATGATCGTTCAAATGTCAAATGGAGGGAAGGCAACCGCTTTGTAACTAATCTTAAATACCTGTTGAGCGAATTTAGGAGTTATTGTTATGATAAATCTACGTTAAAGCAACTCGCTTGACCAGATTCCCCTGCATGCGTAACCTCCTTTCCACTTTCTATGTTTTTCATAATGTGGCATCCTCCTATTCTGTTGGAGTTGACCACCCTGCTAGTTAGTTAGTTTTGTAGTCTTTCTTCTATAAATAGGACTCTGATACTCCTTCTGTGGGAGTTGTTGATTATTTAGATATTGTACTTGCATTATCCAGTTTTTAGTAATACAGTTATAATGTTCAGTTGTACTTATCTTTTCGAATGAATAAAATAAAGTTGTAATTCCACATTTTTGAGTTTACATTTGTCTTAGGGAATACTCATCCAAGGGGGCCCACTTGGTGAGAATTCCACCCTCTAGTTCAGTTACATTTTCTGTTAAGCATTTAGTTAAATCTGGCATTGAATGTTCCTGCAGCCACTAGAATTCTATTTTGTGTCTATTCCTGCAGCCAAAGCAGACAGAGTAGTTTCCTATTTGTTTTCCCAGACTTTTACTTTATGTCATGTACTTGATTCCAGAATAGCTGTTGGTAAATGTTCAGCATTCATGTTATTTCCTTTCTAGCAATTTATCTTTAGCATTATGTCTTTCTTAGCTATAGAATGAACATGGCTACTTTGGAAGTTCTTAGTGCACATATCGTGCTAACCCATTTCAAGTTCACGTCCCTGGGTTGACAAGTGAAATGCATCTCCATAGTGATTAAGACAGCTACTCAGTTTAGATGTCCAATCTCTGAGTTACTGTTTTAAGAGCTCAGTTGTTAAATCATTGTAAGAGACCAACATTTTTGGCACCGTTGCCGAGGATGGTGTTAAACTAAGAAGATCTTTGGAGTCATCTTTAGTATTATTCCTTACAGTTTCTCCTTAAAATGTGTTTTAGTTAGGAAGAAACCATCTACAACCCATCAATATTTTTTGGTGTGAGAAGTGGCTGATACTGAGTATATTGCATGCATAGAGGTAGGAGAAGAGATGCTTTAGGGAGACTCCTTCCTAATGATTTAACTCACCCAGCAGAAGAAGCATAAGTGAATCCTTTCCTTGATGCATTCCCTGATTTGAATAGTTCTGAAATCTCCTCTGAAGAACAAGATACCCCAAATCTAGTTGAAAATCCATTTGCCTTGATAGTAGGACAAGTAGTCATGGCTGCCCAAAATGTACCTAATCAACCAATATTTCCATTTCAGGTTTCTCTCCAAAATGAAGTAGATAATCTCAAGAACATACTTGCTTCAACTCTCCCCAAGTTCTATGGACTTGCAACAGAGGACCCATACACCTTGTTTGAATTTGATATCCTCTGCAGAAGCTATGACTACACTACTAATGCTCATAAACTTAAGTTGTTTCCTACTACCATGAAAGAGACTGCATTAAGGCGTTTTATGAGTCTAGGTAGTGATGTTGTCAATACTTGGGAAGAAATGAAAGATAAATTTCTTGAGAAATATAAAGACTACTGTAGGAGTGGGGATATGAGAGGAAATGATGTTTTTAGAATGCAACAGAAAGAAGATGAAAGTTTGGAGGATTACATCTCAAGGTTCTTGTTTTGTTTACAAAAGTCTCCCCATCATACACTCATTGAGGATTCTCAGAAACTACTCTTCCTCAAGGGAATAAGTGAGCATTGCACAGATGCCTTGGATTTAATGGGAGGAGGAGATATTACCCAAGTGTCTTGGGATGATATTAAGAAGTTGTGCCAGAATTATTCCAGAGCAGCCATGAAGAAAGGAAGAGGTTACCATTCCCTTACGAGCAAAACCTTTACCAATGGAATTTCAAGGATGGAGATAAGCCACTTGCTATCTAGTTTTAAGAAAGATATTATAAATAATATGGCCACCTAGTTGGACACACTCCAAGCAAAGAAGAAGAATGAAGAGGTTGAGGCAATGTTGGCAGAATATTGTCCTCATTGCAGACAAAAGAAGAGGGACTACAGATGCAAGCTAGTAGCTAACATTGATAGCAAGCAGATTCCACTTGAGTTTAATCCAATACAAGTTGAAGAGGATCAAGTCTTCTATGTTGCACAAAGGAGGCCATGGGCTCCAAGACAAGGTATGTCACCAGATCCATTATCATATGCTAGTTCACATTTTAATACTTATGCATCTGGTAACCAATGGCAACAGCCATTCCCATCTAGTTATGGAAGATATCCACCTCAACCTTAGAACAACCCTCAAATGCTTGGCTAAATTACCAAAACCCTGCACCCCAGTGGCAGCAGCCTCCCAAGAATTGGCAGTCACCTCTAGGAAATTGGTAACAAACATCTCAATGGAGAGGAGGACAGCAATGGCCAAATCAAACAACTAATTACATGCAGTCACCTCCTCAGCCCCAACAGCCTACTATAATGCCTCCACCTGCTAGCTCCAATTCAAATACACCTAAACCTACTCAGATACCATCTTAACCCTCACCTAACCCAAATAATAGACCACAACAACAACTAGTATATTCTGCTGATCCAAATCAATTCCCTGCATATGCTGTGAATGTAAGTGATATACATCTGCATTCGGGAACTACCTTGGCAGCTCCTTCAAGACCTGTCATTACTGAGCTTTCTGAGGAAGAAGTGGAACCTAACAAAACCCCCATTCAATCAGATGTACCTAAAAATCCTGAACCAATGGCAGTCAAACAGACTCCCCAAGAACCACCATTTCCACAAAGGTTAGAAACTATGAAACAAAAGGTAGTAGAAGAGGAACCCACCTTTGATATTCTAGAGCAATTGAAACATGTAGGTGTCAAGATTCCTCTATTTTAAGCCATAAAAGATGTTCCTATATATGGCAAAGCAATCAAAGAAGCATGCCTTAAGAAGCCAGGCAGAAAAAGGAAAGACCCCACTATGGTTCATGTGGTGGGACAATTGGCTGACATCATGCTTGGAAAAGTGACTGTTCCCAAATATAATGATCCAAGAAGTCCTGTGGTAGGATTTGTCATAAATAGAATCTGAATCAGAAATGCTTTGATTGATCTTGGAGCAGCCATAAATGTAATGACAAAGGATATCCTGCAACAACTAAATGTTGCAACTATGCGACCAACCCCTACTGTCCTGCAGCTTGCTGATAGCTCTACTGTTAAACTTGATGGGATAGTTGAGGATCTTGTGGTATCCCTAGATTCATGGGAATATCTAGCTGATTTCATGATACTTTCTCCTAAAGCTACAGTGGGAGGATACCCCATCATTTTGGGAAGGCCGTGGTTAGCCACATTAGATGCTTATATTAGGTGCCGGTCAGGAGACATGACCATCTCTGATGGGAGAAGCACTAAAACACTTGTTCTTTATCCACCTGCACAACCATCTCATGATATGGATAATCCTGTTTGGCCTCATATTGGTGAAGAGGCAGAGGAAACTAACTCTGTGGAACAGCTTATGATGAGAGACAGAAGTTCTTTCTTGTAGCTTCAAGAAGAGGAGGAGGGGTTGTCTAATATAATTCAAAATCTTTGTGAAGTGGAGGAAGCATCATACTCTCATTCTGCTAATCCAACGAGGATGCTTGTTCCAATTTTTCCTGCAGCATCAAGTATGTTACATACAATGCTTTCACAAGATATTAAGGTACCTAGCATTAATGAGATAACTATGGTTGACTTCACAACTCAAGTGGAAATTTCAGAAGAAAGATATCTCAATATTAATAGCAATTTGACTCAAGCACAACAGTTGTCCTTGGCAAATTTGTTAAAGAAACATAAAAATGCTTTTGCATGGGATTATCACGATATGAAAGGATTGGATCCTACATTATGCACCCATAGGATTTACATAAAGGAAGATTGTACACCAGTAAGACTACCACAAAGGAGAATCAACCCTGCACTAAGAGAAATTGTCAAAGAGGAATTGCAGAAGCTATTAGATGCAGGATTTATCTACCAAATCTCAGATAGCCAATGGGTGTCCCCTCTGGTTCTTGTGCCCAAGAAGGGAGTAAAATGGAGAGTATGTATTGATTATAGAGAATTAAATTTTGCCACCAAAAAGAATCATTTTCCCCTTCCTTTCATAGACCAAGTATTGGACTCACTTGCAAGAAAGCAGTACTTTTCCTTTTTGGATGGATTCAGCGGTTACAATCAGATTCATATTACACCTAAAAATCAAGAGAAAACAACATTTACCTGTCCTTGGGGGACACATGCCTACTCAGTGCTTCCATTTGGCTTATGCAATGCACCTGCAACTTTCCAAAGAGTAGTCATTAGCATATTTTCTGATATATCACATGATTGTATGGAAATCTATATGGATGATTTCACTACTTATGGTGCTACTTTTGAAGAAGCATTAGCAAACTTAGGTTAGGTGTTGGAAAGATGTGAAGACCACAACCTATCATTAAACAGTGTAAAGTGCTTCATGATGGTGCAGAAAGGTGTAGTACTTGGTCACTACATTTCTCCAAAAGGAATACAGGTAGACCTAGCAAAGATTAAAGTAATCATCAATCTGCCCATTCCTACAAAGAAAAAGGATGTTAGGAGTTTCTTCAGTCATGCAGGGTATTACAGATGCTTCATCAAAGATTTCAGCAAAATGGCATCCCCATTATATACTCTTCTTACAAAGGATGCTAAATTTTAGTGTAATGAAGACTGTGATAAAGCATTTTCTGATTTAAAGGTAGCCTTAAACCATGCTCCTGTACTTAAAGGCCCCAATTGGGAACTTGCTTTCCATATTCATACTGATGCATCAAATTATGCCATAGGAGCAGTTTTAGGCCAGAAAGAAGGAGTCATTGGGAATGCTATTTATTTTGTAAGCAAAAACTTACAGGGTGTTGAATTCAACTATACAGTGATAGAGAAGGAAATGTTAGCATTCATCTATGCACTTAATAAATTTAGGCACTACATAAGCGGTTATCAAATCTTTGTGCACACAGATCATGCAACCATTAGGTATCTCATGAACAAACCTCTCATATCTGGTCAATTAGCAAGATGGGTGTTGTTAATGTAGGAATTTGACATCACTATTGTGGATAAGCCAGGAAAGGCCAATGTGGTTGCAGACTTTCTTTCAAGAATGACTACATCAGAAGATAACCAAGTCATTGATAACTCTTTTCTTGATGAACGTTTGTTTTCACTCACTGTGCAAACACCTTGGTATGTTGACACTGCCAATTACCTAGTCATAGGAAGAGTCCCTCCTCACTTCTCTCCTAAGGAAAGAAGAGTACTAATTGAAATATCTTTTCCTTTTTCATGGATTGTTGGATGTTTGTTCTATATTGGACTAGACAATGTCATGAGGAGATGTGTGAGAGAAGATGAAACATATGACATTTTGCATGCCTCTCACAATGAACCTTGTGGAGGACATTTTGCAGCAAAGCGAACTGCAATGAAGATTTTGAATGCAGGTTATTATTGGCCTACACTATACAAGGATGCAGCAAGATATACCAAGAAATGTGATAGTTGTCAAAGGATGGGATGGCCAACAAATTATGATGAGATGCCCCTTTATCCTTAGCTTGTGATTACTCCATTTGATAAATGGGGATTAGATTTTGTGGGACGTATTGATCCTCCATCTAATGGTAAATCCTATATCTTAGTATGCACTGACTATGTAACTAAGTGGGTAGAAGTTAAAGCCATGAAGCATGCAAGAGACAGTAAGGTTGCATAATTTCTCTATGAGGAAATATTTACATGGTATGGAGTTCCCAGAGAATTAGTGACTAATCAAGGAGCTCAGTTCACCTCAACTCTAGTTGTAGCACTAGTTAGGGAATACAACATAAGACACAAGAAGTCTACTCCTTATCACCCCCAAGCTAATGGCCAAGTTGAAGTGACTAACAGAGAAATAGAAGCCATCTTGACCAAAACTGTGGCTATTCATAGGAAGGATTGGGCAAATACCAGAAGCTGTCTGGGCCTACAGGACAACCTAGAAAACAACTAATAGTTTTACTCCTTTTGAGTTACTTTATGGCAAAACAACCATGATGCCTATTGAATTTGAACATAGAACTCTTCAGACTACACTTGACTTGGGGATGGATCTATCTAAGGCACAAACAGAAAGAATCATGCAACTCATTGCTTTGGATGAGATGAGAAAAGCAGCTTTACATCATACAGAAGTGGTACAGAATCAGAGAATCAGGTGGCATGACAAATACATCAAAGATAAGAAGTTCCAGCCTGGTGATTGGGCTTTGCTTTATGACTCAAGGTATCAGGAGAATGTAGGAAAATTACAGACAAGGTGGTTAGGACCATATGAGGTTGCTGAAGTGTTTTCCAATGGTGTTGTTCAACTTACTACTATTGACCCTGTCAAATTTAAACTATTAGTCAATGGTCATCGACTCAGGTTATATCACAAGTCAGCCTCCAAAGAAGACTTCTTGCAGCAATTCACTCAACATGCAGCTCCAGAACTTCCTGCAGCCAAAGGTAGTGGACCTAGTGTCCCTCCTTCTAGCTAACCAAGGTACAGAACTTGTCATAATAAAGATTTCCACATTCGTGGGAGTCCACTCTTTCACTTCTTCGCCCATCCACCCACCCATATCCATTCTTCTCTCTTCCATCATGTGTATTGATTACACTTCATCCCATCTCACTTCAGCCCACTCCACCTTCATTCATTACTCAAAAAATTCTTAAGCATTGCCCTTTACTTTCTCCATGATTTTTGCAACCAATCTTCCACAAATAAAGGTACACACTTTAATAATTCTCTCTTAATTATCTTATGGTTCCTTCATTTAATTATTGTACATTAATATCGATATTTCTTGTAGCATGTCATTATTCCCTTCCTTGTCCTATCACGCATCAAATCCACATGTGTGGACACATGCCTAAATTAAGGTTGGGGAGGGAGTGTCAATATGATGTCCACGTGTCAGTCCATCCATATGTTTTATGCCTGAATGTCAGTAAAGTTTTGAATTTGAATGATTTGAATCTTGAGTGAGGTGATGGCTTGCAAGTGTGAGATGACAACCTTCATCAATCATTCATTAATGCCTGTACCACCCTTGTCTTGCATTCCCAAGAAAAGAAGCCGTAAAGGAAAATGTAGATAGCATGAGTTATTGAAAATTTAATAGGATTGCAGGAAGGTGAAGCTAGTTTTCAAACTTTTTGCAAAGAAAAAAAACTTTGCAGTGTGATTGTTTTCAAGCAACTAAGTCATGGGAGGAGGATTAATTCAGAATGAACCCACAGTTCATGATGTATTATTGTAGGATGCACTTAGCCAAGCTGAATTTAGAAATTGTGGATGGATGGACTATTTCTTAAAGTTAAATGGTTTTGATGAAAATATTGCGCTAGAATTTGCTGAGACATTATTTGATGGTAAAGCCATGGTAAGAGGATTGGAGGTGTTGGCCACTGAGGAGAGAATTGCAGAAGTTACAGGTCTACCTATTGATGGCGAAGAATACCATGTTCCCAGAGATGCCAGGTCAACTAGGGCCAAGTTTACAGAACCTAGTGATCCACCATTGACTATAGATAAGCAGGGAGCCAAAAGGACCTCTCTGCCTGAACCGTGGAAATAGGTAGCTGTCCATGTGGTGAAGTACATTACTTGCAAAGGTCGGCAGTCAAACCTTCACTTTGTACATTTCAAATTATTGAATCATATGAGACATGGAAGAAGAATGAACGTGCCAAATGTGCTTTACCACCTTCTCTCGATTATGGCTATTGAAACCCAAAAAGGTAGGCCTAATTCTATCTCTCACCACTGTTTAATCAAATTGCTTGTTGAGAAGTCTCTGTATGATGTATCCGATATGACTTGGGAGGAATTTCTGAATATTGATCAAATTAGACCTAGTCATTTGCGACCTATGGTTGTGCCACAACATCATAGAACTAGGAGAAGGATATGTTCTGTTGAAGCTACTATGGGAGCTTCAACTTCCAGTGCAAACCCTCCTACAACAAAACAAGCTATTGAGATTAGCTCTTCTGAAGCAGAGCATGCAGACAAAGAAAATTCTTTAGATTCTAACAATGAGGATATTCCTCTTAGCAATTTAATTCAAACTAGGGCACAGAGGAGAAGGGCAGAAATAAAGAAGGGCAAAACCAAAAAGAAAACTGCAGAAAGGAAGGTGCTACACTCTAGGAAATGAAAAGCTGACACTGTTCTTCCTGCAGTCGAAGAGCAACATGAAAGCCCTTCTAGTAAATCAAGACCTACTGAGCCTGCCTTCGGTGCATCTACGCAGACAAGCCCTAGGGTTGATGAAATGACAGCTAAAGATACAGAGGCCCCAATGGGGCATGAGAATGATGTAGAAAAAGACATAATTAAGGAAGCAACAGATGTAACTCTGGCAGACCTTGCCACCGTTACTGAGTATATTGAGAGACAGGAACATGAAGATAAATAGGAGTTCCTACAACAAGACACCCTGCAGCCAGAATTGGCCAAGCAATCAAAAACCCTGTAGCCTATGCTACATGAAGATCTACCATTTGTGCCAGGAAAGCCTTTGGTAGGCATACACAGACCTCTTGATTTTTTAATTCACATGGTAGCCATGAATCTGTGGAATGAAATACAGAGGAGAGAAAAGGAATGGAAGATGGAAAAATGCAGATTGAAGAATGAAATTCAAAAGAAGGACGAAGAGATTAAAGAAAAGAATATAGAAATTGCAACTTTAAAAGAGAGAGTGGATAGTATGGCATCATTGGTGCCTCAGGTATTAGAATGCAGGACTCCCCCAAGAGTCTATGCTCTGCATTTAAAGGAAAGGTACCTCTCTTTTAAGTTAGCAAGGATTGTTTCTGGTTTAAACCCTTTCATTGAATCTCCTCTTGAATTTTTCAATGCTTATAGGATTGCTTCTCCAGAAATAAAGAATTTGTTGTGTGAATTTTATTTACATATTTTTGCTGTGTCCCAAGACCATGAGTGGAACCCCTTGTTGTATGTTGGGGATGTTCAGTTGAGGGCATTTATGTCCTGGATGCAAAATGAAATTAGTTGGGGACTATAGTTCATGGCTTATAAGCAATTAGAATTCAACACTCCATTGCCTGTTAGAGCTGAATCTGGAAATCTAGGAAGCATTTTCAATGATTGGCATAGAATGCTTTATAGGCCAAGTTATGGTAACAGAATCCTGCCTGAAAGAGAAGCAGCTTACAGAGAATATGAGAAGATGGCACACACTGTTGGAGACTCTGTGAAAGGACATTTGACACAAAGGTGGAATGGTTTATCTAATGAGCTAAAACAAGCAGAGCCTCACTCTCTACAGAATTATGTTGCAGCATGTAAAAGAGTGGACAGATATATTCAGATTGGAAGGACAAAGGGCCAATTCTGGCTTCCCTTAATCTTTCAACCACCTATCCTATTGTGGTCAGTGCCAAATTATAGATTTTACCAATATGATATTGTTGAAGAGTGACAAAGATGGAGCAGGTTGGATAGGCAGCAAGGGTTCTATTGGTATCCTACCTCACGCACCAGAGAGACTGATATTGGACAATTGGCAGTTGCTAACTTCAGAGCATTAACCAAACAAAAGAACAACCCTTCCTCTACTAGAGGACCAGCAAAGTTTTAGGTTGGGGAGAGTGATGAGTCTAGTTTATGACTCAATTTTGTTAAACTTTATTATCCATTTGCTATAGTTATCTTGGACTTTGGTACTTTAATCCTGATCTTTTTATGTCATTACCTCAAAGCTATAACTTGTTGAGCATAGGTCATTTCTTATATCCTTTTATGGCAAAGACATGCTATTTGAACTATCTATGTTAATTTTACATATGGTTAATGAATGTTACTCCTAGGTAGTTACATATGTGCAATTATTGTGTGTACTAATATTGTTATGCAGACATACTCGACATCCACAAAGTGAGGAAGATTCTGTTGGTTGGTCGCTTACCATAAAAGTCAAACATGATGATCGTTCAAATGTCAAATGGAGGGAAGGCAACCGCCTTGCAACTAATCTTAAATACCTGTTGAGCGAATTTAGGAGTTATTGTTATGCTAAATCTACGTTAAATCAACTCACTTGACTAGATTCCCCTGCATGTGTAACCTTCTTTCCACTTTCTATGTTTTCCATAATGTGGTGGCCTCCTAGTCTGTTGGAGTTGACCGCCCTACTGGTTAGTTAGTTTTGTAGTCTTTCTTCTATAAATAAGACTCTAATACTCCTTTTGTGGGAGTTGTTGATTATTCAGATATTATACTTGCATTATCCAGTTTTCAGTAATACAGTTATAATGTTCAGTTGTACTCATCTTTTCGAATGAATAAAATAAAGTTGTAATTCTGCATTTCTGAGTTTACATTTGTCTTAGGGAATGCTCATCCAAGGGGGCCCACTTGGTGAGAATTCTACCCTCTAGTTTAGTTACATTTTCTGTTAAGCATTTAGTTAAATCTGGCATTGAATGTTCCTACAGCCACTAGAATTCTATTCTGTGTCTATTCCTGCAGCCAAAGCAGACAGAGTAGTTTCTTGTTTGTTTGCCTAGACTTTTACTTTTTGTCATGTACTTGATTCCAGAATAGCTGTTGGTAAATGTTCAGCATTCCTGTTATTTCCTTTCTAGCAGTTTATCTTCAGCATTATGTCTTTCTTAGCTATAGAATGAACATGGCTACTTTAGAAGTTCTTAGTGCACATATCATGCTAACCCATTTCAAGTTCACGTCCCTAGGTTGACAAGTGAAATGCATCTCCATAGTGATTAAGATAGCTACTCAGTTTAGATGTCCAATCTCTGAGTTACAGTTTTAAGAGCTTAGTTGTTAAATCATTGTAAGAGACCAACACTATCATTGAAAAACTAGGCTTGTGGATCACCAAGAAACTTGAAACTCCAAGAAAGCATGTAATGTACATCCATAAACATGTCCACAAAACCACAAAGACAAACATTCATATCTAGAGGAATGCAGAACATTCCAACATGCCTTCAACAAAACCTTACTCTACCAGAAAACATGTCGGTACTCTATCATGCATAACTTCAACAGCTAAAGGACAAATGATTTGAAAACTTGGAATTATCACCTACATAGCACCCTAAACATAGTTCCAAAACCGCATATTCATAATTGCAAATGCAGAGGAATGCAGAGCAATCTCCTAGACAATCTTTAGAGGAAGTCATCCTATAGCAGAAACTTTCACCAACTTTCAGAGGCCAAACCTTCTTTGTATCAACACATGCATTCTTAAGAACAATAGGAGAGATCATACAATATGCTTCAGGCCACCAGTAACATCTTCCCAACATCAACAACACATCTAATCATCTTAGTGTTTCTAATTCACATATTAATATATCTTAATATGTCTTCTTGATGCTTCTAATTCCCATCTTAATATAACCTCATACTCAACTCTACATTGATCAAGGCATGACATCCAACCATGAACTTTAGTAACCTCATTATATTCAACATGACATCCAACCATGAATTGTATCTTCTCTGCAAGATAGGACATGACATCCAACCATGAACACCATCACACATCGATGATAGTGTTGACATCAATGACAACCTTGTGATAGTGTTGACATTAATGACAACCTTAGGAACCATATGTGTAACACAAACATGCTAATATAACATGATTTTGACATAATAAATCATGCTAACAACCTCACAAGATAAGGTGTGAAAACATCTAAAACAATATCAAATAATTATTACAATTGAAGGGGCTCATCCCAAACATGGATGTATCATAACTAGCATAAGAGGATATAATATGTACAACTATGCTTTTAGTATGATGGTCTTAAGGACCTAGTTTACAATGTTTACAAAAACCTATAACAAAGAAGAGACACAAGAAGCATCTAATACCATGTGAGTCCAATATGCTATCAAATGAGCATCCTCCAAGTTTGTCTACCCCAACAATGGTTTAGCACCACCCAATCATGTGGAACCCTCAATCCCACCTCATTGTCTTAGGAGACAGTCGAATTGGGTATTAATCACACTCACACAAATAAGGAGTACATGGAAAAACTCATGTCAATCAATACATACAACAACACATGTAGCAACCCATAATAATGAATACATACAATAGTATATGTAGAAAAACTCATGCCAATAGGAGTATAAAGAGGATACCAAAAAAATTTCATGTATAAGGGTTCCTCACACCTTCAATGCACATAATTCAAAATACAAAAAGAATCCAATATGCATTCACAAAGGTTTCCACACCATCAATGCATGCAATTTAACACATATGAATAAATACCAACAACATACATGTCACCAACATACATGTAGGGGTCTCAACACATGTCGGATACCAAATCTACTAATAAGATAGGATGAGGATCCTAGAAGTAAGCCAAGGACTGTCAATACACTAGCACAACAACTATATATAATGTTGAGAAGGAAATCATACCTCGTATGAGGTTACTCAACAACATTCATGAAATTCCAAGAGTTGTGGCATGTCCTCTGCATCCAAGTCCAAATCCTTGCGAAGTATTCGATGCATGGTGTAATTATCTTATTTAATCAGATGTTTTATTTAACCCCAATGTGTTTATGTTATTAATTGGTTAAAATATCAACTATCTCTATCCATGAATGCATTTAAAATCCAAGTAAGTGGTGAGAGGCCACTCCTTTCCTACTTTGTACCTTAGTCCTAAGTGCCCTATGGCCTAAATTACAATTTTGGCTTGGCATGAAAATCAATGCAAAAAGTCATGGCACATTGATCAATGATGCAAAATCACAATATATTAAGGAGACTATTCATCTCACAAAATAAAAATGTCAAACATTGTTTTAATTTTCAATTTTCATTTTTAAAAGATAGGAAAACCCATAAAAATCCCCAAATTCAATGTTGATTACATCATCATGAACCTTCAAAAAATGTATCCTAAATTACACACAATTCTCAAATTTCAATTATCCTCTATATTGTAGTAAATGCACAACAACATTCTTTCCTATTCACATTTTTTTAGGAATATTTAAGAAAATTTTGCCATAATCTTGGCTCTATTCTTGCATTTTTCAAATTTAAAACAATGCCTAAAAAGATGAAAATAAATATAATAAATCATTCCTATAAGGAGAAGCCATATATCTCCACCTAATATGGCATGACAATGAATAAGAAACCTTTCAATTATAAGTCACAAGGAAAATACCTTTCCAATTCAATTTGAAACAATAGAGAAGAGGGGTTTTTCTTAGGAATACACCTTCAATAATAAACCAAGAAATACAATCCTCCATCCATTCCATTCCCAAGCACAATCTAAATCCAAGCATCTCTAGTTTACATCCATTTTCAAAAGAGGAGAAGAGAGGGGGGCTGGGATGGGTAGGTTTCCAAAAATATAAAGTGAATCAAAATAAACTTTTATTTTTTCATTGTATACTTCTTCCTCTATTTTGTTATTTTAAAATTACTTACGCAAAAATAACATTTTCAAATATAACTAGATCAATAGAAATGATTCAATAAGGCAAATACAATACAATTGACTTACATTGATATTTTTCAAGGAAATAATTCAATAAGACTATACTTATGCAATTAATTTAATATTTCCCTATAACCAAGGCAATTGAATTAAGTTTCCACTATAATGCAATTCTATAATTTCCTATAAGCTAATATTTTATTTCTAAAGAACAATGGTTCACTTTAATCCCCTTCCACTAAAAATAAATATGCAATAACCATTTTTTACCAAAGTGCAAATATTATTTTTTGACTTAAGCATTTAAATATTTTTGCAAATGCAACAAGCATGCATTTTGAAATAAATTTAAATGCAATAAAATAATATAAAGTATCCATACACAAAAGACTCACACACTCTTTATGGGTTTGCACAACATGCATATTCTAGAATCACCATTGATTCAGATATGGGGTTACATAGGGATCCACAAAACTCATCTCACACTGAACTTGAGTGAGTTAGAGGTTAACACATGTTTTACCCCAAAATGACCATCACGAATATATCCAACATTTCGAGAAATCCTATACCTACAGACTCAAATCAAACATTGGGCGTACCAACTCCACATAATAATAGCCAAAGTGACATAAACCACCCAACATGATATTAAATCATCGCTTCTTACTGTAAATCATCTATGACTAGCATGATTCAAGGAACAATATTGAAAATAATTCATAATGATGAATCAGATGTAATGATCTCACCTACACCAAATATAGTGAAAATAGTGAAGCTAAAACATTGTAATAATCTAAATATATAAACACACAACATATGTATCTCATAATACGTAGTTGGAAATCTCAATGCCAACACAAAACCTCATCAAGAACACATTGATGGTCATACAAAACATCACAACAAAAGTATCTATAGTACACAATTAAAATACCTTGATGTTACAACAAGGCCTCATAAAAAAGTTCAATGCAATGAATTATAACACAAATCTCACAATACACTGTCAAAACACTCAATACAACATATAAATTGAATAGCATACAAGGCATAAATACTACTAGAATTATAAGGGATTAATTAGTTTAGATGTGACTTTAGGTATAAACTCACTTTGAAGCTTCTTTCCCCTTTTAAATTCTATCTTAAGTGCTCCACAGAGAAATGGGACTAAAACATATTTTAATATGTTATTATTTCGTAATGGACCTACATTCATTATAATTTTAAAAAAATAATATTAAAGAAAACATAATACATATTATAATTTTTGTAAATCTAATACTACATAATACATAATACAAAATGACATTTCCAAATGATTTCATTTGATCTCCCAAAAGGTGAAGCAAAATTGTTGGTTTTGTTGGTATTTTGATAGGTGTCGAGGAGGCTCCATCAGGTGTTTGATTTAAGCTTAAGGAGGTCATATCCAAGGAGGTTTGATCTAGCACCCTTCAATCAAACCCCCTTAAATGGAACCCCTCTAGGATTAAACCATTATTTTAAAAAAAAATGTGATAAATAAGGAAAAATTCAGTATATACCACAAGTGGCACACACTATTGTGGGATCAACCAATTATTGATCCCTTTTTTATCTAGATACCAAAACATAAATTATCCTTAGTCACTTTTGGTTGCATATGAAATCTCCAATAGAAGGTAACATGAGAATACCACATTTCATGTGGGCCCTAATAATCTTCATGCGTCTCAAAGAGTGTGTTATAACAAATTATGACCTTGTTTAAGCCAAAGTATAACATGTCTTTCACATACAGAGTGTCTTCGAGGAGAGTAAACCTTTGAGGAAGATTTCCTAGAATTAGTGAAATATTAAATCCAGTTAAGTGTTCATGTAAGGAACCCAATAAGATAAATAAAAACAATGCATATTGATATACATAGTAAAGATAGCAATAGAATGCTTTATATTATCTTCATAGTGCCACTTCAAGAGGGCAATGTCCCAATCTAACATACACTCCAATTACAAATATCCAAGATAAATTCCACTTGAGAAGTTATTACAATATAAGGGTCTTACTAAAGGTACTTACTACTATTCGATGCATGTGGGATAAATACTTTTATTCTTATTTACCACATGGGCAACTTACAAAGCATAAGCACCCAGTATAATATTAACAAATAATTTTTTTTAATCAGTGAACACTTTTTTTTACCGGAGCTATGAATTGGTGAGGCCACAATACGGGGTCCCTCATCCCCAAGCATGAACACTTAGTAGTTTGAACACATCCACATTAGAATCCAACTATGGAAGACCAAGAGTCACAACTTAGAATTCCACATTAGATGTCCCTATGGGGATTTGAACTTGGGTCTCCTCAACAAGAACCCAATGTTTCAACCAATAAACCTCAACCCCTTGGAAAATATTAACAAATAATTAATACCTATAGCATAATGAGGATTCATAGGATTACCTTCACCTCAAGAGGTTCTATGCCTAACTAGCGGGAATTCCAATTGTACATAAAAAAAAAATTTAAAAAAAAATTTAAAAAATGAAAATAGTAAAGAGAAATAATCTATCCTTTGGTGAAAACCACTTCGGTGGCGCATTGGATAAGTACCATGATGAAAACCTATTTATAGGTGCCATGTGTAGTACCCTTGCATTTACCATCTACTAGATAACCACTTCAAGACTTCCACTTTCCACTCATTTATCTTGTATACACCTAAAAATGGCTAAGTCAAATTATTTATTTTAATTCTTATTCTTCTATCAATTAAATAAATATTTTAATTTATTTAAATGATTCACATCCCTCTTATAATTAAATAAAAATCAATTTATTTAATTAAAATCCCTAAATTCTTCTAATGTCTCATATAATTAAATAATCCTAAATTATTTAATTAATCCCAAATTCCTCTATTCCAAAGTCCAAAATTCTATAAATTCCACATCACCTTTTCCACCTCACCTTTCCACCTCACCATGTTGCACACATAATTAAATATTTTAATATTTAATTAGCTAATATTCCCTCACCCACATGTCCTATTTATCCTCTAATCAAAATCAGTTAACTCATTAGTCAAATCAGTTATCTAATTAATCAATTCACTTAACTAGTTAGTCTATTCAGTTAACTCCTCAATCTATTCTATTAACTCCCATAACTCATGAAAGGAGCTTAGACACTTGTCCTCTTCTGATTCACGCACATTCCCTGAAGCTTCCTCAACCGTACACATCACAAATAATTCCTCCAGTCATAGATCTATTGACACTTGGATTTGGCCTCTCTTGAGTCTATAAAAGGAACCCTCATTCCCTCATTTCATCCACTCAAGCATTCGTAATTTTACTCTGCAGGAATCCTACCAGCGTGCCTTTGGCAAAGTTATCTCCATTTGCATTCACACAACACCATTATCACAATAATCATCTAATCATGTCTCCATCAATCCATCTCCATTAGTATTGCATTGTAGTGTGATCTCCATTGCATTGTCCACCTACAGCCGTTCTACTCTTGTCATCTTCAACAGTAAGGAAGTACACACTTCTGAGAGCTCCATTACCATCAAGATCAAGAAGAGATATGGCAACAATGGAAGCATAGAGGTAAATTGGTCTTCGAAGGTATATTCTTCATTTACTTGTATTTACATCAATTTCCATTGAGTTATTGGATGTTTAGTTGTTTAATACTATTGTTCACATTTTCCACTAACATTTCTGATGCCCATCGTGGGGCCTAGCCCCATTTTTTAACCTCCATTTGAGTTTTCTTATGAATCTGCTATTTTAATAGGTCAATTCTGCACATTCATGTTCCAAACTTGCGCATTTACAGATTCTTGCTACGCATCCATAGTTCTGCGTATCCACATCGTCTTTTTGCATAAATATTGCACATACACTGTTCCTGCGCATTCATCAATTAGTTCTACGTATATGTGTTTTTGCGCAAACACTAAGCAGTCCTGTGCATCCACCTTCTTTTTCTACACATTTAAATGCTATCACAAGAATTGTAATGTTTCACAAAGATTTTCCGTACTAACTTTCATTTGCAGGTGTTAGGAGCTGGACTTAGTCATTTTAGCTGCATTCTTAAGCCACCTAGAACTAATTAGGGGAAAGTAAGTTAATATGTTCATGCAAATCATCACATAGACATAACTAGGAGGAAAATAAATCATTTTGTTGCATCACAACTTGCATCTAGTCCCAACCTAGGGGTTAAAAACTGAACAATTTCTTTATGTTTTACTATCTTGCACTACAATCTATCACATAGCTTAATAAGGGAAAGTAACACTTGTTTATTTCTTCAAGCAACAATCTACACCTAGACTTGTTAGAAGGTTAAAATAAACAAAAATCTTTTCCAAGTTATTGCTATCTTGTTAAAAAATTATGTGCTTGATAGATTAAACACATTTAGTTTCTTTATTTTTAACTAGGGGGATAAAGAACCAATGTTCTCTATATTTTCAAAATGATGATAGGACTATGCTCTCCCCTTTCTTAGGTGACCAAAATGCCAAAATCATCATTTTGCATGTGTAACCTTTAGAAAGGCCTGCGCTTGGAATTCTTTCCTTCCAAGTGGGACGACCTTAAGCAATAATGGACTAAAGCCAAGCCACTTCCAAGTCGCTATAAATAAATTGTGTTTGTGACAAAAGTTGCAAACAACGGGTGTTGTTGTGTTACATTGACAAATATTTCCCCCAAAACCCTGTGGAGCGTAACCTTTGCAGGCTAGGAAGCCTCCTTATCAGAGCGAATTGCCACACGTGTAACCACCCGAACGGATGTCCATACTAAAAAGCCATTTGTTCTTAGAAAGCCAAAAACCCCTATTTGTTGACGCAGGAGGTCAGACCTCTGAAGCCATCCAATGTCATACACTCATCTAGTGTAGAGACAGAAAGTTTAACTCTTCAAAGGAACTGTAACTTGATATGCGTGAGAAGTGAGTGCCATGGAGGGGAGCCGATGCTATCACGTTACTAACTGTTTGCCTTTATGGAAGTGACTGGTGTAAAAACCAAGTTGGAATTCAACGAATATTGACTTGGCCATCCATAGGATTGTACTTGCTTGTTTTTCATTTATCAAAAAAAAACTTGTTTCAAATAATTATGACAACCTCTTGCTTGTTGTGTTTTCTAGCAATAACTTGAATCAAAGACAATACTTCAAACTTTTGAACATCCTAGGAAATCATGCGAACAAACCAAAATTGAAAATCTGAAACAAAAAGGACAACACTTTTATAGATCTGCACATACACTCCATCTTGTTGCACATTTGTCAAACATTGCTGCGCATTTACTCCTGTTGTGCTTTTACACAATCTTGTTGCGCATCTGTAAAATCCTATTGTGCATATACTCTTTCTATGCATTTACAACGCAGTTCTATGCATACAAAGTTGCACATTCGTTGTACAGTCCTGCGCATATACAACACAGTCCTGCACATCTGACACTATGCATCCAAAATAGAGAGAACTGCCCAACATTTTGAGGAGAAAAATTCATTTTAGCATACCCATTTTTGCATAGATTTCATTTGAGAACTCAAGAAAACCATAGGATTCCATTTTCGTACCCATTTTCCCAAAACATTTCACCTTGCCATAACACACCTAGTCGTCCAAATCAAAAATATCAAACGAACAAAACAAGATTCCCACTAAGGTGTCATTAAGATTCTCCAACTTCAAAGCAAAAATCTAGTTAGTTTCATAAACAGGATAAATCATCCTTCCCTCGAAACTACACTAGTGTGATTTTGATAAAAGAAGTAGTCTATATCAAATAGCGGTGATCAACTCTCCCTACTTTGACTACCTTTTAGCTCAAGAGCACATTTGTTTGAACAACGGAAAATAAAAAATCTGAACCTTAGTAAAATCTTTTCATCTCAACCACACCAAAAACATCCAACATTCAGCCACACCTCAAAAATTGCATGGTTCAAACTAGATCTCAATCTAAATAAAAACAAAACATGGGTTCCCTTCATAATAGTGGACATAATTCTGATGATGAGGAGATTGGTCAAGAGGAAATCCTTCAACAACTTCAAGACCCAAAATTCTGAAAGGTTATGGATAGGGTAGTTACCATAGATCCTCATAAGTATTTTCTCATGTTAGCTCAACAAGGAGCCAAATTACCCTCTGATTTTGATCTCTCAAATCTAAGAGAGAACAATGCCTCCAATGAAGTTGAGTCATTGAAAGATGGTTCCAAACTAGACAAAGGTGCTCCCAAAACTGACAAAAATACTTCCAATTTGGAGAAGGGTAAGGATACAATCAATCCCTTGGACATATTAACAACGCAAATCCAAGCCTTACAAAAATAGTTGGTAGACATCCAAAGTGGGAAAACCACAAAGCACTACTCCCTTGAAGATATATCACCATATCCATTTGATAAATCTTTGATCATGATACCTTTTCCCTCAAGGTTTGAGGTTCCTAAATTCAACAAGTATCGAGGAAAAGGTGATCCAAGAGATCGTATCAGGGAATTTAGTGCCGCATGTCTAGAAGTCGCACACAATGAAACTTATCTTATGCGACTATTCCCAAGAAGTTTAGGAGGGCAAGCTATGGAGTGGTTCTCTCACCTACCTCCCGGTATCCGTACTTTTGATGAGCTAGTGGATAAATTTGTAACACATTTCTCGTACAATATCGAACATGAAATCTCCATGTTGGATCTTTGTAATAACAAGCAAAAAGGGGGAGAATCCTTCACCTCTTTCCTACAGAGATGGAGACAACTTGCAAGCAAGTGTCCCTACCACATACCAGAGAAGCAAAGAATAGAAATGTTTGTGCACAATCTATCCACTGAACTCAGCTATCAAATCCAAATACAATGTCCAACTACTTTAAGTAAGGTCATTGAAATGGGGATACTCATCGAGAAAGCCTTGATAGCAAAGGGGAAAATAAAGCTATACAAAGACACCCCTAGTTCTAACAACAATATGGACAAGCTGTGAATTTGGACCAAGAACAAACCCATTATAAACGATGGTGTGGTAGATGCTAAAAATGTAGTGCAAAAGCAACCAATCTTCACTCTATCAAAACCACAAAACAATACGCCAACCAACAAGCCTCCAAGTAATGAGCAAAGATCTACAAATTTTCCTCCTAGGAGAAAATTCACAATACTAGGAGAATCTCTCGAATCTACCCTTAGGAAGTTAATAGGGAGCAACCTCATAACACTTCCACCAGTGCGTGATTATGAACCAAAAGTTAAACCCGCTTGGTGGAATGATTCTGACTTTTGCAAGTATCACCGAAACAAAGGACATAAAACTAACGACTGTTAGGTGCTAAAGCACACCATTCAAGACTTGTTGGATCAAAAACAGATATCACTTGATGGTCATGCCTCTAATGATGATCATTTAGTATTCAAGAATCTAGTCCCCAACTATGAGAAGGGAAGTTCTTCAAATCAAAACAAAAGTGGGGCTAACAACGCCAACTATACAAATGTGTCATATGACTATGTTGTTAACCACATTTCTGAAAGTGATTCACATATCAATGTGATCACTATAAATAAAAGCCCTGATTGTAATGTGACCACTCTCCGTGGAAAGGTTACTCTTAAAGGAGCTCCGTCCAAACCATCTCCTACATCTGACCAATACAACGTCCTAGACCAACTCCACAAAACACCTGCGCACATTTCTATTTTGGAGCTTTTGCATCTATCTCTGTCTCAAAAGGCCATCCTTGAACAAGCTCTTTTGGAAACTACCGTCCCAACCAATTTAGTCGAAGAACAGTTTCAGACCATGGTAGGTCATCTAACCACACCTCATTTCCTCTCATTCACAGAAAAGGATGATATGTCACTTACCCAACCACACAACACATCACTCCACATTGAAGCCTTCATCCATAAGCATAAAATAAAAAGGGTTCTAATAGATGAAGGAGCGGGTTTAAATATTTGCACCTTAAAGCTAATCCTTGCGTTGGGGTTTTCTAAAAATGCCATTGATCCCAAAAAGAAAATTACCATCAAGGCTTACGATGAAGAGGAGAGAACATCAAAGGGGACTGTTGTTTTGCCAATTAGAGTGGGACCAATAGTAAAAGATGTAGTGTGTTAAGTGCTTAACATGGAACTCACATATAATATTCTCCTTGGAAGACCTTGGATACAGGCAATGAAGGCGGTGCCATCCACCTATCACTAGTGTATCAAGTTCCCCCATGATGGCCAATAAATCACCATTCAAGGTGATTCCAATCCATTCCAATATTGCAACTCCATTCAATCCAAGCTTGAAGTTGTAATTCCCACTAACCATGCCTCTGCATCATCCTCATCCCGTATCGACCTAGCTTCACTCCCTTCCACTTCCAAAACATCCGAACTTAATCTCAAGCTCAAAGACAAGGGTGTTGGAGAGTATACCATTGCATAATCCTTTTGCCTAGCACAACTACCTATATCTCCTAAGTCCTATGGAAAGCCATCCATGATCAAGCCCAAGTCGGTCGAGACTACTAAAGGCCCTTTTGTAAAATGGGGAAGCCTATCCGATGAGAGTTATGAGAAGGACATTCTTCAATAGCTCTACAAAGATGAAGACAGTAATCCAAAACCACAAAACCCTCCATCCCAATTGCAAAATAACCAATATGGCCAAGGGTTCTCCACCTTGCAAAGGATGGGATATGACGGTCATGGTCCTATAGGATTAAGGAAATTAGGTATCACCGAACCAATCCAACCTTCTTCTCTAGCAGCCCGAGACACTACTGGGCTAGGCTACAAAGGAAAAGAAAAGGTCAAAATCCAAGAAAAGTATAAAAAAAGGTAGGGACACTGCTTCTACTAACCTAGTAGAGCAGATTCAATGACTACAAGAATGGAGTGACACGGACTCAAATGAATATGAATGGGATAGTCTTTCCGAACTATCTTGTGACGAAAAAGATGTTGATGTGGTTCAACAATATGCTCCACAACACATGAGGGACAAAGATCTAGGTCTAGACCTCTAGAGTCCATTCTGCACAATACTGAAAGTGAGTTTCCCGAGGAAGGAATGATGTCACACTTGACAGATCAACTTGAGGAGAGTACCATCATAGACTTTGTAAATGCTCACACTAGCCTAAACAACTCCTCCATCTTAACCATATCTACCCTTGAAACCAATCAACCCAATGACCCATTACCCTTGGTGCACCCCGAACTCATAGACTGGGATTTACAAGATGAACCCCTTGAACTTGATACTTTCCAAAATGACGATGTCATCATAGATTATCTGGAACTTAGAGACCATCTACCCGCAGGGGATCACAAAACTAGCTACGCCATAGAAATCAATGACAAGGCGTATTTTGGAGAGAGTGCCAAGCCTTTCAGTCACAAAAATGTGAAAATAAAAGATAGATCTAATGGTGAAAATTGCTCAGCGGTAGTGTTAGATCGTGAAAATAGTAAAAAAAAGACGCATCCAATGATGAAAGGCTTGACACTCTTCCCAATTTGACACATCAGGAAAGGTCCTCCATTTTGATGGAACCAGAAGAACCTATCAGCATCGAAACAGAAGATAATCTAAGGATAATTCATCTGGCATAATCTTTATCTACACAAGAAAAGCCGGCATTCATCGAAATCTTCAAGCGGAAACAGTTTAACTTTGCTTGGTCATACGTGGATATGCTAGGACTGGATCCAAACCTTATAATGCATCATTTGTCACTATCTCTGGGTGCTAAACCAGTCAAACAAAAACTATGGAAAATGCATCCGCACATTGCACTCCTTGTGAAGGATGAACTAAAGAAGCTACTCTAATGTTGGTTTCATCAGACCAATCGATTATCTGGAGTGGATTTCAAATATAGTTCATGTTTCCAAACCAGATGGAATGGTGAGACTATGTAACGACTTCAGAGATTTAAACAAGGCTTGTCCCAAGGATGACTTTCCCTTGCCCAACATCGACATCATTGTCGATCTAACTGCAGGTCATACCATGTCATTAATGGACGGATTTTCTAGCTATAACCAAATCAAAATAGCGCTAGAAGATCAACACAAAACTGCATTCACATGTCCATGGGGTACCTATTGTTGGTGCATCATGCCATTCGGACTGAAAAATGTGGGGGCAACATACCAAAGGGCCATGACCACTATCTTTCATGACATGATGTACACCATCATGGAAGATTATGTAGATGATATCCTTGCCAAGTCAATTACTAGAGAACAACATCTACAAGTCTTGGACAATATTTTGACACGTCTAGAGCAATTTAATGTGCAGTTAAATCCAAAAAAGTGTGTTTTCAAAGTAACATCCGGTAAACTCCTTGGATACATCATAGCAACTAATGGAATAGAGGTGGACCCAGCCAAGGTTAAAGCAATCATGGAAATGCCGGGCCACCTAAAAATCTGAGTCAGTTGCGGTCTCTACAAGGAAAGCTGCAGTCAATCAGAAGGTTCATCTCCCAACTGGAAGACAAGTGCCATCTATTTAGCCATCTTCTACACAAAAAACATTCCTTTCAAATGGAATGACTCATGTGAGCAAGCTTTTTAGTACCTAAAGGAGTATCTAATGAACCCACCAGTCTTGATGCCGCCAATTCAGGGCAAACTACTGCTACTCTATATCTCAGCTACACCAACAGCTCTGGGAGCTCTGCTAGCCCAACAGAACCATGAAGGAAAAGAGCAAGCAATCTACTACATCAGTAGAATGCTAGTAGGTTATAAGCTGCAGTATACATGAATAGAAAGAGCATGTCTCGCTGTTATCTTTGCTTCACAAAAATGGAGACATTACATGCTCTCGCAGCTCCATCATAGACAAACAAATGCAAGTCATGATAGAGGTGTGTAAGTAGACAAGGACCCCAAGCAAACTAAGTCCCCTCTATAACAATCTACTCCAGAGTCCTCCCCCATCCAACTGCAAACCCATGTGATCTCCTATCGGGGCACACTATCCCTCCAATCAACCCAGCAACCACTGATGGCAACGACTCATAATAGGTGACCATGTCTGCCCAGCTAATCTTTGTCCCCTCAATGGTGTCATCGCCAAAAACCTCCCGACACTCGTCTAGTCCAGCCCCTGTCTAAGACTCGTACTCAACGAGTTCTCCGTCTATCAGAATGTGCAGAATTCGATGGACATCCTCCAATGTGACTGTAATCTCCTCGATAAGAAGATGAAATGTCCCATCCTCACTGTGAAAAAGCTCTGACAGTGCAATCAACATACCGAGATTCTCCTGAATCTTTGGCATAAAACAAACTTATGACAAACCTGCTGATCCCAGTACCAAATGGTCAATCTTTGTCAAATAAGGTCTCAAAAGTTGTGTCATCAGAAACTGCTCCTGTGACATGAGGACATCATTAAGCTCCTCCTGCAATTAGCCAAGCAAGCGTTAATCAAATAAAGTCAACTAAACTACAAATCTATCAATCAAGCATCAAATACTTAGCTATTTTATTAGGATATCTATCCTATCATTTGTCCTGAGATTTTATCAATCTCAGCGATGAATTATTAGTTGGCAAACATCAACTTTGATGCCGAATTTATCAAATTCCTATTTATTTTGCCACCTAAATGGATGCACAATTCTGCGGGGCATTTGTGCAAATTTAGGGTGAATGCGCAACATCCCCATTTATTTGCGCAGGAATAATCAAATGCGCAGATTCCAGTGACGTTTGCACAGCTTTAAAGATCATTTGCACAGTAGCATAACAAATGTGCAACAAAAATTCATATGTGCAGAAGTACTTTGCATATGTGCATGTTTGCCCTTCATTTGCACAAATCTATCATTTGCGTAGATTCTACTTGCAATTGCGCAGAATCGGGACATTTGCGCAGCATCATGAGCTAAATGTGCAAGAACATTCCTACTGCACATTCAACTAACCTAAGTTTGACCTAAACTTTTGACCATCATAAATGCACCTAAACTGAAAATGAAAGCTTACTTACCGGTGGACCATACGCTGCTAGACGGTTGAACCGTCAAATCCTCTCCAAGTGGTGTATCTCAATCGAAACCTGCTGCATTGTCGCTGACTCTTCTTAGCTCCTAAGCTCTGATCTCCTATAAGCTCTCCAACAAGACAAGTGTGCAAATGACAAGGATTGTGACCCCACACTCCTATTTATACTGCCTTGAACCCTAATTGGAGGTGTTTTAACTGGGGCATATTTTTCACTTGCCTTTTTCTCCGCGTTATCCATTTTCTTCACCCTACCCTGTCTTCCAACCTAATCTCATCGTGAGATTGTTTGTCATCATGTCGTCACATTCTTCCTGTCCAACCTCTCAAGGGGGCATCCTAGCATCATTAACTTGTGCTAGGGGCAAACTGGGGCATGTATCAATCGTAGAAAGTTTTTATTCTTTGAAACAACGTGATAAAACACATTGCATCAAAGAGGGGCAAAATGTATACACCTAAAAATGACTAAGTCAAATTAAATAAATATTTTAATATTTATTTTAATTCTTATTCTTCTATCAATTAAATAAATATTCTAATTTATTTAAATGATTCACATCCCTCTTATAATTAAATAAAAATCAATTTATTTAATTAAAATCCCTAAATTCTTCTAATGTCTCATATATTAAATAATCCTAAATTATTTAATTAATCCCAAATTCCTCATTCCAAAGTCCAAAATTCCATAAATTCCACATCACCTTTTCCACCTCACCTTTCCACCTCACCATGTTGCACACATAATTAAATATTTTAATATTTAATTAGTTAATATTCCCTCATCCACATGTCTTATTTCTCCTCCAATCAAATCAGTTAACTCATTAGTCAAATCAGTTATCTAATTAATCAATTCACTTAACTAGTTAGTCTATTTAGTTAACTCAATCTATTCTATTAACTCCCATAACTCATGAAAGGAGCTTGGACATTTGTCCTCTTCTGATTCACGCACATTCCCTCAAGCTTCCTCAACTGTACACATCACAGATAATTCCTCCAATCATGGATCTATTGACACTTGGATTTGGCCTCTCTTGAGTCTATAAAAGGAACCCTCATTCCCTCATTTCATCCACTCAAGCATTCGTAATCTTACTCTGCAAGAATCCTACCAGTGTGCCTTTAGCAAAGTTATCTCCATTTTCATTCACACAACACCATTATCACAATCACCATCTAATCATGTCTCCATCCATCCATCTCCATTAGTATTGCATTGTAGTGTGATCTCCATTGCATTGTCCACCTACAGCCGTTCTACTCTTGTCATCTTCAACAGCAAGGAAGTACACACTTATGAGAGCTCCATTACCATCAAGATCAAGAAGAGATATGGCGAAAATGGAAACATAGAGGTAAATTGGTCTTCGAAGGTATATTCTTCATTTACTTGTATTTACATCAATTTCCATTGAGTTATTGGATGTTTAGTTGTTTAATACTATTATTCACATTTTTCACTAACACATCTAAGTTTCATCCATCTACCATGTCATTATCCATCTACCATGTCATTATCCATCTACCCAATTGTCATCCTATCATGGCTTGAAGTTTTCACTTAGTGTCATTTCCTATCATACCATAATAAGTCATCCATTATATATACCATAGTAACCTACCAATTCATTGTTAGACACACCAGTCCATACTGAGTTGCGGACCACCAAGAAGCATGAAATTGAAAAGAGGCATGTAATACACATCCAAGAACATGTACACAAAACCAAAATGATAATCATTCACATCTGGAGGAATGCGAGAATCCCAGTCAGCTTTTATCATCACATTATATTGTCAAAACACATAGCGAAACCTTATCATGCAAAACTTTCACAACAGAAGGAAATATGATCTGAAACCTTGGAATTGTCACCTTTACTATATCTAGAACATAGTTCCAGAACCAGATAGCCATAACTGTTACAATGGAGGAATGCAGAGCATTCCATTCACCTTTCAACATCTCATTACACTGTCAGAGCCTGAACCAGAGCTCGCCACTTATATCTTTCACTGCAGAAGTGCAAAGACTCTAAAACATAGAATTTACTATATTGACATCATACTTAACTTAACTCTTGAACCACAAGATCATATCTTCAAAATCAAAGGAATGTCCAACATATCTTCCATTGCCATTCTAGAAACATCTTCACAGAATAAACACTGTCTTCATTCCATCTTTTGCAAAACAAACTTCTGATAAACCAAACACCATGAGACATGGAATATGAAAGATTTACCATTACATAAAGCTATATTCCAGCCCAAAAATGCCTAAAGCCAAACTGATGGAAATGCTGAGTAATTTCCCAAGCACTCTTCAAAGATGTTCATTCTGAAATAGAGACTGTCACCAACTTCCAGAGGCTTAATGTATCAACTTTCTCTTCTTCAAGAATATAACATCCAATCATGAGCTTTCTCTTCTTTAGGAACACGACATCAGTGAAATTCTTCATAACAACCTTAGCAGTCTCTCTCATCAGTGTATGCTAAGTTGACATCAATGTATGCTGATATGTTGGCATCAATGACAACACACATGGCCAACATTCATACCATAATAAAATCCCATTTCTTGGGGGCACATTACTGACACCTAGTTGTGGTTTGGATTGTTCTCCTAGTTTATATAAGACGTTGGGAAGTAAGACTTTATCTTAAGTCTCATGCATCTCATCCCAAAACATTCTGAAAATACAAATCAAAATCAAAATATTTCAAAAAACACAAAAAAATAAAAATATCCCTAAAATCCAAGCAATAAATCACAAATGCAAGTCATCCTTAATCCATACCATATCTCGTAATAAACTATTTCCACACCATGTCCATAATAAATGTCACATTATCATATTTTATCCATTCCATAATAAAACACTTGACATTCAAACAAAACAACAACCATGCAATGCATCATGTGTTAACAAAAATCACAAGTATTAGTCCATATTTTGAAACAATAACTAGTCATCAATTGTCACATCATTTGATATCAAACATCATCATCAAGCCTTATCTAGGGATATATCATTCTTGTAATCAGGTGCCTATCTAAACATCATCCAAATTTTTGTTAAGATATATAATGATTGTGTGACTTGTGTCGTCATTTGGTCTTTTATTTTTTATTTTTATCTTTTCTATCTCCTCCTCATGCTTCATCAAGACTGCATAGATCCATTCATATCTTGGTGTGTTATGACTAGCAGAGAATGGGGCATAGCATTTTGTGTGTTTGTTGGATGTTCTTATTACTCCAGCTAATATTCATATCTTGTGTGTAGTGGAATAGCTTTTTCCATACTAGTTGTCCTTTGCATCTAAGGTCATTTCATACCTTTTGTGTACTTGGACCTAAATGCTTTAAGTTCCATTCCTCACACGTCTAGACAAGGTTGTATTATGCCGGGCATGTATAAGGATACTCCTTTTGTTTGCAGTGTCAAGTACATGTAAAGGATACGAAGTCACCCTAGTTCCTTATACCTTGGTGCATAATATCCTATTGCTATATCAAATTAGGACTACTCTACATATTATACCAGCATAACCATAACCTTTTTATTTATTACCTATACCCATAACCTATCCATTTCCTATTCTAGAGCACCTTTTTTGACATAGGCACACCGTTTCCTAACCCAGGTGCTCTTCCACACAAAAGCGTTTCGTTCCTCTGCACAAGCACACCGCTAAGTGTAGGTGCATTGCTTTTCCTCCTAGACACTCATCGCGACGATGTAGGTACACTTTCACTCACATGGGCACATATTTTGCATAGGCGCATTGCCTTGCTACACAGGTGTGCCACCCGATCACATGGGTGCACTTTCATAAAGCCACACCTACACTTTTTCACCCTTTTCCTAGCATTTATGAGGCCTAACCCATCCCCTAACCTACCTGAAAGGTCCCATGTTTAGTCACATACAGGTCTACCAGCTCCTGCCGATTGTTGGAAGGTCCTGATCCTCTTGCCCACGATGTTTATCTCGAGGGATTGTCACAATGTTCACCATACCTTTGTCTCTTATCTTCTCTTCTCTCTAAATTTTCTAAGCTTGTGAGTGCAAATGAGGAGAGATGGCCCCCCAAAGCCCTAAGTTTTTTTCATCCCTAGCCTAGATTATTTATCCCTGGCCCTTTCCACCCCCAAATTTCATCCTATTCACCTTTTACCATCCCTGTATCCCATTTTCACTTTGTCACCCTTTCCTTTGAGATTTTACTTGAATTTTTTATTTTCGATTAAACTCTCGAGGGGGCATCCATTATCCATTATTCTCTTTTTGCATCGCTGACTATGGCATCTTTTACTCTTTGACATGACGCCACCTTAATGGAATGCCGTATCAAGGAGGGAAAAAATGTAGAAACCTAAAAATGACCATGTATGCACCTTCATTTTTGACATAGTTCTAACACCACCTTTCATCTTAACATGTCTTCTAAATTAATTAAATACTTTTATTATTTAATTAATTTATTCCTCTTTCATTAATCCATTTTCTCATATGAAATAAATAAATTTTATTTATTTATTTAATTTACCCTTTCCTCTTAAATTAATTAATAAATCTTCATTTATTTAATTAATCTATCATTTCTAACAACTTCCTCTCCATAAATTAATTAAATAATTTAGTTATAAACAATTAATTTACCTTCACACATCCTTATCCTCAGCAACTTACCACAATTATTAAATAATTGGTCACAATTATTAAATGATTGATCCAAAATTAAATTCACTTTTCATCTCCACCATCCATTATCATACTACATTCTTTAATCTCAACCATTCACATAAAAAATGCTCTAGAAGATCCTTATCCATGACCTATAATTCTCTCATCTAATCTTAACCATCCATTTTATCTTTTAACCTAGCCTTTCATCCATCATATCCAACCTCTATAAATTGAGTCTCTCACATCATTATCACAACACATCTTTCATATGCAAGTACATGCTATCAAATTCCATATCATTATCATTATCATTTGCCTTCATTATAGTCATTTCCATACCTAGGTTATGCTGGTTTTGTGAGCAGTCCACAATGCATAATATATCCAAAGAAAAAGCTAGTAGAGCTAGGGTGCACTCTACTCCGTTCTATCAAGTGTGAAGGTGTGATTGAAGGTGAAGATATTGAGTTATATTGTATTATCTTCCATTATTTACCTTGGATCATATTTTTGCATACAATAATTATTTGATATCATTTTAGTTTTTTTCATAGCTCATCTTGTGAGGTTGTTAGTATGATTTGTTATGTCAAAATCATGTCATAATAACATGTTTGCTTCAATTTATGAAATGTTGTTACAATTATGTTCATGGATGCTTTATTAAAGATTTGTGATCCACACACATAAGTGGCGAAGTGACTACCTTTGCTTTTGGCACGTGTCAATATTGGTTCCAATTGTGCATCATCTTGTATCACTTTTATCATATTTTGATTTGTTAGAGCTCCTATTTTCATATTTTTATAAAATGGATATGCAAACTAGAGTAGATGGACTAGATGCTTTGTTTATTTAAGGTAATTGAATTGCTTCATGGCTTAATTGAAAACAATATCCCTTGGGTGGTTTTACCCCGAGCCTATTTACTATCCCTATTGTATGTGTCTGTCCATGTGAGTAGAAGTGTGTCATTGGTGGTTGAGGATTTCATTCACAACCAAAAGTGTCTAAGGGTTTATGCATTGGTGTTTGGATAAAAAGGATCATTATCTAAGTTTAGTTCCATTTCAAACCCATTTAGCTTTGGGGTTAACTTTGGAAATATCCAAGGTGAAATTTTCTCTAGACAAATTTTAAATATGAAGTCTTTCTTGAACTACTTTATCTTGATAACACATCTAAGGATTTAGTCACTATAGACAACTTTGGAGCTTACAGCTATCTCAGTCACATTTTCTCTAGTTGGAATTAGGTACGTTAGGCAATGGTAAATCACATAATTCTATAGTAATTAGAAGGACATGTGGTGACAATTAATTCATCAAGACTCCTTAGATGACTTGTGCATTACCAAATATTAACAACATAAGCAATGTATGGAGTATGATGCACAAGATTACTTAAACATGACTCATCATGCCAACCAAATACGTACGACATGTGAGGAAGATGTATGTCACCATCTCACACCTTTTTATTTTTTCTCTGGTTTTCTTTTATCTTTTGCTCTCTGTTTTTTTTTTTTGTTTATTGGCTTTTGCTCTCTAGAAAACATGGCCGTGGAAGATTGGAAGATACAACCCGTACAGTTATCGCTATAATAGGTAGGCCTGCAAGCTTTAGTCCTTATTTTTTTATTTTCTGTTCAAATATGTAATGAAGGAGCAATAACAATAAATGAGGAAGGGGTTAAATAATTTAACCATTTCAAAAAACTTGTCATTATCTCTTGTCAATACCATTACATAGAGATTTTAGAGGGAATCTGAATTGGGTGACCTTAGAAATCAATTATTAGTATTTTCAGATCAGGGGATTTATTCCTTTTATATTTTTCTGCCTTCCTAAAGAGATGCCCAAATCATAGTGGGATTTAAAAAAAGAAAAAGAACAAATTATGCAAGTGTTGAGATGCGGTACGGTCTGAGGAGATTTGTATCCTTGGCCAGCATACCATGATTGCCAGTATGATAACTGATCAACCGAAATTTATCCAGAACTGCTCCACTAGCCCTTTGCACTACACCTTTGCTTTACTTGATTTGCACATGTTTACAATAGTGCATCTTAAAGGTACGTGAGAGTTCTTTTCATTGAACATTCATTTGCTAATAGTAGAGTGAAGTCTAACCTCCTTATTTACAAATCAAGTGGTATCATAGTAGTTGTTTCCTTTAGGAAATTTGTGTTTGCAAGTTGTGCAAGTGTATGTCATCCATAAGATCAAGTGACAATTAATATTTGCTGCCCTTTGAGCCTGAAATTGGATAATTCTACACAAATTTAGTGTTGTTTATCCATCATAAGTTTTAGAGTCAAGTATTGTTGACCCTCATATTTAACTTTTTTATATATATTATGATTATTTATCCCAACTAATTAATCTAAGTTAATTGTCTGCTTATTGATTGCATTTATTTAATTAACCTAGATAATCCTTGTAATGCAATCATTTTTATTGCAAATGTCTTTTCTTAGTGTTGCTTATTTGTTCTTTTTGGCTATTAAGTAAGCTAGATTGTCCATTCCAACTTCTTAACAACCAAAAGTTGATCCATTACATCACATACTTGTCCCAGATTTCAAGGTATTTTTCCTTTAGATCAGTTCATTTTACAAGTTTGCTCTAGTTGTTATCTGTTCCACATCTAGCTAAATCTTCTTCAAATTTAGAGTCAACTGAAAAATCTTCTTCATTGTAACATCAATTATTTGGCTTATGTCAGTCCTACTATGATTTGATAAGCAATCATTAGGCCGACCGTCGCTTGACTGTTAGGTTTGCACCTCTTGTACTCAGACATGCCTTGATGCAACATATTTAACAGTTTTTTCATAGCTCATCCTTTCTCGTTTAATCAATCACCTTGCTTGTCACTGATTAATCTTGAAACAATAAATTCGTTTAACAGTTTGTATATATGTTATCATTGTACTGTGGTCCCCAAGCATATCAAACCCCAACTTAATTACATATGTAGATTATTGTTCATTTGATTTCAGGTTTGTTTCATCTAGCATAGTTTTCAATCTTATTTCACAAATATTGAATGAAGATACACTATAAATGGTTGTTGGTCCTCATGTAAACAGCCAGTGCGTTGACCACAACACATCAGCTCTTTAAACTCTTCCAATTCCATCCCTGTTATTCTCAGGTTTCTACTGTAAATGTATAACCGTTATAGCTGCCTTCTCCAACTGATCAATTCTGCTAATTCTCCTCATCTCTACTCAGATTCGTTGCCATTCTTTGTTGGAGAGTAATTTCTCCCACATAATGAAAAAGACAAAAAGGCAAAAAGACAAAAGAGGAAAATAGAAAGTTCCTAAAGGAGTCCGGATAAGACGGAGGTTTCCAGAAAGAGGAGAGTTCTAGGTTAGAAAGTTCTAGAGGAAGTTTTCAGAAACAGATTGTTTCTAGATGAAGAATGGAAAAGCCTAGAAGGCATAGGCATGTACCAAAGCCCTCTATAAAAGAGGCATAATGTAATGTAAGCAAGGCAAGAGGCAAGCCGGTAATGATCAAGTGATCATTAGAATGCAGCAGCATTCGTTATAAGCATTGTAATGATATTCTGAGTTAATGAATATTGTGCAGCAGCACACATTTGAGTATGTTTGTGTATCTTGTGTATTTCATGTTTCTGTGTTTAAAATTTTGTCTTAATGTCTTGTGGATTTGACATCCACCACCAACAAGTGGTATCAGAGCAGGTCAGATCGTGGGATTGAAGCTGTGCATTGGAGAATCAAAGCCAGGTTATCATGTTCGTGTGAAGAGAGCTAGGGTTACAAAAATCAGAGGTTGTCTCTAGGAGAAGATCATGAAAAAAGCTGCCAAAATTTAATGTGAGATTGCTAAGGAAGGATTAAAAAGGTCGCCGTCAAGGGTTTGAGATCGCAAGTTGTCTGAAGCAAGTTTATTGATGTTCGAGGGTTTTATGCCATCGCAGTCAGAGTATCATCACAAAAAAAAAAAAGGGGGATCTAAACACCACAAGTGAACGAGGGTCTGAAGACACCAGCGCATAGAAGAGTGGTCTCTGTTCAAATTGAAGCTGCAATCCACCAAGACCTGAATCGCAGTTAAAAGATTGCTAGAAGCTGTATATAAAATTAAAGGAGATCGGCCCATCGAAATTTGCTAAAGGCCGCTCAAAATCTTAGAAGAAGTCGAAGTCATAGGTTGCCGCCTATCAAGGAAATAGTTTGGCATGTGCAAAAGATAGCTGCCGATTAAAGGAGATCTGATTGCCAAAAACAAGAGTGAAAAGTTGTCATTTTGTGCCGCAGCATTTGAAGGAGATTTGGATCGCTGAAAGAAAGTATAGAGAGACAAATGAGCCGCAGCTGCTGAGGAGGATTCAATCACCGTTGTTGAATTCATCGCTGCCAAAAGTTGTAGAGGTTAAAGCCACTGAAATCAAAGAGGCCGCAGCATAGAGGATTCGCAGGAGGCGCAGATATGAGACTAAGTCATTGAATAAGGGTTCTCAAGGTTCAAGGGTTTTGAAAGAAGGCGCAAATTTTGAAAAAGGAGGCAAAAAAAATATATAAGGGTTTTGGATTGAGATTGATTTGCACCCACGTCACCAACAAGAAGGGAATAGTATTAGTGCCTAGATTTGAATATGAAGTTGTTGTCAATGTGAGGTATGTTAAAAATTATTGAAAATTTTCCATTGTTTCGTTAAAGCGTAGATCTGAAGGAGATATTGGAGCTGCAGCTCTTGGCCATCAAAAGTGAGAAAGTCGGTGCTGTAGGAGGAGATTTTTGTCTGAAGACAATATACAGCAAGAAGGCACATCAGGTAATTTGAAGATAATATCACAGCAGAAGGCATCAGTTTGCATGTTTGAGTAAGCCTGGTTATTAAGCCTGAAGGCATATTGTAGAGATTACAACAGAAGAAAGTTTGAAGACAAAAAGGTTGCAGCCAAAAGACATTGCAGAAGACATCAACGCGAAGCCGCCGAAACCAATTGACAATCACAGTATAGGACAGCAGATCGAGGTAAGCAAATTATTTATTTTCAATGGGAAAAGCTAAGAGAGAGAAGACAGAAAATGATTTCCAAAAAGAAAGAGATGATTGGGAAAAGAAAGGAATTATTAAGGGATTTAAAGCAGGTTTCAATAGAGAAAATAGGACATGAGATAAAAATTTCTGATCTTAAAATTGAATTAATTAATGTTCAAGAAGAGTTAAAAGAAAGATTGAAATCGTTTGATGAGATTAAACAGAGGAATAAAGAATTAGAAGAAAATAATAAGGAATTGGAAGAAGAGATAAAAAGATTAAAAGAGGAAAGTAGTTTACAAAAGGATGAGATGTTAAGGTTGAAAGAAGAAATATCAAAGTTGAAAGAAGAGAATGAATGTTTGAGGACAAAACTGTTAGTTTGTGATGTCTCATGTGATACAAATGACTTATGTGATAAAGTTGAAGATAAAGAATGCAAGGTTGAAGAGGTTGGAATAGCAAAATTTGCATGTTGTGATATTATTGATGAAAAATGTAAAGATGAAAATGACAAGTTTTTTGAATCTGAAAATCATTGTAATGAAGAAAATGTTGGTTTCAAGATGATGAAGAAGATGGGATATACAGGAAAAGGACTAGGCAAGTATGGACAAGGAATGAAAGAGCCAATTGAGCCAATAGTGAGGCCAAAGTACGCAGGTCTTGGATATGGAAAAGCAAATCATGTTACAGGTACAAACAAGCTGATTCAAGAAAAGAGGAATGTTCAATGTTCTCATTGTCATAGGCAAGGACATAGTAAGGACAAGTGTTGGGATCTACATCCATGTAGCATATGTGGTTTGAGAAATCATTGTGATAAGATGTGTTGGCAAAGAGAATGGAAAAATATGACAGGAAACATGAAAATGGATTGTGGATGGAGTTATGGATCGAGTTGGCAACAAATTACAGGTATACTGAAAAGTTTGTTTAGGTATAGATCTTCATTTGTGAAAGATGATAACAAGCAGGAAAAGTTTGAAGGATTGAGGCATCATGCAAAGTTGAAAGATACAGATAGTAAGAGGACTTCCAGTTTGTTGTTCTAAAGATTTTCAAGGATTGAATGACTGCCACAGCAGTGGGTGAGAGTTGAAGATCAGCAGATTGTGAAGATGATTTGAAGACATCTTGCAAGCAAAGGATTTGTGTCACCAGAATTGAAAGACAAAGATTTGGTAGATAAATTTGGAATGATAGGTGGTCGAAATTAAGGGGGAGTGTTGGAGAGTAATTTCTCCCACATAATGAAAAAGACAAAAAGGCAAAAAGACAAAAGAGGAAAATATAAAGTTCCTAAAGGAGTCCGGATAAGACGGAGGTTTCCAGAAAGAGGAGAGTTCTAGGTTAGAAAGTTCTAGAGGAAGTTTCCAGAAACAGATTGTTTCTAGATGAAGAATGGAAAAGCATAGAAGGCATAGGCATGTACCAAAGCCCTCTATAAAAGAGGCATAATGTAATGTAAGCAAGGCAAGAGGCAAGCCGGTAATGATCAAGTGATCATTAGAATGCAGCAGCATTCATTATAAGCATTGTAATGATATTCTGAGTTAATGAATATTGTGCAGCAGCACACATTTGAGTATGTTTGTGTATCTTGTGTATTTCATGTTTCTGTGTTTAAAATTTTGTCTTAATGTCTTGTGGATTTGACATCCACCACCAACATTCTTATCTGTTACATCTTTGCTAGCCTACACATTCATTACTTAGCTTCTATCTTGCAAGCCGTATGTGTGTTTTTTTGGGCAATTGAGATGGATTGAATGTCCACGTGTTCAACTTCTCCTATTTATATCTGGGGAGCGCAGTTTGCAGTGGACACACATTTTGATTATCTCCTATTTGGATAAAATTCTAACTTGCTTTCCTTTTTTTTTTTTCATCACTAACTTTCATTTGGCCAGAAATCAAGGATACAAAACTCCTCATTACATCATGCTGTAGAAAGTACATTAAAAAAATATCTTCTAAAAAAAATCTCATAGTGAAATCATAACAATTCTGAGCATAAGTAGAATCTTCTTTTGTTTGAACTCTCCATTCTGGAGTCCTAATAATTAATGTTGTCATGATAGCAGCAATGAACAGGGTTTTTCTGCCAAATTAAGAATAAGTGTTAGATCTAAAGCTTATAAATAAGCATCAACAGCAACATGCTACATTTAAAGTTATTTCTATCTACCCATATGATGCATAAGGAAGATGGCAATAAAGCATGTTTTCTTGCTAAAACTCTGGTTAAATGGGTGGATGCTGCTGGCACTGAAATATAGTATCAGTGCCATGACTGTAGCAAATGAAAAGGGTAGCATTAGAATATGTGGCAAACAATTTGAAATTGTTTAAAATTTTAAATGAAGTTTAATCTAACCACAAGAAAATATTAATTTCAAAGCTTTGTTTTCCTAGGAAATTTAGGAAACTGCAGATATGCAGATGTTTCAACTTCTGGAACAAGGGCTCCTCTAGAAAGGAATAAATGTTTGTGTGGAGGATGCTAACTGACGAGGTGTTAGATCTGTAGATCCAGGTCTATATCGTTAGTGCGAGGGCTTAATTCTGTGTCTCATTTCTATATGTCGCATACTTCTATCTTAATTCTATGTGTCTTATTTTTTTATGTTGCATGGAGAAATGTTGTAAATAATTAGTAGAAGAGCAACATAAATCGGAACTCCTGTCTAAAATCTATATGCAGCATGAAGATGTCATATATAATTAGTAGTAGAACAACATAAAGCAGAATTTCTGTCTTAATTCTGTATTCAGAACATAGTTTGAATTTTGAAATGTATGGTCATTTGGAGGCTATCATCGAAATGGCTTCATCGTTTTTTATTGAGGCAACCCGATTCTAGAGGTATTTATCAATCAATATGTTAATTATCCCCTTTCATCTTCTGAACGTGGCAACTGTGTCAATCTAAATAAAAGGTTTGCATAAAGAAATATGCACTTTCAAGAAGTGAAGTATTAATAGGTTAGGTACATATATGAAGGAGAAATCTTCTTATGGGTAAGTGCTATTAGAGCTGCAAGTTTCAAGTGTAAATGCCCAAACCTGCTAGTAACAAATATTAAGCATGCAGATATCAGAAGTTACAGTATAGTTCGATTTAAACAATGACCAAAAGAATGAAAAGAAAAACCCTGCAAGTGGAGCACACTTTTATGCAGGGCAAGGGAGGCCCTGCCTTCTCGAGCACCCTAAAACATATAAAACTACCATGGCATATAATTTAAATACAAGATGCCCAATGCATCAAACTTCAAAACATTATTTGGGATTTCCAAATCTGACTAGCCCTTTTTAAATACAGATTAGCATATAGATGGAATAAGGCTTTTACCTGAGTCATACAGAATGACAGCCATGGTTATGAAACCCTTTGTTTCTCATATTTTTCAGTTGCCATTGGTAGAAAGCATTTCTTCTCAATGACCATCAGGAGTCCTTTGAACATGCCAGTTGCTTCCACATGATTAGTTTTTTTTGGCATCAACATCAATTGCATAAATCAAGGGTTGTTGATTTGTCAGAATGATAGAATCCATGAAAGATTCATCTCGAAAAACCATCCTTTGTTTTCTACTGAAGTGGGATAACAATGTATTTTTTAAAACTCAATAATAAGTCATTCTAAAAATGTTTAATGATTAATGTTATGAGTCATTGTAGCTTTGAAAGTGCTTGCTTGTATAAGTTTGTGCACTCCTTACATAAAATTTGTACCATTATTAAATAGGTTTTATCGCTAAAAATTTGTCATAGGGAACTTGAGCTCCAACAGTGTTTTAAGAGTCAAAGCCACAGTTTGTGATTTCTAATTTTAAACAATTTCTGATCGTGTAATTTGTCAAGTTCCTTGCTCCATTGTAAGCGTTCTTTTTCTGATTTTAAAAGTTTGTTAAGATTTCAGAGGTTTTGACCATGATTTTCTATGATGTTGCAGGACATTCTATTTTCAGAGGTTTCAGCGTTAGGGTTTATTAAATATTTTTTTGTGATGTACCCTGACATTCTACAAGATTTGTAAATGGAGAAGAATGCAAGGGTTTTTCAGGTTTTCTTTATGTTATGACAAGTTGGAATTGTGCCTTGTGGGTTTTCTACCACTTGATTTCAATAAATGTAATATGTAAACTGATTTGTTAACTAATACAAAGATTTTTATTTGGAAGGGTTTGAATTGGCCCCCTTCCTAACGCTGTAAGGAATGGCCATTGACCATGACCATTCTTTTAGGCCTGGTGTGTTGTGTCCATTTTTTTAGTTTTCATATTATATTTTATGGCATGAAATTTAACATATTTCTTTTTTATTATTTTATTTTTTAAAATTCCATCATGTTTAATGACTTGAATTTTAAATGGTGCACTTAATTATTAAGTATCAAAATATTCTTTAACCATAATGCAATTTAGTTTCAATTAGCAAGTTATAATAATTAGTGTTGTTGTAATTTAAACATCTTTATTTATTGTGTTTCACTTTGGCATTCACTCTATTTTGATATACTTACTATTTGTGTGGAGTGAGGGTTTGAACTTTAGCATTCACTTTAATTTAATGTATCGATTGTTTGTGAAGCATGGGTTTAAACTTTGGCATTGACTTATATTTTGTTATATTTCAAAATTGAATTCACTTTGTCAATCTAATTTAATGTACTTATTGATTCATTTGTCACTTTAATTTGATATACTTATTGTTTGTGTGATGTGAACTTTGGCATTGAATTATATTTGTTTCATGTTGTATGTTTAAAATATAATTCACATTATCTACATTTATTGTTTTTATGAAGTGTGTGTTTGAGTTTTGACACACACTTTGTGTGTGTTTGAATTTTGGCATCCATTAGTTGTTTGTTTAAAGTGTCTTTGAACTTTGTTTGTTTAATGTGTTTCACTTTGACATCCACTAGTTGTTTGTTTGTACTGTGTTTGAACTTTAGGCATTTACTTGGCATTCACTTATTGTTTGTGTGAAGTGTTTGAATTTTGACATCTCTTTGTTTGAGTGAGCTTTTGGTATTCATTTTGTGTGTGTGAAATATGTATTAATTAACTTTGACATTCACTTTGTGTGAGTGAACCAAACTAATTTTGAGTCACTTATTGTTTGTATGTTTTGGCATCCACAACTATTATTTGTGTGAGGTGTGTGGTTGAACAATGGTATTCATTGTGTGTGTGTGTGTGTGTGTGTGTGAGAGAGAGAGAGAGAGAGAGAGAGAGAGAGAGAGCACTAACCTTGGCATTCACTTGGATTTGATCCACTTTGTTAAAAATTTTGCATCCCCTTAATTTGTTTGTGTATTGGCATCCACTTTGCATATGTTTGAACTTTGGCATCCCCTTAATTTGTTTGAGTGAATTTTGGTATTCATATTTTGTGTATGAAACTTAAGTGAACTACCTTTGACATTCACTTATTTGATCTATTTACTATTTGTTTGTTTATGTAAGTTTGAACTTTCATGTTCACTTATTGTGAAGTGAAAATTGAAATGTTAATTATAATGTTTACTTTTATGTGTGTGAAGTGTGTTTTTGAACTTTGGCATTCATTTTGTATGAAGTGTGCTTGAATTTAACTATTGACTAAAAAGTACTAACTTTTGCATTTATTACATATTTGAACTTTGGTATGTATCAAGTGTGTGCTTGAACAAACTATGTGTGAAGAGATTGAACTAATTTTGTGCAAAGAGTGTTTTTAACTTCGACATTCACTTTGTGTGAAGAGTGCATTTAACTTTAGCATTCACTTTGTGTGAGGAGTGTACTAACTTTGACATTCACTTTTTCTGTGTGTTTGAACTTTGGCAATTACTTTATATGAAGCGTGTGTTTGAACAAACTATGTGTGAAGTGATTGAACTTACTTTGTGTGAAGTGTTTTAACATTGCGTTCACTTTGTGTGAGGAGTGTCCTAACTTTGGCATTTCTTTTATGTGTGTGTTTGAACTTTTAAACTTTATATTTACTTTTTATATTATGAAGTGTGTGTTTGAACAAACTATGTGAAGCAATTGTACTTTGTGTGAAGAGTGTGTTGAACTTTGCCATTAACTTTGTTTGTGTTTGTACTTTGGCATGTTTGAACTTGAGTGTTTACTTCATGTGTGGTTGAACTAACTTTGTATGCAACATGTTTGAACTTTGGCAGGTGTTCACTTTTTGTGTGTTTTAACTTTGACATTTATTTTATGTGAATTGTGTGTTTGAAATCTAATTTTGACATTCACTTTGTGTGGTGTGTGTGTGTTTGAACAAATTTCATGTTAAATGTGTTTGCTCTTTAGCATGTTTTAACTTTGGCATAATTTACTTTATGTGTGTGTGTGTTTGGACTTTGTCATGTTTAAACTTAAGTGTTTACTTCATTTGAATGCTTGTCATGTTTGTACTAACTTTATGCGATTGAAGTATGCTTGAAGTTTGTGGAATTCACTTTTGCGTGTGTTTAAACAAAATCCATGTGAAGTGCTTGCACTTTAGCATGTTTTAACTTTGGCATTCACTTTATGTGTGTGTTAGTTTGGCATGTTTGAACTTAAATGTTTATTTTGTACATGTTTGTACTAATTTTGTGTGAATGAAGTGTGCTTGAACTTTGTGGCATTCACTTTTTGTTTGTCTGTGTGTGTGTGTTAGGCAATTCACTTTGTATGGTGTGTGTTTGAAAGTTAATTTTGGTATTTAATTTGTGTGGTGTGTGTGTTTGAACTAACTTTGGCATTCATTGCATGTTTGTGAGTGCACACAATTGAAAGACCTTTAACATTTAGTTTTTCTATTGGTATGAATGAACTTCAACTATCATTTTGTGTGTGTGAAAGTTAATTAGGCAATTCACTTTGTATGGTGTGTGTTTGAAAGTTAATTTTGGTATTCACTTTGTGTGGTGTGCTTGAACTAACTTTGGCATTCATTGCGTGTTTGTGTGTGCACACAATTGAAAGACCTTTGACATTTAGTTTTTCTATTGGTGTGAATGAACTTCAACTATCATTTTGTGTGGAATGTATGAACAATGTTTGACATTCTTTTTTTGTGTGTATGAATGAACTTTGACTATCATTCTATGTCTTTGTGTGTTTAAATAAACTTTGGCTTTTATTTTGTGTGTTTGTGAAATAACTGTGGCATTCACTATACAAATAAACCTTGGAATTCATTGTGTGCATGTGAAGGAACTTTGTCTGAAGTGTGCACATGTGTGTTTGAAAGATAACTTTGCCATTCACTTTTTTGTTTGTGTGCGTGTGTGTGTGTGTGAAAGTTAATTTTGGTATTCACTTTATGTGGTGTGTATATTTGAACTAACTTTGGTATTCATTGTGTGTGTACGTGAGCACGTGCATGCACACTTGAAAGAACTTTAACATTTAATTTTTTGTGTATGATTGAACTTTATTGGACCAAAATTAATGTTGTGCCTTGCACACATGCCCCATTTTATCAAATAGAGACCTCTTTTATTTTGGCTTAGAATTTCAGCCTTTCCTCTTTATGATGATGAGAAGGTGAATTTGTGCTTAGAGTGCATGATTTGTTATAAATTTGAGCATTTTGCATGTTTGGAGTGATTTGATATCATTTGAAGGCATCTTGAGTGGTCTTGTGCTTAAAAAATAGCCATTTGTTGTCTTTTGCGTTGAAGTTGGGTGTTACTGCATTTTGCTCAAAAATCTCATGTTACTAGATATTGCCCTTGAGATTGCCTCTGTAGAATGTTTCAAGTTGAAATTCCAAGTTTCCAGGTTATAGAATTGCAAAATCATGCCTAATTCCACAAGAGGAACCACGCATGGTCCTGAAACCCTGATTTGGCTAAGTCTGAAATCTGGTGGAACTTAAAAAATCTAGAATCTGCATATGAAATCCTATGGATTTGGAACCTATCTCAAACATCCTGAAAGTATATTTAAGTAATATTTGATATTACTTAAATATATTTTTAAATATACTTTCACCCTGGCCAATTCAAAATCTGGAGCCAAAAACAGTCTCTACTGTACTTTGCGCTAAAATGGACCCTTACCGACTTTATTCAGTGCCTTCCAAAACCTGTGCTGGTCGGCATCATCACAACTCCCCGCAAACGCAAAATGTGATTTAAGCGCTAAAATCACCACCCATCACCTTTGCACTAAAAGGTGATTCGACTGGCTTTGTGCAGTAGAAGCCAAAACTAGCGCTAGTCGGAACGAGCAGAAATCTCCACTAACCTAATGTTGTCCATTTAGTGTTAAAAATAGACCCTACAGACTTGCGCTGAATATCGCCCTCACTAATTTTAGTCGGTCAGACCTAAAATCCACACTAAGGTTAGTCGGACCTTAGATTAGCGCCAAAAGCACTTTGCGTTAGAAACCCTCCTCACGGACCTACGTTAAATTTGACCTCCACCGACTTTTAGTCCGTGACACCCAAAATCAATGTTTTTTGCCAATTTGGGCCCCAAAACACATTTTTCCAAAGGTAAATTAGATTTTCTTGATGGGTTTGAATTGTATATCTATTTGTCACATCATGACCAACATTTTTACCAAGTTTTTGTGGATTTTGGGCATGTTTAACGATAATTAATGCTACTGCACATGAAAAGTCCATAACCCACAAAAATTTTATTTTTTACAAAAAAAGGCTATAAAAACATGAAATAAATATCTCCAAATGGATTCTAATTACCACAAAAACTTCCTAAATCAATATATAGGCCAAATGGGTACTTAAATGGTAAAAAATGTAGAAAATCATGTGAAAATAATTGGATTTAAGAGGTTCATAGAGAAAGTGACATTGACAATAAGTTGTCCTAAACTAATCCGTGGCTGCAAGTGGACATATCTTGATCCAAATTGATGGAAAATAATTTTTTATGATGAAATTGATGCTTGGCATTGTTGATTGTAGGTCTAAGAGGACAAAGGAGCCAATTGGAGCTGTCTTGGAAGGATGAACACACAGAGGTACCTTGCTAATGCAGAATTGCAGAATCGACATTCTATCAATCAAATTGTTGTTGCACATCTAAAAGAAAGTTAGTATGATGTCCAAGATGATGGAGATAAGCTACATGAACTTGAAGACACAATAGATCAGGCCTACTTCATTGGTGTTCCTGCAGATTTAGTCCAATGTCTAAGACATGTTCAGACTTGTTCAAAGCCATTCCAACAGTCCAGCGATGCAATGATGATCCAACAAACATCCAGTTGGATACACTTTCACAAAAAATGTGTTGTATACACCTCTTGATCTAGTCAGCGCTTGGAATGCCGTGAATCCACATTAGCTTATATTTTCAAGTGTCACGTGACTCTATTTTAGCTTTATTAGGCCTTGAAATTTGACTTTGCATCATATACAACTAAATGGGTATCTATTTTATCCAAATTCAATGTATTTGCAAGTTATTTTTTGTCTTTTCCTAAATGACAAATGCAAATCTGAAAATGCAACCAACTGATGTATCTCATTAAATGCCATGTAATCTAGACCATTGGTGTTGAGTAAATCTCTATTGTCCATTGAAAAACTCGATATGGTACCTTGTCTATAAAAGGGCCATCGTTTTCTCTCATTTGTAAGTTAGATTTGATAATGAATTGTTGAGACTGCCAAAATTTAGTCAATACAAAGCAAGTTTTGCAGGTTATTGAGAATTTGTGTTTATGTGGTCTCATTTTGGATTTCATGGCTCATATCAATCTGAAATTAGTTGATATTCAGTTGCATTTGTGATTAGTGATTCAGATATTTGATGGATTTCTTGTCCATACCATTTATGACTTGTTGATTGTATGTCATTGTGCATGGTTAGTCTAAGCATAGTTTATGAGATAAGTTCGATTGTATGATTTCATTGAGCTGCGCCAAGGTTTGAGTATTTGATGAACTCTCTACAATTTGAAAATTATTGCATTTCCTTAGAAGATTGCACAATCTCTGTAGCATTGCGGGGCTACCTGGTTAAGCAGAGATTCAGATATTTGATGGATTTCCTCTCCATACCATTGATGACTTATTGATTGTATGTCATTGTGCATGGTTAGTCTAGGCATAGTTTATGAGATAAGTTTGATTGTATGATTTCATTGAGCTACGTTAGGGATTGAGTGTTTGATGAACCCTCTACAATTTGAAAATCATTGCATTTCCTTAGAAGATTGCACAATCTCTGTGGCATGGTGGGGCTGCCTGGTTAAATAGAGATTCATTTGTTATTGAGAATTTGTCTATCTAGTTATTGATCATTTATGTAATTGTCTATTGGATTTCTTATCCCTTCTCTCTCTTCCCTTTCCTTTTGCATTTTATTTACATAAAGTTTGGTAGATTTAGGGTTTGAGTAGCATTTCATTACTCATCTGCTAAAATTTTAGACTTCACAGTTTGAACCGCCTAGGGTTTCTGAATATACTTTGCTGTCACATTTCATAAACCTTGCATTTCATGTAATGCCCCGTGTTGGCACAACTAGTACATTCCATTTAGATATTCCAAGCAAGCTAAGACCTAGCTGTATTATCCTTGGGGCAATCCTATCTTGAGTAGGATACCTTTTTCAAGAGAGGTGTGGTACCAGCAATCACACATGTATTGTTGTGTGCTAAAACCACCATCAACAATTAACTTTCACACACACACACACACTTCACACAAACAAAAAAGTGAATGACAAAGTTATCTTTCAAACACACGTGTGCACACTCCACACAAAGTGAATGTCAAAGTTCATTCACATGCACATAATGAATTCCAAGGTTCATTTGCATAGTGAATGCCACAATTATTTCACACACAAGATGAAAGCCAAAGTTCATTTAAATACACAAAGACACACAATGAACATCATAAGATTATATCCCCTTCATTGAGCTCTACTACTAATTAAATTTTTAAATGCTTTCTTTTACTTTCTAAAAAATAATTCATTTTAACAACCTTGCAAGTTTATGGAAAAAGTTAGGTTAAATGTGAATTAAATATTATTAAAATATAATTAAAATATTTAAATTTTTATAGCAAGTTAGAGTTGGAGAATAAACTTTCTTTTATTTTCTTAAACTTTACTTTAGTTTATTTTTTAATTAATTGATTTATAATAATTATAACAGAAACAAAAAGTAAAAAATAAAAAATAAAAAACAAAAAAAACCTAAAATAAGTGTAAAATAATAAAAGAAAGTTCATTCTCCAAATTTAGTTTATTATAAAATAAAATAAATAATATATAATATATTAATGTATATGTATAGCCGATGATGGCATGGTTCGGTGGTTAAGTCGCTCAGGATGTAGTGGCAGCCACCAGAGTTTAAACCCCTGCTGGGTCAACGAGCTCGCAAGGCTTTACGCCTTCGCTGGGCCAAGGAGCTCGTGGGTTTGAAGTGTTCTTTCTAGGGGATGAGGTCCCCTAATTGTGGCCTCACCGGTTCATTGCTCCGGGCAAAAGCATTCACGTGGAGCCGGAGAGCGTGTCGCACCAACGTCGTCGGTCACGTTAAAAAGTTTACCAGGCGCATTTTTTTTTTTTAAAAAAAAATATTAATGTATATGTATATATATTAATATAAAAAAATTACAAATAATAATTGTTACCATTTTAATTTTTGTTTATATTTATTATAAAATAAATGAAATAAATAAATAATATATATTAATGTATGTGCGTATATATTAATATAAAAAATTAAAGAAGTAATTATGAATTTTTAATTTTTTTTGCTTATTATAAAATAAAATAAAAGAATAAATAATTTATATTATTTATGTATATATATATTAATATAAAAAATTTAAAATTAGTAAATGGACTTTTTAATTTTTGTGTATGTTTATTATAAAATAAAATAAATGAATAAATTGTGTATCTATATTAATATAAAAAATTTAATAAATAGTAATTGTGATTTTTTTAATTTTTATTTATGTTTATTATAAAATAAAATAAATAAATAATATATATTAATCTGTCTATTAATATAAAAAAATAGAGTAATTGCAACTTTTTAATTTTTATTTATTTTTATATGCAACAATAGCATTTATAAAAAAATATAATTTTTTTTTAATTTTTTTTTATTCAACATGGGTAAATGCTTTTGACCAGAGCTATGAACTGGATACAATATTAGGTGGGCTGAGGGAGACTGGACCTCGTGATCTTGTGCCTACCACAGGAAGCACTGGCCAATCAAGCCAGCGCCCAGCCCTATTTTAATTTATTTTATACGCAGCAGTAGCATTTATATTAGCAATAGTATTTAATAAAACAAATTAAAGAAGTGGTAGCAAATACTACTAATTTTTTAAGTTTTATTTATTTTTATATGTAGCCATGTTAATTTTTATTTATGTATGTGACAACTTTTTTTATTATATATAATACAAAAATTAAAAAAACATCTTGATTGGAATATAATACAAAAATTAGGGGGTAAATTTATATTTTGTATTAAAAAGCTTAAAAAAATCTAATTCAAAACTAAAAAAATTAGAAACATTTATTTATATAACTCAACTTCAAAAAAATTAATTTAAATAAAAAATAATATTTTAGAAACATCTATTTCTATAACTCAACTTCAAAAATCTAATTCAAAATTAAAAATAAAATTTTAGAAACATTTATTTCTATAACTCAACTTAAAAAAATAGGAACATCTATTTCATATAACTCAACTTTAAAAAATAAATTAACTTGGGTTAGCTTTGAATATTTTTAATTATTATTTTTTAATTTTTTAGAGAACATGTGCATATATATATAATCTTAATTTAATTTTTTCAAATAGGAGAAGTTTTTGGGGTGGAAAAACTGTCTTATTTGAGAATTCCTTATTCTGTTTTTTTTTTGTTTTTTTTCCTGTTATTGTAACATTTTTGGTATGGCCATACCTCCTCTTGTGAGTTCTAGTTTTAAATTTTTGTTTTGATTTTTTCCTTTCTATTTTTGTATTCTTGTCTTGTCTTGTTCTCTGTTTTCTTAAATTTTTGTGTATGTTTTTATTCTCTGTGGTAATTTTTCAACGGGGCATGGAAGAAGATAACGGTGAAGAGAGCCATACAACTTACTGCATGTTGATTGGAGATGTGGCTCGAAAATACTGTAAGTTTTATTTTTTTCATTACAGATTTAGTCAATATTGTAGTCAATGATAAGAGCAGTAGGTCTGCTATAGTATATTCCCCCTTACATTATAGAAGCTTCAATAAACCAACAACTTCAATAAACCAATGGATGAAATGGTTGTTGAAAAAAGCACAATTTCACCTCTAATTTGAGAATTCCTTGTTCTATTTTTTTTTGTTTTCTTTTACTGTTATTGTAATGTTTTTGGCATGGCCATGCCTCCTCTTGTGAGTTCTAGTTTTGAATTTTTCTATGATTTTTCCTTTTAATTTTTGTTTTCTATCTTCTCTTGTCTTGTTTTCTATTTTCTTGGATTTTCGTGTATGCTTTTATTCTCTATGGTATTTTTTCAACAGGGCATGGAGGAAGGCAATGGTGAAGAAAACCATACAACTAACTGCTTGGCTAATTTGAGATGTCACTAAAAAATACTGTAAGTTTAATTTTTGCATTATTGATAGCCAGTATTGTAGTCAATGATAACAATAGTAGGTCTGTTATAGTATATTTCACCCTTACATTACAACTTCAATAAACTAATCGATAGAATGACCGTTGAAAAAGCACAATTTGACCTCTTATTTAAGAATTCCTTATTCTATTTTTTTCCATTTTTTTTTCTATTATTGTAATGTTTTTAGCATGGCTATGCCTCCTCTTGTGAGTTCTATTTTTGAATTTTTGCTGATGATTTTTTTCTTTCTATTTTTGTATTTTGTCTTGTCTTGTCTTGTTTTCTGTTTTCTTGGATTTTCATGTATGTTTTTATTCTCTATGGTAATTTTTCAATGGCGCATGGAGGAAGGCAACGATGAAGAGAGCCATACAGCTTACCACCTGGCTGATTGGAGATGTGGCTTGAAAATACTATAAGTTTTATTTTTCCATTATAGATAGTCAATACTAGTCAATGATAATAGCAGTAGGTATGCTATAGTATATTCCACCCTTACATTACAACAACTTCAATAAACCAATAGATGGATTGGTCGTTGAAAAAAACATGATTTCACCTTTGCTTATTTGAGAATTCCTTATTCTATTTTTTTTCATCTTATTATAATGTTTTTGGCATGGCCATACCTCCTCTTGTGAGTTCTAGTTTTGAATTTTTGCTGTGATTTTTTCCTTTCTATTTTTGTATTCTGTCTTGTCTTGTCTTGTTCTCTGTTTTCTTAAATTTCTGTGTATGTTTTTATTCTCTGTGGTAATTTTTCAATGGGGCATGGAAGAAGGTAATGGTGAAGAGAGCCATACAACTTACTGCATGTTGATTGGAGATGCGGCTCAAAAATATTGTAAGTTTTGTTTTTTCATTATAGATAGTCAATATTGTAGTCAATGATAACAGCAGTAGGACTGCTATAGTATATTTTGCCCTTACATTATAGAAGCTTCAATAAACCAACAACAACTTCAATAAACCAATGGATGGAATGGTTGTTGAAAAAAGCACAATTTCACCTCTAATTTAAGATTTTTTTTTTGTTTTCTTTTACTGTTATTGTAATGTTTTTGGCATGGCCATGCCTCCTCTTGTGAGTTCTAGTTTTGAATTTTTTTATGTGATTTTTCCTTTCTATTTTTGTATTTTGTCTTGTCTTGTCTTGTTTTCTTTTTTCTTGGATTTTCGTGTATGTTTTTATTCTCTATGGTATTTTTTCAATGGGGCATGGAGGAAGGCAATGGTGAAGAAAGCCATACAACTAACCGCCTGCTAATTGGAGATGTGGCTGAAAAACACTGTAATTTTAATTTTTGCATTATTGATAGCCAATACTATAGTCAATGATAACAACAGTAGGTCTGTTATAGTATATTTCACCCTTACATTACAACAACTTCAATAAACCAATCGATGGAATGGTCGTTGAAAAAGCACGATTTTGCCTCTTATTTGAGAATTCCTTATTCTATTTTTTTCATTTTTTTTCTATTATTCTAATGTTTTTGGCATGGCCATGCCTCCTCTTGTGAGTTCTAGTTTTGAATTTTTGGTGATGATTTTTTTCTTTTTATTTTTGTATTTTGTCTTGTCTTGTCTTCTTTTCTATTTTCTTGGATTTTTGTGTATGTTTTTATTCTCTGTGGTAATTTTCAACGGTGCATGGAGGAAGGCAACGATGAAGAGAGACATACAACTTATCACCTGACTGATTGGAGATGTGGCTTGAAAATACTGTAAGTTTTATTTTTCCATTATAGATAGTCAATACTATAGTCAACGATAATAGTAGTGGGTAGCTATAGTATATTCCGCCCTTACATTACATCAACTTAAATAAACCAACAACAACTTCAATAAACCAATAGATGGAATGGTCGTTGAAAAAAACACGATTTCACCGAGTCTTATTTGAGAATTCCTTGTTCTATTTTTTTTTTCCTATTATTATAATGTTTTTGGCATGGCCATACCTCCTCTTGTGAGTTGTAGTTTTGAATTTTTGCTATGATTTTTTCCTTTCTATTTTTGTATTTTGTCTTGTCTTGTCTTGTTCTTTGTTTTCTTAAATTTTTGTGTATGTTTTTATTCTCTGTGGTAATTTTTCAACGGGGCATGGAAGAAGGTAATGGAGAAGAGAGCCATACAACTTATTGCATGCTGATTGGAGATGCGGCTCAAAAATTTTGTAAGTTTTGTATTTTCATTATAGATAGTCAATAAGCATAGACAATGCATGGAATAATCTGGGAATGTCTTTAAAAAGATTGAACTAAAGCAAGTGAAACAGAAAAAAGCACAACCTCATCCCACCCCCCAACTAAACATGTTGTTGGTCCTCCAACAACCAAGGCCTCTGATTATATTGGAGAGAAATCTCTCTGTAATCTGTAGGTTCCATGACCCCTCTATCATGTTTGAGATAGAAACCCTTCTGCTTTGGCAACTGGTTCCACCTGGCCCGTTCTGCTGCTTGAGATGTCTTCTATTCCCACCAGTGTGGAATTGGATAAAGGAAAATGGGAGGATGAAACACTAAAGGCATCCAAGCAATCCCATGTTCATTAGTTGATCTGATATACCTCTATGCCCTAGTGATTGCCGCTGAGAAATTGAACAATGAGTGGGGCTCTTTCCTCTGCAATGCTAGTGTCAACTCATTCCACCTAACTTTTGAAAAACCCAAAGCCTCCTTACCAATCACCTCAACTAATTCCTTGAATTTCTTATAATCCACTGCCCTACATTCCAGGAGTTTTGTTTCCACCCCAGGATGTTCAATCAGATTAATCCATTCTACCACTATCCTATTGGGATCTAGGGCCTGTACCCTGATTTTGAGAGGATTTGATTTCTCCCTCTCATTATACTATTGCTGAATGATCCCTCTCCTATGCTCATTCTAGATGATGCTAGGGCCTTTAATTGCACATGCCCAAGAACAATCAGGGGATTCTAGTTGGTATCATAAGGAATAGCTAATTCATGTAGATAGAATTCACACAGTTCGTTTTGCATCTCAGGGGTAGCTTGTTGGTAGGTTGTCAAAAATAAATCAGGTGTAAAAAGAGAAACAGGGGCATCACTATAAAATTGACTAAAATGAAAACTTAAATATTGTTCCTATAAATAAAGGGCATAAACCCTTGCAGGTGGTCAACATCTCATCAGCTGGACAATCATAACTACCATCCTATCCATTTTGAATTTTAGTCTCCTTATTTCTTTATTCTTATCCTCAATCTCCTTGTTGTGCTTTTCCTTCATTCCTTTACCATTTCATCTATTTTACCCCACAGTTGCAAAGTAGCAGTTAACAAATTTGATGGTATAGGTTCCTCCAATTGTTCCTCCTGTTGCACAGGCTCTAGACTTCTTCGATTGATTTCTATGATGGCCAATTGAGCCAAAAAGTCTAGTCCTATTCCCTGTTGCTAGTAAACATGTAGCTGATCCTCCAACCTCTTAACTCTCTCATTTAACCTAGTATCCTTTTGTTGATATTCCTTCCACTATTTCTCCAATGCTGCAATTTTATTAGCTTTATTCATGATGTTCTTAAAGGGAACTGTAGTATCTTCCAACAAGGGTTCCTTTTCTTCCTTTGTTTCAGAAACATTAGAAGAAACAGGAGGAACCACCAAAGGCTAGGAGACCATAGGGGGAAGGTTCCTCAATGCAAGTTGCTCTTCCTTCTCAACTTGTGAAACAGGTGGAAGAACATGAGCATCCTCAAGTGGTTGAGAAACCTCAAGAAATAAATCTCAGGTCACAAAGCTCATAAAGTGACTACAAGCTTTAATAACACACAAGATTCCCAAATAGAAGAAATTGATGATGTAGCAAAAGAAATATTTGAGTTTTCTTTTAAATGAAACAATAGTATATCTTTAATCAAATTCAATTCAAATGAATAACAACAATGCCAAAGCTAAATTCAAACACAACTTTCAATGCAACGAAATAACAACTATGCAATTTTCAAATCTAGGATGCAATTTCTTCTTTTCAAATTTCAAATGCCACAATGCAAATGCTTTGATTAACAAAAGGTACAACAAATGCAAATGCTCTAATCAATGCATCAAGATCTAAACAATCTTCAAATCTAAAACCCCTAGTGTTAAAACTAGCAAGATTTGCTATCAATGCAAAACTTTGACAAACACTAGATTGAAATTATGCAAAATCTAACTATGTTTGATTGCAAAGAAACAAAAGAACACACTCCCAATTAGATCTAGGGTGATGAACAACTCAGATCTAAAAGCAAAAGGTGCAAGAAACAATGAGTTCACCAAAATGTAGTGTAGAAAAGAGATCACAAGCCTAAAGAGTTAAACTAGTTCATCCCTCTTCTACAAAACATTGGGGCACAAACCAAGCATGGCTTCTACCCAAGGAGGAGAGCCAAACTACAAGGGTTTTGCCCTTTTGTTGTATATAGAAGGACCAACCAAGTTCAACCAAAATCAAACAAGCAAGACAAGACTAAGATTTAACCACAAAATGATGAATAACAAGCTAATATTGACTACATGAAATGAACCACCGAGATTAACAAGTACAACAAAGGTAAGAGAGTAATTTAGAACCCAGAAAATATAGCAGAAATGCCTAGGATAGGGGTTCTCGGGTGCCCTGGTCCTTTTTTGGGGTTAGGCAGAACATCGGGTATGATCAAACCTGTATCCGTCTGCACTGCCTTCTTCCTATAAACCAACCTCTGAAACCTATTCTTCTCACTTGCACACACAAAAAGAGGGAAAATATTGTGTTATTTTAAGGGTTTGCCTTAGTCAAACCCTGTGTTGGTGTTCCCACCTCCACAACAGTGAATGATAAGATCCAAGAGTGCGTGCTTTAGGAGGGTAGAGGCTAGATCTACAACAATATGATAGATAATAATGATAAGAACCACAAGATATCCAACCTTAGTTGATGAAGACCTAACACCAACAAAGGAGAGTGATGAAGAGGGATTCAAACTTCCTTCAAAGCCAAAAAACAACTTCAATAACATTCACAAGTAGAAGACAATCCAAACATGAAGAATCCTTTAACATAGAACCTTACATGAGAGCAATTTCACATTCATCTGATTAGGTGTAAAATGAACTACAACACACACTTAAATATGCATTCCTGCTCACCTTTGGCAAATAAAACAACTTTAGGCTAAAAAATACTCACTAGAGGAGTGTTCTAAGATGACACTACAAAGTGGGGCTAAAATTTCCAAGAGGGACCAGGGCGCTTGGGTGCCCTAGACCTTTATCCCATAAACTTCACAAAGTATCTTTTAATGGGGGCTTAGTTTAGTCCTAGTTTGATTATGTCAGGTTTATTTGTTGGGATCAGGATATTCATCATTTAGAGCTCAAAGATGTGTTAAAATAGGTCTTAATTATCAAAGGTAACAAAATAGGTCCAACCTAAGAGCTAAATTAGGTGTAAAATGCTAGTCTACACATTTTATGATGCTACAGGTCAAAAGTAAGAGAGGTTATTGTGGAGAGACTTGACATCTAGCCATAGGTCGAGATGGATCATTTGTATGTGCCACGAAGTCTGAGAACTACTCCATCAAAGTTTGGTAATTTTTTTCTCTTAGGTCTCTTAAGAGACTTTGCCAGTACACAGTAGCCTGATTCAATTGGGACACATGGGGAATGAAACAAGGCCTCCACTAGCATAAACCCACCCATCCTAACCTATCAACACTATTATCTAGGTCCCACGAGGTGAAGAACATAAAATATGGCTCTTGGCACCTTTACACTAAATGCCACTGAGGCATGTTTCAAGAATGCATCCGTCGTTGGCCTGGTCAAACGATGTTTAATTGGTCAAAACCAAGAAGGGTTATTGTGGAGGGACCTGACATCCAGCTGTAGGTCTAAACAGATCATTCATAGGTGCCATGAAGTCTAAGAACTACTCCATCAAAGTTTGGCAATTTTTTGCTCTTAGGTCTCTTAAGAGACTTTGTTGGTACATTGTAGCTTGATTCAACTGGGATATGTGGGGAATGAAACATGGTGTCCACTAGCATAAAACCACCCACCCTGACCTATCAGCACTATCAATTAGGTCCCACAGGGTGAAGAATGCAAAATATGGCTCTTCGCACCTTTACACTAAACGCCACTGAGGCATTTTTCAAGAATGCATCTATTGTTGGCACAATCAAACGATGTTGAGTTGGTTAAAACCAAGGGAGGTTATTGTGGAGGGACCTGTCATCCAATCGTAGGTCTAAATGGATCATTCGTAGGTGCCACAAAGTTCAAGAACTACTTCGTCAAAGTCTGGCAACTTTTTGCTCTTAGGTCTCTTAAGAGACTTTGACGGTACATTGTAGCTTGATTCGATTGGGACACATGGGGAACCAAATAGGGCCTCCACTAGCATAAACCCACCCACCTTGACCTAGTGGCATTTTCAGTTAGGTCCCATGGGGTGAAGAACACCAAATATGTCTCTTGCCACCTTTACACTAAATGCCACTGAGGCATTTTTCAAGAATGCATTCATCGTTGGTAAGGTCAAACAATGTTGAGTTGGTCAAAACTGAGAGAGGTTATTGTGGAGGGACTTGGCATCCAGTCATAGGTCCAAACGGATCATCTGTAGGTGCCACAAAGTCTAAGAACTACTCTATCAAAGTCTAGGAATTTTTTGCTCTTAGGTTTCTTAAGAGACTTTGCTAGTATAATGTAGCCTGATTCAATTGGGACGCCTGGGGAACAAAATAGGGCCTCCACTAGCATAAACCCACCCACCCTAATCTATCAGCTTTGTCAGTTAGGTCCAAATGTGAATGATGCCAAATGTATCTATCTCCTATGTAGTCATCTTCGTTGTTTGCAAGGGAAAAATGTTCACTCCCCCGCAAACATTGGAACACACCGAGGGCATAACTCATTCCCAATTCAAAGTTTGCAGCCACATGGAATTGGAGGCAATCCGACATGGACCCTAAACTGCTGGAAAATGAGTCTCTCTCCCTATGTCTCTCTTTCTCTCTACCTCATCCTGCTCTTTCCATAACCCATATAGAAGGTGAAATGAGGGTATCCTAGACCTATAGATAATGAAATGATCATAGGAAAATCATGTTAAACATATAGTAGGTGAAATGAGGATATGTTATAGATAAATAAGGTGAAATGAGGATAAGAAAATAATGTCAAACATGTAGACATGAGAAAAATGAAGATATGCAAAGTTTGTAGACCATATAGAAGGTGAAATGAGGATTGCGAATCATGCCAAATGTACATCTCTCTCCCTATGTCTCTCTCTTCCTCTCTACCTCATTCTACTCTTTCCATAACCCATATAGAAGGTGAAATGAAGGTATACTAGACCTATAGACGATGAAATGATAGGAAAATCATGTTAAACATATAGAAGATGAAATGAGGGTAAGCAAATAATGTTAAACATATAGAAGGTGAAATGAGGACATGTTATACATGTAGAAGTTGAAATGAGGATACGTTATACATATAGAAGGTGAAATGAGGATACATTATACATATAGAAGGTGAAATGAGGATAAGCAAATCATGTAAACATGTGGACCTATGAAATGAGGATATGAAAAGTATGTAGACCATATAGAAGGTGAAATGAGGATATGTGAATCATGCCAAATGTACATCTCTCTCCTTATGTATCTCTTGTAGGAGTACACACAACACTGAGAGGGGGGGTGAATCAATGTTGTAACAAAAAAATTAGGTCTTGTCAATTTTGAGCAGTAGCTTTATCAAATAAAAGATTTAAAAGATAATTATTCAATCATGTATGATAAATTTGTATTCACACAAGACAAGAGATCAAGACACAAAAATTATACGAGAGGAAAACCCTCCTGGGGTAGAAAAACATCTCAACATGCCTCACTGGCTTAAGTTTGAAAATTGTTATGTACAAGGCCTCACTGGTTGATTAAAGTCTCATTGACATAGTAAGGTCTCACTGACCTATACATTCAACTTGATTATAAATCAAAATCACCTCAGGGAATTACCCTAATTCTCTTTTGCACAAGACCTTATTCCTCCTTTATCTATCACCTGACAAACTTTCTCTTGGACACAATCTTTTCAATTTTGACAAGAAACCAATATTTCAATGTCTTTGCAAAGAATTATGCAATTATGACTCCTTTAAATCTTCTCACTTGTAAGCCTTCTTTTCTTGTCATACAATCTTCAACTTCTGACTTAATACTTCAAACCACCTTGAATTAGAAAAATATTACAAAATTGTCCTCCATCAAATCAATTTCTCATATAAGAAAATAGCTGATATTTCATGTCTTTCAATAAGCCTTGAAGTCTTCGTTCTCAGATAGATAACTTTCATGCAGAAAACATCTATTCTTAACATCCATCTTTTACCTTCATTCCAATTTTTTACTTTTGTAAAATAAAAAAAACACATTTAAAAAAATATACACCAAACTGATATCTTCTTATATCTACAGAGAGAAGCATGTCATGACTTTATACATTCTTAATCCAATAAGAAAATCATCTTCACAAACTTTCTATATTCCCATTTGATCTTCATTGTCTAAAAAATGGAAAAACCCATATTTTTGGCTTTTGTTTGGAAAAAACACGTCAAATTTAAATAGAAACTGTGACCGTTGGCATTCAAATGCCTTTTAAAAGACCACCACATGATCTTCTCTTGGTGCCAAACCACAGACAATCTTTGACCATTCGATGCTTATCTCCCGCCACAAGCTTAAAAACAACTTTGAGCTACCTTCGCACACCAGTGACCCTAGGTAATCGGGGCTGGTCATTCAATGGACCAAAGACCCTCAAAATGTGACTTAAGTTACTTTTAACTTGCTTAGCCAGTCAACTACTAAAAAGAAATAAAGTATGTGACGTGCATTTGAGGGTTACAAAGAGATTCTTAGGTACTTAGACTTAGGGTTATAAATCATATAGAACATTTGTTTGAGTGCAGACCATATTTATAGCACCAATAGATGACTGCAGACCATTACTTCAACAAGGAAGCTCTGAGATAAAGATCATATTCCTTACATAACTGTAGACCATATGCCTTTCATATACAGGACAAGGAAGATCAGACCATTAACTGCATGAGTCTTGAAGACAAATGACTATGTTTTGTCTCATGATATAGAGGATGTCAAAATACCATTAAAGGAAACTGATATAGGCACCAATAACTTTGTATTGTGAAACTGAGCCCACTGTCCACATTACAGACTAAGACATTCACTTCAAACCCAATACTCTTGCTATAGCATGAAATCAATAAAAACCCATGTAGAATGCAACCTCAACCATTATGCCCACTGTTAGTAACATCAAATCAAATGACAACAGTTACAAACATCATCACATAGAGAAATATATCATATGCCAGTCACTATATCATCAGGAGATATGATACCATATGCTAGGACTATTATATCATCAGGAGATATGATACCATCTGCACCTTGAACTCCTTTGCACCCTGAAGACCAACACATCAACTGTCAAGAATGGGAGATCAGCACATCAACTATCAAGACCATCTGCAACATGAATGCACAAGAGACAATCAATTTGACATCAATGATGAAGACAACCATACCAAACTAACAAAACTCCCCCTTTGTCTTGGCATTGATGTCAAAACACAAAAATATAAAGTCTTAAGACATTTTGCATTGAAGCCCGTTCTAACTCCCCCTTTTTGGCACTCAATGACAAGAATTGACCCCCTATTTTTATTTCTCATTGAGTAAGAGTTGAATATGCAGAAAACACATACTATCACTGTCCTTTGTCTGAAATTAGCAGTCAAATAAACTCACTAAGAAATCATTGTCCTCTGTCAGAAAATGAAATATTACTATCAAATGAACTCTGCCTTTACCATTTGTAATGCACTAACCTTACTGAGATATTACTATCAGAGAATGCATTGAGATTACTGTCATTGCAATGTCACTATCAATAGGATAACTATTAGAAAGTGCATAAAGTGTTGAAGTTTGACACAATCTGATACAAAGACAGTTGTAGACCCTTATACTTGATGCAAAGAATGCATATAATCATGATGTATTGCCATAAATCTTTAAGATACCTTGTCAAATCATGAAGAAAGCTTGAAAGCACTGGTCAAATCATGTTCAATGCACACTGACCTTTTTTCCATAGACAAAACTTGTCAGGTATTATTGATTGAGAACAACATGGCAGTATGACAACATGTCTACACCACTGTCAACAATTGCAAATACTCCCCCTAAGCATATTACTTCAACTAAAGTCAAAGACACTATCCAAACCTAAGAACACTGAATGCTACACCAAAATATGAAGCTAGATAGCTCTGCATCTCAAAACAAATGTTCAACAACTAACCAAAACTTTGAACAGACAAAAAAAACTATGATATAATTGTATTTTAGGACTTCATAAGACAACCAAACACTCCCCCTGAATCCAATATCATCATGAACTCATTGAAGAGAAGAAAGAGACAAAACCCCAAGCCTCTATCTCAGGGATTCAAATACCTCTTTAGGCAATGGTTTTGTAAAAATATTAGCTAGTTGATCATTAGTATGTACATAATCGAACATCGCTTCATTTGTAATCACCTTTTCTCTTAGAAAATGATATCTAATGGCAATATGCTTAGTCCTAGAATGCATGATTGGATTCTTGGACATATTGATGGAGCTTGTATTGTCACAAAGAATAGATACAAGTTTAGCTACCTCCACTTTGATGTCTTGAAGTTACTAAACCATCCAAAGCACTTGTGTACGACATGAAGATGTTGCAATGTATTCAGCTTTAGCAGTAGATAAAGAGACACACTCTTGCTTCTTACTATGCTAGGCTACCAATCTACCACCAAGAAAGAAGGCTACTCCACTTGTGCTCTTTCTATCATCAGGACAACCTGCCCAATCAAAATCTTTATATGCAAGAAGAGTAAAATCATTATGTCTAGGATACCATAGTCCAAAATCAAGAGTACCCTTAACATATCTAAAAATCCTCTTAACAACATTTAAATGAGATTGTTTAGGACATGCTTGAAACCTTGCAACTAAGCAAACTGCCTACATGATATCAGGTCTAGAAGCAGTTAGATACAAGAGGTTGCCAATCATGGATCTATACAAGGACTATTCCACCTCGGGTGAATCATCATTTTTGCTTAATTTGTATCCTATTTCCATAGGAGTACCTTGTGGTTTATAATCATCCATTTGAAACCTATTAAGCATTTCTTTAGCATACTTGGTTTGTGAGATGAAAATCCCCTTTTCAAGTTGAGACACCTGTAATCCAAGGAAGAAAGACAATTCTCCCAACATAGACATTTCAAATTCTAACTTCATGATGTTAGGAAATGAATGGCTCATATCATCAATATTACTTCCAAATATGATATCATCAACATAAACCACTACAACCAAGATATCCTCACCTTTGGAAATATAGTACAAATTGCTGTCTATCCCACCTTTAGTGAAACCTTGTTCTTGCAAGTACTTGTCCAACTTGTAGTACCATGCTCTTGGAGCTTGTTTCAAGCCATACAAGGCCTTTTTCGATCTGTATACATAGTCTGATTTGCCTTTGCATTCAAAACCTTCTACCTACTCCATGTAAACTTCTTCTTCAAGGTCACCATTTAGAAAGGCAGATTTGACATCCATTTGAAATACCTTGAAATTCTTATAAACTGAAAAGGCTAAGAACATTCTTATAGCCTCTAATCTAGCCATAGGTGCAAAAGTTTCATCAAAGTCAATTCCTTCAATTTGTGAATAACCTTTGCAAACCAATCTAGCTTTGTTTCTTATTACTTTACCTTTGTCATCAAGCTTGTTTCTAAACACCCACTTTGAACCAATAACATTTTTACCTTTAGACCTAGGTATAAGTACCCATGTCTTGTTCTTCTCTATTTGATTTAATTCCTCTTCCATAGCTTTCATCCAAGAGTCATCCTTGTTGGCCTCAACATATGTTTTTGGTTCCATTTCTGATATTAAGCACACATGTGCTTGATTACTTGCAGCAACAAGTTTTCTTCTTATTAACACACCATCATCTTTTTCTCCTATTATCAACTCTTTTGGATGATCTCTTTGCAATGTTCTTGAAGGAGTTTTACCTTTGGTTTCAATGGACTCATTGAAAAGAATCCCAGAGAGTGGAAAACTCTACTTAAATACGCCTTATGGGTAGAAGAACCAGAAGGAAGACTGCATAGGGAAATTCTCCCTATCAGTTAGTTTATAAGGAGGATCCCATCCTCCCTATTAATCTCAAAATCCCTACCCTACAATTTGCACAAGAATACCTAGGCATCGATAATAAACAAGAAGTTAGATTACTTCAACTGATGCATTTGGAAGAAAAATGAGAGAGCAATTGGCCAATTTGCCAAACATCAAGTTATTGTCAAGTGCTGGTTTGACAAAAGAGCCAGAGTGAAAGCATATAGAATCTTAGACTTAGTCTTATCCTGGAATAAGGCCCATGAAAGGAAAAGTGACCATGGGAAATTCGATAAACTCTAGACTGGACCTTTCCAAATATCAGAAATCCTAGGTAATAGCACCTATAGGCTCAAAACTTTAATAGGTGAGGATGTCCCATTGTTGGTCAATGGACAGTTTCTCAAACATTATTTTCAGGCCTAGGTAGGTCATATCATGATAATGTATCATATGTATATTTTGTATAGTTGTCTGTATAGTTTGCTTTGTGTGTTTTTCTTTGTGTATTGTTGAGTCCCTATTTTGGTTAGGCAAGATAGTGCACCTTTCCACTTTAGAAAACTTGTTAAATTGTTGGAATTTGGGAAATGAATATAAATTCTTACATAGGTTGTAGCTCATGTTAGTCTAAGTATCTCTGATCAGTTCTGTGATATCCTATCCATTAGTGATAACTTTTCTTGTTCAAGGAGATCCTCACATAATGCACCTAACAGCCTTGGATTTGTTGAACATGTTAGTGTAGTGTTAAGTGAAAAATCTAAAGGTTTGCTCTTGCTACCATTGCAATTCTCAACCTAAACAACAAGTTTCCACACCTTGGAAAATGTGCTTACATGATCATATCTTATGAATGAAAAAAAAAGAGATAAATATATTGAGTATCCAAAGGAATAATTAGGCCATCCAAGTAACTCTACCGAGGCTATGGACACATGTCTGGTAGTGGGGCTCTACTTGGGACAATTGCAATGACAACCTTGTCAGGGCTATAGACGCCTACTGGCAGCAAGGCTCTATCTAGGTTGGCTATAAGGGTTAAACCAAACTATGTAGCTTAACACTTGTCACTAGTGTATTCAACTTATCTTCAAGATAAAGGATATGAATCACATGCACACAACTGATTCCTTCTCAGCATTGTTATATTGATGAACATGATATCATTCAGAAAGGTCAGGATGCTCATATTTGATAAAAGTTAGAATATTATGTGCTAATTTGTCTCCATCTCTTGAATTATTTGAACTTTGGTTGTTTTCTTTGGTGGTAAGTTGTTGTGTGGTTTCACAACACGCCCCATTTTGCCCTAGCAAAATAAGGACCCAACTTGTTGCTTGGCTTGCTTGTCTTTTGCTTTCGGGCAGTATGATAAAAGTAATCAATGTCAGATGCATGACAGGATGTCATCCCATGCATATCTAGACCTCATGTTATAGGTCAGATTTTCAAACTTTGAACTCCATATTATAAATCTTGCCAAGCGAAAAAGCATGAAGATCTAAGCAGGTTTGCTTTTTGAAGCACCCTAAAATTCGCTAAAATAAAGAAGTTATAGTCAGTCAAAGTTTGGTCAATAGGTCAACCAGATATTCACACTGTGTGTCATCCAGCTATTAAATTAGTATCTTGACACCTATTAATATCTAGATGTCAAATTTAAAAGGCTTAGAGGGCAAAACGTCAAACGTCAGGATATTAGTTAACATCTCGATCTTAACTTAATGTCCTGACACTCACTAACATCAGGACGTCAAATTTAAGAGACTTGTTGGGTTAAACATAATATGCAAGATATTAGTCCATGCCTAGATCTTAACTTAATATCCTGACCTCCAATAATATCCCTATCCTGATGACATCACGTCTTCTTGATTTTATAAAGAACTCTGACTGTGCTGACATCATCCAGATATTAGAGCACATGGATATTAACTTTGCTAATATCTTGACCTTATTTTAACATCCCGATCTAGATGACATCACGTCATCTTGGCCTAAGGAAGAACGCTAAACTTGTCATCGTCATCTGGATATTAACTATAACTTGGATCTTAACTTAGTATCCAGACATTATTTTAACATCCATATCCTGATGACATCATCCTATCCTGATGCGATATATAAGATGGATCTATGCTAACATCATCATGACCTTAAGCCAAGGGGATATTTCACATTCCCATTATCTGGATCCTATTCTAATATCCTCATCCCAATGATGTCACCTTATTATGCTACGATGAAAGAAATTTTTCTTGCTGACGTCATATGGACCTTAACCCGATATCCACAACCCGGATTAGACGGTAATGCATCCTCATGGGAGAATCTTGTTAGCAAGAAATATTCTCTGCACTACTACGAGATGATGACACGTGTCCATATGCATATCCCTACTTATTATGATCAACATATTTGGAACTTGATAAAAATTCCTTGGTCAACAAAGGTTAACTTGACCCATGATGACGTCATCTAGATATTCGTATCCGGATGTTCACATGAATATTCCTTGTCTAGATATTTGTTTCCCATATACCCGCGCTTTGTGCATTTAATGCAATATGAAGGCCATTGGCATTTAAATTTAAACACATGCCAACAGACACCTGTAGTGATCTTATGCAATCTTGTTAAAGGAGGATGTCAAATCACCTTGACGCCATTAATAAGCCCTAAAATAATGAATTGCTTAAGGTAAAAGGGAATTATATTGTCATAATCGACATAATTGCATTTGAGAGCCCTAAATTCCTACTGTTAAGAGATATATCATGAACCAGAGCCGAGTCAGGAGAGCAAAATTGTAGAAGAATACTTCATCTAGAACTTCTATTCGGTCATCACCACATCCATAATAGGTTAAGGAAGCATACACATGTATGTATAAAAACCCTATTCATCTGGTTATTTTGCAAAATCAAATCATGATTAATTAAAGAGAGGATAAATGGTGAACATCAATAGTGATTATGCATTATCAAATTTAGTTCGTAGGATTTAGGCATGTTACCATTTTAGAGCATGAAAAATCAATATTGTGCTAACCCTAGATAGACAAATATATGTTGTTATTTGATACTAGAACATTTGAATTGCAACAAGAAATGTCGCAGCCACGTATGGATAAACGGGATGCAAAATTCAAACCTGTTATGTTCCCTAAAATGTGAAGGGTGTACAACAAGATGGGATACACAGAGGATACTCATTCAGATAATATAGATATAGAGGAATTCAGAGAGAATTGATGCAGAAGAAGATAGCCCCATCCTACAAAACATAGTGGCATCAGGCTTATATCATGCAACCAATTTTCCTTATTCCACATAGGCTTTCGACCTTATGGTCGAGTGTGCACTGAATTATGATGTTACTACAAGGAAAGTATCGAAACAAGAGAGGCTGTATGCAGATTTATCTATGGAGGGTATAACTGAAGTATTCCATTTGCCAGTTTATCAACCCATTTATGTGTCAGACCTGGATGCATTGGCAAAGGAATTTAATGACAACAATAAGGTCTGCAGGAAGGTGATATACCAAGGATGGAGAAGTTCAGATAATATAGCCAGGGTAGCTACCAAAATGGCACAACACTTATATAAGTTTTCTCTGTAGGATGAGGGGGCTGATAAATAGTGGAACCTTTGAATCCTGGATGTTCGAACTAATGAGGATGGTTATTGAATATGAAGAAGGTCAAGCAAAGGTCCAGTGGGCCAAGATTATCAGTGATACAATACATGACCATATGGTCAAGTGGAAGGAAGGTAAGGGGATGATCTTCAGAATGACATCCTACTTAGTATATGCTTGTGCAGTGAAAGGCACATTTGATGGCCTGCAAATTGTAGGAAGGATGGGTAGATTAACCAATTAAAAGACTCCCTGGGAGAATTATCCCCAGCTGGAGAGAAGACTTTCAGTTTAATATTACAAAATGGTTAATGATTGCTTACTGATGCACCTATTCGACTCATGGAGGGAGACAAAACCAAATGGTTTTCAGTGGGTGCTACAAAGGCAATCAGTGGATATGGCTCTTGGTTCATCCAGGCCAAAACTTATTCCTACATCCAGATGGAAGGTTTCAGTGGGAAACCTTACATGCTACCAAGGTACCCTTCAATCACCTTGAGAATACCTAGAGTTCACCCTAACAATCTCGTTTACAAATGAATGCCTACATATGTTTATATATGCATCTACAAGCACTCCTAGCAAGATATTTGAAATTCAAACTTACTGTGTCGGCAAAGGGGCCCAATAACGGTTGCTAACTGACACCCAAAAATTGGGGCTGCCTTAAAATAGGGTAGGACTAGGGCGCGGGCGCCCAAGTCCTCCCCCCCCTAATTTAGGCAGGGTACAACTCAAGGGGTCATCCTAGGTCCTATTTGTCATGGGACTTAGGTCTCATTCCTTCGGGATGCTAAAATATGAACTAAAATGTCCTAAATGCACTCTAAAGACCCGGGACCTAAACCTTATGAGGGAAAAGCCCCCAAGGGGACATTTTTCGACGTTACAAATCCATTACGGAATATTATAGGGAAGGAGGATGATAATGATGAAGAAGATCAAGTGCCCATTGGGACACTAAAGAGGAAGAAAAGAAGTGATGTGTTGCAAGGCGTTAAAGTGCCTAGATAGTCTAGATATCAGAGCCCAAGAATGAGAGGGGCCATTCCACCACGAACGATAACAACATTAGGATCAAGTGATCCATCTGTAAGTGCGTCTAGAGTTTTGCAATGTGAGGTGCCAGTGGAGACAATTGTCAAAGTGAAAACTAAGATGGCACAGGAGGCCAAGAACAAAGCTCAAAAAGAAGAAGCTACAAAGGCCCTACCACTAATTCAAACCATTGATCTTACTGAAGATGAGGCGGTAAAAGATATTACCAACCATCCTATTGAGACCATGCTGCAACATACAAAAGCTACAGATAAGGGTGGTGCAACAATAGAGTCACATGATGAGGAAAAAGGAGAAGAATCCCTTGAAGTAGAGGTACACATGGGACCTCTCAGTACTTTAATTGAGAATGTGACTAGCCCAATAGTGGTCGATTTGACCTATGTGCCTGAGAAGGGAAATATTGAAGAAGAGGCTATTAAAGATAGCCAGAATCAAGAAGAGAATATCTCTATGGAGATAGATGATAAAAATAATGATGCTCAAGCAGATGAAGCACACTCAGATATCCCTGAAGGTAAAAGTGCACAAGAACAAATAACACAATAGGATATCCTGATGGATAAGCTAGAACAAGGGAGTGTGTCTGAATCACTTGCTAATACAAGAGATAAGGTTGATAAACATGGGCAAGAACATCATTATCATGATTATGCAAGTAAAAGCCAAGAGCTTAAAGATGACAAGGTTCTAAAGGAACAAGGTGATAAGGCACAAGATAATTAGCCTCCTCTAGAGCAAAGGAAGGAAGAGAATTTTCTTGAGAAAGATAAGTTGGATGCTAGAGCAGAGCAACAACAAGATCAAGAGCAATATCAAGATCAAAGGCAACGATAAAATGTGCAGGATCTTGATGGAGATGAGGAAGTCAATAAAGACAAAAGAATACAAGATGCTCAAATTGAGCAACCAGATCAAGGAAGATAACAATCAGATACATTATCATTGATTTCATCAGAGGTAGGCTGATCACAAGAACAATAGGTACCTTTTGATTTCAAGTCTTTATTTACTCTTGACCCAACTAAAGCTAAATGAAGAGCTAGGACAGTCTCCACTATCAAGAGAGATCCAAAAATAGGAAAGAGAATAGCCCAAGTTGTTGTCCCCATAGTAGACAAGGCCAAAGGAGAAATTAGGCCAGAAGAGTTCCAAGTGACACAAATTGACTTCGATCATGTCACTACGGAACAAGAAAGTTAGGAACACAATGAAAGTACCGAGGAAGTAGTGACCAAAATAAGGAAGCTTAAGGCTAGAAAGCAAGAGTTGAAAGAGAAAAATGCTCAACTGTAACAATTTATACAGGGATTAGTGAATCCTGATAGCTTGGCATCCACCCTACAAGATACAGAGAAGCCTGTTGCATCGACATTAATAAGTGAAGAAGAAATAGCTAGTCTAGATGTGCAAAAGCACCAAGCTCATATTATGGACAAGTGGTTCATAAGATTCATGACATCCAAAGAGAAGATAATCAGGACTTCCAAGTCCAATTGGGACACATTGTCCAACTTGAAGAATGACATTGGTTCTTTGAAGAGTGAATTCACTCAGAGGATATAGAAATGCAATTATGCAAAGGTAATACTCAAAAGAGCCAGAGAGATGATAGATGAAGAGTTATTGAAAACTAAAATTATCTCTCATGTAACTTTACCACTCATGGATACCTGGATGATTGAGATGAAGTATGAATTGGAAGTATTAAAGGCTAGCATGATTAAAGTGAGAGACATTAAAACTAAGATCCATGACTTGTTAGCCGAGGAGATGAAAGTATTGGAAGAATTGCTAGAAGATGCTATAACAAAGGAAGCAGTGCCAGAAATAGATGATGCCATCCAAATATTCAAAGATAAATTGAAAGAAGTGGCAGAAGATCCAATAGGGCTTTTTACAGAAGATGTCATGGATGAGATGTCTGAGTTCAATATGAAGGTAAAGACATATGATAAAGAACCAGATAGCAGGACATCCATGTTGGAACCTTTAGATGAGTAGATAAAAGCACTAAAATATGTTAAGTTGAGAGCTCAGACAATCAACAAGTTCCAATTGGATACTTTTGTACAAGCATATGATAATCACAAGAAGTTAGACACAGGGAAGTTAGTACTTGAAGAAGGTACGTCTGAATGAGAGGATGTTGGAACAAGTATCATCCAAGATATTTTTGTAATTTTTGATACTTACAGTTTGGTTGACTAAATCAAAGATCCTAGAATATTCTAGAGTGCCAGTTGTATCTTATCAGATGGTTGCCAACTGGCAACTTGTGCCACATATTTTGTATGTTGACTTGGTCAATGCAATAGAAACCGTTGATTGTAATAGATAAATCTTGATTGTAGGATCTTTTGTCACTGATTCTCATCCTTGTTCTATAAAAGGATGGAGAATCTCAGTTACAGTTATTCAAAAGCTTAATTGAGATTGGATTGTTGAATGCCATGACCAGTTCTCAAAGTCAACTGTAAATATATACTCCTTTTGCATACTTAATGAAGATGAAGACCTATGATTACAAAGAATCGTAAATCCTACATCATCTGTGGATGATATATTAATGTTCATCTGATTTGCTGAGTCCCTTGAAGTGCATTTTAGTTTGTGAATGTTGTTATTATCCTTTCCATTGAAGATTCACATCAATCATATCTAGCCATGGAATGACCTAGTGAAAATATGGTTTGATTTTCTTCTCTTCATGACAGTATCAAGGATATATGTGGATCAATGACTAAAGATTCATTCATTTCAATAAATTTAGAAAGATTAATTCAATTTTCTTTAAATTTTATAAAGAATTATCACCACAACTGTAAATACATAGAAAATAACAAGCAGATCATCATATAATATGCTAATATTCATAAATACATGAAGATCATAGGCATATTTACACAAAGTGCATACAGAATAGCAAATATCATGCAAATGAACACAAATAATGATAAGAATCATAGAAATACATGCTTATAGGCACATCATTTGAATAAATTTACGGTATAGAAGTGAAATTAAGCAAGGATTAGTTGAAATTTAAGTGAACCAGAGATAGTTTTAGAAGAATTAAGCAGAATAATCATGAATCATCTTAATCAGAATGATAGACAGAAGAATTGATCAAACTTACATAAATATTTGCATGAATTGATTAAATATTGTAAGATTTGGTAAAATTTGTTGAGAATTTGCTAAGAGCAGGTGAAATAAAGTAACATCTGGATATTTGGTTACAAATCCAAAATCAAAACGTAAGGCCCCTAAATGGAAAACAACAACACACATCAACCTTTGAGTAACGTCAGATCATTATGAACTAATGCATGAAGACTTGGGATCATAAATTCATTCTGAATTTATCATATCTTTCAAGATAAATAAAGGTTGTTGTGTAACTTTTATTTCATGTTGTTTTGACTAACAATCAACATCAACATGTACCTTATTTCAACGACATCTAATTCGACATCCCATTCATCTGAAGAAGAGTAGTCTCCACTAGTAAACAATATATTGATACTATCATCCCCATTATAATGTGGTTCACTACATTCATCACAATTATTATCACCATCTTGGAAGGACTTAGCAACCATACATTGCAATGGTGAATGAGGCATCTGACAAACTATACACCAAGGAATGCCTTCCACCATATTGATGTTTTTTCTTAGTGGATATGGCGGGTCTCTATTATGATGATTCCTTTGATTGTTATTGTTATTTAGAACAAGCTTCCTATTGTACCAAGTAGTATTATATGGCATGTCATCCAACTAAGGCCTCTTTTCCTGCTTCTAATGGCCTTGCCTATTGACTCCTAGTCCTTTTTCTACTCTGGCTACTTTATAGCTAAGATCTTTTAAATTGATCATCACTTGATCCAACTTTTCTTCAGATGTGGAGGGCACATTTTGTTGGATCTTACTATTTTGGTTCTGTAGAATTTTAAATTCATCTCTCCTACCCCAATTTCTAGATACCTTTTTGTTATTTTCAATATTTGTTGCAATTCCAAAAGCATCTCTTAAGCCAGATGGGCTTTTATCCCTTAATTCATATCCCATTTTTACATCAAAAGTATTTGTGTACAAAACCATACACATAGGCTCATTTGGTCTCATATGAGGTGGAACCTTATTCAAGATTCTAGTGAACCTTGCATTAAAATCAGTTACCAATTCATTTGATCCTTTGGTTATACTAGTGAACTCATTTATAATAAACCTTGGATCAATCATATCTCCATATTGTTCTCTAAAAAGCCCTCTTAAATTCATCCCATGAGGCAATACTTAAATTAGGGAAATTCCTATACCATTCCCTAGCTTCATCAACGAGAGACTACAGGAACAATTTCATAACTACATCCTCATGTTCTATTTCAAAATCATCCATCAAATTCAAAAAGGTTCTTAGATGTTCCTCACCATAAATTACATTATTACCTAAGAATTTTGCCAATGCCTTCCTGACAACATTATCAATTGATTAGGATAACCAGGGATACTAGTGAAGTCTAACTATCTATATCTATCCACTTGCATTGGCCTTCTACCAAAAAACATTTTGGTTTGCATTTCCCTATGCATTTGCATCCTGATTCCCCAGGGGGTTTTGATTTGCTCCTTGTTAATGCAGATTCTATTGTTGATTAGCGAAAACATTCTGATTTTGATTTTGAATCGCATGCAGGTTTTGATTTGCATTCTGATTAATCCCCACCTGTTGGTTACCCACATTCTGATTACTAGGATTGACCACATTCTGATTATTCTGGTTATTTTAATGATTGCCATTTTGATTCATAAGAGGTACATCCTAATAAGAAGCCCTTAGTGTTCCAACCCTTTCCCTCATCCTGAGTTCTAGATATTCAAGTTCAACTCTAAGGGTTCTTACTTTGTCTAATACTTAGTTTTTATTAGGCCTTGATGAAATTGCGTTGTTCAGATCCTGATCATTTGCACTTTATGTAGATTCACCAATTCTAGGGTTAGCAAATAAATCAGTATTGGGGCTCCTGTAAGACATATCAAACCTCATTTGTTGTCTGTCAGCTTCTTGTTTTTGGAAGGTTTCATGAATTTAAGCCTCAGCGTATGTGAAATGCTCCTCTTGAGTTCTATCTTCATCATCAACATTATATAGGAGGATGGAAAGTCATCCTGACTAGTTTGGGGATTAGGAGCCTTCTTTCTTGACCACATTCTTGCTGGTAACTCTGGAACTAAAGGGTTCTTCTAAGACCTCCTTCCTTGCATAAAATATGGATTCACCGATTAGGAGATAGATTTCAGAGTTCCCACCCAATGAAATGGGATTCAATTTTGTTAAACTTTTGGGATAAGACCTGGATTCTTTTGTTGACAACTCCCTAGCAGAGTCATCAATCTGTTGGTGTTCCCAACTAATTGTCTGATTATCCCTATAAGGTAGCTATCCCTAATGCTCAGGACTCTCAGGTCAGTGGCAACGAACATGAGACAATTGCTTGTTCTCCTCTGCACTTTAGGCTCTGCTAAACCTAGGGGGTATTCCCTTATAACAATATCTGAAAGGTATTCTCAAGTATAACGAGATATATTGACTAAGTAGAAATGTTCTCACCAATAAATTGAGGTCTAAATGATCCTACTTCAGATTAGCTAAATCCTCAATATGCATAAATTTTAAAACTCTAAGAACATGAAACTAGTACTACACACTATAAAAAAAAGCTTTGTCCTTATGATTTGTATGATATGATGTGCTTGGACTTGAAAACTTTCCTCAGATCAGTGCCTATTCAGGGTAACAGAGTCAAAACTCAACATGCAAGTGTTTTCCTCATAACAGTTAAACTTCTCATTCAAAGGGTGATAAGATCACTACTGCCTCACAGTGGTGAACCCAATAAAAAGTATTATCTATGGTTCTTCTTCAATAATGCTTTGACACAATACACTTCCCCCTATATCTGATTCAAAGCAATTTAATCTATTCCTTGAACAGATGCAACAAATTAGACATACAATATAGCAAATGTACACTGATGAATTTAGAAACCCTTTGCACCCTCATTCAAAAGAAAAGCATCCATATCAAAGGAGACAACCACAAACAACACACACATTTAGTGTTTCTCATTTAAATCAATTTGAATAGAATATAGCTATGAAAAGAACAAGTAACCTCACACAGAATATTTAACCTGCAACCTAGAAGTACTCCTTTCTTATTGGAGAATCATTAAAGTCTCAAAGCTTGTACAAAATGTTCTAAGAATTTTCTCAGTCTTTCTCTATCTATCTTCTATTTTCTACTCTTAGATACTATGAAAATTTCTCCTTATATTAGAGAGATACAAAGATTGTTGGCTAAGCTCCTAAGACTTAACTATTTCTAGAAAAAAATGACCATTACAATACAAAACAACTTTGGAGCTCATGCTCATTACGACAATTGATCAAAATTCAGTTATGATCACATGTGAGCTGACAAAATCCTCCAATGTAAACATTTGATTTAGTTATAAGAGCCCAAAACATAGTATCACCTAGAAGCTGCCAAAACGAGTCATCCTTGGAAACTAATGACCATTTCAAAGCTCATTCAACTTCATACTTCTCGACCCATGCTCCAAATTCTTATCTTCTGGCCACTGTAATTCCAACACCTTGGCCAATTTATCATTAATTGTTGTATATTGAGCATCTAGGATAGCTTTTGACTCCCTGCTGATATGATCGCACAACTTCTCCAATGACAAGAATTCATCCAAAATTGAATTCAGAACATCTATCCTTAGCTCACCATCAATGCAAACTTGAGCAACAACCCTAGAACCCACAATATTGAACTCATCCTTCCAATGGTTTGGGTTAAACTTGACTGTGCTTGAAATGAGGTAGCATTTTCATTCTCACTAGATCAATAGATGCCACTTTTCCTTTCAACTATTTATCAAGTTTTATCATATAGGAGGCCACATCATGCAAGGTATCATTATTTTTGATGTGCCTTGTCACCGAATAGGCTTATCTGGGTCAAACCTTGATGTTTTGATCATTTGTCTAATGGTAACATTTTTTGGCAACCATTTATTTATAATCTCTTGTAGACTAAGAGAATTCTTCTCATGCTTAACCAAAGCTTGATTCAAATCTACAATTCTCTTATAAGCATCATCCAGCTTTCCACTAATCTTAGTTTACCAATAGTTAACTATTTTAGAAACAATTTCACTATGTGCTTGCAGCCTATCTCATTTTAACAAGTCTACAATACTTTTCAACTCTGTAATCTCTACAAGTAAAGTATCCTTATCTGATGAAAAAGACTCCCCTGATGGGCTTGAAATGATAAGCACTAGAGCACTAGAAGATGCCAATTCCTTATCCTCTAAAACTCTCAACCTGGCTAAATTATCTGCATACCTTTGCTGAAGTTCATCATTGTAGCTTGGTTGAACAACATTGTGTGCACTGCTAAAGCTGCTGCATTAGGTGCTGGGGTATCAACTACTCTTTTTACAATAAAAAATCTTTTCAATTGGTCAAGGATCTGCACCACATCTAGTTTGTTTGTTCCTGGTGTCAAAGTCCATATGGCCAATGTCTCATGAGATAAGATGAATCCAGAACCAAAAGCCTTTCCTACTTCCTCGTCAGTGGAGAAAAAACCTCCTCTTGCCTTCTGATAGTTTCAAATGCCAAAGCATCTACCATACTCCAATTAGGTAGCAACAACATACCACTTTCCATAACTATCTATCTTCTTATTTCATGGGTAATGTCAACAAACCTAAAATCAAACTCAGACAAGATTTTCTTAGCCAAGTCACTATCATCCAAACGATTCATTTTTTTCTCTCTTTCTCAAACCTTTGGTGGTATGCAACTTGTTTTATTCTCAAAATTAAATCTTTGAACTCTCATGTCTTGATGAATTGAACATTAGACAAAAACTGTTTGCAAGCTAGTGCTCTTACATCTCTTGTTTCATCATTGACAACTTAAAATAATCAAGACTTCTATTGAAAGGAACAGGAGGAACAATCATGCCTACCAATGTTTAAGCAGCTCCCACATTATTTGAAGTCTCTTCAATATCTACAATCTTCATTGGAGCTTTTCCTTTATATTGAGGAGCTAACCTATCCTCGACAATCTTTTGCCTTCTAGCCTGTTGACTGTCTACCTCCTTAGTATTTGGTAGATCTTCTTCTTGTACATCCTCATTTCTTGACTCATTTCTTGGCCTAATGTAGGGTTGTATTCTTACACCTAAAGGCCTTTCCACATCTGGAGGCCTCTCTTCAATAGGAACTACAAACTTCTCTACATTCTATAGGACTTTTTCAATTCTTGCAATCAAATTATTTTCTTCAAAACAAAAACCAGTAAATTTGGGGTCCCTCTTCTTCTTCTCATTTTCTGCAGAGATGATTCTGCTCCATTTCTCCTTTTTCTCCTCAACCTTTGCGAATTTTTTAGATTTCCTTATAACATCCTTAACAAAATCTAGCTTATGTGGAAAAGCTAACTTTTTCATACTCAATATCAATGAACTGACAAGTCCCTTTGGATCAAATTGCTCTCTAATTGTAGCATACTTCAACCTATAACTGTTGAGTATTGGATATATTTGATCCAAACCTTATTTATTCATCACTTGAAAATCTGACCACTTTAGGGCAGTAGGGAAAAGGGAACCTTTCTTTTGACCCATGAGATGCAATTTGTCCACCTCATTTAATTGCCAAACAATTTCCAAATAAGATATTATTTTGGGTACATAGATAGGCAATAAACGTGGTTTCATTGTGAAACCATACACTCTAATATATGTTGAGTATTTGTTTAGGAACCAATCCCCCCAATTATGTTTTATTCCAACTGCAGGAGTTTCGTCGTCAGGTATGAGGAAATCCCTTATTTTTTAGGGTATCCTGTATATGTGTTCACACATGCATGCCATTAGTTTCCTTATGAAAAATTCCTCAAAAATTATGAAGTTTGAGTTTGGATAATCTCTGTCCCATAGATATGTCCAGCATTGTATTGGCAAGGGCTATTCTTTTTCATCAAATTGTTGCACTCTTAATGTTTAACTCCATTGATTCCTACCAAAATACAAGAGCATGTGACACAAATAAGAATACCACTTGAATTCAAGCTTCTGACCATTCTTTAAAGCCACCATCTATTTGTGCATTTCATTCGCCATGTAGGAAGCAAAATCAAATTCTACGCTCATAATGTTGTCTTGGATGTCTATGGCCATATACATCAAGTGCACATGAATGCTTTCACCTGCATCTTCTCCCAAAACTTGACACAGTGAGTAGTAAGTCTTGTTGAAGTAATGTTCAAAAGTCTTTATACTGAGAGGCTCCTTTTCAAAAACTTCCAATTCTCTGCCACCAAGAGTCCTGAGTCTGTGTCTGGGAATTTTGGCAGACCGATATGAGGCTTTATGCATTTCATACAATCTCTTAAATTTATCAATGTCAATGGCTTTGTTTGTGGCTGGGTTGAGACCAAAGACTTCAGCAATGTAGGGCTTAGTGAAAGAGACCATAGTACTCCCATTAATTTTCAATACCCTTCTTGTGCCAGCATCATATTTGCTTGCAACAAGTTGGACTAGTTCTACATCAACAAATATATTTGGAACCACAATTTTACCCAAATCCAAATTCCATGCATTGTGCAATGGGGACATAGCACTCCTCTTTTTATACCAATGTAGGAACAAAGACCACCCCAGCACAGAGACACACATATTTGACTTCTGCAAAGTTATCTACAAATTTTTCATCTTTATTCTTTCCCAGAAGGACTTGTTTTGAGGAACTCGGACACTTCAAGTGAATAAATCTTGCTCAAAGCCCTTTTTCTCTGAAGTGCTTGCCATTCTTTTCATAAGGTTTTTCTACAAGCTAGGGCTTACTTGAAATAGAGCCAATTGAAAAATATGCCCTACTATTTTTATGTATTCAAACTCTACGACAATTTTAGAATGGAATTGATAAAATTTGCAAGCAAATGGATCAATAGGCCAGTAGATGCACAATTACTTGTTGTTCACAGGAAAAAACTCTAGTTCTTCAATTATTGCCTCGAGCTACTCAATTTCTGCAAGAAATCAGATGACCAATAACTCAATTGATGGAAAATAATCAATTTTATGTAGTTACTTCACAAATTGGGCATGATTCTGGCTAATTTTTTTTATCAAATCAGCATAATACGATCATGCGTTGGTGTGCAGGCTAAGACTAGTTGTTCTCCATGTTTGACTATGCACCGTTGATCTCAATCATCTCGTGGGAGAATCGACAGTCTTGATTTGAAATTTATATCATTGAATGTCACTTCACACACTCTAGATGGCGTAGACTAATGAGAATTAACCATCTTAGTAAAAACCTTCCACCTTGGATGCATATGGTGGGTCATCGCAACAGCGTAAGCCCAGGAGGGACCAACACTACCGCTTGTGCGCTAGCTTTAGTGTACCTGGACTAGATGGGACCCACATGACATGTGTCGCTCTATCATAGCATTACAAAGCATATTCCTTGGTATCTCCCATATGCATGCCCATGCGATCCACTAAGGAGCGAGCACAACATAGGGTTCAATGAGTGAAGCCTTGGTCTCATCTATCTAAAAATCTACGTCCAACACATCAGCGCAACTCTAACAGATTTGATGGATCTAGGCTTGCGATGCCGTGATAACTGTTAATGTGATGTTAGGAACCTTTAACACAGACTTAGGAAGCATTAGGTGCTTTGGATCAGCCAGTAACTAGGCTCAAGGGGCCGGTTTCGAACGGGAAACAAAACATAAGGTCACAACTTAGGCTCAGGGTGACTACTAATAATAAGTCAACTCAAGAATAGAACATAAGCACACATGAAAAAGACTAAGGGTTTAGGGTTTAAGCCAACTATACTCAAACTTAGCCATTTTCAGAGATTTTGACACCATAATACAAGGGAATCACATAGGGGTTCCATCATGTGTGTGTGGGTACGTGTGTGAAATTTAGCATTTACTTTGTAAATGTATGAAGTGTGTTTTTGAACAAACTATGTGTGAAGTGATTGAACTAACTTTGTGGGAAGAGTGTATTTTAACTTTGGCATTCACTTTTTGAGTGTGAACTTTCACATACACTTTGTATTTGAACTTTAGAATTCACTTTGTATGTGTGGACTTTCACATTCACTTTGTGTTTTAACATTAGCATTCACTTTTCCTATGTGTGAAGCATGTGTTAGAACTAACTTTGGCATTAATTTTTATGTGTGAAATCTTAGTGAACTACCTTTGTTATTCACTTTTTTGATCTATTTACCATTTGTCTGTTTGTGTAAGTTTGAAATTTTGCATTTACTTAGTGTGAATTGAAAATTGACAGGTTTAAATTTTAATTCTTACTTTTGTGTGTGAAGTGTGTGTTTGAACTTTAGCATTCACTTTTTATGTGTCTGAAGCATGTGTTTGAACTAACTTTGGCAATCACTCTATATGAAGTGTTTAGATTTCACCTTTCACTTAGATTTGATTATCTTATTCAGTATGTGTGTGTGTGTGTGTGTGTGTGAACTTTAGTGTTTACTTCATATATGTGTGATGTGATTGAACTAACTTTGTGTGAAGAGTGCATTATAACTTTGGCACTCACTTTATGTGTGCAAACTTTCACATTCACTTTATGTGAAGAGTGTGTTAACTTTGGCACCCACTTTGTGTATGTGAGTGTACTAATTTTGGCATTCACTTTATGTGCATATTTGAACTTTATCATTTACTTTGTATACGTATGAAGTGTGTTTGAAAAAGCTATGTATGAAATGATTGAACTAACTTCAAGTGTGAAGAGTGTGTTTTAACTTCAACATTTACTTTATGTGTGGTTGTAATTAGGCATGTCTGAACTTGAGTGTTTATCTCATGTGTGGTTAAACTAATTGTGAAGCATGTTTAAACTTGGGAACATGTACACTTTCTATGTGTAAAGTTTGTGTTTTAACTTTGACATTGATTTTGTGTAAATTGTGTGTTTGAAATTTAATTTTGGAATTCACTTGGTGTGGTGTGTGTTTGATCAAATTGTATGTGAAGTGTGTTTGCACTTTAGTATGTTTTGTAACTTTGGCAATCACTTTATATGTGTGTGTTTGTATTTTTCCATATTTGAACTTAGTGTTTGTACTCCATGCGTGTTTGTACTAACTTTGTGTGAATTAAGTATGTTTGAATTTTGGCATTCACTTTATATGTGTGTGTTTGTATTTTTCCATGTTTGAACTTAGTATTTGTACTCCATGCGTGTTTGTACTAACTTTGTGTGAATTAAGTATGTTTGAATTTTGGCATTCACTTTTTGTTTATGTGAATTGTGTGTGTGTGCGCTTGAAAGTTAAATTAGGCATTCACTTTAAACTTTGATGTTCACTTTGTATGGAATGTGATTTAAAGATTTGACATTCTTTTGTTTGTTTGTACGAATGAACTTTGGCTATCACTTTATGTGGCTCGTGTATGAATGAACATGTGTGTGAATGAAATTTGGCTATCATTTTGTGTGGCTCATGTATGAATAAACATGTTTGTGTGTGAACTTTGGAATTCACTCTATGTGTGTGTGAATGAACTTTAGCATTCGCTCTGTGTGCACATGTATGTGTGTGTGAATGAACTTTGGCATTCATTGTGTATTTGTGTGTAGAAAAATACTTTGATGTTCATTTTGTGTGAAGAGTATATGTACAAATTCTTTCAAAATTTAATGATGTTCACTTTGTGTGTATATGTATTTTACATCAGATGGAGATGGTTCTTAAGAAAAACTCCCATGGGGATCATTGCTGAGCTTTTCTCCATTTAGTTCAACCTATAACATGTCATCTCATATTACTAGGAATTACACACACAAATTACTAAGAAAATAAAAGAACATGATAAACATGAGAGAATTTTTTTAGCATTTGCATAATCACATAAAAGTAAATGCATATCTTTTCTAAATATATTTCCAACTTTGAAATACAATATTTTCAAAGATAAATCATAGTAAAAACATTTCACTTTACATTTACAAATATATTGCACTTGGAAAAAAGAATAATTTTACATCATAAGTTAATCATGAAGTAAACTACATCTAGAATCTTTATATCTATCTCACAAGTCTCAGTGAGTCTTCTTCTATAGAGGGAGAGCATCATCTGAGTGCTTTACCTCCAATTATAGACTAACGGTCCCCCGTACACCTTCCTTCCCGGAAGTGGCCCTACCCTTCACAAAGATTATAGACATAAGGAGTTCCAACAGGTTTCCATCTATGTTCTAGTGTCATGTCTGACATGACTCAATTGATCATACGACTCTAGACAATCTTCTAGCTAAGGATGATCGTTCTAACAGGTCACGCCATCTAGACACGATGAACTGACTAATGCATGCAGAGACAAATGCATCACTTTGGGCTCACCTTCTTTCCATATTATGGACATTACCTTCAACTTATATGGTCCATAGATTCCACGTGTCATGGACAGTGGAGTGGCTTCATTCATTCTGTAGGTCTTCACATGTATCCAGATAGGAACCTGATGAGCATAGAAATACCGAATTCTATTTTTTACTGTCCAATGCTCGAAGACTGATTCAGGTCCGCACGGTCCATAGTGCTGTGCTAGATATCTGCTGAGAGGAGTGTCTTCTCCTGAATTAAAAGTTAATCTGAAAATACATCCAGTATAAGCTGTAGTATTATGGAAATTCAGATTGTCAGAAGGAGGATATGGTCCAGAAAACATATCTCGGATTAGATCCTTACCATCCTCAAAATTCAACCATTCTTCTGGTTTCCCTATGGCCGGATTATTAAACATTAATGGAAGACTAAAATCACCACACCAGTTATTAAGAATATGTCCTATATCAGGATCAACTGGTTCTGCTTCTGCAGAGAACTGGAAGAAGGGGACTTCGGTCCACAAACCTGGAGATGTCAACAACATCTTGGCCTTTAACATTTTATAACGATCATAAAGGAAATCGTTGGCCATTCTGAAGTTGTGAAGATCTCTCCTTGGGAATGGATTGGTACTCCATTCAGTACGACTGAGTTCATGCCATCGTTGTTCTCGGATGCGGATGTGCATGACTCTTACCTTACCTTTTACCTGTCGATTTACTGCTTCTGGTTCTGGTTCTGGTTGATGACCTTCTCTTGATACAAAATCAGCAATTATATTTTCGGCTCCTGGAATATGAACACAATCAAATTCGTAAGTACATAAGAGCTGAGCCCACCTGAGCAATCTTCCTCTTACTACCTTATTACGAGATTCCTTCTTGAAGAAGCCTCTGAGATTCTGCAAGTCAGATTTCAATAAAAACCTTCTATCTGCTATGAACATCTGAAAGGCTTGGAATGTGTTAACTACTGCGAGGATCTCTTTATGTGTGCTATGATAATCTTTTTCAGAAGCATGAAAACTCCCTGAGACAGTTCTAACAATCTGACCTTTATCCTTAGGATTGTATTCTGGAGTTTTCTGTTCTCTGAGTACACCTGCCCATGCAAATTCACTTGCATCTGTTTCTACAATTTTATATCCCGGACCAGGTAACTTTAATGGTGGCAGTTTAGTACATTTATCCTTAATGTTTTGGATTAATCTATCATGAAGAGGACTCCATGGTGGTGGTTTCTTGCTTAAGAGTTTATTCAACTCTAGGTGGTCTTTTGCTAACTTGTAATAAAAACCAGAAATATAATTTACTAGACCCAGAAATCTCTGTAACTCTTTGACATTTGTGACAGGCAAATTTCTGATTCGGGTCAAAATATGTTCTTGAACCTCCATTCTCCCCCCCGGAAGAAGCTTGATACCGATGAACACAAGTTCAGGAACGGCTATGAGAGACTTTGAGGGATTGACCACTAAGCCGTTACGTTGGCAAACAGATAGAAATGTTCGGTGGTGATCAAGATGATCTGCCATAGTTTGGCTGAAGACTAGGATATCATCTATGTAAGGTTGAATAAACTTGGCATGAGGCCAGAAGAGGATATCCATTTTTTGTTGAAAAATAGAGGGAGCTATTTTAAAGGTAATACTTTCCACTCATACAGACCTTGTGGTACAGAAAAGGCTGTTTTATAATAATCTTCAGAGCGAAGATTTATTTGCCAATAACCGTTGGTTAAATCAAACTTTGAATAAACATGGCTACCCTAAATTATTTGCCAAATATGGTCTTTACTAGGAATTGGATGCCGGTGATCTATAAGACAATCATTGAGGGGCTTGTAGTTGACTACTAATCTTTTTTCAGGCAACTCTACACCTCTTTCGTCTACCTTGGGTACGTACATAGCATGACATGAAAAGGGAGAGTCTGAAACCTGAATAAGATTTCACCAAAGTTAAGGCTAATTACTTTTTGATGAGTTCTAGTGAAGTTCAGATTTTTGCAAAAGAAGTAGCTGAACTTGAAGCCTTAGATCTAATTCAAGTCTCAGACTCTCCCTTTTCATGTCATGCTATGTACGTACCCAAGGTAGATGAAAGAGGTGTAGAGTTGCATGAGAAAAGATTAGTAGTCAACTACAAACCCCTCAATGATTGTCTTGTTGATCACAGACATCCAATTCCAAGTAAAGACCATATTTGGCAGATTATCTAGGGTAGCCATGTTTATTCAAAATTTGATTTAACCAAGGGTTACTAGCAAATAAATCTTCGCTCTGACGATTATTATAAAACAGCCTTTTCTGTACCTCAAGGTCTGTATGAGTGGAAAGTATTACCCTTTGGTATTAAAACAGCTCCCTCTATTTTCCAGCAGAAAATGGATATCCTCTTCCGGCCTCATGCCAAGTTTATTCAACCATACATAGATGATATCCTAGTCTTCAGCCAAACTATGGCAGATCATCTTGATCACCTCCAAACATTTCTATCTGTTTGCCAACGAAACAGCTTAGCTGTTAATCCATCCAAGTCTCTCATAGCCGTTCCCGAACTTGTGTTCATCGGCATCAAGCTTCTTCCGGGGGGGAGAATGGAGGTTCAAGAACATATTTTGACCCGAATCAGAAATTTGCCTGTCACAAATGTCAAAGAAGTTGGTAAACCTAACCTCTGAGTTTCGCTCTGCGGTCATGTCAGAACGACTGTTGTCCTTCGCTTGAGAAGAAGAAGAGGAATCCATCTGCGCTCGAACTTCGCTCGAACCTGCGCTCTAAAGACCAGATTACTGCCCTGACTGCCCTTACGCCTACCACGGCTTCAGCGGGTCTTACACACGGGACTTACAACACTTTATGACGGCCTGAGTCAATACAGGGAGACAATAAAGGAGCTTTACAGATATTCAGAAATGGAAGGAGTTAACGTTAGACAACAACGTAAACAACAGACAGCAATCTCGTCACCAGAGGCTCTGATACCAAATCTAAGCTGCAATAGACAAACACAATGCGCAACAATATATCGGGCTCTTATATGAATAGTAGAACTATTTTCATTAACAACATGCAGGAAGCTTACAGATATGTTCATCTTTTACAATGCTCACTATGAAATACATGACAGAGTATTATGCTTAAGTTTGAAGCTTCTTAAGCTTTTACAACACTTTAACTCCGAATGGAGTTACTGACATTACTGACTTTACTAAAGACTCCTTACTATATCCTAAAGACTTAAACTTATCTAAGACTCAAGACTGGAATTCTTCGCATTCACTTCACTCGCCAAGAATTGCTTGAAGAATGCAGGCGGCCCTGGTACCCTTTTATAGGGAAGCGAGAGCAAATCTTTTAACCCCGACTTCATAATTCCGTGAGATCCGTCAATGAAAAGAGGACACGAAGCAGCATCTTATCCGAAGAGCATCCCAAGAAGGTGGGACCCAATTACTCGTGAACGGGATAAGAAGGACACGACCGACACACCGGACGATAATTACAGGACGTTCCTTTTGGGCCCAAGAGGAATAACTTGGCCTTTCGATAAGGTTGAAAGGTAACCCCTTTACAACGTGGTAGGGTCTACGCCTTATCTTTAGTCATGCGGAGATAAGATTCCACGATAAGTGACAAGCCCACTTATTAGCTAAGACCCCGTGCTGTTGGTATCCAAGTCATTATTATGAAACCATGTGCACTCTTCACAAAAGGCTTTGTCAGGATGATTACATCTGGGCGCATTACTGGTGGAAGGGACCCTTGGGTCATCTTCTGAATGATCTTCACAATTATAGCAGGTCTGAGTGGAGGCATGTGGGATGCATGATGTCATCAACTGCGGCTCACCTTCTTTCCATATTATGGACATTACCTTCAACTTATATGGTCCATAGATTCCACGTGTCATGGACAGTGGAGTGGCTTCATTCATTCTGTAGGTCTTCACATGTATCCAGATAGGAACCTGATGAGCATAGAAATACCGAATTCTATTTTTGACTGTCCAATGCTCGAAGACTGATTCAGGTCCGCACGGTCCATAGTGCTGTGCTAGATATCTGCTGAGAGGAGTGTCTTCTCCTGAATTAAAAGTTAATCTGAAAATACATCCAGTATAAGCTGTAGTATTATGGAAATTCAGATTGTCAGCAGGAGGATATGGTCCAGAAAACAGATCTCGGATTAGATCCTTACCATCCTCAAAATTCAACCATTCTTCTGGTTTCCCTATGGCCGGATTATTAAACATTAATGGAAGACTAAAATCACCACACCAGTTATTAAGAATATGTCCTATATCAGGATCAACTAGTTCTGCTTCTGCAGAGAACTGGAAGAAGGGGACTTCGGTCCACAAACCTGGAGATGTCAACAACATCTTGGCCTTTAACATTTTACAACGATCATAAAGGAAATCGTTGGCCATTCTGAAGTTGTGAAGATCTCTCCTTGGGAATGGATTGGTACTCCATTCAGTACGACTGAGTTCATGCCATCGTTGTTCTCGGATGCGGATGTGCATGACTCTTACCTTACCTTTTACCTGTCGATTTACTGCTTCTGGTTTTGGTTTTGGTTGATGACCTTCTCTTGATACAAAATCAGCAATTATATTTTCAGCTCCTTCAGCGTCTCTTTTCAAAGGCAAACTGCAAGTAAGAGAGCGTTGAAACTTCTTCAGATCCTTTGTCATCACGGTAGTGGCAAACATTTCTTTAATCTTTTTCAGTTCCTCTTCTCTTTCCTGGAACTGTTGGTGAAGCCAAACCTGGTTTACAGGTTTCTTCTTCTTATCATCCTTTTGGATTCTGGAGAAGGATGTAGGCTGATAGATGCGAGGCAACTGATATAAACCTTTAAATGTTAAGAAATCTTGTTCAATGATGAATGGCTGCCAGTCACTTAAGGTATTGCTACCTATTACTCCATCATAATCTTCAACTTCAAAATGAACAAATAAAGTCTGAATAGGCTTTTCTTCAAAACCAAGTTGAACTGGAGCAATGCGAAACAAATGACTGAAGGATTTCTCATTATTGCCAAATGTAATATCAGTTTTACCTTCTCTCCAAGCATCTTCTGGGAAGGCATTCTTTCTGGCAATATTCAAATCTGTGCCAGTATCTATAAGGAAAGCAAGAGGGTAGGCTTGAATACCTGGGAACTTGATCAATAGGACTGCTCCGGGGTAATGTGTAGTAGCTTTTGTTACCTGGAAAGTACCCTTAACGGCACTGTATTTTCCCTTGCTGCTTTCTCCTTCTTCAGGAACAAGAATGACTTCTCTGGTAGGACTTCCCATAAATCCTTCATCTGATAGATACTGCAAAGGATCTTCTTCCTGCTCAATCTTAATAGCTTGAATACTAGGAAAAGGCTTAGAAGGTTTAGATACCTTTTCTCTAGGAGTAGACGGCACACTGGAGCGTTGCTGCACAACTTCTGCTGGTTGGGCTGGTACCGATTGAGGACTGCTTTGCACTAGAGGGCTGTAAGGCTTCTCTTCGTAGAATAGAGCAATTTCTCTACTGGTAGTAGGCTCCATCATCTTCACACCAGAAATGGAATTGAATCTATTGATGTATAGATCCATTTCTCTAGTTGATTCTTCTATACTGCGCTCTTCTGCTTCTTCAGTAGTGAGGATGTCAATTTCATCCGTCACTTGAGCTAACACCTTGTCAAGAAATTCAAGGCGGTGTCTGCGCCATAATCTTCTAGCCATACTTCCTGGGGATGGTGCTTCCAGGATTCCCTTTTGCTTGATCGGAGTGGTAGCAGTAACCACTGATTCTGATGGGCCAGTTTCTCTGAGAGTAGCCACTGAGGCTCTCGGCTGGTTGTACCATGGTGAGGGACGATATCCATGTGATCCACCACGAGGGCTTGACATTGATTTTCCTCTGAACTGATATGGTCTTGGATCAGCATATTCCCACTGAGATTCATCTTGAAATCTTGTGGCAGTTGGCTTAGTAACCTTTGGCTGCAACAAATAATATTTGCGGCTCTTCAACTGCTCTAACCTGGCTTTAAGCTTTTTCCAGGTTTCTGGACCCATATTCATTTCTTTGAGCTGCTGCTCAATATTCAAGATTTCACCAATGATTTGATCCAAGTCTGAAGTTGAACTCTTCATCATTCTATAATAGAATGACACTGCAGATGTATCTGACTCTGCTTCAGATTCAGAACTCGAGCTTGCTTGAGGCTGTTCTTCAGCCTTCATAGACTTGAACTGAGCTTGCTCTTCACGGGCTGACTGATATTCTTCTTCAGACTCTGAGTCTGAATATTCAGGACTTGAAATGACTATATCCTCTGAATCGGAGGGATATGCATTTATATAGTCATATTCATCCATCGAGATGCCTGCGCTCTTAGCTGCACGCATCTTTGCTTTACCTTTCTTTTTGTCCCTTTTCGGACACTTGTTGGAATAGTGGTCGCCTTTACAGATGTAGCACACTGGCTTTTTCTTGGATCCACCTTTCTTTCTTTTATCTTTCTTACGAAAGAATCCCTTTTTCTTTTTCGGATAGAATTTCTCTTTTTTCTTTTTCTTTTTAAAGCCACTTTTTTCCTTTCGACATGGCTTGCACTCAACTGCTTCATCTTCATAATTGGACAGTCTGTAACACACTGCTGATGATAGAAGCGGTTGTACCTTCTTCTTTTCTTTCTTCTCCTTTACTTCATCACAGATGTCAGTATTAATCTGCTCTAGGAACTGAACTAACTGAGGAAAGGTTAACTCTTTCATATCAGTCTTTTCATGAATTAAATTCTCTAAAACTTTCTTATGATAATAATCACCAATTGTATTACCAAAGCTTTTCAGAAAAGTAGTGTACATGAATTCATGATTTTGTTCCTGTCCGGAGAAGTAGAAGTGTTCATATTGCTTTTTGCAATATGGCTTGAAATTCCTTAAATCCTTGCATTTCCCTTTAATAGACTTTTGATACGAGAGCTGCTCGAGAACATCTCTCTTTCTAACAAACATTCTTGCTAGCTGTGCACAGACTTGATCTGCACCACTGTCCAGTAATACTTCTCTATAATCATTATCCAACTTATCCCAAACTATTCTTGCCATACCTGTCATGGAATTAAGCGCTTGCTTAATTACTTCCTTTTCATCTGCATCAGGATTAGTTGACAGATAGTTGGTGATCCATGATCTCATTGCATCAATGCCTCTTACATTTTCAATCTCCTCAAATTTATCAAAATTAACCAATGGAGGAGTGTCAGCTTTATAAGACTGAATATTTTTAAATGGATCATTCTGTGTTGGATATGGAAATGCACCTGACCCCCGGGCCATTAACACAGTCCCCTGAGGAGGAGGAACTGGTGGTTGCGGTGGAGCAACTAGAACCTCAGACGTAGGGGCCTGGGTTGAAACTAATTGGCCACTAGCAGGATCATATCGGAAAGGCTCAGGAGTAGGAGGAACCTGAGTTCTAAGGCGAGGGCCTTTGTATTGTGCCTGAAGATATGAATTAGCGTTACTAGGGAAATTCTTATGCTTAATGGTAGCAGCTTGAGCTTGTCTATGCATAACTACTTGAATTGAATTAGATTCAGCTGCAATAGCTTCCCTAGTCTCCTGAGATTCAACACGGAGTGAATCTGCAAATCTCATCTGAGAGGCTGTAAGAGAATGAACCTCTTCAGATATTTCTTGTAACCTTTGTCCATTATGTCTTATCTGGACATTGGTTGTACCCAACTGTGAACTTAGAACTTCACAGTCTGCTTTGATTTCTTGTCTGACCTTCAAGAGTAAATCTCTCTGCCTTTGCATTTCTGCTTCTCTTTCAATTTTCCAGATTTCTACTTGAGTGCGGAACCAATCATATTGAGCTTTCAGATCTTCAAGTGCTGTTCCCACTTTATCTTTCCATTCTTGAGATAATCTTTTCTCAAGTTGTTCTATGGTAGAAATCATAGAATGATTATTGGCTTGTAGACTCTCAAAATGTTTCTTTGCTTTGAGAGCTTGCATTTCATGCCAAATCCTTCTATCTTCTTGCAGTAACAGAGATTTTCTAAGACATAGATTTGCCTAATTTAATAAATGACTTTGACTTGGGGCATTGTCACCTAAGGGTGTGACATGTAAAGGCCAGCATTTAGCTTTGTACTTAACAGAAGTATCTAATAACAGAAAGTCATGGAAGGGAGGTATACGACCTGGTATTGTGGAACCTCCACTGGGAGTACTCACGACTTGGGTATCTACAACAGAGATACTACTTTCTGGCATAGTTACAGAGTATTCCAAAAATACATTAGAACCACCCATCATCCTAAACTTTGCAGTTTTTGGTGGGAAGACAAAGGAACAATCTTCACACTGGTATAAACCATTTTGCAATATAGAATATTTGGAATGACTGCAATTGGGTTGTAATGATTTATTTTGGAAGGATGACTGTTGGCTTATAGAAGGTATTCGGAATAAATTCTCATAACCCTGAGAGGGTTGCAAACGGACAGATTGTGTTTTTGGCAAAATAGATGGACTAGGCTCATTATAATTAAATGGCACATCACGGGATAAATCTTTGGAAGAGGAGGACTGACCACGGAGTAGAGGTGTCCTAAAGATGGGTTCATCATGAGTAGAGGACGTTGTTTTCCTGGGAGGCCGACTTGACCTTGTGTCAGTGCTTCCAAACTTTATCACAGCCTGATCATCTATTTCTTCCAGAGAGATTCCTCTCAACTGGGGATTTTTCTGTTGCTCTACCTCAGTGATATTATCTTGTTCCCATAATTCCATAGCCCACTCTTCTAGCATCTTAATGTCCTTATGCTTGACAATTTTAGGGGCTGTTAATTTAGCAGTGTTGCTTGAGGAACTCCATACAGTAGATAGACCTTCTAAACCTCTTTCACGGGGATTTCTAGGATTGACCATTAAGGGAATAACCTTATCATATAGTCTGTAATGAACTAAGAAGACCAGAGAATGATCTACTGAGTCTTGCTTCATGAACAAGTTCATTGTTTTAAATTTATATTCTAAAACATCCTTGAGGTTTCCGTCTAATAGACTTACAGGATAATCTAATAGGCAGTCTACAAAAATAGGGCCTTTGGCCATGGAGTCACAACCTGCACCTAGTAGGGAATGAGATAACTTATAAAACCTTGCATCTTTTAACATCATTAAATCTATAATAGGCAATCCTTTTCTGTAGTGTCCACAGATGCCTATTCTAATATAAGATAGATGCATAAACTGAGGATTCTTTTTATTTTCAAGAGCTTTCTTTCTGAACTTCTTAACAAGTTCATCAGTAAAAATATTTCACTTTCCTTCATTTCCTCCTTTGACAACATGGGAAAGGTCTGCAACATGGCAATTGAGTGAAGACTTATAACCGAACCAGTCTTTTAGACCTATAGACTTATTATTAAACATATCTACAAGGTTTTTAGGAATATCCCTATATATTTCATGAGCTGGGATTTTCAGAACCTTAAAGGGCTTTTCATCTTCGGGAGCTACTGCATAATTTTCTATATCATCTATACAGTTACCAAACTCAGACACAGTACTAAAACAACTTTCATTATTTGCAAAGAAGTTGGTAAACCTAACCTCTGAGTTTCGCTCTACGGTCATGTCAGAACGACTGTTGTCCTTCGCTTGAGAAGAAGAAGAGGAATCCATCTGTGCTCAAACTTCGCTCGAACCTGCGCTCTAAAGACCAGATTACTGCCCTGACTGCCCTTACGCCTACCACAATAGACAAACACAATGCGCAACAATATATCGGGCTCTTATATGAATAGTAGAACTATTTTCATTAACAACATGTAGGAAGCTTACAGATATGTTCATCTTTTACAATGCTCGCTATGAAATACATGACAGAGTATTATGCTTAAGTTTGAAGCTTCTTAAGCTTTTACAACACTTTAACTCCGAATGGAGTTACTGACATTACTGACTTTACTAAAGACTCCTTACTATATCCTAAAGACTTAAACTTATCTAAGACTCAAGACTGGAATTCTTCGCATTCACTTCACTCGCCAAGAATTGCTTGAAGAATGCAGGTGGCCCTGGCACCCTTTTATAGGGAAGCGAGAGCAAATCTTTTAACCCCGACTTCATAATTCCATGAGATCCGTCAATGAAAAGAGGACACGAAGCAGCATCTTATCCGAAGAGCATCCCAAGAAGGTGGGACCCAATTACTCGTGAACGGGATAAGAAGGACACGACCGACACACCGGACGATAATTACAGGACGTTCCTTTTGGGCCCAAGAGGAATAACTTGGCCTTTCGATAAGGTTGAAAGGTAACCCCTTTACAACGTGGTAGGGTCCACGCCTTATCTTTAGTCACGCGGAGATAAGATTCCACGATAAGTGACAAGCCCACTTATTAGCTAAGACCCCGTGCTGTCGGTATCCAAGTCATTATTATGAAACCATGCGCACTCTTCACAAAAGGCTTTGTCAGGATGATTACATCTGGGCGCATTACTGGTGGAAGGGACCCTTGGGTCATCTTCTGAATGATCTTCACAATTATAGCAGGTCTGAGTGGAGGCATGCGGGATGCATGATGTCATCAACTGCGGCTCACCTTCTTTCCATATTATGGACATTACCTTCAACTTATATGGTCCATAGATTCCACGTGTCATGGACAGTGGAGTGGCTTCATTCATTCTGTAGGTCTTCACATGTATCCAGATAGGAACCTGATGAGCATAGAAATACCGAATTCTATTTTTTACTGTCCAATGCTCGAAGACTGATTCAGGTCCGCACGGTCCATAGTGCTGTGCTAGATATCTACTGAGAGGAGTGTCTTCTCCTGAATTAAAAGTTAATCTAAAAATACATCCAGTATAAGCTGTAGTATTATGGAAATTCAGATTGTCAGAAGGAGGATATGGTCCAGAAAATAGATCTCAGATTAGATCCTTACCATCCTCAAAATTCAACCATTCTTCTGGTTTCCCTATGGCCGGATTATTAAACATTAATGGAAGACTAAAATCACCACACCAGTTATTAAGAATATGTCCTATATCAGGATCAACTGGTTCTGCTTCTGCAGAGAACTGGAAGAAGGGGACTTCGGTCCACAAACCTGGAGATGTCAACAACATCTTGGCCTTTAACATTTTATAACGATCATAAAGGAAATCGTTGGCCATTCTGAAGTTGTGAAGATCTCTCCTTGGGAATGGATTGGTACTCCATTCAGTACGACTGAGTTCATGCCATCGTTGTTCTCGGATGCGGATGTGCATGACTCTTACCTTACCTTTTACCTGTCGATTTACTGCTTCTGGTTCTGGTTCTGGTTGATGACCTTCTCTTGATACAAAATCAGCAATTATATTTTCAGCTCCTGGAATATGAACACAATCAAATTCGTAAGTACATAAGAGCTGAGCCCACCTGAGCAATCTTCCTCTTACTACCTTATTACGAGATTCCTTCTTGAAGAAGCCTCTGAGATTCTGCAAGTCAGATTTTAGTAAAAACCTTCTATCTGCTATGAACATCTGAAAGGCTTGGAATGTGTTAACTACTGCGAGGATCTCTTTATGTGTGCTATGATAATCTTTTTTAGAAGCATGAAAACTCCCTGAGACAGTTCTAACAATCTGACCTTTATCCTTAGGATTGTATTCTGGAGTTTTCTGTTCTCTGAGTACACCTGCCCATGCAAATTCACTTGCATCTGTTTCTACAATTTTATATCCCGGACCAGGTAACTTTAATGGTGGCAGTTTAGCACATTTATCCTTAATGTTTTGGATTAATCTATCATGAAGAGGACTCCATGGTGGTGGTTTCTTGCTTAAGAGTTTATTCAACTCTAGGCGGTCTTCTGCTAACTTGTAATAAAAACCAGAAATATAATTTACTAAACCCAGAAATCTTTGCAACTCTTTGACATTTGTGACAGGCAAATTTCTGATTTGGGTCAAAATATGTTCTTGAACCTCCATTCTCCCCCCGGAAGAAGCTTGACACCGATGAACACAAGTTCAGGAACGGCTATGAGAGACTTTGAGGGATTGACCGCTAAGCCGTTACGTTGGCAAACAGATAGAAATGTTCGGAGGTGATCAAGATGATCTGCCATAGTTTGGCTGAAGACTAGGATATCATCTATGTAAGGTTGAATAAACTTGGCATGAGGCCGAAAGAGGATATCCATTTTTTGTTGAAAAATAAAGGGAGCTGTTTTAATACCAAAGGGTAATACTTTCCACTCATACAGACCTTGTGGTACAGAAAAGGCTATTTTATAATAATCTTCAAAGCGAAGATTTATTTGCCAATAACCCTTGGTTAAATCAAACTTTGAATAAACATGGCTACCCTGAATTATTTGCCAAATATGGTCTTTACTAGGAATTGGATGCCGGTGATCTACAAGACAATCATTGAGGGGCTTGTAGTTGACTACTAATCTTTTTTCAGGCAACTCTACACCTCTTTCATCTACCTTGGGTACGTACATAGCATGACATGAAAAGGGAGAGTCTGAAACCTGAATAAGATCTAAGGCTTCAAGTTCAGCTACTTCTTTTGTACAAATCTGAACTTCGCTAGAACTCATCAAAAAGTAATTAGCCTTAGCTTTGGGAAGAAGTTCCTTACCTTCAGCGTCTCTTTTCAAAGGCAAACTACAAGTAAGAGAGCATTGAAACTTCTTCAGATCCTTTGTCATCACGGTAGTGGCAAACATTTCTTTAATCTTTTTCAGTTCCTCTTCTCTTTCCTGGAACTGTTGGTGAAGCCAAACCTGGTTTACAGGTTTCTTCTTCTTATCATCCTTTTGGATTCTGGAGAAGGATGTAGGCTGATAGATGCGAGGCAACTGATATAAACCTTTAAATGTTAAGAAATCTTGTTCAATGATGAACGGCTGCCAGTCACTTAAGGTATTGCTACCTATTACTCCATCATAATCTTCAACTTCAAAATGAACAAATAAAGTCTGAATAGGCTTTTCTTCAAAACCAAGTTGAACTGGAGCAATGCAAAACAAATGACTGAAGGATTTCTCATTATTACCAAATGTAATATCAGTTTTACCTTCTCTCCAAGCATCTTCTGGGAAGGCATTCTTTCTGGCAATATTCAAATCTATGCCAGTATCTATAAGGAAAGCAAGAGGGTAGGCTTGAATACCTGGGAACTTGATCAATAGGACTGCTCCGGGGCAATGTGTAGTAGCTTTTGTTACCCGGAAAGTACCCTTAACGGCACTGTATTTTCCCTTGTTGCTTTCTCCTTCTTCAGGAACAAGGATGACTTCTCTGGCAGGACTTCCCATAAATCCTTCATCTGATAGATACTGCAAAGGATCTTCTTCCTGCTCAATCTTAATAGCTTGAATACTAGGAAAAGGCTTAGAAGGTTTAGATACCTTTTCTCTAGGAGTAGTCGGCACACTAGGACGTTGCTGCGCAACTTCTGCTGGTTGGGCTGGTACCGATTGAGGGCTGCTTTGCATTAGAGGGCTGTAAGGCTTCTCTTCGCAGAATAGAGCAATTTCTCTACTGGTAGTAGGCTCCATCATTTTTACACCAGAAATGGAATTGAATCTATTGATGTACAGATCCATCTCTCTGGTTGATTCTTCTATATTGCGCTCTTCTGCTTCTTCAGTAGTGAGGATGTCAATCTCATCCGTCACTTGAGCTAACACCTTGTCAAGAAATTCAAGGCGGTGTCTGCGCCATAATCTTCTAGCCATACTTCCTGGGGATGGTGCTTCTAGGATTCCCTTTTGCTCGATCGGAGTGGTAGCAGTAACCACTGATTCTGTTGGACCAGTTTCTCTGAGAGTAGGCACTGAGGCTCTCGGCTGGTTATACCATGGTGAGGGACGATATCCATGTGATCCACCACGAGGACTTGACATTGATTTTCCTCTGAACTGATATGGCCTTGGATCAACACATTCCCACTGAGATTCATCTTGAAACCTTGCTGCGGTAGGCTTCGTAACTTTAGGCTGCAGCAAATAATATTTGTGGCTCTTCAACTGCTCTAACCTGGCTTTGAGCTTTTTCCAGGTTTTTGGACCCATATTCATTTCTTTGAGCTGCTGCTCAATATTTAGAATCTCATCGATGATTTGATCTAACTCTGAAGTGGAAGACTTCATCATTCTATAATAGAATGAAACTTCAGATGAATCTGACTCTGCTTCAGATTCAGAACTCGAGCTTGCTTGAGGCCGTTCTTCAGTCTTCATAGACTTGAACTGAGCTTGCTCTTCACGGGCTGACTGATATTCTTCTTCAGACTCTGAGTCTGAATATTCAGGACTTGAGATGACTATATCCTCTGAATCGGAGGGATATGCATTTATATAGTCATATTCATCCACTGAGATGCCTGCGCTCTTAGCTGCACGCATCTTTGCTTTACCTTTCTTTTTGTCCCTTTTCGAACACTTGTTGGAATAGTGGTCTCCTTTACAGATGTAGCACACTGGCTTTTTCTTGGATCCACCTTTCTTTCTTTTGTCTTTCTTACGAAAGAATCCCTTTTTCTTTTTCAGATAGAATTTCTCTTTTTTCTTTTTCTTTTTAAAGCCACTTTTTTCCTTTCGACATGGCTTGCACTCAACTGTTTCGTCTTCATAATTGGACAGCCTGTAACACACTGCTGATGATAGAAGCGGTTGTACCTTCTTCTTTTCTTTCTTCTCCTTTACTTCATCACAGATGTCAGTATTAATCTACTCTAGGAACTGAACTAACTGTGGAAAGGTTAACTCTTTCATATCAGTCTTTTCATGAATTAAATTCTCTAAAACTTTCTTATGATAATAATCACCAATAGTATTACCAAAGCTTTTCAGAAAAGTAGTGTACATGAATTCATGATTTTGTTCCTGACCGGAGAAGTAGAAGTGTTCATATTGCTTTTTGCAATATGGCTTGAAATTCCTTAAATCCTTGCCATTGCAACTGAATCTAATTCAATTCAAGTAGCTATGCGTAGACAAGCTCAAGTTGCTACCATTAAGCATAAAAATTTCCCTAGTAATGCTAATTCATATCTTCAGGCACAATACAAAGGCCCTCGCCTTAGAACTCAGGTTCCTCCTACTCCTGAGCCTTTCCGATATGATCCTACTAGTGGCCAATTAGTTTCAACCCAGGCCCCTACGTCTGAGGTTCTAGTTGCTCCACCGCAACCACCAGTTCCGCCTCCTCAGGGGACTGTGTTAATGGCCCAGGGGTCAGGTGCATTTCCATATCCAACACAGAATGATCCATTTAAAAATATTCAGTCTTATAAAGCTGACACTCCTCCATTGGTTAACTTTGATAAATTTGAGGAGATTGAAAATGCAAGAGGCATTGATGCAATGAGATCATGGATCACCAACTATCTGTCAACTAATCCTGATGCAGATGAAAAGGAAGTAATTAAGCAAGCGCTTAATTCCATGACAGGTATGGCAAGAATAGTTTGGGATAAGTTGGATAATGATTTTAGAGAAGTATTGCTGGACAGTGGTGCAGATCAAGTCTGTGCATAGCTAGCAAGAATGTTTGTTGGAAAGAGAGATGTTCTCGAGCAGCTCTCGTATCAAAAGTTTATTAAAGGGAAATACAAGGATTTAAGGAATTTCAAGCCATATTGCAAAAAGCAATATGAACACTTCTACTTCTCCGGTCAGGAACAAAATCATGAATTCATGTACACTACTTTTCTGAAAAGCTTTGGTAATACTATTGGTGATTATTATCATAAGAAAGTTTTAGAGAATTTAATTCATGAAAAGACTGATATGAAAGAGTTAACCTTTCCACAGTTAGTTCAGTTCCTAGAGCAGATTAATACTGACATCTGTGATGAAGTAAAGGAGAAGAAAGAAAAGAAGAAGGTACAACCGCTTCTATCATCAACAGTGTGTTACAGGCTGTCCAATTATGAAGACGAAACAGTTGAGTTCAAGCCATGTCGAAAGGAAAAAAGTGGCTTTAAAAAGAAAAAGAAAAAAGAGAAATTCTATCCGAAAAAGAAAAAGGGATTCTTTCGTAAGAAAGACAAAAGAAAGAAAGGTGGATCCAAGAAAAAACTAGTGTGCTACATCTGTAAAGGAGACCACTATTCCAACAAGTGTCCGAAAAGGGACAAAAAGAAAGGTAAAGCAAAGATGCGTGCAGCTAAGAGCGCAAGCATCTCAGTGGATGAATATGACTATATAAATGCATATCCCTCCGATTAAGAGGATATAGTCATCTCAAGTCCTGAATATTCAGACTCAGAGTCTGAAGAAGAATATCAGTTAGCCCGTGAAGAGCAAGCTCAGTTCAAGTCTATGAAGACTGAAGAACGGCCTCAAGCAAGCTCAAGTTCTGAATCTGAAGCAGAGTCAGATTCATCTAAAGTTTCATTCTATTATAGAATGATGAAGTCTTCCACTTCAGAGTTAGATCAAATCATCGGTGAGATTCTAAATATTGAGCAGCAGCTCAAAGAAATGAATATGGGTCCAGAAACCTGGAAAAAGCTCAAAGCCAGGTTAGAGCAGTTGAAGAGCCGTAAATATTATTTGCTGCAGCCTAAAGTTACGAAGCCTACCGCAGCAAGGTTTCAAGATGAATCTCAGTGGGAATATGCTGATCCAAGGCCATATCAGTTCAGAGGAAAATCAATGTCAAGTCCTCGTGGTGGATCACATGGATATCGTCCCTCACCATGGTATAACCAGCCGAGAGCCTCAGTGGCTACTCTCAGAGAAACTGGTCCAACAGAATCAGTGGTTACTGCTACCACTCCGATCGAGCAAAAGGGAATCCTGGAAGCACCATCCCCAGGAAGTATGGCTAGAAGATTATGGCGCAGACACCGCCTTGAATTTCTTGACAAGGTGTTAGCTCAAGTGACGGATGAGATTGACATCCTCACTACTGAAGAAGCAGAAGAGCGCAATATAGAAGAATCAACAAGAGAGATGGATCTGTACATCAATAGATTCAATTCCATTTCTGGTGTAAAAATGATGGAGCCTACTACCAGTAGAGAAATTGCTCTATTCTGTGAAGAGAAGCCTTACAGCCCTCTAATGCAAAGCAGCCCTCAATCGGTACCAGCCCAACCAGCAGAAGTTGTGCAGCAATGTCCCAGTGTGCCGACTACTCCTAGAGAAAAGGTATCTAAACCTTCTAAGCCTTTTCCTAGTATTCAAGCTATTAAGATTGAGCAGGAAGAAGATCCTTTGCAGTATCTATTAGATGAAGGATTTATGGGAAGTCCTGCCAGAGAAGTCATTCTTGTTCCTGAAGAAGGAGAAAGCAGCAAGGGAAAATACAGTGCCGTTAAGGGTACTTTCCGGGTAACAAAAGCTACTACACATTGCCCCGGAGCAGTCCTATTGATCAAGTTCCCAGGTATTCAAGCCTACCCTCTTGCTTTCCTTATAGATACTGGCGCAAATTTGAATATTGCCAGAAAGAATGCCTTCCCAGAAGATGCTTGGAGAGAAGGTAAAACTGATATTACATTTGGTAATAATGAGAAATCCTTCAGTCATTTGTTTTGCATTGCTCCAGTTCAACTTGGTTTTGAAGAAAAGCCTATTCAGACTTTATTTGTTCATTTTAAAGTTGAAGATTATGATGGAGTAATAGGTAGCAATACCTTAAGTGACTGGCAGCCGTTCATCATTGAACAAGATTTCTTAACATTTAAAGGTTTATATCAGTTGCCTCACATCTATCAGCCTACATCCTTCTCCAGAATCCAAAAGGATGATAAGAAGAAGAAACCTGTAAACCAGGTTTGGCTTCACCAACAGTTCCAGGAAAGAGAAGAGGAACTGAAAAAGATTAAAGAAATGTTTGCCACTACCGTGATGACAAAGGATCTGAAGAAGTTTCAACGCTCTCTTACTTGTAGTTTGCCTTTGAAAAGAGACGCTGAAGGTAAGGAACTTCTTCCCAAAGCTAAGGCTAATTACTTTTTGATGAGTTCTAGCGAAGTTCAGATTTGTGCAAAAGAAGTAGCTAAACTTGAAGCCTTAGATCTTATTCAGGTTTCAGACTCTCCCTTTTCATGTCATGCTATGTACGTACCCAAGGTAGATGAAAGAGGTGTAGAGTTGCCTGAAAAAAGATTAGTAGTCAACTACAAGCCCCTCAATGATTGTCTTGTAGATCACCGGCATCCAATTCCTAGTAAAGACCATATTTGGCAAATAATTCAGGGTAGCCATGTTTATTCAAAGTTTGATTTAACCAAGGGTTATTGGCAAATAAATCTTCACTCTAAAGATTATTATAAAACAACCTTTTCTGTACCACAAGGTCTGTATGAGTGGAAAGTATTACCCTTTGGTATTAAAACAGCTCCCTCTATTTTTCAACAAAAAATGGATATCCTCTTCCGGCCTCATGCCAAGTTTATTCAACCTTACATTGATGATATCCTAGTCTTCAGCCAAACTATGGCAGATCATCTTGATCACCTCCGAACATTTCTATCTGTTTGCCAACGAAACGGCTTAGCTGTTAATCCATCCAAGTCTCTCATAGCCGTTCCCGAACTTGTGTTCATCGGCATCAAGCTTCTTCCGGGGGGGAGAATGGAGGTTCAAGAACATATTTTAACCTGAATCAGAAATTTGCCTGTCACAAATGTCAAAGAGTTGCAAAGATTTCTGGGTTTAGTAAACTATATTTCTGGTTTTTATTACAAATTAGCAGAAGACCGGCTAGAGTTGAATAAACTCTTAAGCAAGAAACCACCACCATGGAGTCCTCTTCATGATAGATTAATCCAAAACATTAAGGATAAATGTGCTAAACTGCCACCATTGAAGTTACCTGGTCCAGGGTATAAAATTGTAGAAACAGATGCAAGTGAATTTGCATGGGCAGGTGTACTCAGAGAACAGAAAACTCCAGAATACAATCCTAAGGATAAAGGTCAGATTGTTAGAACTGTCTCAGGGAGTTTTCATGCTTCAGAAAAAGATTATCATAGCACACATAAAGAGATCCTTGCAGTAGTTAATACATTCCAAGCCTTTCAGATGTTTATAGCAGATAGAAGGTTTTTACTGAAATCTGACTTGCAGAATCTCAAAGGCTTCTTCAAGAAGGAATCCCGTAACAAAGTGGTAAGAGGTAGATTACTCAGGTGGGCTCAGCTCTTATGTACTTACGAATTTGATTGTGTTCATATTCCAGGCGCTGAAAATATAGTTGTTGATTTTGTATCAAGAGAAGGTCATCAACCAGAACCAGAACCAGAAGCAGTAAATCGACAGGTAAAAGGTAAGGTAAGAGTCATGCACATCCGCATCCGAGAACAACGATGGCATGAGCTCAGTCGCACTGAATGGAGTACCAATCCATTCCCAAGGAGAGATCTTCACAACTTCAGAATGGCCAACGATTTCCTCTATGATCGTTATAAAATGTTAAAGGCCAAGATGTTGTTGACATCTCCAGGTTTGTGGACCGAAGTCCCCTTCTTTCAGTTCTCTGCAGAAGCAGAACCAGTTGATCCTGATATAGGACATATTCTTAATAACTGGTGTGGTGATTTTAGTCTTCCATTAATGTTTAATAATTCGGCCATAGGTAAACCAGAAGAATGGTTGAATTTTGAGGATGGTAAGGATCTAATCTGAGATCTGTTTTCTGGACCATATCCTCCTGCTGACAATCTAAATTTCCATAATACTACAGCGTATACTGGATGTATCTTCAGATTAACTTTTAATTCAGGAGAAGACACTCCTCTCAGCAGATATCTAGCACAGCACTATGGACCGTGCGGACCTGAATCAGTCTTCGAGCATTGGACAGTCAAAAATAGAATTCGGTATTTCTATGCTCATCAGGTTCCTATCTGGATACATGTGAAGACCTACAGAATGAATGAAGCCACTCCACTGTCCATGACACGTGGAATCTATGGACCATATAAATTGAAGGTAATGTCCATAATATGGAAAGAAGGTGAGCCGCAGTTGATGACATCATGCATTCCGCATGCCTACACTCAGACCTGCTATAATTGTGAAGATCATTCAGAAGATGACCCAAGGGTCCCTTCCACCAATAATGCGCCCAGATGTAATCATCCTGACAAAGCCTTTTGTGAAGAGTGCGCATGGTTTCATAATAATGACTTGGATACCGACAGCACGGGGTCTTAGCTAATAAGTGGGCTTGTCACTTATCGTGGAATCTTATCTCCGCGTGACTAAAGATAAGGCGTGGACCCTACCACGTTGTAAAGGGGTTACCTTTCAACCTTATCGAAAGGCCAAGTTATTCCTCTTGGGCCCAAAAGGAACGTCCTGTAATTATCGTCCGGTGTGTCGGTCGTGTCCTTCTTATCCTGTTCACGAGTAATTGGGTCCCACCTTCTTGGGATGCTCTTCGGATAAGATGCTGCTTCGTGTCCTCCTCTCATTGACGGATCTCACGGAATTATGAAGTCAAGGTTAAAAGATTTGCTCTCGCTTCCCTATAAAAGGGTGCCAGGGCCGCCTGCATTCTTCAAGCAATTCTTGGCGAGTGAAGTGAATGCGAAGAATTCCAGTCTTGAGTCTTAGATAAGTTTAAGTCTTTAGGATATAGTAAGGAGTCTTTAGTAAAGTCAGTAATGTCAGTAACTCCATTCAAAGTTAAAGTGTTGTAAAAGCTTAAGAAGCTTCAAGCTTAAGCATAATACTCTGTCATGTATTTCATAGCAAGCATTGTAAAAGATGAACATATCTGTAAGCTTCCTGCATGTTGTTAATGAAAATAGTTCTACTATTCATATAAGAGCCCGATATATTGTTGCGCATTGTGTTTGTCTATTGCAGCTTAGATTTGGTATCAGAGCCTCTAGTGACGATATTGCTGTCTGTTGTTTACGTTGTTGTCTAACGTTAACTCCTTCCATTTCTGAATATCTGTAAAGCTCCTTTATTGTCTCCCTGTATTGACTCAGGCCGTCATAAAGTGTTGTAAGTCCCGTGTGTAAGACCCGTTGAAGCCGTGGTAGGCGTAAGGGCAGTCAGGGCAGTAATCTGGTCTTTAGAGCGCAGGTTCGAGCGAAGTTCGAGCGCAGATGGATTCCTCTTCTTCTTCTCAAGTGAAGGACAACAGTCATTCTGACATGACCGCAGAGCGAAACTCAGAGGTTAGGTTTACCAACTTCTTTGCAAATAATGAAAGTTGTTTTAGTACTGTGTCTGAGTTTGGTAACTGTATAGATGATATAGAAAATTATGCAGTAGCTCCCGAAGATGAAAAGCCCTTGAAGGTTCCGAAAATCCCAGCTCATGAAATATATAGGGATATTCCTAAAAACCTTGTAGATATGTTTAATAATAAGTCTATAGGTCTAAGAGACTGGTTCGGTTATAAGTCTTCACTCAATTGCCATGTTGCAGAACTTTCCCTTGTTGTCAAAGGAGGAAATGAAGGAAAGTTAAATATTTTTACAGATAAACTTGTTAAGAAGTTCAGAAAGAAAGCTCTTGAAAGTAAAAAGAATCCTCAGTTTATGCATCTCTCATATATCAGAATAGGCATATGTGGACACTACAGAAAAGGATTGCCTATTATAGCTTTAATGATGTTAAAAGATGCAAGGTTTTATAAGTTATCTCATTCCCTACTAGGTGCAGGTTGTGACTCCATGGCCAAAGGCCCTATTTTTGTAGACTGTTTATTAGACTATCCTGTAAGTCTATTAGACGGAAACCTCAAGGATGTTTTAGAATATAAATTCAAAACAATGAACTTGTTCATGAAGAAAGACTCAGTAGATCATTCTTTGGTCTTCTTAGTTCATTACAGACTGTATGATAAGGTTATTCCCTTAATGGTCAATCCTAGAAATCCCCGAGAAAGAGGTTTAGAAGGTCTGTCTACTGTATGGAGTTCCTCAAGTAACACTGCTAAGCTAACAGCCCCTAAAATTGTCAGGCATAAAGATATAAAGATGCCAGAAGAATGGGCTATGGAATTATGGGAACAAGATAATATCACTGAGGTAGAGCAAGAGAAAAATCCCCAGTTGAGAGGAATCTCACTGGAAGAAATAGATGATCAGGCTGTGATAAAGTTTGGAAGTACTGACACAAGGTCAAGTCGGCCTCCCAGGAAAACAACGTCCTCTACTCATGATGAACACATCTTTAGGACACCTCTACTCCGTGGTCAGTCCTCCTCTTCCAAAGATTTATCCCGTGATGTGCCATTTAATTATAATGAGCCTAGTCCATCTATTTTGCCAAAGACGCAATCTGTCCGTTTGCAACCCTCTCAGGGTTATGAGAATTTATTCTGAATACCTTCTATAAGCCAACAGTCATCCTTCCAAAATAAATCATTACAACCCAATTGCAGTCATTCCAAATATTCTATATTGCAAAATGGTTTATACCAGTGTGAAGATTGTTCCTTTGTCTTCCCACCAAAAACTCCAAAGTTTAGGATGATGGGTGGTTCTAATGTATTTTTGGAATACTCTGTAACTATGCCAGAAAGTAGTATCTCTATTGTAGATACCCAAGTCGTGAGTACTCCCAGTGGAGGTTCCACAATACCAGGTCGTATACCTCCCTTCCATGACTTTCTGTTATTAGATACTTCTGTTAAGTACAAAGCTAAATGCTGGCCTTTACATGTCACACCCTTAGGTGACAATGCCCCAAGTCAAAGTCATTTATTAAATTGGGCAAATCTATGTCTTAGAAAATCTCTGTTACTGCAAGAAGATAGAAGGATTTGGCATGAGATGCAAGCTCTCAAAGCAGAGAAACATTTTGAGAGTCTACAAGCCAATAATCATTCTATGATTTCTACCATAGAACAACTTGAGAAAAGATTATCTCAAGAATGGAAAGATAAAGTGGGAACAACACTTGAAGATCTGAAAGCTCAATATGATCGGTTCCGCACTCAAGTAGAAATCTGGAAAATTGAAAGAGAAGCAGAAATGCAAAGGCAAAGAGATTTACTCTTGAAGGTCAGACAAGAAATCAAAGCAGACTGTGAAGTTCTAAGTTCACAGTTGGGTACAACCAATGTCTAGATTAGACATAATGGACAAAGGTTACAAGAAATATCTGAAGAGGTTCATTCTCTTACAGCCTCTCAGTTGAAATTGTTAGATTCACTTAGAGTTGAATCTCAGGAGACTAGGGAAGCCATTGCAGCTGAATCTAATTCAATTCAAGTAGCTATGCGTAGACAAGCTCAAGCTGCTACCATTAAGCATAAAAATTTCCCTAGTAATGCTAATTCATATCTTCAGACACAATACAAAGGCCCTCACCTTAGAACTCAGGTTCCTCCTACTCCTGAGCCTTTCCGATATGATCCTGCTAGTGGCCAATTAGTTTCAACCCAGGCCCCTACGTCTGAGGTTCCAGTTGCTCCACCACAACCACCAGTTCCGCCTCCTCAGGGGACTGTGTTAATGGCCCGGGGGTCAGGTGCATTTCCATATCCAACATAGAATGATCCATTTAAAAATATTCAGTCTTATAAAGCTGACACTCCTCCATTGGTTAACTTTGATAAATTTGAGGAGATTGAAAATGCAAGAGGCTGTGTCTGCACACCTCTAAATTGACTTGGAAACTACCTCATCCTACAATTGATTTGTTTGATTAGTAACTCTAGACATGAATTGTCTTGACTAAACTCAAATTCTAGTCAATCTGACTTATAATTTAATCCATAATCTAGGATATATACACAATATATAGTATAGATGATTTTGACTTTTTAGAGAGTCCTTAATTGCATTCTTGCAAATATCAGGGTCTATGACTTCCTTTCATTCTACTCAAAGACTCAAAAATTAAGCTCTCTTGTGTTATATGTCGAGTTGTTGAATCTATCAGGAAATCACTTAATTTAAGCAAAGTACGACTTAGACTTTACTCTAATTTACACTGTCTAGAACTATGGTTTTCTCGATGATTTAAACTATCGACCGTAACTTACAATAGACTATAACAAAGTCATAATTGACTTAGAATTTTAAGCTTTCTAAACCCTTTCGGGTTGAATCTAGGGTTTTTAACTTCTCTAACACTATATATATAATCAAAACTCTTGTTATCTAAATATAAGGATGTAAAATAATAAAACATGAATATAATATTGTCTAGTCTTTTCTAGACCACTTAGGCACTAAATGAATTCACATTTCTCATACAAAAATGAGTTTCTATATTCATATAAATAATACCTTAATGTATACTATCTTTATCATCAATACTCTTAACTAAGTTTAATCTTATAATCTAGATAGGTTTTGATTCTACGATAACAATATAATGCTTTTGACCTCTTGGTCTTCTCAAGTCAACTGAATTTCTATAATGAAAAGATTAAGAACTAATGTTTAACGTCCTATGTTTATCTTGATAATGCTTATCCTTGTTGTTGAATGAGTAAGTGATATTGTATCACTATACAAAGTTGTTCTTAATGATAACAACATCATTTTTTTATTATATTCTAACATAAATGAATATCAATTCCAAAGTCTTTGATCTCAAGGCATAAAACTTATACCATTATCTCATTGTGATAAGTAAACCTATTTATATCTTGAACTTTCTACATAGAATAGATTTTGAACTCACATAGAATATCTTTCAAATATCATGATGATACATGTCATTGTTGTAGATTTCTTATGTGATGACATATCACTATTCTAGATGTTTTGAAATATATTCATAGCTTCTCTATTTATTCTACAATAGGAATAATTCAAACACAAAATCATTTGATCAAAAAGCAATAAAACTTATACATTCCTACTCTTAACCTTCCTAGGTTAAATTCATAATTCTGGTAAGGATTGGTCTCTACAAATGCATACATAACTTCTCCTAGTTATACATTCCAACCTAATCAGCCAACAATTTTTTTAGTTAATGAGAAGACGAATTTTGAGATCTATTCCTGTGTTTCTTCCTTATGGTGGTAATGTAATTGCATCTCTTTTCCTTGCATATGACTTTGCATTAGTGAATCTTGAGCTTTATTGATAAAATCATAAGTTTGGTGGAGGAATGAGGGTTTGAACTCTACGCATGTAATATGGTGTTTTCAATTTCTTGTTCTTCTACTTATTTCCTTAGAATCTTACACTTACAGTGGTCATGATTGTGCAAAATACTAGTCTTTCATTGCTTGTTATTTTGATCTCACTAATGTTTGTTATATGAAGTGAAAAGCCAAGTGTAGAGGTTGTCCAAGCTATTTTACATTTTCCTTCTAAACCCTAAACCTCTTTTTCCTTTTTTTACAACTTAGAAGTAGGTTAGCATTTTCACTCAATTGAACATCTACCTATTAGAGGTTACTTGGTATTCTAGATTGATATTACCAGCACAGGCCCCTTGAAAAAACATTCACATTGTCCACTCTACTATTTTAACACTGTTGTGACCCAACAAAACATGGACCTTGGGGTAAACCAAGATCATTAGTTTACCTTTTAGGAGAAGTAGAGTGATCATTTGTTCTACTTGACTTGATGTGCCAAAATAGCCATCAACAGTTTCCTTCTCCAGTCTCTCTATTTCTTCTAGGTCTTTTCCCATTAAAATATTTATTCTCCTTTTTGTTCTGAATTCCTTTGCTTTTTTTTGATATATCTTGATCTTTTCTTCATCAGTGATGGATGGACCAACCTTTTCAATTGCATATTTTCTCATCTTAGCCTCTTTTCTCATGGCTTCATTCCTTCTGTTGGTGAGTAGGTCTGTAAGGCTTACATGAAGCTGATCAATGAACTCAATTAGGGCCACATTGAAGGCCATCATGTACCTGATTATTGCTTCCTCAATTGTGGCTTTGTCATCAGCAGGAATCTTATCATAAAGATCTACAACTTGTTTCAAAGAACCATGTTGTACTATAGCATTCACAGTGGCCTCAAGTTGTAGAGGCTCATGCTCAAATTCTTCTTGAGAATTTTCTTTTGAGTTCTTTTCTTTTCCTTTTTCTTTTCCTTTGGTGTTTTTGCTTCTTCATCTCCTTCTCTTGCTCTTTTCTTTCTTCTTTCAAACATATCATATTCTTCTTCATCTTCATCTTCATCTTCATCTTCTATTTTCACCAGATTGATCTTTCCTCTCTTTGCTTGGACCTTAGGTCTATGTTTCTTTGTCTCTGTAGTCTTGGTTTGTACTAGAGCTTCAATAGCAATTCTTTTCCTATTCGGAGGTGTAGGAGCAAGTCCAGAGGATTTTGAAGAGGTAGCAGTAGCAAGGACAAACCTAAGTTTGTCATTCTAAGAGCTTGTGAGGAAGAGGTGGTTGGAGGTTCTTTTGTTGAACCCTCAAGAGTATTAAGCATTTCCTCCAATTTTGACTTCATCTTCTCTATTTTTTCTCCACACCCTTCCTGATTTTTTGTTGGTGATTTCATCATAAGTTCCAAATCTTTCAGTAGTAGGATCATTGGGCTTGTTGAGCAACATATCAGCATATCCAACCAACTCATATTTAGACACCTCATAAGGCAAGGTGGTTATCCAAAAATTTCTTGGCTCTACTGCCTCCATATAGCAATTATCTTTGTCCACCTTGAAAGTTATGTCATTCTTGTATTTTTCTACTACTTTTCCTGATATCCTTTCCCTCATTTGCATGTCATTTTGAAATGTTTTGAAAAATCCCCAAAACAAAGTGTCACAATTTTTGTGATCAAGGAAACTACGCATATAGTCCTTGATTTGATGAGCAATAGGGGTATCTACTTTCTAGACCATATTCTTCATTACAATTAATTCCCTTAGAAAATAGAACATAAGGAAAAAGATTAAAGGACCATACTGGAATTTGTACTTTGTCTCCTTGGTTCTCTTCAAATTGTCCAATAATTGCTATTGCAAACAGAAGTCATAGTCCTTCCCTTCTTTCACCATCTAATAAGTAGTATGAATAGCGGTGGTAGTAGCAGTCCCCTCTATGTTTGTGTAGTACACTTTGTAATCAATGCCCATAGTGGCATACCAAACCCCTAGATTAGTGATATCATCCACAGTTAGGGTTCTTTTATCAAATTTCACTTCGGTAAGTCTCATCACCTCCTCATTCTTCAAAGCTTTCAATATAGGCATTGGTCCGGAGGAGCACAATCGGGTCACAGCTCTGATTGCTTCCTTTGTGATCATGTGAGGTTGGTCAAGGAAAAATAAATCCTCATGGATTTGGCTCAATGCAATCCTGACCCAATCTTCTTCATAGTAGAAGTTGGGGAAACCCTTCCGTATGTCTAGCTGTTTTGCCTCAGCATTTGCAAACTCTAGCTTTAATTGAAAATAATCACCTAGCAGATGATCATTCCTGAATTGTTCCAACTTCAGGTAATCATACTCATCCAGCTGTGAGTGGATGTATATCTAAACATCCTCTGTATGCAACACATTAGAGGGAATGCGAGAAAAGGCTCCATCCTTATCGGTCTCTATGGATTTGTATGGGTGTTTCTTCAATTTCGTCTCTCCACAACATCAACTACTACTGGTGTTGCCATGATAATTCCTTCAGAAAACTAGGGTTTAACTAGCAAATTTGAAGAATACCTGATAATGTTGTCCTTAGGGTTTACACACAAGTTCTGTTGAAGATCTTCTTCTCTCCTTTGCTCTTTCACACACTTGAATTCATTCAAATGAGATCAAATTTTATCAAGTATCAACTAAATAGATTTCTCACCAACCCTGGTTGCTCCACATTGATTGCATTCATCTATTCTTGACCTAATCAACTTTTTAGTATACAAAGATCTATGATCACTCAGCAATCCTCCGCAAAGAGCCCATTTTCTCTGAAAATTTGATCAATCATCATAATATCATTAGCTAGAAATTTCCATGTTACTTTTAACCATTATGCTGAAAATTCCAGCGTCATATGCATTCAAGGGTTTGAAAAGTTTGCACTTGCAACTCCCCCTGAACCAGTACTTCCTTCTCTTAGTTTCCAAAGGATCCATCTACACCAGCTAGAGTTGCAGATCCTTCCTTTACTTCATTTTCTTCCTTATTCCTCCATGTCATGTTCATTTCCTTCTTTTTTCTAAGCAATATCAATCTTCTTTTGAGGAGCAAAAGACCTTACACTCCTTCCCTTGTAGAACCTTGCAATGTGTCCTGATTTATTGCAATTGTAGCAGGTGATGCTAGATTCTTGAGCATGACCACCTCTTCTCACATTAGATCTTCATTTAGTAGCCTTATGACCAAACTTGTTGCATGTGTAGCAGTAACCATAGAAGAATTGGGAAGTCATAGCATTGTTCTTGTTTCTGAAACCATTCCTCATCATTTTACTTATATATCCATTAGCCCTATGACTAACTGACACTAACCATGAGAGTTTACAACATTGTACCTTGGAAAATGAGCTTTGATTCATCTTGCTTCTATGTTCAACAATGTCATTGTGACCAAACTTATTACAAGCATAGCAATTACCATTGAAAGCTTGAGGGTACATGGCAGGAGCAATTTGTTTAGGAGTAGGATTTCTAAAAATTGTCTTCTTGTTGTTCTTTCTTTGTCTCCAGACAGGTGTGAAGCCTTCTTCTTTTGCATCTTTGGAGGCATTCTTCTTAGGATCTTCAGTGCAGGATTTTTTTTCCTTTGTTTCAGACTTTCCTTCTGCTTTGAAGCTATCATAAAAGTTTGTAGATGCAATAATTATAGGACTTTTCCCCTTTTCAAAACCAAGGCCAGATTTTTCTTTTGATGGCTTTTAAGAGTTGATTAGTTCATCAAGAATCTCAGAACCTCCCTTCAGTTTTAACCCCTTGTCAATCTGTTCTTTTTCTTTTTCCAGATATTTTATCAGAGTAACAACTTGTTCTTCAAGTTTTGAACATTCAACAACTTTCTCATTGAGCTTGATATTTAGGCAATCTTTAATCCTCTTGTCTTCTTCAACCATGACTTTCATATTAGAGATCATATCTTCTGCCTCCTTGAGTTTAATGTTACCTCCTTATCTCCTTCTATTTGAGCTTTTAGTTTTCCAAATTCTTCTTTTGATTCTTTATCTTTTATCTTCAATTTCACAATTGTCTCCTTTGATTTTTCAAGCATGTCCTCATATTTCTGGTTTAGTTCTCTTGCTTCATCTAGATCCTCAAGGGTTGACCAGAGTTCTCCTTCAAGGTCAACTTCATCTAGGTTGAGGTCCCAACCTTCAGGTTCTATTGCTTCTAGATTTGGTTCCAGAGTAAACACATTATCTGGCATAGCTTCAGATTCCATGTGTTCAAATGTAGGATCTACCTCATCTTGTTAGGCTTCTCAAAGGTACTTGGCTCTAATACCAATTGTTGAACACACAAGGATGCTGAGAGGGGGGTGAATCAACATATACAAAAGCTTAACTACTTTATTTGAAGAGAAAATCAAATTACTTGGAGAACAGAAAGTAAAGCATGCACCACATTAATCAACACATTGACACCATGATTTTTATGTGGAAAACCCAAAAATGGGAAAAACCACGGTGAGTGTTAGCTCACAATATACTGCTCACTGCTATAAAAGTTTACAACATTGTTTTAGGGCTACAGCCTAAGGAAGCTACAACTCCCTATTGCCTTTGTTTTAGGGATACAACCCAAGGAAGATACCACTCCCTGAAGAAAGCTCACTACTACATAGAATTACAATGATAACATAACTATGAACTACTATGGAAGAAGCATCTGACTTATGTTGATGTTGCAGTCCTCTTTTCTGCACAATTAATCACCATACCAACTTCGCATACTTCATATTGCTCATTCTATTCTATCACATTTGTTGTCACTCCTTCACTCCACAAATGAATTGGTTCTTCTATATATATCCTCTACAACATCTCAAAACATTGATTAGGTCGGCACCAAAAAGACTCTTAGATGAAATGTGTAATATTGTATACGTCGGCATAGGGAAAACACATATTGAAGAGGAAATAAGTTGCAGATTACATCACTTCATAATAAGATCCAATAAACATCACTACACATCTTCCAATGCCAAACCAACCAATCAGGATCCACTGCATATGAAGGAAACTGGATTGTCGGCCCAAACAATAGTATCACTACTAACTAACCATCTTCACATCACTGGGGAGAAGCCAAAAACATTATGCGGACCAAGATTTCAACCATGTATCTTCTCAACACTATCCATACACCATTCTCTTAAAGTATCTAATCAGTATATGCATCCGCAAAACAAAAAGCATGTTGAACTGATGAAAACAAAGCATTCCAAATAGACTGTGATATTTCAAGACTTAGAATTTTGCATTGTGGTACAACAAAACATCTAAAACTCTTACAAATGAACTTATGCACTATTATGAACACATTCCTAGATCTACACAACTTCATCTATCACTTCCGGAGAAAGTCAGAGACTTAACTCTGGTATATTGTGATCCAGAGGATAGTCATATACAACTCTTTACTAACTGACTTGAGTACCTTATGCAATACATGAAATAAGAGGAAATTGCATGCGATTCAAACCTGATATACTATGAAGCATGTATAGTCTCTGTAGACACTCATATAGTTGATCTATACCTTCTCCATTTTCCGCAAGTACTCAAACATGTGTTTTATAGAATACTTCTACATATGGAACCATCTGTATTACTTATATCATTTGAAAGTCAACCTTGCAGACCATTAGAGCACTTGATATTGCAAGGTAGTATGCATTACATTATAAATATAAGCAGTGCATAATTGAAATAATAGTGAATTAGCAATAAAAGCACAAAATAGACAACACATATTTATGTGGAAAACCTGGTAATATACCAATAAAAAAACCACGGGCAAAGATCTCTAAATTTTATTCTCAGAAGAAAATTTGCAGTTACAAAACATTTTCTCATGCCTTGGGATTCAAGCTTGAAAACCCTAAATATTCATGAAAAAGCACATGTAAAAATCTATCAAATCTAAATAAAGATTTCCATGCATAAAAGCGTGAGTGGCACTTCTGCATGCAATTTTGCATGGTGAACACGTGGAATAAGTCACTGCTAGAATAAGTCACTGTTCGTCACTGCTGGAATAAGTCAAATTGACTTCACATTTCAACAATCTCCCACTTGAATTCATGTTTCTACCTTACAAATAATTCCTCATATTGAGAGACCAATGTCGTTGTTGCCTATCATCAAGTGATATGCAAGCCAAGAGAAATTTTGCACCATATGAACTTCTCTCTACTAGTAGGCTTCGTCAAAATATCTGTTGGATTTATATCAATGTGTATCTTAGCCAAAGAGACCTGTCCTCCTTCCACCACCTCATGTACAAAGTGATATTGTACATCAATATGTTTTGTTCTGGCATGATAAGCTGAGTTCCATGCTAAGTGTATAGCACTTTGGCTATCACAATGCAACACCATGTTATCTTGCTTACCTACAATTCACCCAAGAGTCTATGAAGCCAGATCACCTCCTTGCTAGCCTGTGTCACTGCCCTATATTCTACTTCAGTAGTAGACAAATCCACCACTGTCTGCAACTTCGAAACCCAGCTAACAACACCTCCTGCTAAGGAGAAAACATAACCTATAGTAGATTTTCTCTTATCTCTGTGCACCAAAATTTGCATCCACATATCCATTAACCTGAACACTACTCCCACTATAATAAATAGCAACATTAGAAGTGCCCCTCTAATACCTGAGAATCCACTTCACAGCTGTCCAATGATCACAACCTAGATTCGTCATGAAACGATTGACTACTCCCAGTACTTGTGCAATGTCTGGTTTGGTGCACACCATAGCAAACATAAGAGTACCAACTATTGATTAGTCAAGTATGTTGGCACCTTCAAATTTTGCAAATTTGAAGTGCATATATCATTTCGATGTGTTGATAGAGGCTGGGTTGACATGTTGCTCAATCTAACCCGAAGCCCACCTTCGCCAATTAAAATCTTGCAGCTCAGAAGTCATCTTTCAAATCCGTATGGTGGGAAGTTTTTTGGTGCATATGGTAACATGCCTTCTCAGTTTCATGCTTCCAGGATGAATTTTGATGGGGTATTTAATTCTTTCTTGATTGCAACCGGGCTAGATTTGGTGTCCCAAAAAGTTTCAAATCTCACAATTCTAAAGGTAACCCATTTCTTGTTTTGGCATAAAATATCTCTAGTTTCAATTATGTCAAGATCAGAGGTCATATGATGCATTATTTTAATGCATTCCAGTTGCGGTGAAGGCATCCGACAGGCCGATTTACAAAGGAAGTCCCTGAAATCATTCAGTGATGCAAATTCTGAGGAAATGGGATTTCTCTAAATAATTAATAATGGGTCTATGCAAATTTTCATGACCCTTCAACATCCTATTTGCCCGCAGTGAAATGCATCGTTTGCCTAAAGGAGGAAATTCAAAAATTGCCATTTACCTAAAGTTAAAAATTACAATTTTCAAATCTTTTATTGGCAATTTCAATATTTTAAAAGGCAAATATTATAAGGTTAATATTATAACTTTATGTTATAATGTTAAAGCAAGTGAAATAAAGTTGAAACAATGGCATTTCGCACCATCGCACGGGTGCTCTACCTACACTCCCTCTACCATGAGATGGTGCAAAATCACCATCCTAGGGCAGATTCTGATCTGCAGTCTTCATTACAATGAAACTTGAGGTGTTTCGACCTTAACGAGGGGTTTTTTGAGGTGTTTTGTGCAGCTCCAGGGGTGTGTTGGTTGCAGAAGGAATGTTGCTCACGTTTTTTGTCTTCTGGACAAATTTTGGGGGTGTTTTGGAGCTTTAAAATGTTGATTCATGGTTTAAATTCACCCCTTGGCCATTCCTCATGCTTGGGCAGAAGTTTTAACCATGTTTTTGATGGTTTCTGAGTGGTACAGTGACAAAAAACGCCCCTGCATCAGCAAAAAACGACCCAAGGATGATGAAATTTGGCATGGAGGCTACAAGATTGTGTTCTTTATTATCTCAGAGGATGGGTGCAAGCAGGAGGAGTCTGAAGAGAAGACCATGCAGTGCCATATTGTAGCCACACATAGGGATGAGAGAACCTTCAAGCAAGTCATGCAATGGCACGAAATGGAGATGCCCGATAGTTGCATTGTTAAATGTGGACAAAGTAAAAGGGAAAAACAAATATTAAACATTTAGCTCCACATTTTATATTGTATTTTATTCTCCTCTTTTTTGTGATTTTTTTAAATTCCCCCAAGCTCATTGGTAGTAGCTTGCAATGTGGAAACTCACCTAACTGCCAGGATGTAACTAATTTTTAGGGCAACATGCTTTTATTTCTATAAGAGAGCATGTTGTTCCACTTTGTAAGGGATTATTCTAGGCTTTGGATACAAGCTATCCACACTTTGAGAAGTATTTTTTGTTGTAGACTTGGCTCTTGTGTTTGGGTGCAGAGGTATTTTTGTTTTGTAAATGTATAAATTTCTGAATGATAATATTCTTTCTAGGTTGTGTTATATGAAAAACACTTTATGTGTGTGTTATTTGTGATTTTCTCCTTGGGTATGAACATTTTTCTTTTGAGTGAAGTTGCTAAGGGTTGCTGAACTCATTCATATATATTTGCTATGTGATGTGTCTGATTTGTTGCATCTGTTCAAGGAATGGATTAAATTGCTTTGAGTCAGGTATAAGAGGAAATGTGTCATATCAAAGGATTATTGAAGCATAGAGTCACATATAATACTTTTTATTGGCCATATTACTGTAAGGTAGTAATATTTTATTTTGGGCCCTCTGGATATGAAGTTTTGTTGTCATGAGGGAACATTTGCAGTAATGGGTTTGACTTTGTTGCCCTAATAAAGCACTGGTCTAAGATTTGCTTGCCCAAAGGGTCTAGGAAATCAAAGAATTTAGAGATAAATCACTTGAATCAAACTATTTCATGTTTTATTTTATTTTAGGTTAGGGTCTTGCATGTTCTCAAATTTAACCAGTGGAGACAATCCAAGAATATTGTCAGTCTAGGGTTTATCTTACAAACCTTGGTGGATACTTGAAAATATTTTGTCTGGTATTGAAAAGCTACATCTATTGATTTTGAATAAGGGATACCTCCCTAGGTGTGACAGAACCTGAAGTACAGAGGAAACAGAGAGTCAGTCTCTTGTTCGTTGGTCACTGACCTGAGGTCCCTGTGGATAGAAGATGGCAACTTTTTAGGGGAACTCAAACAATCAGCTAGAAAATATCCAACAGATTGGCAACTCTACTGGGGAGAGTTGCAGACTAGTTTATTTTTTATGGGTTAAGAGACATTTAAAGACTCTACTGGAAGTAACTCAAAAAAAATAATTTGCAGCTTTGAAGATCTTTGGCTTGAAAGCCTTTGTCCTCTTTGAAGAGGTGGCGACTCTGCTAAAAAATTTCAATACACATGAAGGGTTGATGTATGTTATTGTGATCTAAAAGTATTATGTTCAAAGTTACAGTAGATGGATATGAAAAGGTACAATGTTTTCTCCCTACTTCTATTTGTTGTTCTATTGTGCAAGTTGAATGCCAACATTGTTACACTTCAATAATCTGTTCAGTATTCTAGGATTCATTAGCTATCGCTGGCTAGAATGATTTTATATACCCTAGGGATTTTCCTTGATATGTGTCTACTTGTACTCCAAACCCTAGGTATTACCATGTTAGAAATCATCCTAGTAATGTTTCATCTAGTTATGGTTACAATTATGCATGCAATGTAAGTCCAAGTTTGCAAGTGTCTGTGCACTACCAAAATGAAAGAGCCATGCTATTAGAATCTTTAGCACAAGTTAAAGGGAAGCTTGAGGAATTAGGTGGACATAAAATGTTTGAAAGTGAAAATTACATGAATCCAAATATGTATACACCCATGCTAAGCCAAGAGGGGAAAGCAATGTTATGTGAAAAATTTGAAAAGATGAAGAAAAGGTTAATATCCTTAGAAGCTCAACAAGTTCAATTAAATAATAACCATGCTATGTCTACTAGCCAAATTGTTAAACCTCTTGTCAACTCTTTTGATCCTTTGTATGACTAATTAGACCTGTCATGGGTTGACTATGAAGTTGAAAGCATGCCAACTCAGATTTACAATCAAATGCTCAGATTTGGTGGACACAGTGTGTGTGAAGGGAATGCACATATCCAAAACTTTCACAACTTCATGGAGAAACATTCATTTGGAGATGAGGACATGTGGATGAGGTTTTTTGTTAGATCTCTTGGTGCAAGAGCTAGAGACTGGTATTTGAGCTTTCCTGAGAAATCCTTTGCTTGCTAGGATGAACTAATGGATAGTTTTAAAAAGGAATTTGCAAAAGAACATGTTGATCTTGTTGCAAGGTTAAAAGAAATTAGGAGACAAGATGAAGAGTCCAATATTGATTTCAATCATAGATTTGTAGTTGCCCTTTCACAAATCCCTGAGGACTTCAGACTTGATACTCCAACCTACATTATTATGTACTTTGAGGCCTTTGAGGAAGGCTCTAGTACATTGGTGAGAGAATTCAGGATAACAGATATGCAGATGGCATACACGTTTTTAGATAATGCAGAGAAAATGAGGGATGAGTACATACAGGGTTTGATGTCCACAAGTATTGGTATAAATAGTAGTTGTGTGGTTGTAAATGACCATGTGATTGTAGCATCATTTGAAGACAAATGTGTAAATGAGAAGATAGAAGTTGAGAATGTTGTTGTGTTTGAGCATAATGTTGATGACAATACTCAATTGGATTGTTCACTAGTAAAGGATGCCAATGAGAGGATCAATGATGACTCCCAATTCAAGGTTGAGGTATCTGGTTCTAAAAACAATGATGAGGTTATGGGCAACAATGAGTATTTGTTGGAATGGGTTTGTGGAGATAATTGTGAGTATTGTGCGTAGGATAAAGAAGAAATAAGTAAATGAAAGAGTAGTTACCTGTTTGAATCATTGCCTTTTTATATTCAGACACAGGAAGATGATGAAGAGAAATTAGAGATTGAAATAAGCAGTAGTGTTGAGCATGATTGTTCCTTTATTAATTATAATTTTGTTCATGACACAGAAGTTGATACTCCTCCTTCACACAAGGGATTCATTGGTGTATATGGCAATAAAGATGCATGTTCATTTGTCCATGGGCCAATAGCATGTTGTAATGAATCTGAGACACTTGAATCAGCCCTTTTCCAAGCAGATGATACATATGATGATGAGGACTTGGTTGAGTATGGTGAAAATCAAAGCATTATTATTGATGAGGATTCCAAATTTTATACTGATGAAACAGAGATCAACATATATCATGAAGTTCATTACAGAGATGGCCAAGTTCTGAGCAACTCATTTGATGACCATTATGATGGAGTATATTTAGACTTGTCTAAGCCTTCTTTTGAAAATGTATACATAGACATGAGGAAAGATTTTGAAGTTAATTTAGATAGATTTTCTGATTTGTGGAATATCCATGATACATATGAGTGTCATTTCCAAGATATTGAAGGATATTATGAATAAGTTGAGTTGAAATTCTTAGATGTATGCTCTTATCAGTGTAACGATATCCGATTCAAAGAGGTGCCAGAGTATGAACCTTTTCTATTTGGTGTAGCTGAAGGTTGTTTGCATAAGATGCACAAAAATGAATATGATAGTTTCCTCTTTGATATACAAACTTATGATGAAATAAGACCTAATGATCCTAGCTATATGGTGGACTATGAGTGCTTTTAGTTTTCAATTCAGCTAGGAGACCATTTCATGATGCATAATAGTAACGTAGATGATGAGAAGTGCTATATGCCATATAAGAATGCATTGTTTGATGAATATGACATACATACATTACTTGATGGCGAAGGGTATGACAATATGTGTGGTTATATGTCTGATTTTAAAGTGTAGAATGACAAATGCTACATTGACAGTGATAAGTTCAGAGAAATGGTTAGGGATGTTAGTGATAGTATATGTGATCAGGTAGATTTTAGTCATGTTTTCATATTGTGTCTGGGTTAGTCAAATCAAAATCAAGTGTTTGATAGAGGAAAGTATGGGTTCTCCATTTTTGAGGGCCTGGGGCCACCAAATAAAGTTTGAAGAAAAGATGGAGCAATTACTCAGCTGTCCAATGGATATGGCACATGGTCTACATCCCGGAGAGAGCTAGAATCTCGCCATGACTGCAAGAGGCATGCGACCCCGAGCAAGAGCCACAGTTGGCACCTTCAAATTTTGCAAATTTGAAGTGCCTATATCCTTTTGATGTGTCGACAGAGGCTAGGTCTGTTGCAAGTATGAGGTGAACCAGTGTTGTCATTGATGTCAACATACTCATATTGCATTGACAAGAAGGATTGGATGAGCTGTGTGCTGAGGATATTGAGAAAATTAGCCTCAGTCAGGAACAGTGAAGAACAGTGATGAGAAGAAGGCAAATGTATTGTATAGGTTGAGAACCGGAGGATGCGGATTAAAGGGTTTACAGATATACGTCTTGAGATGTTTCAGTTAAGATTTCAGAGGTCCGCATGAAGATCTGTAGAAGTTATGGCTGTCGGTGTGGAACCGGTTCTGGCAAGTGTTCAGAGGTGACAGAGGATCACAGAAAGGTCCGGTGAGGTCCGGAATTGTATAATCCTAATCTGCAGATTGGAAGGAGTGTTTGGGATGTCCTTGTGATGTGTCATCTCAAGTTGTGTATGATTTTGAGGTCTGGAAGCACCTTTTGCATTGTGACAGTGGCGACAGACAGTGTTCTTGAAGTTCCAGATGAGGAAGAGAAGAGATTCCAGTAAGTAGAGAAAGTGCGGATGTACCTGGTCATTCAGGCAGGCTTGTGAAGGTTCTTGGATCATGTTGAGGTTGTGTTGTTGGTCTGCATTGTTGGTAGAGCCTGGAATTGAAGATATTCTTCCAGATGAAGTCCTTGTTCCGACTAGCCGACCGGATGAGTTGTTCATCCTGCGAATGTTCTTGTGGTGGCCAACCGGATGTGTTATTCATCTTGCGGATATTCTTATGGTTGATTGCCGACTTAGATGATTGTTCCTAAGTCGATGTCTTGTATAAATAAAGATTTGTGAGTTCATTTCGGTGTGTGGATTGTGTGATGGGTGTGGCATAGCGGAAAAAGTGCGAAAGGCAGAGCAGGGGTTTTTGGGCTTAAATGGAACTGATCTGGACATGGTAGAGATGTCATTCTCTAGTTCAAGATTGTGATTCTTATCACTTTGTAGACAGTGTGTCTCCTTGTAGGCAGTGGGCCTCTTTGTGAGCAGTGTGCTCGGGCAGTGAGCCCTAATTGGCAAGTGCCATTCTTTTTCTTATTCTTCTAACAGAGAATAATCCTTGGGTTAATCACCCCGTGGTTTTTCCCTTAACCGGGTTTTCCACATCAAAATCTTGGTGTTCAATGTGTTGATGTTTATCTACTCGTGTTTATGATTTAAGCTTTCATGGATGTTTAATTGATATGCTGTTAACTAACAAAGAAGAATCAAGTGTTTGAAGTAAAAAGCAAGTTTTATACAACTGATTCACCCCCCCTCTCAGTTGTATGCCCTAGATCCAACAATTGGTATCAGAGCCAAGTTCCTCTGAAAGGAGCTTAACCGCTTGAGGAGATCCAGGATGTTGTCATACAAGAAGGATAGTCTGAAGTTCGACAGAGCCAACTTCACTCTCTGGAAAGGTCGCATGAAATGTCACTTGGAATGTATGGGAAAAGCATACTTGGCCATGGTCTCAAAACTATATGTACCTCCACAAAGTGGTCCGACAACTCTGAATGAAATCATAGATGCTAAAAACAATCTGCGGACCAAGGAAGCTCTACTAAGCGTATTGAACGACTCAGATCTCTCAAATGTTATTGACCTACCAACTGCATATGAGATTCTGACTAAATTGGAACTTCTGTATGAAGGAGATGAGTTTGTCAAGAGTGCAAGGTTGCAAAGTTTGAAAGAGAAATTTGAAAGATTGAAGATGAGAGATGATGAAAACATCACTACCTTTATGCCAAGAGTGAATGAGCTGGTATGTGGAATTAGAAATGCTGGTGGAACTCTGGATGAAAATGAGATTGTTTGTAAAATCCTCAGATCCCTTCCTGCTGCCTACAAAATCAAAGTTGCTGCCATTGATAAATTCAGAGCCCACACAACTGTCACAAGAGAACAATTGGCTAGCAAACTAGCTGCATTTGAAATGACCGAGTTTGGAGATGATCCTCCCAAGACTGAATCTGCTTTCAAAGCCAGTGCCTATGTGAAAGGCAAACAGAGATTTGATCTGGGAGAAAACTCTTCAAGGAAGATGTCATGGTATGATCAAGCAAGAAGAGACATGGAAGAAGAAGAAGCAGAAATAGCTCAACTTGAAGCCCTCATTGCAAAGAGACTGCCAAGAGGATCCGGTAAGTATGAAGGAAAACTACCCTTTAAGTGCTTCAACTGCAATAAGATTGGTCATTTTGCTTCAAGATGTCTGGAAAGATCTGCAAGGTCTAACACTAATAGACAACGGTTTCAAAAGAACTGCTATTATGTTCATGAAGAAGATGACAAGGAAGGAGTAACAGATGATGAATCTGAACTAGGAAGCAAAGCCGGAAATGAATGGGTGTTTATTGCCATCAAGGAAGAAGATTCAATATCCTCTGAATCTGTCAATCACAAGGTTGTGGAAAGAGCTTTGGCTGCTCAAGTGGAAGAAAAGGATGATTGGGTTATTGACAGTGGATGTTCTCACCATATGACTGGTGACAAGAATAAGTTCTTGGATTTGAAAAGGTATGAAGGAGGAATGGTAAAGTTTGGTGACAATTCTGTTGGCAGAATCAGAGGTAGGGGAACTATTTCCTTTGATGGAAAGAGCAAAACAAGTAATGTACTATATGTTGAAGGATTGAAGAACAATCTTCTCAGTGTTGGTCAGTTAGTAGACAAAGGCTATGATCTTCGGTTCAAGAATGGAAAATGTAGAATCTTTACAAGCTCCAGAACTGAAATTGCATCTGGTACTCAGACAAAAGGTAATATCTTTCATCTGGTTGGTTCAAATAAAAGTTGTCTGTTTGTTCAAGTTGATCATAGTTGGTTATGGCATAGAAGAATGTGTCATGTAAATTTTGATAACATCATCAAGATAAGCAATATTCAGGCTGTAAGAGATCTTCCAAAATTGATGAAACCTACAAATAGTTTGTGCAAAGAATGTCAGCTAGGTAAACAAAACAAAGTCTCCTTCAAAAGCAAAGATCAGTCCTCTACCGGATTGTTGGAATTAGTACATACTGATCTCTGTGGTCCGACAAGAATTAAGAGTCTGCAAGGTGATAGATATTTCATGTTACTAATTGATGACCATTCCCAAATGATTTGGGTTACCTTCCTAAAGGAGAAATCAGAAGCCCTTGAGAAGTTCAAAATCTTCAAAGCTATGGCAGAAAATCAAACCGGATTGAAAATGAAATGTCTAAGCTCTGATAGAGGTGGTGAATTTACATCTGGTGAGTTCATTGACTTTTGTGAGAAGCAGGGTATAAGGAGACAATTGTCTACTCCTAGGACTCCACAGCAAAATGGAGTGGTTGAGAGAAAGAACCGGACCATCCAGGAAGCTACCAGGACAATGATGTTGGAAGCAAATGTTCCTCAAATGTTTTGGAAAGAAGCTATCAGCACTGCAGTCTACACTCTCAATCGAGTTCAAATCAGAAACAACACCGGTAAGACCCCCTATGAACTCTGGTTTGGCATCACTCCTACTGTAAAATATTTCAGAGTATTTGGCAGCAAGTGTTATATTAAAAGAGATGAAGATCTAGGAAAGTTTGATGATAGAAGTGATGAAGGAATTTTCTTGGGTTACTCCACTCAAAGCAAAGCATACCGGTGTTACAATAAGAGACTAAGGAAGATGATAGAAAGCACCAATGTGAAAGTTGATGAAGGAATTGAGAAGCCCTCAAGATTTTATGAGTTTGATGAAGATGACCAAGATGGTGTTCAGGTTCAAGGAACTCAATCCTCTCCGGTGATTCAGAATCAGCCTGATCCGGTAAATCAGGAAGAAGAGATAGGTCTGAATGAGCCTGATCAAGAAGCAGCAGTGTAGGTTACTCCCAAAATTCCAAGGTATGTAAGACAGAACCACTCTGAAGATCAGATCATAGGTGACAGAAACAAAGGTGTGCAAACTAGAAGGAATGTTGCTCAAAATCAGGATGAATGTTGTCTGATTTCAAAGATTGAACCTAAAACAATAAATGAGGCTTGCAATGATGAAAACTAGACCAAAACAATGGAAGATGAATTGATGCAAATTGAGAAAAATCATACTTGGGATCTTGTTCCCAGACCTAGAGACAGGAATGTGATTGGAACCAAATGGGTCTTTCGAAACAAACTGAATGAAGCTGGTGAAGTAATCAGAAACAAAGCTAGATTGGTCTGCAAAGGCTACTCTCAAATAGAAGGAATTGATTTTGAAGAAACCTTTGCTCCGGTGGCAAGAATTGAAGCAGTCAGATTATTCCTTGCATTTGCTGCTTTTAAAGACTTCAAGGTATATCAGATGGATGTCAAGTCTGCCTTCCTAAATGGTGATCTAGAAGAAGAAGAAGTTTACATTGAACAACCGGATGGATTTCAATTGTCTGATAGTGATGATATGGTCTGCAAGTTGAAGAAAGCATTGTATGGGTTAAAGCAAGCCCCGAGAGCATGGTATGAAAGGTTGGATAAGCATCTTGTGCAGATTGGATTCAACAAAGGTACTGCTGACAGCAACTTATATTTCAAAATTGATCATGAAAACATTTTGATTGTTGAAGTGTTTGTGGATGATATCATTTTTGGAGGAAGAGATAGTATGTGCAAAACTTTTGCAAATCAGATGAAAAGTGAGTTTGAAATGTCTATGCTTGGTGAAATAAATTTCTTCTTGGGTCTGCAAATTACTCAAACAAAGAAAGGGATCTTCATTTCTCAGACCAAATATGTGAAAGAATTGTTGAGAAAATTTGGTATGGAAGATTCAAAGCCAATGAACACTCCCATGGCAACCAGATGTAAGTTAAGCAAAGATGATGACTCCCCTAAGGCAGATTAGACAAAGTATAGATCAATGATTGGTGGATTGTTGTATCTCACTCAGACTAGACCAGATATAATGCAGGCTATTGGTCTTGTAGCAAGATTCCAGGCTGATCCTGAAGAATCTCATGTTATGGCAATCAAAAGAATTTTCAGGTACTTGAAAGGAACAGCTGAGTATGGTCTATGGTACTCTAGAGATCCAGATTTCTCTCTTCATGCTTACACAGATGCAGATTAGGTAGGAGATGTGGATGACCGGAAGAGCACCAGTGGTGGAGCATTCTTTTTGGGGAAGAGATTGGTTTCTTGGCTAAGCAAGAAACAAGATGCAATATCTCTGTCTACAACTGAAGCAGAATAAATTGCAGTAGCAGGTGGCTGCACTCAAATCTTATGGATGAAGCAGATTCTAAGAGACATTAAAGTTGAATATGAGGAGCCTATCACAATTTTCTGTGATAATTCAAGTGCAATTAATATTTCTAAGAATCCGGTACTGCATTCTAAGACTAAGCACATATCTATCAAGTTTCACTTTTTGAGAGAACAAGTGAACAAGGAAGAAGTCAGATTGGAGTATGTTCCCTCCAAGGATCAGATTGTAGATATCTTTACTAAACCTCTTCCCAAGGACTCTTTTGAATATCTCCGGGAGAAGTTAGGGGTCATGGCCCCTCCAATGATGAACTAGGATGCACTGATGTGCATCAGTCCGGTGGTTAGCACAGTCATATCTGGTGATCCGGATTGATGATGGGGAGCTGCTACTAAGGGGGAGTAGCTGGTATGATTCTGATGCGTTAGAATTGCAAGTATGAGTCCTTTGCCATTGATGTCAAAGGGGGAGAGAAGACATGTGAAAAACAAGTGGCTGATGATCAAAGGGGGAGCAGTAAATGAGGAGAAGACATGTTGCTGATAGGGGGAGCTGTGACAGAAAGGAGAAGTTCTTGTCTTGATGGTTTTTCACATCATATGTTGCCATCAATGACAAAGGGGGAGATTGTTGCAAGTATGAGGTGAACCAGTGTTGTCATTGATGTCAACATACTCATATTGCATTGACAAGAAGGATTGGATGAGCTGTGTACTGAGGATATTGAGAAAATTAGCCTCAGTCAGGAACAGTGAAGAACAGTGATGAGAAGAAGGCAAATGTATTGTATAGGTTGAGAACCGGAGGATGCGGATTAAAGGGTTTGCAAATATACGTCTTGAGATGTTTTAGTTAAGATTTCAGAGGTCCGCATGAAGATCTGTAGAAGTTATGGTTGTCGGTGTGGAACTGGTTCCGGCAAGTGTTCAGAGGTGACAGAGGATCACAGAAAGGTCCGGTGAGGTCCAGAATTGTATAATCCTAATCTGCGGATTGGAAGGAGTGTTTGGGATGTCCTTGTGATGTGTCATCTCAAGTTGTGTATGATTTTGAGGTCCGGAAGCACCTTTTGCATTGTGACAGTGGCGACAGACAGTGTTCTTGAAGTTTTGGATGAGGAAGAGAAGAGATTCCAGTAAGTAGAGAAAGTGCGGATGTACCTGGTCATTCAGGTAGGCTTGTGAAGGTTCTTGGATCATGTTGAGGTTGTGTTGTTGGTCCGCATTGTTGGTAGAGCCTGGAATTGAAGATATTCTTCCAGATGAAGTCCTTGTTCTGACTAGCCGACCGGATGAGTTGTTCATCCCGCGAATGTTCTTGTGGTGGCCGACCGGATGTGTTATTCATCTTGCAAATATTCTTATGGTTGATTGCCGACTTAGATGATTGTTCCTAAGTCGATGTCTTGTATAAATAAAGATTTGTGAGTTTATTTTGGTGTGTGGATTGTGTGATGAGTGTGGCATAGCAGAAAAAGTGCGAAAGACAGAGCAGGGGTTTTTGGGCTTAAATGGAACTGATCCGGACATGGTAGAGATGTCATTCTCCAGTTCAAGATTGTGATTCTTATCACTTTGTAGACAGTGTGTCTCCTTGTAGGCAGTGGGCCTCTTTGTGAGCAGTGTGCTCGGGCAGTGAGCCCTAATTGGCAAGTGCCATTCTTTTTCTTATTCTTCTAACAGAGAATAATCCTTGGGTTAATCACCCCGTGGTTTTTCCCTTAACCGGGTTTTTCACGTCAAAATCTTGGTGTTCAATGTGTTGATGTTTATCTGCTCTTGTGTTTATGCTTTAAGCTTTCATGGATGTTTAATTGATATGCTGTTAACTAACAAAGAAGAATCAAGTGTTTGAAGTAAAAAGCAAGTTTTATACAACTGATTCACCCCCCCTCTCAGTTCTATGCCCTAGATCCAACAGGGTCAACATGCTGCTCAATCTACTCCGGAGCCCACCCTAGGCGATTAAAATCTTGCAGCTCAGAAGTCATCTTGCAAATTTGTATGGTGGGAAGTCTTTTGGTGCATATGGTAACATGTCTACTTAGTTTCGTACTTCTAGGATGAGTTTTGATGGGGTATTTAATTCTTTTCTGACTGCGACCGGGCTAGATTTGGTGTCCCGAAAAGTTTCAAATCTCACAATTCTGAAGGTGACCCATTTCTCATTTTGGCATAAAACATCTCCAGTTTTGGTTTAGTCAAGATCAGAGGTCATATGATGCATTATTTTAATGTATTCCAGTTGTGGCGAAGGCATCCAACAGGCTAGTTTACAAAGGAAGTCCCTGAAATTATTCAGCGATGCGAATTCTGAGGAAATGGGTTTGCTCTAAATAATTAATAATGTCTCTGTACAAATTTTCATGACCCTTCGACATCTTGTTTGCCAGCAGTGAAATGCACCGTTTCCCTGAAGGAGGAAATTCAAAAATTGCTATTTACCTAAAGTTAAAAATTACAATTTTCAAATCTTTTATTGGCAATTTTAAGATTTTAAAAGACAAATATTATAAGGATAATATTATAACTATATGTTATAATGTTAAAGCAACTGAAATTAAAGTTGAAACAATGGCATTCCGCACCATCGCAGTGGTGCTCTGCTTGCACTCCCTCTGCCATGCGATGGTGTGAAATCACCATCCCAGGGCAGATTCTAATCTACAGTCTCTATTACAATGAAACTTGAGGCATTTCAACCTTAACGAGGGGTTTTTTGAGGTGTTTTGTGCAACTCTAGGCGTGTGTTGGTTGTAGAAGGAATGTTGCTCACGTTTTTTGTCTTCTGGGCAGATTTTGGGGGTGTTTTGGAGCTTTAAAATATTGATTCATAGTTTGAATTCATCCCTTAGCCATTCCTCATGCTTGGGTAGAAGTTTTAACCATGTTTGTGATGGTTTCTGAGTGGCAGAGTGACCAAAAATGCCCCTGCATCAGTAAAAACGACCCAGTGATGATGAAATTTGGCATGGAGGCTGCAGGATTGTGTTCTTTATTATCTCAGAGGATGGATGCAAGTAGGAGTCTGAAGGGAAGACCATGCAGTGCCATATCGCAGCCCACACAGGGATGAGAGAACCTTCAGGCAAGTCGTGCGATGGCGCGAAATAGAGATGTCCAACAGTTGCATTGTTAAATGTGGACAAAGTAAAAGGGAAAAACAAATATTAAAACCTTTAGCTCCACATTTTATATTGTATTTTATTCTCCTCTTTTTGTGATTTTTTTAATTCCCCCAGGCTCATTTACAGTAGCTTGCAATGTGGAAACTCACCTAATTGCCAGGATGCAATTAATTTTTAGGGCAACATGTTCTTATTTCTATAAGAGAGCATGTTGTTCGACTTTGTAGGGGATTATTCTGGGCTTCAGATATAAGCTATCCACACTTTGAGAAGTATTTTCTGTTGCAGACTTGGCTTTGGTGTCTAGGTGCAGAGGTATTTTTTGTTTTGTAAATGTATAAATTTATGAATGACAATATTCTTTCAAAATTGAGTTATATGAAAAACACTTTCTGTGTGTGTTATCTGTGATTTTCTCCTTGGGTATGAACATTTTTCTTTTGAGTGAAGTTGCTAAGGGTTGTTGAACTCATTCATATACATTTGCTATGTGATGTGTATGATTTGTTGCATTTGTTCAAGGAATGGATTAAATTGCTTTGAGTCAGGTATAAGGGGAAATGTATCATATCAAAGGATTATTGAAGCATAGAGTCACAGATAATACTTTTTCTTGGACATATTACTGTAAGGCAGTAATATTTTATTTTGGGTCCTCTAGGTATGAAGTTTTGTTGTCATGAGGGAACATTTGCAGTGATGGGTTCGACTCTGTTGCCCTGATAAAGCACCGATCTAGGATTTGCTTGCCCAAAGGGTCTAGGAAATTAAAGAATTTAAATATAAATCACCTGAATCAAACTATTTCATGTTTTATTTTGTTTTAGGTTAGGGTCTTGCATGTTCACATATTTAACCAGTGGAGACAATCTAAGAATATTGTCAGTCTAGGGTTTATCTTACAAATCTTGGTGCATACCTAAGAACATTCTATCTGGTATTGAAAAGCTACATCTATTGATTTTGAATAAGTGATACCCCCTAGGTGCAGTAGAACCTGTAGTGCAGAGGAGACAGAGTCAATATCCTGTTCGTTGGCCACTGACCTAAGGTCCCTATGGATAGAAGATGACAACTTTTTAGGGGAACTCAGACAATCAACTGGAAAATATCCAACAGAGTACACAAGACATCTGTGTCTTCTCCACTTCTGTGCTAGGGCATTGTTCCAAAGACAATTTAATATGACCAGGAAATGGAGTACTAACTAGTTGAACATTTTGCATATTGAAGCGCTGCAAAATCTTCTCCACATAAGTCTTTTGTGTCAACCAAATTTCCTTGTTCTTTCTATCTCTGTGTATCCTCATTCCAAGAATCTGATTTGCATTTCCTAAGTCCTTCATTTCAAACACCCTAGCAAGATGAGTTTTTAACCTGATGATTCCCTGCATGTTGGGACCTGCTACCAACATATAATCTACATACAAAAGAAAAATAATGAAACTATCATCTTCATACCTTTTAAAATAGGCACAATGATCATCCTCACATCTACTAAAACCCAAACTCATCATGAAGGAATCAAATCGCTTGTACCAACACCTTGGCGCCTATTTCAAACCATACAATGATTTGTTCAACCTGCATACTAGATTCTCCTTATCTTTTTCCTCAAACCCTTTTGGTTGTAGCATATAAATTTCCTCAAAAAGATCACCATGCAAGAAAGTTGTTTTAACATCTAACTATTGTAACTCCAAATCAAGACTAGCAACAAGAGCCAAAACTACTCTAATTGTACTTAACTGCACCACAGGTGAAAATATTTCATCAAAATCAATACCAGATTTCTGTGCATACCCTTTGTCCACCAACCGATCTTTATATCGCTCCACATTATCATTTATATCCCTTTTCAATTTGAAGACCCACTTGTTGCCAATAGCTTTTCACCCCTTAGGCAATTGCACAAACTCCCACATTTTATTTTTATGTAGACCTCTCATCTCCTCATCCATAGCTTCTCTCCATTTATTTGCATCTTCATCTTCGTAAGCCTCCTGATATGAGCTAGGCTCACCAACATCAATAAGTAAAGCATAAGATGAATTACAATTAGGAGAATACCTTGCTAGTGGTTTGATTACTCTAGTGGATCTCCTTAGAAGGGGTAATGTGTTACCCTGTGGCTCATTTGGTTTCTATTCAACCTCATCAAAAAACTTATTCTAATTATTATCTTGCTGATTTTCATGAACATGTGGCTGATTTTCATCTAGCACCTTTGAATTAGCATCATACTTTTCCACCTCTACTGGAACAATTTCTATACTTTGTTGTTCTTTACTTCCTTGAATTGATTTGTCATTAAAATAAACATCTTGACTAATAATAATCTTGCGGGCAGCAGTATCCCACAACCTGTACCCCTTTGTACCTTCTACATAGCCAAGAAAAATATATTTTGTGGACTTCACGTCCAACTTATTCCTATCCTCTTTGGTAATATGAGCATAAGCATTAGAACCAAAAGTACGAAGAAAGGAATAATCAACAGGTTTACCTGTCCAAACTTCTTTAGAAATTTGACGATCTAGAGCTATAGTGGGTGATCTATTAATCAAGAAACGGGTTGTATTAACATCCTCAACCTAAAATTTCTGTTCCAATCCAGCAGTGCTCAGCATACATCTAGCTCTTTCCATAATTGTACGGTTCATCCTTTCAGCAACACTATTTTGTTGTGGTGTTCTAGGAACCGTCAACTACCTTGCAATACCATGCTCACTACAAAACTAATTAAATTCCCCTAAACAAAATTTCCCTCTGTTATATGTTCTAAGACACTTAATTGACTTACCTTTCTAATTCTCTACCAAAGCTTTAAACTTCTTAAAATAAGAAAATACATTAGATTTATTTTTCAAAAGATAAATCCACACCTTATGGGAACAATCATCTATAAATGAAACAAAATATGACAAACCCCCAATTGATGTGACAGGTGCTTTCCAAGTATCTAAATGAATTAAATCTAGAATTTCTTTACTTCTGGTAGTGCAACTAGAAAACTCAACCTATTCTATTTTCTAAACAAACAATGCTCACAAAAATTCAAATATCTAGATTTAACACCTGGGAGAAGATTTATATCTAGCAGTACCTTTAGACCACGTTCGCTCATGTGGCCTAGCCTTTGATGCCAAGTAGATAATGAATCCATTTCTGCATCTAATACCACTAAAGCCTCTCCACTACAAGTTTCTCTAACTAGCCTGTAGAGATTGCCAACCTTTTCCCCTTTTAGCACCACCAATGCTCCTTTTGTTACCTTCAGACAACTATTTTCTCCACTAAATCAGTAACCTTGCTCATCGAATACTCCAAGTGACAACAGCTTTTATTCAAACCCGGTACATGTCTTACATGCTAAAGAGTCCTTACAATCCCATCAAACATTTTAATTTTGACCTCTCCTTCACCAATAGCTTCACACGGGTTGTCATTTCCCATGTAAACCATATCCCCTTCACATGACCGGTAAGAAGAAAACCAATCCCGGTGAGGAGTCATGTGAAAAGAGGCACCAGAATCAATGATCCAATCTTGATGAAATGAACCTCTCAGATTAGCAGACAAAACATCTCCATCTTCCAATGGTGCTTCAGCTTCTGCTGTATTTACCTCTGATGGCTGCGAGTTAGGATTTTCTTTGTTTGCTTTCGGCAGCCTGCAATCCTTTTTGACATGCCATGTTTTTCCACAATTCCAACACTTAACTCTTTTCCATCCCTTGGATTTTGACCTAGCTTGTACATGCTCAGCTTTCTCTCTTTCTAAAGCTCTGCCCCTTGCAAAAAGGGCATCAGAGGAAGAAGTCCATTGAGATGTCTTCCACCTTGAATCTTCAGAAATTACTACGGCTACCACATCTTCAAAAACAAGTTTCCCCTTCGGTGCTCAATTACTGAGCGCCATAACTAGTTGATCCCAAGTTTTGGGCACAGAGCATAATAGTATAACCACTTTATCCTCTTCTTCAATTTTCACCTCCACTGAAGCTAACTTGCTAATTAGCGTGTTGAAATTATTGAGATGATCTATGGTTGAAGAACTGTCATGCATCCTCAGATTGTACAACTGTCGTCGTAACAAAATTTTATTTGCCAATGACTTGGTCTCATATAGATTTTCCAGTGTAGTCCACAAGTCATGTGTCATTTTCTCCTCTGCAACATTGAATAAAACTGAATCAGCCAGAGATAATTGAATTGTAGCTCTAGCCATATTATCTTGCTCATCCCATTTCTCTTGCTTCATGGTTGTAGGTTTTGACATTGTTCCCTTGAGAGCCAAGGCGCATCCATCCTTCACCAACAAGGCTTGAACATTTAGCTTCCACAAAGAAAAATTAGGACCATCAAAATTCTGAACCTCAAATTTGGTAACCATGCCTCATGTCATTGCTTTTCACAAAGATGGGAAAAACCCACAAAACAATTTCTGCACAAAAACTGTGTGCTCCGATACCAACTATTAGAAATATAAGCAAGATAGAATTGAAATAACAATGAATTAGTAATAAAAGCACAAATTAGACAACACAGATTTACGTGGAAAACCTGGTAATATACTTAGAAAAAAACCACAGGCAAAGATCTCTCAATTTTATTCTCAGAAGAAAATTTCTAGTTACAAAACTTTTTCTCATGCCTTGGGATTCAAGCTCGACAACCTTAAATATTCATGAAAAAGCACATGCAAAAACTGATCAAATCTAAAGATAGATTTCCATGCATAAAAGTGCAAGTGGCACTTCTGCATGCAATTTTACATGGTGAACTACAATAAAGATCTCAGTTGACTACTCGTCATTGTTGGAATAAGTCAAACTGACTTTACATTTCAACACATTACACATCCAAACATATTTGCAAAACCGCATGGTCACAACTTCTCTTTCGGAGGAATGCAGAGCATTCCAACAAGTCTCCACCATTGCTTTACACTGTCAAGTCACATTCTGGAACTCTATCGTTGATAACTTTCTTTGTTGAAGGTGTAATGAGTTGAAATCTTGGAGATAACACATTCATATACTAGTCAACTTATCTTCAAAACCGCAAGACTAAATCTTGCACTGCAGAGGAATGCAGACCAAAATATTGTAACTTTGCCTTAGGAAATACACTTTGAAAGCCTTGGCCAAACTTCTACAACTTGCCTCTAAGTGCGGTACCTTAAACTAATAGGATATCAATGTAGATGTGTAGAAAACATATTAGAACAAGTATACTTTCCCCTGCATCACCCTTAGACACCAGATTGATCACTGTATCACACTTAGACAACTTTTCTTCATTTGCTAGGTCTTCTAGACTAACCCGCCTTAACCATGCTAACCTGAGTCAAACCATCTCGCTCAAATCTTCCACTGTCCATCAGCTTCATTATCTCTGACCTCAGGTTGACACGTATAGAGTTGACATCAATGACAACACACATTGCTAACAAGGATTTCCATGTTCATGGTGACTCCTTTTCCTTATGCTTGGTTATAATATTCCTTTCTACTTCACATTTTCCTCTCCCCTCCTAGGGAAAACTCTCATTATCTCTCATCATTGCTATTGTGGAGGTGGAAACACCATTCATGGAGCTTGACTTAAGCAAGATCCTAAATAGCACCAACCCTCTATCCTTCTTTCTTGTGTGCAATTCGCATTTAGAGGAATTTGAAGATAATAAGTTACAAGAGGCAGGAAGACACACAGGTGAAGGCACCCAGATCTAGAGATCTTGTAAAAACCTAATTAGGGTTGAGGATGCCCAACGCCCTAGTACCTTGTTCTCAAAGTTAGATCTAGGTTCTCCTTTGTTCCTTGATCTCTATTGTACTATTAGATTCCTCGTATCTATTCTTGACAGTATGTTATTCTCTAATCTTGCTCAATTAGGGTTTCATGTTTTGCCCTAGCTTGGTTGGTTGGATTTGGTCAATTCTCCTCTATACAACAAAGGGATAAAACCTCTCTAATTTGGCTCTCTTTCATGGGTAGAAGCCAAGCTCAGTTTGTGTCCAATGTTAATGTTAAAACACACTGATATACTGAGAGGAGGGTGAATCAGTATATGCCAAAACTTAATCCAATTTTAACTTTATCAACCAAATCCTTTTATTGCCTTAAATAGATGATAAAGAAAATTAAGTAATTCAAAGAACAACACATAAGTACACAACCATAACACCAGATTTACGTGGAAAACCCTACAAGGGAAAAACCATAGTGAGCAAGATGCTTGGATCTACTATCTGTTGTGTGGTTACACAACACGCCCCATTTTGACTTGGCAAAACAGGGACCCAACTTTTTGCTTGGCTTGTGTTGTCTGCTCTTTGGCGGTTTGGTAAAAGTAAGTCATGTGCATCATCATGTAGAGTCAGGATGAGGTAAGTCACCATTATGAAGTCAGTTTGTCAAAATTCGCATTTCACTTCTGTGACCTCATATTCTAAAAAAAACATTAAATTCCATGCAGGTTTGCCTTTTGCATCACCCTGATATTCATCAGGATGTGAGAGTTATGAACAGTCAAAATTTTGGTCAAACCTGATATTCGCAAAAGGAGGGTCATTTTTTTTATATCCTCGGTCATATTGTTGAAGCTCATCATCATATTTGAAACATGCCCCGATAATTCAAGCGGCTCAAATATCCCGACGTCAACTTTAAGTAATAGTAAATCTTCCCCGTCAAGCGGTCTTTTGTATCGCGAGCGTCATGTTTTCGAATGTAACCCGATATTTCTTAATATCCTCCTGACGCGAAATATCACCCTTAGCAAATATCCTGATGATGTCATCCAAACCAGATAAATGAAGAAACAAACATGACGATGACATCATCATCACATTTACATTTCGACAGGATATTTCCCAAACATGATCATGTTCGTCCAATATGACGATGACATCATGATACCTTTCTGATACAAAGAACAAATATCATGATGACGTCATCCTGATATTCCGAAAGAGAGTCAAATAAGTTTGTCTCGTCATCATCATATTTTGAAACATCACCCAATACATCGAAATATCATCCTGATGTACCAAACACAACCAAAGGTGCTTTGTCACCCGAATCTTATCGCGATAACAATTTCAGTAAAGGGAGGAGGATGATATTGAAACTCGACCCGATATTTGCGAATATCCTCCTGCCCTCATGATATCCTGTCATATGGATATCCCCCCGCTCCCGTTGCCGCCATTATCATTAAATGCACGTAGACATGGTAGGTGGTTCCCGCCGACCCCGGAACCCAATGAAACACCTGGCGAGATCCTGCATTTTCGCACGAATAATCAAGGAATGTAATCTAACTTGTCAGAGTTGCCCTAAATGTACCCTAATTGCGAGGTTAAAAGGTAATTCAACCGCCATTTTCACATTTACCTTGTGATTAAATTGTTTTACAGAGCACCAGCTTCCATATTCGCATACCAGCTACTGTTGCATGATTTGAGCTCACAGACAGAAGGAAGTAGGTGATCATCGGCTGAATTCAGAGCGTTGTTGGCAATTTATTGGTATAGAGGAAAAATCTGCATAACCAGGTAAGTAAATGAAACCCTCATCATGTTGTTATTGTTCAGGTATGATGATGCAAGTTCTGGTTTATGCATCCATATGATTAAGTAATGTCGAACAAATGCAGTAGGCATAGTGATTTATGGAGTTAATTGCAATATGCATGTATGTACCTGTTGTGAGATAGGATTGTTGTTAATTGCATATACTCATGGCTGACAAGCGGTACGTTAAGTGTCAAGAGGAATTCAGTAGGCCTATGTTCTCTTCTCAGAGGGGGGTCCTGTTTAAGTATGGAGCAATTACAGACACCCATTAGGGGAGCACCAATCTGGAGGCCTGGTCAGCTACACTGAATGATGGGCATGACAAGAGTCCTGTGCTGGACGCGGTATTTGTGTCAGGAATGTGGAACGCTGTCAGTTTCCCATATTCTATGGAATCTCTGAAACTGGTTATAGAGTGTGCCCGGAATTATAATCCTCAAACGAGGCAGGTGGTAAAACATGGGAGGATATATGCAGACCTCTCCATCAAGGGTCTCTCCCAGACATTTGGATTACTGCTGGGCAGTAAAGTTAAGAGTGTGGACCTGAAGAAGGTAGAAAGGGATTATGAGGCCAACAAGAAATCGGCCAGGAAGAACATGTATCAGTGGCGAGCAGAGAACATCACATATCCTGTGGCAACCAAACTCCCGGTGCACATGTTTAAATATGATTTCAGTGAGGAGTACCAATACATGATTGCACTCCTAAACAGGGTAACATGCCAACCTGATGCTGGTAGCTTCAGGGATTGGATGTATGGAATTATAATGATGTGTTTATATTCAAATATCAAGCCACTGTGGGGCCAAATAATAAGTGATGCTCTGCATGAGCAGCTGATGAACCCGGGAGGTTCAAATTGTGCATTTTATATGACATCATATATTGTTTATTCTTGTACTTGTAAAGGCACTTTTGATGCCTTAGTTACAGATGGGAAGCTCACAGGCACAAATGCTGCATATATCTGGGATCATCATCCCCAGCTATAGAGAACCAATTACATCAGAGACTACAAACTGGTCAATGATGCATTCTCTATGCATCTGGTAAGGACCATGGAAGAGGACAGAACAAAAAGACTGAGCATGGAGGCTCAGGAAGTAGTTTACAGGCATGGGGCCTGGTACATACAGTTTGCAACCTTTTCTTACATAAGGGTTGAAGGTTTTGAGGAACATCCCCTCATGCTGCCAAGGTATCCTACTGATGCAGTAGTGTTGATAGAATTTATCAGGCAGGGCTCCGTGATGATAAAAATGTACAAGGATGCCAAGAAGCTGCCACCAATTTTGTTCCCAATCAGCATTGGCAACTATATGTGCCCTGACTCTGACAATATAAAGAAGGTGATGGTCACCCTAAATAAAATGAATCTGCAACCTTTTCTGATAACAAGACCATATGATCCTTACGGCAGGATACAGAAGATACTAGGAAAGCCTATTCATCAGAGGCACCTAGAAGATTTTTGGGCTGACTGTGAAGATGAGGCAGAAGCCAGGAGAAGAAGGTATCAGATGTTGACTCTGAACCAAGTTAGAACATTTGATTGCATCTCCCTCCCCCAACAATTGAAGAAGGATGATGGCAGGATAATTGCAGATGAGTATGAACAAAAGAAGATATACAATGACACCATCTCTGCACCTGACCTTACCATGCATGAGGACATATCCTTGGACCCATTCATTGCCAGGACCATACAACTGACTCAAGCTTGGGTTGATGAGCAGGTGGAGGCATTGAAAAAGAAAGGTGTTGCCATTACTGTGGACAACAAAAAGAAGGGACAGGATATTCTTGGGGAGGTATATGATGACTTCCTGCTTGAGAAAAGAAAGACTAAGGGAGATAAGTTACCTCCACCACAGCAATAGAGCAAAAGACCCCCAAGGGGCAAGAAAGTGGATAAACAACCCAAAGGGGTTATAATTGACCGGGCAGTATTTACAGCTGAGGAGGCAGCCGGATCAGGATCAGGATCAGGATCAGAGTCAGAATCCCCTCCAAAGAAAGAAAAGCCCAAAAAGAGTAAGACAACAGAGGCTGGAATAACTGAGACCCTAGAAGTGGGTCAATCCTCAGGGAAACATGATACAGAGGATGTCCTCATGGAGGAAGAGCCTGAAGAAGAAGAAGCTCCGCTAGTAATAAAGAGAAAGAGGAGAGCTCCACAGGTGCTGGTGTCTACCACGCCTAAGAAACAAAGAACCTCCATGAGAGGAGGAATAACCCAACCCCCTACACTAGTACAAGGGGAAGGTAGTGAAGTACCAAAGGAACTTCAGCATAATGTTCCACTTCCTACCATCGTCAAGTTCAAAACTGAACTTGCAGAGGAACAAATGAAAGAGACCTCCCAGACACAAGCAGAAGGACATGTCTCGTTTGATGAGACAATAAATTTGTCTGATGATGAGGTAGTGCAGGATGTGGCTGCACAGAAGATGGAAACACTTGCTGCTGGAGTATCTGTGACTCCTCATAAGCCTCTACTAGTTCAAACTGTACTTGAGGAGATGAGACAAGCAGAAGAAGAGCAAGAAAAGAGCCCAGAGCAGGTAGCTCAAGACATAGGGCTAGAAGCATTGATCACAGAGGTGACAAGTCCTGTAGTGGTGGACCTGACAGAGAAACAGGATGCAAGTCCTGAACAGCCAGCAGGATCACCTAACAAAGGCCCTTCAACAGAAGAGATGGAGATGGCAGAGTCAGAGGGCCATGCTCTTGAGTTAGGCCAACAAAGCCCACATGATACATCAGAAGAACCTGCTATAGTAGAGGTTCAGGAAGTGAAGACTGATGAGAAGAAGGAAGCACTAGAAGATCCAGCTGCCAAAGTACAAGAAGTTGATGGTGCAGGCTCAGAAGAAGTAATAGCTGCAGAACAACCGCCAGCACCTCAGGCAGAATCCCCAGTATCTGACGCAGTAGTGGATAAGCCACAAGGGGAAGAAGAATTGAAAACAGATGAAGTAATGACAGAGGAGGATCATGATCGTCATGATCAGCATGTAGATGCCCCCCAGGGTTCACCACACCAAGAAGATGCTCCCCCAGAGAAGGAAATTCCTCAACAGGAGGATGTGCCGCAAGATCAACAACAAAGTGAGCATCAAGAAGAAGAAAAGGAAAAGTCACCATCTCCACAACATCTGCTGATAGAAACGGGAGATATGGGTGAACATCATGATGATGCTGAAAGACATGATTAGGTACCTCCATGGTTAGCTAAAGAGGTAAATATTGAGGAGGAGTTTGAAATTCAAGAATTCGACATCTCCACCTTGTTCTCCGCAGATATAATGAAACCCAGGACGAAGGCCAGAATGACATCGGCCATCAAGAGAGATCCGGCAATCGGGAGAAGGACCGCACAAATTGCCATACCTGCGGTGGAGAAAGAAAAAGGTAAAATCACTGTGGAAGAATTTCAAATTAGTACAGTAGATTTAGGCTTTGCCAATGAGGACCAAGAAGGTCAGGAGGGAAGGACATCATTGACTCTCTAATTCAAAAGGTGAAAAGAGAGAAGGAGAAGAATAAGCAACATAAAGAGCACATTGCTCAGTTGCATGCCTACATCAAAGGGCTGACCGATCCTGATGATACCACAATTGAACATGTAGTCCCATTGACTGCCATTTCTCAGGATGAGGTAAATAAATTGGACCTCATGAAACATGAGGCGTCCGTGATAAGGAAATGGATGTCATCTACATTGGATGATGCTGTGGAAATAATGAAGGCCTCTTTGAAGAGGTGGAGTATTTTGAGTGACTCCAAGACAAAGGTGGATAAATTGTAGATGCAGACCGGGAAGAGGTCTTACAAACTGGAGAGAGTCCTGAGCCTTTTAGGAGAAATAAAGAATATAAATCCACAACTGCTTATCAGTAAGCAGGTACTGAACAACAATACCATATTATTGATAGACATCTGGTACAAGGACATTCAGTTCGAATGCGGAGTCCTCAAGAGATGCAACAATAAGCTGAGAGATATCAGCATGAGGCTATGTGATTTAATGGGTATTGAGGCAGAGGTATTAGAAGCATTGGAAGGCAAGGTGGAAGGTAAAATAGAAAATCAGGATGAAGAGTCCACCATCAAGGCTGTACTCAGCAACTTCCAATCAGAGACAGATGGTCCACCTGTCCACTTGACAGAAGAATTGATAAATAAAATAATGAGAATCAAGGTTCAGATGGAGAAGTATAATGAAACATTGCAGGACAGTAAGAACAAGCTGGATAACAATAGAGACAAGTATGAAGCACATAAGCATGCCATCATCAAAGCAAAAAGTCAAGATGGCGAAGGGATAGATCAAGTTGTGCATTCATATGAGCAAGTCCGCAGTAGTATGCAGCTCCATATGCAGCAGCATCATCATCAAGATAGTGACAGTTCAGGAAGTGATGCACATGATGATGATCCGCATGAATCAGCTGAGGAGCATGATGAAGATACATCATGAAGGGGATATATGCATAAGTAGTGTAGATAGTTGCCAGCTGGCAACTTGTGCCATTTTGTAAAAGTTGACAAAGTCAAGAGAACCATGACTGTAGATTTGTATTGATATATCATGATCGTAGATCTTTTTGTAACGGATTCCTCACCTTATTCTATAAAAGGTGGTGGAATGCTTTGTTAGAAACATTCGAAACTTAATTGAAATCTGTTCGCTGAAATATTCAGGGCTCTTTTCAAAGTTATTGTATATGTACATGTCTTTTGCATACTTAATGAAAGAGAAGAGTATTTCGATTACAAGTCTTCGTAAATCTTGAGTAATCTGTGTCTGAATTCTGGATATATGCTTTGATTTGCTACGTCCCTTGGAGTGCTCATCATGTGCATGTATTGTTTTTATTCATCATCCTCTGAAGTTTGCATCAACTGTATCTAGCCGTGGAATGTCCTGGTGAACATATGGTTTGATTTCTTCTCCTCATGACAGTATCAAGTATGTATGTGGATCAATAGCTAAAGGTTCAACCTTAAATTGAAGTATTCCTTTTAGTTTCTTTAAATTTCAGAGCATTTCATCTCCATAATTACAAAAAATTGATGATCTTAAGCAAATAGCACAAATATGCAGACATCCCGTAGATAATCGTAAATATTTAGCATATTTGAATACACAGCATGTACAATTGAAAATATCATGCAAAGATTGAAGTATTTCTACATCTTCTCACCAAATAGCTGCATAATATGACTTCTCTGTAAAGAATTTCTGCAGGAATGACATGATGATGATAAATTTTCACGTAAGGCCCCAAAATGGAAACAGCAACTCACATTAACCTCTGAGTAACATCAGACGATTAAGACCTAATCACCGGAGACTTGGGATCATGAATTCTTTGAATTCATAGTATCTTTCAAGATGAATAAAGGTTAATGTGTACTTTTATTCTATGTTTGTTTGTGACTAACATCATGACCAACACTATCCAAATCTAGCCTCACAAATAATAAAAATAGATTTACAACAAGTTTTATGGGCTACAACCCAAAGGAAGCTACAACTCCCTAAATTACAATACTATAAAACTTACAAAAAGAGGCTACAACCTCTGTAAATCACACTTGACGAATTTCACTAAACAATCACCTCTGTAGCATCATCACCCTTCACACTGACAGACCTTCAAAACCTCTGCACTATCAACTATGTAACCTTCAACACACTTCCACACACACAACCACTCACAAACGCACTCACACATACAACCTTGCACACTCTCACACACTCATACTTTTCAAACCAAACAAGATTTCTTATTTATATCCTCAGTAAGCTTCAAAAACTTTCTCCTTTATCAGCCAAGATGAAACATGCAACATGAAACGTGCAACGGCCTCAACAAGGTCAACTCCCAAAAGATGTAGAAATCCAAAGCGGTTCAAGCCAAGTGATAACTAGGACCTATTCTTCCTTAGCAAATTCTTTCATGTTGGCGCACACTTCCAAGCATCAGGTGCAATCATCAAAACACATCAAGTGGGTCCAACAACACGTATCCTTCCACATTATGGCTCCAGACCTAAAGTGGTACCGTAGAGACTAGATTACCTCATGTGAATCACTTCATAGTCATTATATGACTTGTAAACACATTCTCAAACATTCCTTTATTTGAATTATATATTTTCGTTCTGGTGCAAATAAACAGACCCTGAACCTGGCATGATTTGCAAACTCTAAACAAATAGTCTTGAGATAGAACAATGAAAAGTAGACTTATGGTACACTTCAACACTTGAAACTTGGATAAGCAAACATACGGGTACTCTGAACTTATCCTCAAAATAGCAACACCACATAATGTAATGTAGTGAAATGCGATGGCTTTCACTTTCTCCTTTTGGCAACCCTAATCAACAACATGTCTTTTTTTTGCTAACTTTAGAGAACCTCTATGGTACAAGATAAAATCTAAAAATTGAATATATAATACCTCTCATCTTTATCCGCTTATCCTTCAAATCGCAAGACCACATCTTCAAAAGTAGAGAAATGCGGAGCGCTTCTCTGCCTCTTCCTGACTGCAAAAACATAGAACCATTGTCTTCACTCCGTAAGCTCTAGAATCTTCTACAGTGACTTTCATGCTCTAAAACCAAGAACATACACACTTCACACCTATCTCTATCTATCTTCCAAACTTCAAGGCCATATCTTCAAATGCAGAGGAATGCAAAGCATACTTCCAAGCTTCTTCAATCCAACTTCTAGTGCCTTGCACTTTCTTTCACAACTTAAGGAATGCTTTTCATTAGGAACTAAAGAATACAACATTCACAACATCAGAGACTACAATCATAACACTTTTCAACAAAAAAAGAGTCTTCAAGTTAGTACATCCTTTGTCTATGAACTTAAAAATATAAGGTACAACTGTGTACAGATGATACTAATCTAATAGTATGCATAGTACATGACTTCCAACACTTTACCCTTCACTTCACAAATTCTCTAGTCATCACTCCTTTGTCCACTTCTTTGAACTCTTCCTTTGAACACTTACTCTCTTGGCAATACTGATCACCAATCTACAACTATCTCCTCCTTTGGCATCTTTTTCCTTTCATCACTTCATACAACTGTTGACATCAATGACAAAACATATGCAACAATCTCCCTCTTTGGCATTGATGGAAACACTTGACCTGATATGCAAAATTCTCCCCTTTGAATCAAGGACAAATGGCTAGTGGTCTTCCTCTGAACCTGTAAAAACAAACAATCTCTCCCTATCTTCAGCAACCTTCTTAGTCTCTTTCTACCTGCTCCTGTAAGAGGTAGCCTCCATCAATCCAAGGATAAAGATATACTTTGAGCTTCCCCTGGGTAGATGCACCATCTATGCATCTAGTTAGAAGGAGGGGCAACAACCCCTAACTTCTGTCTGAGATAATCAAACGTGTCCTTGGAAAGAGCCTTTTTAAAGATGTCTCTAACCTAATCTTTTGTAGGAACATATTCCAATCTGACTTCTTGATTTGCAACTGTCTCTCTCAAAAAAGTGATACCTAATAGATATGTGCTTTGTTAGAGAATACATCACTGGATTCTTTGAAATATTGATGGTACTTGTATTATCACAAGAATAGGAGTGGGCTCATCATACACAACCTTGATATTCTTCAATGTTTATTTCATCCATACCACTTGAGTGTAGCAGGATTCTATAGTTATATAGTCTGCTTTTGTTGTTGATAAAGACACTGAATCCTGCTTCTTACTAAACCAAGAGACCAATCTATCTCCCAAAAAGAAAACTCCACTACTGGTGCTTCTTCTATCATCAACACTGCCAGTTGAATCTGCATCAGTATAAGCACTCAGGGAAAAATCAACACCCTTTTGATACCACAATCCATATTCTGGAGTGCTCTTCAAATATCTAAATATCCATTTGACTACCTTCAGATATGTTTCTTTAGGACCAACTTGAAACCTTGCAACCAAACACACTGCTTTCTTAATGTCAGGACTTGATGTTGTTAGGTATAGTAGGCTCCCAATCATAGACCTATACAAAGTCTGATTAGCCTAAGGTGACTCATCATCTTTACTTAAATGACAACCTATTACCATAGGAGTACTCATTAGTTTGCAATCTTCCATGCCAAACTTCTTCAACATCTCCTTGACATACTTTTCTTGAGAGATAAAGATGCTATCATCTGATTAAGCAATTTGGAGTCCAAGAAAGAATGATAACTCACCTATCATAAAAATTTCAAATTCTTTCTACATCTCTTCTACAAACTTCTTACACATTTCTTCATTGCCACCAAAGATTATATCATCAACATACATAAAAATAATTAGAATTTGTTCACCCTCAATTTTAATGTAAAGATTACTATTTGTAGTAGCTTTCTTGAAGCCCTGCTGGAGTAAACTGTACTTGTCCAACCTTGCATACCAAGCCCTAGGGGCTTGTTTGAGACCATAAAAAGACTTCTTAAGTCTACATACCATGTCTGGGTCTTCTGATAACTAAAATCCATTAGGTTTCTCTATGTAGACTTCTAAATCACCATTCAAGAAAGCATATTTGATATCCATTTGATATACCTTGAATCGCTTGTGCACTACAAAAGAAAGAAATGTTCATATTGCCTCCATTTTGGCCACCGGAGCAAATATCTCCCCAAAAATCAATTCCTTCTACTTGTGAATATCCTTTGCAGACCAGCCTTGCTTTGTTTAGCACCTCTTCTCCATCTTCATTCAATTTGTTTCTGAACACCCATTTAGTGCCTATCACATTTTTGTTTGTAGGTCTTTGCACCAACTCACATGTCTAATTTTTATCAATATGATTTATATCTTCTTCCATTGCTTGAATCCATCCTTCATCCTTGCTAGCATTAGCAAAAGTTTTAGGTTCTACTCTTGACAATAAAGAAAATTTTACCTATTCATTTGCTCTTGCAAATCTTTTGCTTGTCTGCACTCCTTCATTCTTGTCTCCAATGATCTGATCTTCTAAATGATTCTTCTGAACATACTTGGTAGGAGCCTTGGTAGTCTTCTCTTGAGTTTCTTCATTTTCTTCAACTTCTTCTTCTTCTTCTATGTAGGCAGGTACATTTAACCAAAAATCTTCTTGCTCATCTGTGATTTGATGTGACTCTTCATCAACCTTAACATTTTCACTCTCAACTATCTTCCTCATCCTTTTATTATAGCACTTGTAAGCTTTGCTCCTAGTTGAGTATCCAAGAAATATTCCTTCATTAGACCTAGAATCAAACTTTCCCCAACCTTCTTCCTCTATTTTGATGTAGCATTTGCTTCCAAAAACTCTGAAGTAATTGACTGATGTTGGTCTTCCATACAATAGCTCATAAGGTGTCTTGGTATTGTGCACTCTTAGTTACCCTTTGTTAAGAATGTAGAATACAATATGAATTTCTTCTTTCCAATATGTATCAAGCAACTTGGCTTCACTCAATATTGTCTTGGCCATCTCTTGAACAATTCTATTCTTCCTCTCTACAACACCATTTTGCTAAAGAGTTCTAGAAACATAATAGTTCCTCTTTATTCCATGTTCTTCAAAAAATCCTTCAAACTTATTTGATGTGAACTCACCACCTCTATCAGACCTTAAACACTTGATTCTAGCATTCATTCCATATTCAACCATGGACTTGAAAATCTTAAACCTACTAAAAGCTTCTGATTTTTCTTTCAAGAAAGTAGCCCATGTCATCCTAGAGAAATCATCAATGAGAAACATGAAATACCTCTCACCTTGTAGACTCTTTGTCCTAGTGGGTCCGGACAAGTCAGTATGAACTAAATCTAAAGGCCTTGTAGAAGAATACTCCTTGGACTTGAATCTTGTCCTTATCTATTTCCCAATCTGACCTTCTCTGTGTTGGAAATTTAGCTAAGCTTGATGTTTGAAGGTGTTGTTATTGATGGCAACAAGAAAAGAAACAAGGTTGGAATGGAGATTTTGGTCCGGTGAAGAAGACTTAGTTAGTTTGGCTAAGTGATGGCAGTGTACAGAGACAACAACAGAGAGACAAAGTTTAGATTGGCATTGGTCTGCAGTTGAAGACCTAATCATGCAGTTCTGGTATGTTGTCTATGTTGATTTTAGGACAGACAACTGAGAGGGGGGGTGAATTAGTTGTCACCAAAACTTCTGTTATTCAATTCTTAAAGCCTTCTTATATTTCAATAGCATAATAATGATTTAATCATGGAAGCATAATGCAATAACTCAAGAGCGGAAACACATTCAACACATATGACACCAAGATTTTAACGTGGAAAACCTAGTTAAGGGAAAAACCACAGGGTGACTAACCCAAGATTGTATTCTCTATTAAAAGAATAAGAAGAAAAATGGCACTTGCCAATTAGGGCTCCTTGCCCAAGCACACTTCTCACAAGAGGCCCACTACCTATAGGAGACACACTGTCTATAGAATAATATAAGTATTACATACTTGAACTGGAGAATAGCATCTTCATTATGCTTGAGACAATTCCATTTCAGCTCAACACTTCTGCTTTTCGCTCCTCTCTCCTCTATCACTTTCTCATCATGACCTTGATACTTTTGAATGACTTCGCAACTCTTATTTATACATGACATCGACCTGTCAGCCATGCATATCTGGGACTTCAATCTTCTTTGAGGAACACACCAGGCTTCGCAAAACACCTTCAAGAACATCTGCAATATGTGCAAATCATCCGGTCGGACAGGACTGGGAAGAACACCATCACTCAAAGAATTACGAGCTCAATCTTCAATATGGACCAACAACATGAACTAGACACAATCTAGAGACCTCCGCAAGCTTGCTCGAATCACCAAGAACATTTGCACCACTTCTGCTTACTGCAAACATTTGCATCTTCATCTAGAACCTCAAGAACACATATGGTCATCACTGTCATACTAGAAGAATCACTTGTGGACCTCCAAACTATGAGCCAATCAAGTTGTCAATTCAAATTAGCTTCCCGAGCATGCCACTAGATCCATAGAGCATGATATTGCATTACTGGTTCTCATTGGACCTATTTGAGCCACTCTGTCACTACTAAATAGTTACCAGAACCAGTTTTACTCATATGGCCATAACTTCTTCTAATCTTCATGTGGACCTTTGAAATATTGACTGGAGAACCTTTAGACACATATCTACAAACCCTTTTATGCGCGTACTTAGATCTTCAACTGACTGGAATCTTTGCTTCATAGAACTTCACTGTCTTTACTATTTTTCTATGTTTTTGATAGGGCTAATTTTCTCAATATACTCAGCACACAACTCATCCAATCCTTGACATCAATGTAACAGGAGTATGTTGACATCAATGGCAACACCGATTAGGTCCATACTTGTAACAATCTCCCCCTTTGTCATTGATGGCAACATATGATGTGAAAAACTGTTTTGACCATCAAGACAAGAACTTCTCCTCACTGGCTCCCCCTAACAAAATTATTCACATATCTTTTCTTTCTTCATTTCTCCCCCTCTGATCAACAATCTCTTTTGTTTTTCACATGTCTTCTCTCCCCTTTTGACATCAATGGCAAAGGGCACATACTTGCATCAATACTTTAGAATCATACAAACTGCTCCCCCTGAGTAGTAGCTTCCTATTATCAATCCAGACCACAAGATATGACTGTGAGATCCATCGAACTGATGCACATCAGTGCACCTTAATTCAAAACCAGAGGGGTAATAACCCCTAACTTCTCCCTAAGATACTCAAAGAGTCCTTAGGTAGAGGTTTAGTAAAAATGTCTGCAATCTGATCCTTTAAGGGCACAAACTCCAATCTGACTTCATTCTTGTTCACCTGCTCGCTCAAAAAGTGAAACTTGATGGATATATGTTTTGTCTTTGAATGCAACACTGGATTTTTTGATATATTTATTGCACATGAATTGTCACAGAAGATTGCGATAGGTTCTTCATACTCCACTTTGATATCTCTTAGCATTTGCTTCATCCATAATACTTGAGTGCAACTACTTGTTGCAATATACTTTGCTTCTGCAGTGGACAAAGATATTGCCTCTTATTTCTTGCTCAGCCAAGAAACCAATCTTTTCCCCAAAAAGAATGCACCACCACTGGTACTCTTCCGGTCATCCACATCTCCTACCCAATCAACATCTGTATATGCATGAAGAGAGAAATCATGATCCCTAGGATACCATAAATCATACTCAATTGTTCCCTTCAAATATCTGAGAATTCTCTTGATTGCCATGACATGAAACTCTCGAGGATCAGCTTGGAATTTGGTAACAAGAACAACAACATTCATAATGTCAGGTCTAGTTTGAGTAAGGTACAATAGTCCTCCAATCATTGACCTGTACTTTTTCTAATCAGCCTTAGGAGATTCATCATCTTTTCTCAGTTTACACCCGGTTGCCATGGGAGTATTCATTAGCTTTGAATCTTCCATCCCAAATTTCTTCAACAATTCTTTCACATATTTGGTCTGTGATATGAAGATTCCTTTCTTTGTTTGAGTGATTTGCAGACCCAAGAAGAAATTCATTTCCCCAAACATAGACATCTCAAATTCACTTTTCGTTTGATTTGCAAAAGTCTTGCACATACTATCTTTTCCTCGAAAAATGATATCATCAACAAATACTTCAACAATCAAGATATTTTCATGATCAATCTTGAAGTACAAGTTACTGTCAGCAATACCTTTGTTGAAATCAATCTTCAAAAGATGTTTATCCAATCTTTCATACCAAGTTCTTGGGGCTTGTTTGAGGCCATACAAAGCTTTCTTCAACTTGCAGACCATATCACCATGATCAGACAAATAGAATCCATCCGGTTGCTCAATGTATACCTCTTCTTCCAAATCACCATTTAGGAAGGTAGACTTGACATCCATCTGATATACTTTGAAATCCTTGACAGTAGCAAAGGCAAGAAATAATCTGACTACTTCAATTCTTGCCACCAGAGCAAAAGTTTCTTCAAAGTCAACTCCTTCTACTTGAGAATAACCCTTACAGACCAATCTGGCTTTGTTTCTGAATACTTCACCATCTTCATTCAGTTTATTCCGGAAGACCCACTTAGTCCCAATCACATTTTTGTCTTTAGGTCTGGGAACAAGATCCCAAGTGTGATTTTTTTTAATCTGCATCAATTCTTCCTCCATTGCTTTAGCCCAGCTTTCATCATTGCATGCTTCACTTACTATTTTTGGTTCAACCTTTTAAATCAGACAATACTTCTCTGAATCTTGAGCAATCTTTCTTCTCGTTTGAACACCTTTGCTTCTATCTCCTATGATCTGGTCTTCAGAATGATTCAGTCTTACATGCCTTGGAGTTTTGGGAATTTCTTGCACATCTATTTCTTGGACAGGTTCATTTAAACTTATCTCTTCTTCCTGTATTTCAGGATTCTCCGGATCAGTCTGAATCTGAACTACAGTTGGGACTTGTTCTTCTTGGACCAAAACATCATTTTGATCATCTGCTTCATACTCATAAAACCTTGAGGCATTTTCAATGCCTTCATCAACCTTCACATTTGTACTTTCTACAATCTTTCTCAATCTCTTGTTATAACACCGGTATGCTTTGCTTTGAGTAGAATAACCCAAGAATATTCCTTCATCACTTCTAGCATCAAATTTTCCAAGGTCTTCATCTCTTTTAATATAACATTTACTGCCAAAGACTCTGAAATAATTCACAGTAGGAGTGAGGCCAAACCAGAGTTCATAAGGAGTCTTACCAATATTGCTTCTAATTTGTACTTGATTAAGAGTATAGACAACAATTCTTATAGCTTCTCTCCAGTAGATTTGAGGGACATTTGCTTCCATCATCATGGTTCTAGATGCTTCCTGGATGGTTCAGTTCTTTCTTTCCACTACTCCATTCTGTTGTGGAGTCCTTGGAGCAGATAACTATCTCTTTATCCCATGTTTCTCACAATATTCTATGAACTCACCGGATGTGAATTCACCACCTCTATCAGACCTGAGACATTTTATGTTTAACCCAGTTTCATTTTCTACCATAGCCATGAATATTTTGAACTTCTCAAGTGCTTCAGATTTCTCTTTCAAGAAAGTCACCCACATCATCCGGGAGTGGTCATCAATTAGTAACATGAAATATCTATCACCTTGTAGACTCCTGATTCTTTCCAGTCCACATAGATCAGTGTGTACCAAGTCCAACAATCTAGTAGAAGATCATTCCTTACTTTTAAAAGTGACTTTGTCCTGCTTACCAAATTGGTATTCTTTGCACAAACTGTTAGTAGGTTTCACCAATCTTGGAAGATCTCTTACAGCCTGAGTGTTGCTTATCTTGATGATATTATCAAAATTTACATGACACATTCTCCTATGCCACAACCAACTCTGATCAATTTGAACAAATAAACAACTTTTGTCAATACCAACCAAGTGGAAGATGTTACCTTTTGTCTGAGTACTAGATGCAATCTCAGTTCTAGAGCTTTCAAAGATCTTGCATTTTCCATTTTTGAAATGGAGATCATAGCCTTTGTCCACCAACTGTCCAACACTAAGAAGATTATGATTCAGACCCTCAACATACAGAACATTACTGGTTTTGTTCTTTCCATCAAAAGAAATACTTCCTCTGCCTCTGATTCTCCCAGCAGAATTGTCACCAAATTTTACAATTCCTCCTTCATATCTTTCCAGATTTATGAACTTATTCTTGTCACCAGTCATATGGTGAGAGCATCCACTATCAATGACCCATTCATCATTTTCTTCAACTTGAGCAGCCAAAGCCCTTTCTACCATTTTATGATTGACAGATTCAATGGGCATTGGATCTTCTTCTTTGATGGCAATAAACACCCAGTCACTTCTGGATTTGTTTCCTATCTTGGATTCATCATCTGTTATTCCTTGATCATCATCATCTTCTTGAACATAGTAACATTTCTTTTAGAATCTTGATCTATTAGGATTTGGCCTTGAAAATCTTTCTGGACATCTTGAGGCAAAATGACCAATCTTGTTGTAGTTGAAACATTTGAAGGGCAATTTTCCTTCATACTTACCAGATCCTCTTGGCAGTCTTTTTGCAATAAGGGCTTCAAGTTGAGTAGCTTCTGCCTCATCTTCTTCCAGATCTTTTCTTGCTTTTTCATACCATGATAATTTCTTTAAGGAACTCTCTCCTGGATCATACCTTTATTTACATTTTGTAGAGGCACTAGCTTTGAATGCAGATTCAGTCTTGGGAGGAGCATCTCCAAACTCAGCCAATTCAAATGCAACTAACTTCCCAACCAATTGATCCCTTGTAATATTTGATAAAGATCTGAATTCCTCAATAGCAACAAGTTTGTGTTTGTAAGCAAGAGGTAAGGACCTAAGAACTTTGGCATCAATCTCATCTTCATCCAAAGTTCCACCAGCACATCTAATGCCACAAACAAGCTCATTTACTTTTGGCATAAATGTAGTGATATTCTCATCTTCATTCATCTTAAGGTTTTCAAATTTTTCTTTCAGACTTTGTAGCTTGGCACATTTAACATATTTGTCTCCTTCATGTAGAATTTCTAGCTTTGACCAAATTTCATATGTATTTTTTAAATCCATAACATTTGTCAGCTCTGTATTAGATAAGGCACTTAGTAAGGCTTCTCTAGCTCGAAGATTATCTTCAGTATTTCTGGTTTCATCTAGAGCTGTTGGACCATTCTTTGGAGGAATATACTCTTTTATAGTCATGTTCCAATACTGAAATCCCATACATTGCAAGTGACATTCCATGTAGCTTTTCCAAAGAGTGTAGTTCGTTCCATCAAACCTCAAACTATCCTTCTTATAGGAAGACATCCTGGATCTCCTCAAGCGGTTAAGCTTTTTTTAGAGGAACTTAGCTCTGATACCAATTGTTGGTTTTAGGACATACAACTGAGAGGGGGGGTGAATTAGTTGTCACCAAAACTTTTGTTATTCAATTCTTAAAGCCTTCTTATATTTCAATAGCATAATAATGATTTAATCATGGAAGCATAATGCAATAACTCAAGAGCGGAAACACATTCAACACATATGACACCAAGATTTTAATGTGGAAAACGTGGTTAAGGGAAAAACCACGGGGTGACTAACCCAAGATTGTATTCTCTGTTAAAAGAATAAGAAGAAAAATGGCACTTGCCAATTAGGGCTCCTTTCCTAAGCACACTGCTCACAAGAGGCCCACTACCTACAGAAGACACACTATCTACAGAATAATATAAGTATTACATACTTGAACTGGAGAATAGCATCTTCATTATGCTTGAGATAGTTCCATTTCAGCTCAACACTTTTGCTTTGCACTCCTCTCCTCTCTATCACTTTCTCATCATGACCTTGATACTTTTGAATGACTTCGCAACTCTTATTTATACATGACATCGACCTGTCAGCCATGCATATCTGGGACTTTAATCTTCTTTGACGAACACACCAGGCTTTGCAAAACACCTTCAAGAACATCCGCAATATGTGCAAATCATCCAGTCAGCCAGGACTGGGAAGAACACCATCACTCAAAGAATTATGAGCTCAATCTTTAATGTGGACCAACAACATGAACTGGACACAATCTGGAGACCTCCACAAGCTTGCTTGAATCACCAAGAACATCTGCACCACTTCTGCTTACTGCAAACATTTGCATCTTCATCCAGAACCTCAAGAACACAACCGGTCATCACTGTCATACTAGAATAATCACTTGCGAACCTCCAAACTATGAGCCAATCGAGTTGTCAATTCAAATTAGCTTCTTGAGCATGCAATCAGATCCACAGAGCATGATATTGTATTAACAGTTCTCACCCGACCTATTTGAGCCACTCTATCACTACTAAACAACTGCTAGAACCAATTTTACTCATATGGCCATAACTTCTTCTAACCTTCATGCAGACCTCTAAAATAGTAAATAGAGAACCTTCAGACACATATCTACAAACCCTTTGATACACGTACTTAGATCTTCAACTGATTGGAATCTTTGCTTTATAGAACTTCACTGTCTTTACTATTTTTCTCTGTTTCTGATAGGGCTAATTTTCTCAATATCCTCAGCACACAACTCACCCAATCCTTGACATCAATGTAACAAGAGTATGTTGACATCAATGACAACACTGGTTAGGTTCATACTTGCAACAGTCTATAGTCCTTACAAGATATTATATCTAATATTTTTTGCTTTTGATATGTACCAGAAGCATATATTCAAGTAGCCTAAGTTTGGCATTACAGAGAATAGAGGTAATCATAATAGAACACTCATTTGTTTTGGTCCGCACTCCTCTAGTGTTGCATATCTTATTATGCAATTTTGGGGTGATGTAAACACTTGTATGAAGTCTCTAAATCCATAGTTGTAGAGTCTGAAGTCCACCGGAGTGATAATTTTGAGCTATTGAATATCACTACTTGGCTTGACAGTGTTTGACTGTGACAAGGTCTGAGTTCTATTAGTCCGCACTTTACCGCAAATTGATATTATGCTCTACGGTTCTAAAGGAAAGCTTGGGGATGTATGAGGCCGACATGACAGTTTGATCCAAGTGCGGTAAGTTTTATTGATTGGAACTTTATTCTAAGGGATTCTATAGTTGGAGCTGACATGTGAGAAGATGTTTTAAAAGTTATTTGGGTCTGCTATGTATCTTGGTGAGTGGATTTGGCTGACAAGCCACAAGTTTATTAACTATACGCTTCATCTAAGTAGGCCGACCTAATGTGAAGATTCTAAGTGTTGCGAATATATATGTGAGATCCAAATCGATGTTTGGATAAGTGAATGTATGAATATGAAGGTGTGTGTATGACATGCAAAAGATTGTAATTTTGTGAAGGCGATAAGAGCAGAAGAAGAGAGATCTTGTTCCCATGTAAGAACAAAGCAATGAAATAGAGCAGTCCAAGATGAAGAGTTTTGAGACAACTTATTTATGTGCTTCATTAGAGCTATAACCATGCATGTGTAGATGCAGTCAGAGAAGGTCAACCTGGTAGTGAGCCATCCTTCTTTCCTTCTTTCTTTCTCTAGGCAGAGAGTCTTTCTTGCAATGAGCATTTCTTTGGGCAGTGAGCCTCTTTGTAATTTAGTATTGATATTACATACTTATTGTGAGCTAACACTCATCGTGGTTTTTCCCAGTTTTGGGTTTTCCACATAAAAATCTTGGTGTTCATGTGTGATGCTTTGTGGTTGCTTCTTCTGTGTTTAATTTTCTTTATTATTATTTGTGACAAATGGACTACTAGTTTAATAAGTAAAAGGTTTAATAGAATACTAATTCACCCCCCTCTCAGTATTTTGGGTGTTCAACAATTAGTATCAAAGCCTGGTTCCTTGGAAAAAGTTTAACATCTTACCGAAGATCTTGGAGATTGAGCAAATGGTGGGTAAAAGGTATTCTACTCCTCCTGAAGAAATTAATTCAACAGAAACCATAGAAGAAGAATACATGCTTGTCAGTGAAGAAGAACTTTTGTCTCCTGTCATGTGGCTTGTACATCCACTGTCAATTACCCAGAGATTTGTTTGTTGGCATTGTTTTGTCATTGATGTCAGAGGTATTTAGGTCTTTATCTTGCTAAAAGATGATCCATTAGAGCTGGTCAGGATGGTTTTATTCCTTATGTGCATTATGATTTCTCCTACAAACATAAGGATGTTTTTATTACTATACAACTTATCTTGAAGTCATTCTCTGCATGAGTATGTAAGTTGCAAGTCTCTGCAAGCATGCTTTTTGTTCGAGTTGTTGAGCAGACTGTCGAATATCAAATTCATGTGTCTAGGATTACTTGTTTCAAGAGAAAATCTTGATTGCTTCAAAGATCAAAGAGGTTTCTTTGTTATATTAACTTCATTGGTTTATCCTCTGTGATAGAGGCTATTTGCAGAAGAGAAGGATCATTTTTCTTTGATGGCATATTAGGGTTTGATTTTGAAGACCTAAATCCTAAAGTGTTAAAACCCTAAGGACCTCCTAAAACCCTAAGAACCTAAAAGATATGTTGATTTTATGACGGGCTCACTTTATGTTTTAATTCAATGGTGACTTGTGATCACCGGTCACTAGTCACTTAAGTGACAACATTGAGCCTTTGAAGTCGTTTGGTGACCGACCCCTTGACCTAGTTGGGATGGCTTCTCCTGACAATATTTTGTTAAAAGGTGGGAAGACAACAATCAACAGTGAACATTTAATTTGTCGAGGGTGCAAAGGATCCTATCTATGGCTTTCTTTCAAACTATAACAACTACTTCCCGATGCATGGAGATTGACGGGCAGTGACCCATATTACCTACTTTGTAGCGGTTTTTTGAATAGTTTTGCTAAGTGTCTTAGTGACTGATGGCTTGGGAGTTAGAAAGGGAGTTATAATCTTGTATTCCCATGAATCTTTATGTTAGATGAAGATATAAATCAGGCAAATTGTTTTGTGTGTGGTTGTTTATGGAGTTTTTGAAGAAATATTCTCTAAATAGTTTGTAAAAGAAAGATGCTATTAATGTATGCATATAGATCAAAGAGAGTAGAGTGGTGAGTGAATTTTTGTATCTACAGAAGTTGTATTTGGGTCCTGAATGACATTGTAAATAGAGTAGTACTCTATGTATTTGCCTTCACTTGTGATTGGAGTTGGTGCTCCTAAGTATATTGGAGTTGGTGCTCCTGAACAAATTGCAATTAGTGAGATTTGGTCAATGAGACCTAATGGTGATTTTCTTGTTAAGTTGGATTGGTTAAGCAAACCCAACCAACATTTCACACAGTGGTTTTTCCCTTTCTAGGGTTTTCCACATACATACATGTGTCATGTCAAATGTGTCTGATTCCATTGTTCTCTAAGTACTTTGATGTGTTTGGATTAATTATTTTTACAAGTATTGAAATATTGGATGAACTAATTTTATTGTACCACTAATTCACCCCCCCCCCTCTCAGTGGTCTAGTGTATTCCAATATTCTTTGCCCTTAAGCATGAAATGTTTTTGGAAAATCATTGAATTTTCAACGTCATTGCTTATCTCCTATCTTTTAGAAGAATCACTCTCTTTGTCTTGATCAACATCATCTATTAACTAAGATTCTGATTTAGCTAACCCACTCCTGCAATATCTATATGTCCAAAATGGTTGCAAATTTGGCATGCCACAATGACATCCACTAGTGAAGCAAGAGAGTTCCTACTGAAAAGATTTCTTTTGTTCATTTCAGACTTGCAATCCATAGCCTTATGACCAAATTTATTGCAGATAAAACAATAATCAAAGAAAGCATGATTAAACCTATTCATGGAGAGTTGTCTTGCTTGAAAAGATCTTCCTTGAGGTATGAAGAGATCTACTCCTCCAGTGTCATCCAGACTTCCAAACTGTGTTTTTTCTAATTTCTTTTTGAGTGACTGAATTTCTTTCTCAAGTCTTGAGCATTATTTTGTTTTGGCTTCAGTTAGGACTTTTTGCTCTTTGATCTCTTCCCTTCCATAGTCCCAGTCTTCAAGAGTAGAAACAAGTTCTCCTTCAAAATCAACTTCACCTTCTTAATTTATAGTCTTGATTGAACCATTAGGGATCACCATAGCCGTGAATAGAGATTCTCCTCTTTTATCATCTCATGAGTAGTGATCTACTTCCTCTGTGGAGCTGTAGTCTTGTTTGGAAAGGAGGTTCCTCTTGAAGTTGTTTCTTTTGAAACCCTTGTTTCTATTTTCATTTTCTCCAAACAAACATTTAGAGGCATAATGACCAAATCTTCCACATTTAAAACATCTGAAAGGTAACTTACCTTTATACTTGCCTAATCCCCTCTGTATCTTTCTCACAAAGTTTTCTTCTTCTTCATCAGCTTCATTGTATAAATCTGATGGTCCCTCATTCTTCACAACTTTGAAAGCAACTTCTCTTTTGTAAGGACCTATGAATTCATTTCTCATTTCATAGGCAGTGAGGGACCCAAATAACTCTTCCATGGTGAGTTTCTTCAGATCTTTGACTTCTTCAATAATAGAAAATTTTGAATCAAACCTATGAGGGAGGGTTCTCAAGACTTTTTGCACAACCACAGATTCAGCTAGATCTTCACCTAAACTTCTGATTCCATTGACTGCTTCATCAACTCGGAGCAAATAGCTAGCAATTTTTTCCTCTTCTTTCATCCTTAGATTCTCAAACACTATTTTGTAAGATTGTAATTTTGTTTCCTTTACAGTGTCATTTCCTTCGTAAAGATTTTTGAGCTTCTCCCATATCTCCTTGGTTGTCTTGCACTACACTACCTTGACAATCTCTGAGCTGGGCAAACCACTTAAGATCACATTCTTGCATTTAGCATTATTTTCATGAGCCTTCTTCGCATCTGAATCTGTAATAGGATATTTAGTTTTAGTATATTCATCCATAGGAGCTCTCCAAAAATCATACCCTAGCGAGGTTAGATAGGCTTCCATCATCACACTCCAAAAGGCATAGTTACTTCTATCAAACATCAGTGATTTAGAAGAGGATTCTTTCTGAGCCATGTGTTCTACTCCAAGAGCTACCTTCGACTGTTAGGTTGCACCAAGGAACTCAGCTCTGATACCAATTTTTAGAACACACTAATATACTAAGAGGGGGATGAATCAGTATATGTCAAAACTTAATCCAATTTTAACTTTATCAACCAAATCCTTTTATTGCTTTAAACAGATGATAAAGCAAATTAAGTAATTCAAATCACAACACATAAGCACACAGCCATAACACCAGATTTACATAGAAAACCCTAGAAGGGAAAAACCACAGTGAGCAAGCTGCTTGGATCTTCTATCCAAATCCAGCCTCACAAACAATAAAAATAGATTTACATCAAGTTTTACGGGATACAACCCAAAGGAAGCTACAACTCCCTAAATTACAATACTACAACACTTAAAAAAAGAGGCTACAACCTCTGTACATCACACTTGATGAATTCCACTAAACAATCACCTTTGTAGCATCATCACCCTTTACACTGACACAAACCCTCAACACCTTTGCACTACCAACTCTACAACCTTTAACACATTTCCACACACACACAAACACAATCACACATACAACCTCTCACACTCTCACACACTCATACTTTTCACACAAAACAAGATCTTTTATTTATATCCTCTGCAAGCTTCAAAAAATTTCTCCTTCATCAGACAAGATGAAACATACAACATGAAACATGTAACGACCTCAACAAGGTTAACTCCCAAAAGATGTAGAAATCTAAATAAGTTCAAGCCAAGTGATAACCAACACTTATTCTTCCTTAGCACATTCTTCCATGTTGGCGCACACTTCCAAACATCAAGTGCAATCATCAATACACATCAAGTCAGCCCAGAAACACTTATCCTTCCTTATTATGGCTCTAGATCTAAAGCAGTACTAGAGAGACCAGATTACCTCATGTGGATCACTTCACAATCATTATATGACTTGTAAACACATTCTCAAACATTCTTTTCTTTGAATTCTATATTTTCATTCTGACGCAAACAAACAGACTCTAAACTTGACATCACTTACAAACTCTAAAAAAATAGTCTTGAGATAGAACAATGAAAACAGACTTGTGGTACACTAACACTTGAAACTTGGAATAAGAAAACATACAGGTACTCTGGACTTATCCTCAAAACAACAACACCACACAATGTAATGCGGTGGCTTTCACTTTCTCCTTTTGGCAACCCTATTCAGCAACATGATTTGTCTTTACTTTGCTGACTCTGAAGAACCTTTGCGGTACATCATAATGTATCTAAAACTTGAATATATCATACCTCTCATCTTCATCTACTTATCCTTCAAACCACAAGACCACATCTTCAAAAGTGGAGAAATGTAGAGCACTTCTTTGACTCTTCCTGACTACAACAACATAGAACCATTGTCTTCACTCTATAAACTCTAGAATCTTCTGCAATAACTTTCATGCTCTGAAATTAGGAACATGCACACTTCACACTTGTCTCTATCTATCTTCCAAACCACAAGGTCATATCTCCAAATGCGGAGGAATTTAGAGCATTCTCTCGAGCTTCTTCAATGCAACTTCCAGTGCCTTGGACTTTCTTTCACAACTTAAGAAATGCTTTTCATCAGGAACTAAAGAATACAACATTGACAACATCAGAGACTACAATCATAACACTTTTCAACAAAAATAAAATTCTTCAAGTTAGCACATCCTTTGTCTATGAACTTCAGAGGATAGGGTACAACTATGTACAAATGATATTGATCCAACAATATGCATATTACATGACTCCCAATACTTTACCCTTCACTTCACAACTTCTATAGTCATCACTCCTTTGTCTACTTCTTTGAACTACTCCTTTGAAAACTTACTCTCTTGGAAACACTGACCACCACTCTACAACTATCTCCTCCTTTGGCATCTCTTTCCTTTCATCACTTCATACCACTATTGAAATCAATGAAAAAATATATGCAACAATTAATAGAAGAAGGTTTGACCTAGTTTAACCTTTTAGGTTGTCTCTCTATTCCACATAACACTCTTGTTATGGCTACTGGGATTACTTCTGTTGTCTTGAAAGTTGAAGATGTTGTGGGTTGTGTACTTTCTGAAGAGATGAGGAGGAAGGTATCCATCAGTGCCAAAGAGGCCTTGAATGTTCATGGAATACCTAAATAAAAGGTAAGAAGAGTGAGAAGCATGAAAAATCCAAGTCCAAGGGGAGATCCAAATCTCCTGGAAAGCCCAAAGTTATTTGTTGGAATTACGGTAAGCTTGGACACTTCCATAAGGAGTGTAAACAAGAAAAGAAGAAAAGAAGAAATTTGATTCTGATTTTGAATTTGAGAAGGAAGATGGAAATGCGTTCATTGCAGCTTTGGCCACTGATGCAAGTAATGATGCATGGTCAATTGACTCGGGTGCATCTTTTCATGTGACATCCAATAGAGATTGGTTTTTTAATATGAAGAATTGATGGAGGTAAGGTGTACACAGGTGATGATTCTTGTTTAAATATTGTTGGCCATGGTAAAGTTAAAATCAAATTTCTTGATGGTAGAGTAAAACAAACTAATGGTGTGTTGCATATCCCTGGGTTAGCATGAAACTTATTATATGTGAGAAAAATAATAGATGTCGGTATGTAGGTAGTCTTTTCTAATGCAGGATGCAAGATAGTTAGAGGTGCTATGGTGATCGCTAGAGGTGTCAGATTTGGCACATTGTATAAGCTTGATGCATACACTATTGAGTGTAATAGTACTTTTGTGAAAAGTAAGTATGTGGCTACTTCATTGGAAAAAGTGAGGGTTTCCTCTTTAGTGAATGGTCATGGCTTCTGGGTACCTAAGGGTGCTCTTTCTTCTGAATCAAAATTACATACAAAGAAGACTATGTTATGGTACTATAGATTAGGCCAAATTGGAGAAAAGTGTCTATGAACCTTGAAAAATAAAAAACTTGTTTAAGGGTTGACTGATTGTAATCTTCATATTGATTTCTATGAGCATTGTATTTATGGTAAACCAAATCACATTCATTTTTACTTGAGTTCTCATAAATCTTGTGGTGTATAGATTCTTATTCATTCTAATGTGTTTGGTCCTATAGATGTTCCTTCCATTGGAAAATTGACATATTATGTTTCGTTTATTGATGATTACAGCAGAAGGACATGAGTATAGTTTCTAAAGAGTAAATTTGAAGTTTTAGTTGATTTTAAAGATTTAAAGCAATGGTTGAGTTACAAATTGGAAAGAAAATAAAATGTTTGAGGACTAAAAATGGCAGTGAATTTTTCTCTAATGATTTTGATAGATTCTGTAATGATTGTGACATTCAGAGATAAAAGACTACTCTATATTCTCCACAACATAATGGAGTTGTAGAAAGAATCAATAGGACAGTGATAGAGGAGGCTAGGATTATGCTTAGTGATGCTAGTCTAGAACAAAGGTTTTGGGCTAAAGTTGTTGTCACTTCTTGCTACATGATTAATAAGTTTCCTACATTAGCTAATGTTAATAAATATGGAAGTGTGTTCATATCACAATCCTTTATTGAGATATCTTAGAGTTTTTGATTGCAAGGCATATACACATGTGCCAAAGGAGAAGTGAACAAAGTTGGAAAACAAAGTTGTGAAATATATCTTCATTGGGTACAATTATGGTGTGAAAGAATACAAACTTTGCAATCTGGTTGTATAGAAGATAATATATAGTATAAGTGTTATTTTAAAGAAACTAAGTCTTCTTTTTTTATATTGCAACCACAACTAATTGAACAGAAATACAACTTCCTTCTATGACTGAGAAAGTTGAATCAAGGCCCCTAGATAGACAAGAAGTTGAGGAGAGCTCATCTAACTTTGAATCTTTAGAAGAGGAGGAATAACCTCCACCCTAGCTTGTTCAAAGGTCTACAAGGCATATAAAACCACCTAAAAGGTATTCACTTAATGATTAGAGGCATATTTTTTATTTGAATACTAACATGGATGAATTGAGATCTATAGAAGAGGCATTAGGTATGAATGATGCAAAACCCTAGAAGATTGACATGGATGAAGAAATGGTAGATTTGAAAAAGAATGATACATGGGACTTAGTATCATTTCTTGAAGGATGAAAACTTGTTGGTTGCAAATGGGTGTTCAATAAAAATATTTATTTAGATGGAGGTATTTATAGGTACAAAGCATGATTGGTTGCGAAAAGTTAGGTTACTCTTAGGTTGAGGGTGTTGATTACAGAGAGATATCTTCTCCTATTACAAAAATGATGTCCATTAAATTCTTGCTTTCTATTAGCACAACTTATGATCTAGAGGTTGAGAAAATGGATGTGAAAATGGTATTCCTTCATGGTAATCTAGAGGAGGATATTTATATGACACAACTAGAGCACTGCATGGTAAAAGATAAAAGTAATTTGGTTTGTAAATTGAAGGAATTCTTGTATGGCCTGAAATTGAGTCTTAGGATGTGGAACAAAAAAATTGATACATATGTGTTAATTTTGGAATTTTAGCATTCTAAATCAAATTATTATGTTTATTATAAATATGATGGTGATCATTCACTGTTTATTGGATTATATGTTGATGAGATGTTATGTATTAGTAAAGGGAAATGAATTATTTTAGTACTAAAGTCTCAACTTACAGCTAACTTTGAAATGAAACATCTTGGTGCAACTAATCACACTCTTGGGAAGGAAATTAGAAGAGATAGAGTGAACAAAAAATTATGGCTTAGCAAAAATAAGTATGTCAATTTAGTTTTATAGAGGTTTAACATGTAAGATTATAACCATTGTGTGTTCCTTTTACAATTAGAATGAAGTTATCTGCTTCACAATGTTCAACATACCCATTAAAGATGGAACACATGAGAAGAGTGCCTTACTAGAGTGCAATCAAAAATTTGATGTATGTTATGGTCTATATTAGACCAGACATTGCCCAAGCAGTGGGAGCTCTTTCCAAATATATGTCTAATCTTGGTAGAGTTTATTTGGATGTAGTTAAAATAGTCTTTAGATATTTGTGAGGTACCTTAGAGTATTCCTTGTGTTATCATGGTAGTTTGATAGGAGATGGGCATTCCCTTGATATTTGTGGTTATGTGAATTCAAATTGGGTAGGTGATGTTGATAACAGAAGATCCACTAGTGCTTATGTGTTTACTTTATTTGGTGGTGAAATTAGTTGGATAAGTAAGTGATAGGTTGTACTTGCTTTGTCCACTATTGAGGCTAAGTATATGGCAACTACTCATGCTTGTAAAGAAGCTATTTGGCTTAAGAGATTGTATTTAGACATTAGAATAAAATAGGGCACAATCACAATTTATTGTGTTAGTCAAAGTGTGATCTACCCAACTAAGAACTTTACATTTCATGTCGAGACCAAGCACATTGATGTACAATATCATTTTATCATAGATATGGTTGAGAATGACAGGGTGAAGCTAGTTAAAGTAGAGACTTTGATGAATGTTGTGGATTCATTAACTAAGCTTGTGAGAACAAAGAAGTTTAGATGGTGTTCAAATTCTATGGGCCTCTTGACCCCTAGCAATTAAATCATATTGTTGATACTCCCATTTCTCTTGCATGGTGTTTAGTAAGTTGGAGAATTTTAGGAAATATGTCTCAACCTTGCAATTACAAAAAGTGTGATTTTTTAGTTATAAAATTGAATAAACTCAATCTCTAGGATATAGAGTAGGTTTTTGTCCAAAATAATTATTCTAGGTTGTTTGACATCGCTTGCAAGGGTGCATGCTATGTAGATCTCTTCAAGATCTAAAATTTTAGAAGGGCTGAATCATCCTCCTAGATCAAAAGTTGTGGTCTTTGAAAGTTGGACCTCTCGTATTGGAAATGTAAAAATGTGTTGGACATAGAAAAGGGTTGTAAGGGGGAAGTTGCATATGTTGATCAACTTATGATATGTGTTATGATACATCATAAGACATCTTTGATTAAAGATAATAGAACCCTAAGGATTTGGGTGCCACTTTTGGGTGGTTTTGGCTCATAGTTTTCTAATTACCATTTGACAATTTCATGTATTGTATCTCCTATATATTATGCATTTGAGATGGAGGTTGTGTGTGAGGATCTTATAGATGTTATTAAGTTCCCTCTAGATCTTTGGTTGGTGATACTCCTATGAAATTTTTCTCTGCAAGTATATTGTAATCTTGTTAAGATTTCTAAAAATATATTGGGTTGCCTTTGGAGTGTGGTTTTTTTCTCTGAAAAGGGTTTTCCCACATAAATCACTATGTTGTGGTATGGATCCTATTTATGTTTATTTTTGTATAATTTCTTCACCTATTGTAAAGATTTGAAAAGTTTTGCATAATCCTCCTCTCAAGATTAGTGTAGGAAGTTGTTCTACTACATTAGCTTCCTTACAATTAGCATTTGGGAAGATCAAGAGGAGGGGAAAATTTGTATGATTCTCTTTTCCCATCCTTAGTAAGAAATTTACCATAACAAAAGCCAAATGCGAACTAAGATTCAAAATGGAAATGCATTGGCCAAACTCATGTTAAATAATAATAGAGATAAATAAACCATAAATTAGTTTGGAATATGTTAAAGTTATTTTATAAAAATTATATATAACAAATCACAATGTGTGGAAATCTAGGTGTTTTACTCTTTAGATGCAATATAATTATCCATTAGTTTAAAACTAGGCATCTAAAATATGTATCTAACTTAAATCACATAATTTGTTTCAATAAGAGAACACCAAAATCAAGTATGTAAAAACTAGCTTACTTGGGTTGTTGGATCTAAATCTAATGGAAACCTACCCTATTGTAGGAACTCCCAAAGTGTTCAACATCCGAGGATCTACCAAACTAAATTTTGCATGACTTATCTTGAAATTATATTATCAAAGCATGCCCCACAAGATAACAATTATGATTGTGAAGGTGTATTGGATGCTCCTCTATCAAAACAAGTATAGAGTTTTGAAACAATATTTACACATTGTTATTCAATTAGATTTAGTATTAACACATTTTTTGTACATTAGATTTAGTGCCATGGAAGAAAAAGGATGGGCTCTCAAAACTTCTAGTTTCCATCTTAATTTTTTAAATATTATTATTTATTTATCATTTCTTATAGAACTCCTTTTCTATTACTTCAATAATTAACATTGATTCTCTTTTGACCTAAGGATTTTAACATTTATTTTCCTTATCCAACTCTACTCCTTAAAAGAGGTCCATTTATTATGCCTTAGTATTTGTATACAGTATCAAGTGAACTAAAATATTAAAAAGGATTGTCCATCATCATCTTTAATGATTCTAATTAATCTTGGATCTCCTTCCACAACTCCATCAAACTAAGCTACACCTAATCTTTAGGAGGTTAATTCCACAAGTTTTATTATTTTTCTAGCTTAGTCCCACTAAACTCATTATTAGGTAGGTCTTGATAGAGCTTTGAATATATCTTTCCTAATTTAATCCAAATCAAACCTAGTCTAATTCTAAGTAGTTATTGGTGGGATTTTGGCCCTAAGAAAAACAAAAGTAAACCTTAAAACATGCAAAGGATAAAATGGTTTCAGAAAAAGGGGTTGTCAAAGCCATTTTCATATTAGGGTCATGTATGGTAGACTAAACATTGCAGTTATTGCATATAATTAGTGGATCCATTGTGATTATAATAGTGAATTTTTCCATGGAAGGGATGACCCTTCTAGTGATCCAATGAGTGCTTTTGTACCAAGGTTGTAAAATGAATGTAAATCATATATTGAGTCCTTATTGTTAATGGGTGTGGGTATTAACACAATATGCAAACAACATTACTTAGCTCATGGTTTGACTAAATTGATTAACAAGAGAAATGAATGTGTATTGAGGAAAGATGTATTGAATTCATGCAAAAGAGTAGGCTCCGTTTGATTCTAAAAAAAGAAGATGCATAAAGTGTCAACTTGTGGCATGTAGAAGAGAAAGACTTCTCTTACTACAAAAGACCCAACATCGTTGTCATGCCCATAATTTAAACCCATAAATACTCATATAGAACCACAAATTTTTTTTTTATTTGAAAAAAAATAGATACTATAGTGGATGGCAACACACTCGTACATATGTCGATGATTCGTGTGTTACCACATCATCCTCAAATGTAGAATGGGGTCACATCAACAATAAGTGAGGGTGAGGAGAACAATTAAGTGAACTAGGACTGCAACCAAACACTAAGTAAGAGAGGACATCATCTTGAAAAAGGATAAAAGGAGAATTAGCACACGTATGTGTACACTATTTGTTGCATTACAACTCTTCTCATATGATTATCCTTAATTCATAAAGGTATATATTTGTACGTCATAACACAAATAGGTTCCAACTAAATTTAGGTTACACAATGAAGGACGTCATCATTTTTAAATCTACACAAAGAACCTTAAGATTCATACCATATTGGTAGCTCACTAATCTAATATCGAAAAACCATGTTTATGAATATCTAAAGTAACCACCCAAGTTTATCATTTACTTAATACCTTTCCAAGAAAATGCTATGAATTGCCTAAATTGACTTATGTGAATTTTGTGTATATTAGTGACCAACCAATCATATTCTCAAGAATGAACTAACAATTCACCTTGTTCACCAATTGATCCCACTAGATAAACCTTATGACTAGACTCAAAACACTTAGTTTCCAAATTTCACAAAAAGAAAAATAAAAAATAAAATAAAATAGTGAAGACTAAAAGCAAATTAATGTCACAAAGCATAAACCTACATGGGGGTAAGCACACTTAGAGGATACATGGTAGCAATACTCAAAGAAATGAGGACAACGAATGGGAACATGTACATAAATCCCACATGACCCAACCTACAAAGGGTGGGGTGTTCCTAGGGAAGCAAGGTGCATCAACATGGGTACACCTAGTGAAAGTGATATTCACCTAACATTCCCACTAAGGGTATTGTATGAAGAACTCTAGTACACCTCCCAAAGTAATACTCTTACTGATACCATGTGGGACTAATTGTAGTAGCATACAAAGTGAATGGTAAGCTCATATTCCACAAAAAAAGTTAAGAAGTTAATTTTACCCACTAATCATTTATCGGTCCCTCCCCTTTTCTACACATAAAAAAATGTCTATTTTGTGAGGTTGCTTGCATTATTTTCTAGGCATGACAATCATGGATAATGTTTCATTTATCATAGACATTCAAACACCAAACATTGACACAACCCAATTATTGCAATGGATTGCATATTCTTGACAAACTAATATTCCTTTTATTGTTGGGTACTTTTATGTATTTGGCACATATGCAAGGAGGGCTGAAAATGCATACAAGTTAGTGGATTGATAATGAAAATATGTGCAACATTACATGTTTAAACCCCATAGCTTGATACCATGTTTTATAATTTAGGTATGCTAGTAACAAGGATGTTGGAACAAATATGTTTGATAGATGAAATAAAACATATGGCTTTGCAATACATATGTACTAAGGGAATTCATTTATGTAACTAACTATTTTTATTAAGAAATTTTTTTTTAACATAATTGTATTGATTGCCATCGCATTAAAAATGAAAATATCTAGAAAGGAACACATGTTACACAAGCAAAAGCGAGAACTGAAATCTCAAGAAACATAAAACAAAGGAGTCCTCTTTTATTACCAAATTGTAATATTACAATCCAAGCTTAACCATGGAGAATCTATAATCCAATTCTTTATAATGAAGCATGGTTATTATGACTACATGAACTTAGAATTCAATTGGTCACTTTTGGTGCACACACTAACCCTAAATTCTAATACAATAGTTTTTTGTGTTATACCACTATATTCAAAGCATTCCTAACCTAGTTTATAGAGAACCAACCCTCCTAGACTAAAGCATGCATGCAGTTAAGTCTTGTGGACTGACTGTCAATGATTCCTCATCCTTCTAATTTTAAATTAAAATTTAACTATTCCATGTGGTGACTCTTCTCAAATATGATCATTGCTTATCAAACAACATGTCAAATGTTTCAAATTGTGTGTTGAAAGTTTGTATTTAAAGGAATCACTTGAGTTCATTCTTATTATCATATGAGGATCTACTTGGAAGATCATAACAAGGAATCAACAAACAAGACAACATATCCAAAGCATATCACTCACTATTCTATTTCCATAACTATTGAATAAAAAGAAACTTGAATGCCCTTATCTCTATCATAGTAGGTCCCAATGGTGCTTCTTTGCGCCACCATGTGTTTCCTTATCATTTAGAGGTGACCATATTCTATACATATCAAAAGTCTATTTCAACATAGCATGAAACTAGACCATCAACAAAACAAATTGTGCCATCTAGACTAGATTGAGGGTGTGATCCTATCCCAAGCTCTTAATTCTAATGTCTCATTCATCAAAAGATTCTAATATTTTATTTAGTTCTATATTTCAATATGTATTTATGGTTCCAATATTTTAATCCTTACATTTTGGTGAATCCTGATCTTCTAACCTCTCTTACGTGTTACAATAAGGTTTGAAATTTTTCCTATTTTTTATGTTTTATAATTTTCTATGAATTTTTATGCTCTAATTGAAGTGTTCTTTGATGAAAACTCCTTGTATGGTCGAGGAATTACTTGATGATTCTAGGAGTTGAAGTTCTATATTCAAACTATCAATCATAAATTAGTTCCAAAAAGTGTGTAAAATATAAACCCTAAAGCCAATCCAAGGGTGGATTGCATGGTGTAAGATATAATAAGCACACTAAACTCTAAGAGTAAGATGAATCAATGAATTACAAGATCACAAAAGGAAGATCAAGTTTACAAATGATATGAAACTTAGAAAAAATACAAATCTAAAAATCTGAATTTAATGTTGGTTTAGAAAACCTAGAGAAAAGATAGGTTTTATAGGATTCATCAAGTTTGCCAAAAATGTATACCAAAATAAGGTTTTCTCAAGATTAGTAGGCTTATCCAATATAATGCATACACATAAGCATTATTAACCTAGATTAATTAATTATGGAGTTGATTTGACTTGACTGTTGAGCCTAGTAATTGAAATGTGTCAGAATGTAAATAGCAAAAGAGTGTACTTAGCTTGATAACTAATTAATGTGCACTTGTAAGAGTTGTGAAGGTCTAAATTTAATAAGGGTTATTGATAGGAGATGATAGAATAATAATCATCTATGGATTAATTTTTTATTGATTCTATGCAAGGATTAGTTTGACAATCTGAGACTAATCCATGATCACAAACTTATCCTACGTCTATGAACTAGTCTTGTGCATTTTGTTTTGATTAGGATAATTTGGTTTTAAAGGAACCATGAACCATGTACAACAACCTTGGGTTTTGACAGGACCTAAAACCTTACAAAGTTGTAGACAAGCTGCCCTAGGGAACAAAACTTTCAAAACATAATGGGCCATCCTACACAACATCAAATCACGAACAAGTAACCTATACACCCTTGACTTGGGGATGAGAGTCAGACATAGATTTGGGAAGACCTCACTTCCTGTGATGAACACTCATCCAAGAATAAGTATTATTTGAATCCTTTGAATGAGGAAAGAGGAGAGGGGAATCCTCTATTGTACAACCACTTTCTATGAGGAAGGAGAATGTCTAATCATAGAAGTAAGAAGTCACATTGAATCAAAAGACATAATTGGAGGAGACTCAATGCAATGAGCCACTAATGAAGGAACAGACATAATTAGATACAAAGAAGAGCTCTTGTTAGGGGTTGAGGAAATCACCAAATACACACCACCCCTAAGGGAAACTACCTTAGGCTTGAGATCCATAGTAGGGGAATTGGGAGAAGAAGGCTTTTCATCTTGAAAGTCAAAATCACTAATAGTCAAGTGGTCGAAGAGGGTATTCCACCACAACATAGTCAAGTCTACCTTCCAATGAGAAGAAGGGCAATTAGAAGCCATGTAATTAATGGCAAAGCATTGTCTACATTAGAATGAGAGACATGTTATCTAATTGTGTAATTCAACCCAATAAGGTCAGGTTGGGACAACAATGATGTTTGTTGCTTTGAAGGAGATAGGTTGTCTAAAGTAGGAGCAAGAGGGGAAGAGTAGAGAAAAGTAGAAGTTATAGCCTATTGTGGATGGCCTACTACTCAAGTAGAAGGCCTTTCCTATGATCACTTTTACTAGAGTCATGTAGCAACTCAGTAAGAGTTGCTACACAAACCAGATAAAAATGAGAAGGCATCCTACCAGAGCAGGAGGCATCCCAAAGCAGACAAGAGAAAAGAGAAAAACTAAGCTATGAATTTTAGTTTATTTTCATGGTCTATTCATTACAGTTGATCCAATTATCAAGTGAGAAAGGTACACGAAATTTGCTAAATTTACTCATGATTATAAACAACTATACCATGCAATAGATTTCACATTTTCCCTTATGCAATTGAATGATTTACGAAAGAAGAAACAATGTACAAATCATTGCATGAAATAATTGTTTATATTCATAAATAGAATCTATTCATAGTTCCCACACAAGCCATGGGAGTTGACCGTACTATACAAGATGAAATGAAAGAAAGCATGTACGTCTGAAGCAAAAAGGAAACATATAAGAGGGAGACAGGATCCGTCATTGCCTGAACAATAAACCCCCATTGATGGTAGCACCAACTTGATATTCCTCATTGATATCTCTAAGGGGACTTGTAAGAGAGAGAGAAATAAACATGTTAGAGCTCAGGATGCCTTTCTCTCTTGTATGAAACAAACATCAAATGTACATGTTATCTTTCACAAGCATCTAAGCAAAAGATGAAAGAGATAAATAGCTCCCAGATGCAGATATACAACTACTAAGAAGATGAAAGAGGTGAAGATCAGATAATCAAAAGAGAGGCTCTTAGCCTCTATGTTTTACTCTAACTAGTTTACTAAGTGTGCAGGTATAGGTACAAGAAGGCATCACACTGATGGCGGAAAGATAGCAACCTTATACACAAAGAGAGACTCTTCTTGTTAGTTAGATCAAGGTCAAGAAGACAGTCATGAAGCAATCATGAAGGAGTTGTTCTAGTCATCAAGGAGGTAGTCATCTTGTTCAAATCTTAGGACTTGCCAAAGGATAAGTATAATTTGCAGTCATTAGTTGACTAAGAATAATCACAAGGCATGCCAACATTCAAAGTATAGCAGAGAATTTCATAGGGACAGTGTGAAGGAACCATTGAAGACAATGAGATAGTGACAACATTGTTGCATGCATACCAGTCTACAAATTAGGGGACAGTCAGCTTAAGAGAGTTGGAACTTCAGTAGATAATTAGCAAATCAAGTAAAGATCATTGAAAGGAGGAGAAGATAGTTTGTATCCTTGAAGGGCCACTAAGAACAGAGGTCTTCCTTTTGATATGTAGAGCCCGATCCTTGATGTGAGTAGAGTTTGTGGGAGTTGGACAGAGATGTTAGGAAGATTGACCAACTTCTGAATCCAAGGTTAGAAGTTTTCAATAGTCAAAGAGATTCCAAAAACCTATTAAAGGATTTTATAACCTAAGGAGTTGAATTACTGTCAAGCAATGGTAAAGAATGCAGAGGTGGAAAGGAAACAATGACTAACTCTATCACAAAGTTTAAGGCTTGCTAAAAGACCAATAGTCTGTATGCCCTTATCAAAAGGTCATTAAAGGGACAGTCAATCCAAGTCATAAAATGGGTCAGGAGATTGGGAAAATAGTCATCGATAAGTTGCTTCATGTTGTAGCAGTCATCTTTGATTGAGGAGCAGTCTATATCCATGAAGGAAGCATGAGAAATAGTCATACAGTGGTATATCTTCATAGCCCATTGTAAGGATAAGGAAAATTGTCAAAACAGTGTGCAAAATCTAACAGGATTGTCATCCAAACATGTTAATCAGTTCAAGGCAAGTGTGACAAAGCCATAAGAAAATAATGCTCATAGTCACCAAAGAGGACAGGTGCAACAAGAATACCAAAGATCTGGAGCAGTCAAATAAGTGTAGCAGTCAATGCCAATCAGTGAACACTCCATATATCAGAGAGACGGTCATGTTAAGAGAGACAGTCATGTCAAAAGAGGAACAATCATCTATCTTGTGCTAGTATTCAAGAAAGCTTATCTATGAAGAGAAATCATGAAGTGAAGAAAGGTTGTGAATATTCTGTCCAGCAAGAAACAAGTCTAGAGCAGTTACAGATGCCTAAGGACAGTCATCTTAATGACTGTCTTAGTAGTCATATCGTAATGATTCTAAAAGTTGAAATAACAGTCACAAAATGACTGTTTCAAAACAGTCAATGGTAATGGCCAAAAAAGTAGCCTATCTTCCTAATAGAGAGATCAGTAATCATTCAATCTAACATTAAAGCAACTGCTAAAATAGCTCAATTTGGAGTAGTTGTGAGCCCTCTAATTTAGGCATTTTCCTCTTGCTCACCCAACAACTAAGAGTTGACTATTTATGAGGTCGAGGATCTTTTTCCAACCTATTCACACATTAGTTGGAGTCTAGTTAGACAAGAGATGACTTCCCTTTGCTTTTTGGGAGATATTTTGTATTATAGGAGAAAAGCTTGTGCTTTTTTCTCAGTTCTTTCTTTTTGTTTTCCTTTGCACATTGCAAAGAGGCTTTCAGTATTGTAACTTAGCATTTTTATAGATTTTTATACAGTAGCAACTTATTCTTCAGCATATTTTATAGTTATTGCAGAGGTATTCCTACTATTTTCAATAAAATTAAGTGTTTTCCTTCTCAGATTATGTTCTATTGAGTGATTTTCATGAACGTTTATTGTGTTTTAAACATCAAACTTTTAAATTTATGTCTCATTCATTGAAGCATGTATACAGAAAAAATAATTTATTATCACAAGTTGTAGGTTATGCAAGTGATTTTCTTATCTTTCTAAGTTGTGAAAAATACCAATTTTCCTTCAAAGAAGATGGAAGTTTTCAAGCCTTTCTATGAAATATTTGTGTTAAAATTGTTCAAATTGAGTTGTGTGAGTAGATATATTGAAAGATAGTTGTGAATTAGGTTGCAAATTAGAGTATAATAATTGGTGCATCACCTCTTAGGATCAATTTTAGTTTCATTAGTTACCTTTCTATCTCTTTTCCTTGAAAGTACATCAGATCCAGGAGGCTTTTAAAGGGAGCCGACTCTTCTGGAGGTTCACTTTCATTATAGACAACCCACAGTCTGAAAGTGATCCAATGTGTCACAGGATTGTTAGGCTTAGTGCTTAACAAGGGTGCAATCTTTCATGACAACAAGACCCTCATAATGAGGCGGTTGATTCGAAGGCCTATCCTCCACCATCAAAACAACATCCCTAGGTGTACCCTTGGATGTATCGATATCCACTAGAATACAAGAAAAAGTAGGGTTGCCCATAACGGTAGTGGTAGAATCAACCTTCAAAAAATGACCAATAGCATTCCCAAATGGCCTCATAATAGGAATCATCCAAGAATTGAAGAGGGAGATGAGGAAGCTAACCCAAATAGACCTGATATTAAGTAGTTTCAACAGCAGTTTGAACAATGTAGACTATGGCTTGAGTTAAAGGGAATGCTCACCCCACATTCACAACCATCAATCTAAAATCAAATCCCTGTCTTGGGTAGACTAAAATGTCACAATAAAAAACCCCTGACACAAGGGTACAACTCAAATTTTCCCTTAATAAGAAACCGCCACAATAGGGAAGAGGGCCAGAAGTTGGTAAATATGCAAACTAGGCCATGGGAAGCATAAAAATGTTCATTATCAATCAATTCCTACCCACATTATTAGACTTGTGAATTTTGTTGATCTCCACTCTTTAGTTTCCCTTCTCGCTCTTGACTTTGTCTGTGTTTCCTAAAATATCTAGGGATTTCATAGTATTTTGAAATACCTTCAAAGCTATTGATTAGTCACAAGGAACTAAGTGCAAGCATAGGTGTGATTATCAAATGGATAGGATGAATGTCTTGACAAAATTAATGGTACTTTTGTTATTCACAATATTTCTTATTTTAGATACCACTCCTTATTAATCAATTACCATTGTATTTTTTGGTCTCCTTTAAATGTTATAAATAGTACGCCTTTGGCTCAAAGCTCTTACCTTATAATCTCAAAGAAACTTTCAAATGGCCATCTCCAAGATGACAAATAAAGTTTTTAAATGTACTATAGATTGGATTCTTTTCCCTATATTGAAGACCAAAAACTCATTTGAATCAATTGACAAATTTTCTATTGATATTTTATAGGGCCTCACCCTCAACATTTGTTTTCAAAATATCAAACTATTACTTTCACCCTATTGGTGAAGAGATCAAAAATAGCATGTTGATATCCCTTTTCTTAAATTCAAACCCATATCAATAGATTATATGATATATGCCTTCTTGCGAACTTAATCACAAATGGTACGTTAATTCCAAATCCTCAAGTGACTGATTTCATTATATTACAAGTTATTTGAAACCTAAAACAATTTAATTTATTGACATTGTCATAAATATCAAGTGTTATATCTTCTTAAAGATATTCACAAAATAAATGTTCCACATCTCCATTATATTGAGATTCCTTCAAGCATAATTTGCTTGATTCGCTATTTTCTTGCTCCTTTTCAAATATAATTTTTTAGGTAGCCATCTTTGTTTCAAAATTTCATTTTGGTTTGTGCAAGGTTTATGAAATAATTGTTTCTTTCTTGATTTGAAATTCTATTTCATGTTTTGAAAAACATTATTTTAGATATTTTTTAATGCTACAACCTGCATAGAGATTTAGAGCAAAACATTAAAAATCTCAATTGAACTACAGTTATTATAAAAACTATTGGAGTTTAGAGCAATGACATTGTACAACTAGTAGGGTGCCTCAAATGGGGTTTCTTTGGCATCCCCTTCTTGTGTGCAAGGTCCTTAGATCCAATATCCTAGTCTTTAATGTATATCCTTGGCTATTTCTTGTTGTATACTAGTCCTAGAGATAATCTAGCTCAATTTTAAATATCAATATATCTTTGGAGGATATTTGGGGAGGACCCAAACATGATGGAGATCCTACACATTATATAATAAATTTCCATCAATGATTTTGGTTTTGTTTATTTATGTTTTTTTTAAGTGATGTTATTTATGCACTTGATCTACACACACCTCTTAGTGAGAGATTTTCTTGGGTTATTATTACTAGAGTGTATGATGTGTCACTACTTAGAACCATGCCATTATTAGTTATATTTTTGTTATAAATGACTTTAGATGTTGATATTTGATCTTCCAAAATGACTTTGGGGTGTGAGTTATATCCACCATTTTCTATACAATTATGATGTAATATAAGAAGGATTTTAAAAAATGTTTAACTATATTAATTTAGAACAAAAAAATTCATAATTTCATTATGGTAGACATTAGGTTTCCACAATCAATGAAATAAGGGAGATATTCTAGGATGAAGAAAGATAGAAATTGTGAGTTTAGTTTGCATCAATACTTTGAATCATACGTGATCCATCATGAGGATGAAGAAAGATAAATCTCTAAAGTTTCCCTCATTCAAATGATAGATCATGGGATGTGATCTAAAATATTGATACAAACTAAACTTACAATTTGGTGAGAAGTGTCCCATTCAAGTTATATAGTATCAAGAAAAGTTGGAAATGAATTACACCAAAAAATAACATATCTCACATATATCAATACTTAAAATCAAAGGAAGGACTATGAGTTTAGTTTGCATCAATACCTTAAATCATAGATCATGGAATACGATCTAAACTATTGATACAAACTAAACTTACAATTTCTTGAGGAGTGTCTCATTGAAGTTATATTGTATCAAAAGTAACTTAGAAATGAATTGCAAACTAAAATAATATGTCTCACATATATCCTAAGAAGTATACTTTATATCTACTTTAAGTTATCAGAATAATGGTAATTACTTAAATTTTATTAATGATATAGAAATTTGTAGTTGCACCTGGATATTAACATGTAAAAATATCAATCCATGGGTTCAATCATGCACAACTATAAATATAGGCACAATGCCATCTATCTTGACACCCAAATAGATCTTATCCGATCTAATATGTTCTTTTTCTTAGCTCTCTTATTATCAATCTTACACACACAAGATTATCAAAGTTCACTCAATCAAACACAAACAGATGACACAAAGTGAATGTTGAAGTACACTCATACATATACACACTCCACAAATAGATTTAATCTCATCTAATATGTTATTTTTCTTAGCCATCTTATTATTGATCTTACACACATAAGAATTACAAAGTTCAATCAATCACAAATATGCATGACACAAAGTGAATGTTGAAGTAACTCATACATAGACACACTCCACACAAAGTAGACGTCAACTTTTTATATACAATCCACACAAAGTGATACTTGAAGTACATTCATACAACAAAAATTAACATCAAAGTTCTTTTAAACACAAACACACTCCACACACACAAGAATGTTGAGGTTCACTCAAACACATAGAGACATGTGACACAAAGTGAATGTCAAAGTTCGTTCATACATAGACACCACATAAAGTGATAGTTGAAGTACATTTATATACAAAATAAATAAATTTCAAAAATATTTCAAAAACACACAACAATGTCAAAGTTCACTCAAACACATACACACAAGAATGCCAAAGTTCACTCAGACACAAAAACACACACACAAGAATTCCAAAGTTCACTCAAACACAACAGACACTAACAAGAATGTCAAAGCCCACTCAAACACATAGACACGTGACACAAAGTGAATGGAAAAGTCCATCACACATAGACTTCACACAAAGTGAATGTCAATTTTTTTTGTACACTCCACACAAAGTGAACATCAAATTTTTTGTACATACACTCCACACAAAGTGATAGTTGAAGTATATTCATAAAAAAAAATTAGATGTTAGTTCACTCTATCTCTCTCTATCTCACATGCACACACACACAAGAATGCCAAAGTTCACTCAAACACACACACATGCACAAGAATGTCAAAGTTCATTTGTATGTCGAAGTATTTTTATACATACACAAACAAACTCCACACAAAGTGAATTTATATATATATATATATATATATATATATATATATAGACTCCACATAAAGTGATAGTTGAAGTACACTCATACACAAAAATGAATGTCAAAGTTCTTTCAAACACACACGCATAGACACACACACACAGAATGCTAGTGTTAACTTTCAAACCCACACACATAGTGAATGCCAAAGTTCATTTAAACACACATACATTGTACACACAAAAGTGAACATCATTAAAGTTTAAAAGTGTTTTTGTACATTAACTTCACACAAAGTAAAAGTCAAAGCATTTTGTACACACAGACATAATGAATGCAAAAGTTCTTTCACACATGTGCACACATATTGAATTCCAAACCTAACACACACTCACACACACACAAAGTGATGTTCAGTTTGAAAGTAATTTTCTACATACACTTCACACAATGAAAGCGAAAGTATTTTTGTGCACACACATAGTGAATGCCAAAGTTCATTCACACAGTAAATACCAAAATTAACTTTCAAACCCCCACACACATTAAAAGCCAAAGTTTTCTCAATCACACATACGAGTACACACAAAGTTGACATCATTAAAGTTTGAAAGTATTTTTATACATACAATTCACATAAAGTGAACATCAAAGTATTTTGTACACAACCATTGTGAATGCAAAAGTTCTTTCACACATGTGCACACATAGTGAATGTCAAAACTAACTTTTAAATACACCCAACATACACAAAATGAAAGTCAAAGTTCATTCAAATATACGCACATGCACTTCGCATAAAGTGAACGTTAAAGTACTTTTGTATGCACACAAAGTGAATGTGAAAGTTCATTCACACACACATACATGCCCTTGCACGCAAAGTGAATGTCAATATTTATTCACACATGCACATATGCACACACAATAAATGCCAAAGCTAACTTTCAAACCCACCCACAAACACAGAGTGAAAGACGAAGTTCATTCAAACACACAGACATTCCACACAAAGTGGATCTCAAATTATTTGTGTAAATACACCCCACACAAAGTGATAGTTAAAGTACATTCTTACATAAAAAGTTCAATGCCAAAGTTAGTTCAAACACAAAAGCACACAATTCACACAAAGTTACTTTTCAAACACACATGCACACACATCACAGAAAATGAATGCCAAAGTTAACTTTCAAACATACACACAGTGAATGCCAAAGTTTATTCACAAGCACACATACACACAATGAATGCAAAAGTCCATTCGCATGCACACATACACACAATGAATGCCAAAGTTCATTCAAACACATAGAGGCACACAATGAACATCAAAGTTCATCCATATACTCCACATAGAATGATAGCCAAAGTTCATTCGTTCACAAAAAAGAATGTCAATTCTTTCAAGCACATTCCACACAAAGTGAACATCAAAGTTCATTTGTAAACTCCACACAAAATTATAACCAAAGTTCATTTGTACACATACAATAAAAGAATGCCTAATCTTTCAATCACATTCCACACAAGTGAACATCAAAGTTCATTCATACACTCCACACAAAGTGATAGCTAATGTTCAATCATACACAAAAAAATAAATGTTGAAGTTATTTCAAGTGTGCATGCATGCGCTCATGCACACACACAATGAATACCAAAGTTAGTTCAAATACACACACCACATAAAGTGAATATCAAAATTAACTTTCATACACACACACACATACACACTTCACACAAACAGAAAAGTGAATGACAAAGTTATCTTTCAAACACACATGCACACACTTCACACAAAGTGAATGTCAAAGTTCATTCACATGCACACAATGGATTCCAAGGTTCATTTGCATAATGAATGCAATAGTTATTTCACACACACAAAATGAAAGCCAAAGTTCATTTAAACACACAAAGACACACAATAAACTTTGGATTTCATTTTGTTTGTCAAAGAATGTCAAAGATTGTTCATACATCTGACACAAAATGCTAGTTGAAGTTCATTTATACCAATAGAAAAAATTAAATGTCAAAGGTCTTTTAATTGTGTGCACACACAAACATGCAATGAATGTCAAAGTTAGTTCAAGCACACACACCACACAAAGTGAATGCCAAATATAACTTTCAAACACACTTCATTCACACAAAATTAGTACAAACATGCACAAAGTAAACATTTAAGTTCAAACATGCCAAACTAACACACACATAAAGTGAATGTCAAAGTGCAAGCACTTCACATGGATTTTGTTTAAACACACGCAAAAGTGGATTCCACAAAGTTCAAACATACTTTAATCACATAAAGGTAGTACAAACATGACAAGCATTCAAATGAAGTAAACACTTAAGTTTAAACATGACAAAGTCCAAACACACACACACACACATAAAGTAAATGCCAAAGTTAAAACATGCTAAAGAGCAAACACATTTAACATGAAATTTGTTCAAACACACGCACCACACAAAGTGAATGTCAAAATTAAAATACACAAAAAGTGAACACGTGCCAAAGTTCAAACATGCTTCATACAAAGTTAGTTCAACCACACATGAAGTAAACACCCAAGTTCAAACATGCCAAAGTTCAACACACTCTTCACACAAAGTACAATTGCTTCACATAGTTCGTTGAAACACACACTTCATACATATAAAAAGTAAATAATAAAGTTTAAAAGTTCAAACACACACATAAAATAAATGCCAAAGTTAGTACACTCCTCACACAAATTGAATGTGAAAGTTCACAAACACAGTGAATGCAATGTTAAAACACTTCACACAAAGCAAGTTCAATCACTTCACACATAGTTTGTTCAAACACACACTTCATACAAAGTAATTGCCAAAGTTCAACAATAACAAAGTTCAAACACACACAAAAAATGAATGCCAAAGTTAGTACACTCCTCACAAAGTGAATGCTAAAGTTAAAAACACTCTTCACACAAAGTGAATGTCAAAGTTAGAAACACTCTTCACACAAAATTAGTTCAATCTGTCCACACATAGTTTGTTCAAGCACACACTTCATACATACCAAAGTTCAAATATGTAATAAATGCAAAAGTTAGTACTCTTTAGTGAAAGGTTAAATTCAAGCACACTTCATACAAAGTGAATGCCAAAGTTCAAAACACTCTTCACACAAAGTGAATGTCGAAGTTAGAAACACTCTTCGCACAAAATTAGTTCAATCTCTCCACACATAGTTTGTTCAAGCACACACTTCATACATACCAAAGTTCAAATATGCAATAAATGCAAAAGTTAGTACTCTTTAGTGAAAGGTTAAATTCAAGCACACTTCATACAAAGTGAATGCCAAAGTTCAAAAACACACTTCACACACAAAAGTAAACATTATAATTCAAACATTTCAATTTTCACTTCACAATAAGTGAACATGAAAGTTCAAACTTACATAAACAAACAAATAGTAAATAGATCAAACAAGTGAATGCCAAAGGTAGTTTACTTAAGTTTCATACACAAAATATGAATACCAAAATTCACTCAAACAAATTAAGGGGATGCCAAAGTTCAAACATATGCTTCACATAGGCAAAGTGGATGCCAATACACAAAAAAAATGAATCCACAAGTCACTCAAACAAATTAAGGGGATACAATTTTTTTAACAAAGTGGATCAAATCCAAGTGAATGCCAAGGTTAGTGTGCTCTCTCTCTCTCTCTCTCTCTCTCTCTCTCTCTCTCTTTGACACACACACATTGAATACCATTGTTCAACCACACACCTCACACAAATAATAGTTGTGGATGCCAATACATACAAACAATAAGTGACTCAAAGTTAGTTCGGTTCACTCACACAAAGTGAATGTCAAAGTTAATTAATACATATTTCACACACACAAAATGAATACCAAAAGCTCACTCAAACAAAGAGATGTCAAAATTCAAACACTTCACACAAACAATAAGTGAATGCCAAGTAAATGCCTAAAGTTCAAACACACACTACAAACAAACAACTAGTGGATGTCAAAGTGAAACACATTAAACAAACAACTAATGGATGCCAAAATTCAAACACACACAAAGTGTGTGTCAAAGCTCAAACACACATTTCATAAAAACAATAAATGTAAATAATGTGAATTATATTTTAAACATACAACATGAAAAAAATATAATTCAATGTCAAAGTTCACTTCACACAAAAAAATAAGTATATCAAATTAAAGTGACAAATGACTCAATAAGTATATTAAATTAGAGTGACAAAGTGAATTCAATTTTAAAATATACCAAAATATAAGTCAATGCCAAAGTTCAAACCCATACTTCACAAACAATCGATACATTAAATTAAAGTGAATGCTGAAGTTCAAACCCTCACTCCACACAAATAGTAAGTATATCAAAATAGAGTGAATGCCAAAGTGAAACACGCTAAATAAATATGTTTAAATTACAACAACACTAATTATTATAACTTACTAATTGAAACTAAATTGCATTATGGTTAAAGAATATTTTGATACTTAATAATTAAGTGCACCATTTAAAATTCAATTCATTAAACATGATGGAATTTAAAAAAATAAAATAATAAAAAAGGAATATGTTCAATTTCATGCCATAAAATATAATATGAAAACTAAAAAAATGGACACAAGACACCAGGCCTAAAAGAATGGTCATGGTCAATGGCCATTCCTTACAGCCTTAGGAAGGGGGCCAATTCAATCCCTTCCAAATAAAAATCTTTTGTATTAAATAACAAATCAGTTTACATATTACATTTATTGAAATCAAATGGTAGAAAACTCACAAGGCACAATTGCAACTTGTCATGATAGAAAGAAAACATAAAGAAAACCCAAAAAACCCTTGCATTTTTCTCCATTTGCAAATCTTGTAGAATGTCAGGCTACATCACAAAAAAATATTTAATAAACCCTAACGCTGAAACCTCTGAAAATAGAATGTCCTGCAACATCAGAACATCATGGTCAAAACCTCTGAAATCTTAACAAACTTTTAAAATCAGAAAAAGAACGCTTACAATGGAGCAAGGAACTTGACAAATTACACGATCACAAATTGTTTAAAATTAGAAATCACAAACTGTGGCTTTGACTCTTAAAACACTGTTGGAGCTCAAGTTCCCTATGACAAATTTTTAGCGATAAAACCTATTTAATAATGGTACAAATTTTATGTAAGGAGTGCACAAACTTATACAAGCCAGCACTTTCAAAGCTACAATGACTTATAACATTAATCATTAAACATTTTTAGAATGACTTATTATTGAGTTTTAAAAAATACATTGTTATCCCACTTCAGTAGAAAACAAAGGATGGTTTTTGGAGATGAATCTTTCATGGATTCTATCATTCTGACAAATCAACAACCCTTGATTTATGCAATTGATGTTGATGCCAAAAAAACTAATCATGTGGAAGCAACTAGCATGTTCAAAGGACTCCTGATGGTCATTGAACTTCCTATCTCTATGTGCTTTATGATACCACCCAATTTTTTCACAAATAGCAAAAATCTGATTTTTATGTTCTTAATAAAACCGTGAAAACTACAGAAAGAAAGAAATGGATGTGAACCTATTTTGCAGTATAATAACGCTGTTTGGCATTCTTCGAGATTAACCTTGCGATTATCCTTTAACGATGTGTGTTATATATTTTTTATTGTTATTACTAACTTTTTCAAACAGTAATTCCTTTATTTAAAACCTATAGGCTTTTCAATTCTGCCAACAATGATATTCAGTTGATTGTCATGGGAAATAATGCCAAATTTCTCAGGATTCTGTGCTTCTCCTTTGCTTAAGTATAACAGTTTGCTTAGAATTAGTGGAGAAATTCTGTGCTTGTCTAGCTCCAACTTCTACATAGCTATTTTGCCTAAACAGCAGCCCATGGAATTGTACTTGGATATTTCAATCCACACGTTTCCTTACTCACTCTTACCTGGTTCTTATCTTTTATTTTGCTCTGTTCTGTAGCCAATCCTCACCATAGTTTCCTAGCATGCAACTTCATTACTTCTAGAGTTTTGATTATTGATAGAATTCTGGAGCCAATTTCAGTTGAGCCCTTACCATTTTAAACAGAATCACTTTTTAGATCTATTTTCACTGAGAAATAATGCAAAATATAATGTATAAACAGTGGTCATTGACATGTTATGAGTAGCATTTGTATAATTATACTGCATATCAATTATATATCTGGAGAGGAAATGCTTTCTACCAATGGCAACTGAAAAATATGAGAAACAAAGGGTTTCATAACCATGGCTGTCATTCTGTATGACTCAGGTAAAAGCTTTATTCCATCTATATTCTAATCTGTATTTAAAAAGGGCTAGTCAGATTTGGAAACCCCAAATAATGTTTTGAAGTTTGATGCATTGGGCATCTTGTATTTAAATTATATGCCATGGTAGTTTTATATGTTTTAGGGTGCTCGAGAAGGCAGGGCCTCCCTTGCCCTGCATAAAAGTGTGCTCCACTTGCAGGGTTTTTCTTTTCATTCTTTTGGTCATTGTTTAAATCGAACTATACTGTAACTTCTAATATCTGCATGCTTAATATTTGTTACTAGCAGGTTTGGGCATTTACACTTGAAACTTGCAGCTCTAATAGCACTTACCTATAAGAAGATTTCTCCTTCATATATGTACCTAACCTATTAATACTTCACTTCTTGAAAGTGCATATTTCTTTATGCAAACCTTTTATTTAGATTGACACAGTTGCCACGTTCAGAAGATGAAAGGGGATAATTAACATATTGATTGATAAATACCTCTAGAATCGGGTTGCCTCAATAAAAAACGATGAAGCCATTTCGATGATAGCCTCCAAATGACCATACATTTCAAAATTCAAACTATGTTCTGAATACAGAATTAAGACAGAAATTCTGCTTTATGTTGTTCTACTACTAATTATATATGACATCTCCATGCTGCATATAGATTTTAGACAGGAGTTCCGATTTATGTTGCTCTTCTACTAATTATTTACAACATTTCTCCATGCAACATAAAAAAATAAGACACATAGAATTAAGATAGAAGTATGCGACATATACAAATGAGACACAGAACTAAGCCCTCGCACTAACGATATAGACCTGGATCTACAGATCTAACACCTCGTCAGTCAGCATCCTCCACACAAACATTTATTCCTTTCTAGAGGAGCCCTTGTTCCAGAAGTTGAAACATCTGCATATCTGCAGTTTCCTAAATTTCCTAGGAAAACAAAGCTTTGAAATTAATATTTTCTTGTGGTTAGATTAACCTTCATTTAAAATTTTGGACAATTTCAAATTGTTTGCCACATATTCTAATGCTACCCTTTTCATTTGCTACAGTCATGGCACTGATACTATATTTCAGTGCCAGCAGCATCCACCCATTTAACCAGAGTTTTAGCAAGAAAACATGCTTTATTGCCATCTTCCTTATGCATCATATGGGTGGATAGAAATAACTTTAAATTTAGCATGTTGCTGTTGATGCTTATTTATAAGCTTTAGAACTAACACTTATTCTTAGTTTGGCAGAAAAACCCTGTTCATTGCTGCTATCATGACAACATTAATTATTAGGACTCCAGAATATCAATAGGAGAAGTTGAACACGTGGACATTCAATCCATCTCAATTGCCAAAAAAACACACATACGGCTTGCAAGATAGAAGCTAAGTAATGAATGTGTAGGCTAGCAAAGATGTAACAGATAAGAATGGCAACGAATCTGAGTAGAGATGAGGAGAATTAGAAGAATTGCTCAGTTGGAGAAGGCAACTATAACGGTTATACATTTACAGTAGAAACCTGAGAATAACAGGGATGGAATTGGAAGAGTTTAAAGAGCTGATGTGTTGTGGTCAACACACTGGCTGTTTACATGAGGACCAACAACCATTACATTGACCACGATGCACCGGCTGTTTATAGTGTATCGTCATTCAATATTTGTGAAATAAGATTGAAAACTATGCTAGATGAAACAAACCTGAAATCAAATGAACAATAATCTACATATGTAATTAAGTTGGGGCTTGATATGCTTGGGGACCACAGTACAATGGTAACATATATACAAACTGTTAAACGAATTTATTGTTTCAAGATTAATCAGTGACAAGCAAGGTGATTGATTAAACGAGAAAGGATGAGCTATGAAAAAACTGTTAAATATGTTGCATCAAGGCATGTCTGAGTACAAGAGGTGCAAACCTAACAGTCAAGCGACGGTCGGCCTAATGATTGCTTATCAAATCATAGTAGGACTGACATAAGCCAAATAATTGATGTTACAATGAAGAAGATTTTTCAGTTGACTCTAAATTTGAAGAAGATTTAGCTAGATGTGGAACAGAATATGATAACAACTAGAGCAAACTTGTAAAATGAACTGATCTAAAGGAAAAATACCTTGAAATCTGGGACAAGTATGTGATGTAATGGATCAACTTTTGGTTGTTAAGAAGTTGGAATGGACAATCTAGCTTACTCAATAGACAAAAAGAACAAATAAGCAACACTAAGAAAAGACATTTGCAATAAAAATGATTGCATTACAAGGATTATCTAGGTTAATTAAATAAATGCAATCAATAAACAGACAATTAACTTAGATTAATTAGTTGGGATAAATAATCGTAATATATGTAAAAAAGTTATATGAGGGTTAACAATACTTAACTCTAAAACTTATGATGGATAAACAACACTAAATTTGTGTAGAATTATCCAATTTCAGGCTCAAAGGGCAGCAAATATTAATTGTCACTTGATCTTATGGATGGCATACACTTGCACAACTTGCAAACACAAATTTCCTAAAGGAAACAACTACTATGATACCACTTGATTTGTAAATAAGGAGGTTAGACTTCACTCTACCATTAGCAAATGAATGTTCAATGAAAAGAACTCTCACGTACCTTTAAGATGCACTATTGTAAACATGTGCAAATCAAGTAAAGCAAAGGTGTAGTGCAAAGGGCTAGTGGAGCATACTGGCAATCATGGTATGCTGGCCAAGCATACAAATCTCCTCAGACCGTACCCCATCTCAACACTTGCATAATTTGTTCTTTTTCTTTTCTTAAATCCCACTATGATTTGGGCATCTCCTTAGGAAGGCAGAAAAATATAAAAGGAATAAATCCCCTGATCTGAAAATACTAATAATTGATTTCTGAGGTCACCCAATTCAGATTCCCTATAAAATCTCTATGTAATGGTATTGACAAGAGATAATGACAAGTTTTTTGAAATGGTTACATTATTTAACCCCTTCCTCATTTATTGTTATTGCTCCTTCATTACATATTTGAACAGAAAATCAAAAAATAAGAACTAAAGCTTGCAGGCCTACCTATTATACCGATAACTGTACGGGTTGTATCTTCCAATCTTCCACGGCGATGTTTCCTAGAGAGCAAAAGCCAATAAACAAAAAAAAAAACAGAGAGCAAAAGATAAAAGAAAACCAGAGAAAAAATAAAAAGAACCAACAACCATACAACCTTTAATCAAAAGTATTATATTATTTACCTTCTGCATCAATGCAGTGACGTTTCATGAAGGAATTGAGCTTTCACTGCCAGAGTAAATTTATATCCGTTTCCCTAAAGAAGAAGTCTCAATACAAGATGATCTACGGAAGCTGGGCGAGGAGGAGGAATCGTTTGAGCCATGCCAAATAAATTACAAATAAAAAAAAACAGAACAAAAAATTCTCAAATAAAGAGGTGAAATCGTGCTTTTTTTCAACGGCCATTCCATCCATGGCGTTGAAATCGTGAGAGCCGTTGGGGGACGCTCCGCTGCCTCTGAGCTGTCCTCCTTTTTAATCTGGTGATAATGGAGGAGCTTTGGATTTTGTCCCTAATCTCCTTTCTAGTAGTAACTTCATCCTAAACTCCAACTGTAAATTACATGACAAACTCATCATCAATTACCTTTCTATTACTTAGATTGTGTTCATATTAGGTCCTTTAGATAAGATTTTGAATGAATTTGCACTTGGGAGATATTGTACTTCAAAGTAATAACTTGTTTATTTACTTGGAGCTTAAATGTTGAATTAAACCTAAAATTAGAATATTGAATATCTAGATTGAGAATTATTTCACAGTTGAAGCAAAAACATACACAGTTTAACCCAAAAGCACTCTACACTTTACTCATGGACTGTGGAAAACTCATGCCTACAATTATTTCACATCCAAAATATTTTTAGAACATTTATCTCTAGAGGAATTATTCTAAGTCACTAAAGAGTTAACGGATTGAGAATTGGGTTAAACCTAATTAATAGTTGCTTCGGTTCAAAGTTAGTTCAAAGCCTCTAAGTGATCCAATTGGAAATGACATCCAAAATATAGGTATTCCTTAGTTTAATCAATCTCTTTTCCATGGATCCCTGCCATTAATCAATTTAATCTAGTTGACAAGTGTTAAGCCTGAAATGGTAGTCTCTGAAAGTGGGTCTTATGAGTTTCTAGCCAAAGTGCTAATAGGCATAACTACATCATGTGGACTATAGAAAGGTGTGAGATGGTGACGTACATCTTCCTCACATGTCGTACGTATTTGGTTGGTATGATGAGTCATGTTTAAGTAATCTTGTGCATCATACCCCATACATTGCTTATGTTGTTAATATTTGGTAATGCACAAGTGATCTAAGGAGTCTTGATGAATTAATTGTCACCACATGTCCTTCTAATTACTATAGAATCATGTGAATTACCATTGCCTAACGTACCTAATTCCAACTAGAGAAAATGTGACGGAGATAGGTGTAAGCTCCAAGGTTGTCTATAGTGACTAAATCCTTAGATGTGTTATCAAGATAAAGTAGTTCAAGAAAGACTTCATGTTTAAAATTTGTCTAGAGAAAATTTCACCTTGGATATTTCCAAAGTTAACCCCAAAGCTAAATGGGTTTGAAATGGAACTAAACTTAGATAATGATCCTTTTTATCCAAACACCAATGCATAAACCCTTAGACACTTTTGGTTGTGAATGAAATCCTCAACCACCAATGACACACTTATACTCACATGGACAGACACATACAATAGGGATAGTAAATAGGCTCGGGGTAAAACAACCCTAGGGATATTGTTTTCAATTAAGCCACAAAGCAATTCAATTACCTTAAATAAACAAAGCATCTAATCCATTTACTCTAGTTTGCATATCCATTTTATAAAAATATGAAAATAGGAGCTCTAACAAACAAAATACGATAAAAGTGATACAAGATGATGCACAATTGGAACCAATATTGACATGTGCCAAAAGCAAAGGTAGTCACTTCGCCACTTATGTGTGTGGATCACAAATCTTTAATAAAGCATCCATGAACATAATTGTAACAGCATTTCATAAATTGAAGCAAACATGTTATTATGACATGATTTTGACATAACAAATCGTACTAACAACCTCACAAGATAAGCTATGAAAAAAACCAAAATGATATCAAATAATTATTGTATGCAAAAATATGATCCAAGGTAAATAATGGAAGATAAGACAATATAACTCAATACCTTCACCTTCAATCATACCTTCACACTTGATAGAACGGAGTAGAGTGCACCCTAGCTCTACTAGCTTTTTCTTTGGATATATTATGCATTGTGGACTACTCACAAAACCAGCATAACCTAGTTATGGAAATGACTATAATGAAGGCAAATGATAATGATAATGATATGGAATTTGATAGCATGTACTTGCATATGAAAGATGTGTTGTGATAATGATGTGAGAGACTCAATTTATAGAGGTTGGCTATGATGGATGAAAGGCTAGGTTAAAAGATAAAATGGATGGCTAAGATTAGATGAGAGAATTATAGGTCATGGATAAGGATCTTTTAGAGCATTTTTTATGTGAATGGTTGAGATTAAAAAATGTAGTATGATAATGGATGGTGGAGATGAAAAGTGAATTTAATTTTTTATCAATCATTTAATAATTGTGACCAATTATTTAATAATTGTGGTAAGTGGCTGAGGATAAGGATGTGTGAAGGTAAATTAATTATTTATAGTGAAATTATTTAATTAATTTATGGAGAGGAAGTTGTTAGAAATGATAAATTAATTAAATAAATGAAGATTTATTAATTAATTTAAGAGGAAAGGGTAAATTAAATAAATAAATAAAATTTATTTATTTCATATGAGAAAATGGATTAATGAAAGAGGAATAAATTAATTAAATAATAAAATTATTTAATTAATTTAGAAGACATGTTAGGATGAAAGGTGGTGTTAGAACTATGTCAAAAATGAAGGTGCATACATGGTCATTTTTAGGTTTCTACATTTTTCCCCTTTTTGATACGACGTTCCATTAAGGTGGCGTCGTGTCAAAGAATAAAAGATGCCATAGTCAGTGATGCAAAAAGGGAATAATGGATAATGGATGCCCCCTCGAGAGTTTAATCAAAAATAAAAATTTCAAGTAAAATCTCAAAGGAAAGGGTGACGGAGTGAAAACGGGATACGAGGATGGTAAAAGGTGAATAGGATGAAATTTGGGGGTGAAAAGGGGAGGCCAGGGATAAATAATCTGGGCTAGGGATGAAAAAAACTTAGGGCTTTGGGGGGCCTACAAATAGTGGCAGGGGGGCCCATCTCTCCTCATTTGTACTCACAAGCTTAGAAAATTTAGAGAGAAGAGAAGAGAAGAGACAAAGGTATGGCGAACATTGTGACAATCCCTCGAGACAAACATCATGGGTGAGAGGATCAGGACCTTCCAACAATCGGTAGGAGCTGGTAGACCTGTATGTGACTAAACATGGGACCTTTCGGGTAGGTTAGGGGATGGGTTAGGCGTCATAAATGCTAGGAAAAGGGTGAAAAAGTGTAGGTGTGGCTTTATGAAAGTGCACCCATGTGATCAGGTGGCACACCTACGTAGCAAGGCAATGTGCCTATGCAAAATCTGTGCCTGTGTGAGGGAAAGTGTACCTACACTGTCGCGATGAGTGTCTAGGAGGAAAAGCAACGCACCTACATTTAGCAGTGTGCTTGTGCAGAAGAATGACACGCTTTTGTGTGGAAGAGCACCTGGGTTAGGAAACGATGTGCCTATGTCAAAAAAGGTGCTCTAGAATAGGAAATGGATAGGTTATGGGTATAGGTAATAAATAAAAAAGTTATGGTTATGCTGGTATAATATGTAGAGTAGTCCTAATTTCATATAGCAATAGGATATTATGCACCAAGGTATAAGGAACTAGGGTGACTTCGTATCCTTTACATGGACTTGACACTGCAAACAAAAGGAGTATCCTTATACATGCCCAGCATAATACAACCTTGTCTAGATGTGTGAGGAATGAAACTTAAAGCATTTAGGTCCAAGTACACAAAAGGTATGAAATGACGTTAGATGCAAAGGACAACTAGTATGCAAAAAGCTATTCCACTACACACAAGATATGAATATTAGCTCGAGTAATAAGAACATCCAACAAACACACAAAATGCTATGCCCCATTCTCTGCTAGTCATAACACACCAAGATATGAATGGATCTATGCGGTCTTGATGAAGCATGAGAAGGAGATAGAAAAGATAAAGATAAAAAATAAAAGACCGAATGACGACACAAGTCACACAACCATTATATATCTTAAAAAAAATTTGGCTGATGTTTAGATAGGCACCTGATTACAAGAACGATATATCCCTAGATAAGGCTTGATGATGATGTTTGATATCAAATGATGTGACAATTGATGACTAGTTATTGTTTCAAAATATGGACTAATACTTTTGATTTTTGCTAACACACGATGCATTGCATGGTTGTTGTTTTGTTTGAATGTCAAGTGTTTTATTATGGAATGGATGAAATGTGACAATGTGACATTTATTATGGACATGGTGTGGAAATATTTTATTATGAGATATGGTATGGATTAAGGATGACTTGCATTTGTGATTTATTGCTTGGATTTTAGGGATATTTTTATTTTTTTGTGTTTTTTGAAATATTTTGATTTTTTTTGTATTTTCAGAATGTTTTGGGATGAGATGCATGAGACTTAAGATAAAATCTTACTTCCCAACATCTTATATAAACTAGGAGAACAATCCAAACCACCACTAGGTGTCAGTAATGTGCCCCCAAGAAATGGGATTTTATTATGGTATGAATTTTGGCCATGTGTGTTGTCATTGATGCCAACATATTAGCATACATTGATGTCAACTTAGCATACACTGATGAGAGAGATTGCTAAGGTTGTTATGAAGAATTTCACTGATGTCGTGTTCCTAAAGAAGAGAAAACTCATGATTGGATGTTATATTCTTGAAGAAGAGAAAGTTGATACATTAAGCCTCTAGAAGTTGGTGACAGTCTCTGTTTCAGAATGAACATCTTTGAAGAGTGCTTGGGAAATTACTCGGCGTTTCCATCAGTTTGGCTTTAGGCATTTGCAGGCTGGAATATAGCTTTATGTAATGGTAAATCTTTCATATTCCATGTTTCATGGTGTTTGGTTTACCGGAAGTTTGTTTTGCAAAAGATGGAATGAAGACAGTGTTTATTCTGTGAAGATGTTTCTAGAATGGCAATGGAAGATCTATTGGGCATTCCTTTGATTTTGAAGATATGATCTTGTGGTTCAAGAGTTAAGTTAAGTATGATGTCAATATACTAAATTCTATGTTTCAGAGTCTTTGCACTTCTGCAGTGAAAGATATAAGTGGCCGAGCTCTGGTTCAGGATCTGACAGTGTAATGAGATGTTGAAAGGTGAATGGAATGCTTTGCATTCCTCCATTGTAGCAGTTATGGCTATGTGGTTCTGGAACTATGTTCTAGATATAGTACAGGTGACAATTCCAAGGTTTCAGATCATCTTTCCTTCTATTGTGAAAGTTTTGCATGATAAGGTTTCAGTATGTGTTTTGACAATATAATGTGATGATAAAAGCTGACTGGGATTCTCGCATCTCTCCAAATGTGAATGATTATCATTTTGGTTTTGTGGACATGTTCTTGGATGTGTATTACATACCTCTTTTCAATTTCATGCTTCTTGGTGGTCTGCAGCTCAGTATGGACTGGTGTGTCTAACAATGAATTGGTAGGTTACTATGGTATATATAATGGATGACTTATTATGGTATGATAGGAAATGACACTAAGTGAAAACTTCAAGCCATGATAGGATGACAATTGGGTAGATGGATAATGACATGGTAGATGGATGAAACTTAGATGTGTTAGTGGAAAATGTGAATAATAGTATTAAACAACTAAACATCCAATAATTAAATGGAAATTGATGTAAATACAAGTAAACAAAGAATATACCTTTGAAGATGAATTTACCTCTATGTTTCCATTTTTTCCATATATCTTCTTGATTTTGATGGTAATGGAGCTCTCAGAAGTGTGTACTTCCTTGCTGTTGAAGATGACAAGAGTAGAATGACTGTAGGTGGACAATGCAATGGAGATCACACTACAATGCAATACTAATGGAGATGGATGGATGGAGACATGATTAGATGGTGATTGTGATAATGGTGTTGTGTGAATGCAAATGGAGATAACATTTCCAAAGGCACACTGGTAGGATTCTTGCAGAGTAAGATTACGAATGCTTGAGTGGATGAAATGAGGGAATGAGGGTTCCTTTTATAGACTCAAGAGAGGCCAAATCCAAGTGTCAGTAGATCCATGATTGGAGGAATTATCTGTGATGTGTACGGTTGAGGAAGCTTGAAGGAATGTGCACGAATCAAAAGAAGACAAATGTCCAAGCTCCTTTCATGAGTTATGGGAGTTAATAGAATAGATTAAGTTAACTAAATAGACTAACTAGTTAAGTGAATTGATTAATTAGATAACTGATTTGACTAATGAGTTAACTGATTTTGATTGGAGGAGAAATAAGACATGTGGATGAGGGAATATTAACCAATTAAATATTAAAATATTTAATTATGTGTGCAACATGGCGAGGTGGAAAGGTGAGGTGGAAAAGGTGATGTGGAATTTATGGAATTTTGGACTTTGGAATGAGGAATTTGGGATTAATTAAATAATTTAGGATTATTTAATATATGAGACATTTAGAAGAATTTAGGGATTTTATATAAATAAATTCATTTTTATTTAATTATAAGAGGGATGTGAATCATTTAAATAAATTAGAATATTTATTTAATTGATAGAAGAATAAGAATTAAAATAAATATTAAAATATTTATTTAATTTGACTTAGTCATTTTTAGGTGTATACTTTTTGCCCCTCTTTGATGCAATGTGTTTTATTACATTGTTTCAAAGAATAAAAACTTTCTACGATTGATACATGCCCCAGTTTGCCCCTAGCACAGGTTAATAATGCCAGGATGCCCCCTCGGGAGGTTGGACGGGAAGAATGTGACGACAGGATGACAGACAATCTCACGATGAGATTAGGTTGGAAGATAGGGTAGGGTGAAGAAAATGGATGACGCAGAGAAAAAGGTAGGTGAAAAATATGCCCCGGTTAAAACACCTCCAATTAGGGTTCAAGGCACTATAAATAGGAGTGTGGGGTCACATTCCTTATCATTTGCACACTTGTCTTGTTGGAGAGCTTATAGGAGATCAGAGCTTAGGAGCTAAGAAGAGTCAGTGACAATGCAGCAGGTTCCGATTGAGATACACCACTTCGAGAGGATCCGACGATTCAACCGTCCAGCAGTGTATGGTCCGCCAGTAAGTAAGCTTTCATTTTCAGTTTAGGTGCATTTATGATGGTCAAAAGTTTAGGTCAAACTTAGGTTACTTGAATGCGCAGCAGGAATGTTCCTACGCATTTACCTCACGATGCTACGCAAATGCCCCAATTCTACGTAATTGCAAGCAGAATCTACACAAATGATAGATTTGTGCAAATGAAGGGCAAACATGCGCATATGCAAAGTACTTCTACACATATGAATTTTTGTTGCACATTTGTTATGTTGCTGCACAAATGATCTTTAAAGTTGTGCAAATGTCGCCGGAATTTGCGCATTTGATTATTCCTGCGCAAATAAATGGGGATGTTGCGCATTCACCCTAAATTTGCGCAAATGCCCCGCATAATTGTGCATCCATTTAGGTGGCAAAATACTTAGGAATTTGATAAAGTCGGCATCGAAGTCAATGTTTGCCAACTGATAATTCATCACTGAGATTGATAAAATCTCAAGACAAATGATAGGATAGATATCCTGATAAAATAGCTAAGTATTTGATGCTTGATTGATAGATTTGTAGTTCAGTTGACTTTGTTTGATTAACGCTTGCTTGGCTAATTGTAGGAGGAGCTTAATGATGTCCTCATGTCATGGGAGTACTTTTTGATGACACAACTTTTGAGACCTTATTTGACAGAGATTGACCGTTTGGTACTGGGATCATTGAGTTTATCATATGTTTGTTTTATGCCAAAGATTTAGGCGAATCTAGGTATGCTGACTACACTGTCAGAGCTTTTCCATAGTGAGGATGGGACATTTCATCTTCCTATCAGGGAGATTACAGTCACATTGGAGGATGTCCATCGGATTCTGCACATTACGATAGATGAAGAACTCATTGAGTACGAGTCTCAAATAGGGGTTGGACTAGACGAGTGTCGAGAGGTTTTTGGCAATGACACCATTGAGGGGACATAGATTAGCTGGGCAGACATGGTCACCTATTATGAGTCGTTGCCATCGGTGGTTGCTGGGTTGATTGGAGGGATAGTGTGCCCTGATAGGAGATCACACGGGTTTGCAGTTGGATGGGGGAGGACTCTGGAGTGGATTGTTATAGAGGGGACTCATTTTTCTTGGGATCCTTGTCTACTTGCACACCTCTATCATGACTTGCATTTGTTTGTCTATGATGGAGCTACGAGAGCATGTAATGTCTCCATTTTTGTGAAGCAAAGATAACAATGAGACATGCTCTTTCTATTGGTGTATACTGCAGCTTATAACCTACTAGCATTCTACTGATGTAGTAGATTGCTTGCTCTTTTCCTTCATGGTTCTGTTGGGCTAGCAGAGCTCCTAGAGCTGTTGGTGTAGCTAAGATATAGAGTAGCAGTAGTTTGCCCTAAATCAGTGGCATCAAGACTGGTGGGTTCATTAGATACTCCTTTAGGTGCTAAAAAGCTTGCTCACATGAGTCATTCCATTTGAAAGGAATGTTTTTTGTGTAGAAGATGGCTAAATAGATGGCACTTATCTGCCAGTTGGGAGATGAACCTTCTGATTGACTGCAACTTTCCTTGCAGAGACCGCAACTGACTCAGATTCTTAGGTGGTGGCATTTCCATGATTTCTTTAACCTTGGTTGGGTCCACCTCTATTCCATTAGCTAATACGATGTATCCAAGGAGTTTTCCGGATGTTACTTCAAAAACACACTTTTTTGGATTTAACCGCACATTAAATTGCTCTAGACGTGTGAAAATCTTGTCCAAGACTTGTAGATGTTGTTTTCTGGTAATTGACTTGGCAAGGATATCATCTACATAATCTTCCATGATGGTGTACATCATGTCATGAAAGATAGTGGTCATGGCCCTTTGGTATGTTGCCCCCACATTTTTCAGTCCAAATGGCATGACGCACCAACAATAGGTACCCCATGGACATGTGAATGCAGTTTTGTGTTGATCTTCTGGCGCTATTTTGATTTGGTTATAGCTGGAAAATCCATCCATTAATGACAACATGGTATGACCTACAGTTAGATCGACAATGATGTTGATGTTGGGCAAAGGAAAGTCCTCCTTGGGACAAGCCTTGTTTAAATATTTGAAGTCATTACACAGTCTCACCCTTCCATCTAGTTTGGAAACCTGAACTATATTTGAAATCCACTCTGGATAATCGATTGGTCTAATGAAACCAACATCAGAGCAGCTTCTTCAGTTCATCCTTCACAAGGAGTGCAATGTGCAGATGCATTTTCCATAGTTTTTGTTTGACTAGTTTAGCACCCAGAGATAGTGACAAATGATGCATTATAAGGTTTGGATCCAGTCCTGGCATATCCACATATGACCAAGCAAAGTTAATCTATTTCCGCTTGAAGAATTCAGTGAATGCCAGCTTTTCTTGTGTAGATAAAGATTATGCCAGATGAATTATCCTTAGATTATCTTCTATTTCGATGCTGACAGGTTTTGTTGGTTCCATCAAAATGGAGGACCTTTCCTAATGTGTCAAATTGGGAAGAGTGTCAAGCCTTTCATCATTGGATGCATCTTTTATTTTTTTACTATTTTCACGATCCAACACTACCGCCGAGCAGTTTTCACCATTAGATCTATCTTTTATTTTCACATTTTTGTGATTGAAAGGCTTGGCACTCTCTCTAAAATACGCCTTGTCATTGAGTTCTATGGCGTAGCTAGTTTTGTGATCTCCTGCGAGTAGATGGTCTCTAAGTTCCAGATAATCTATGATGGCATCGTCATTTTGGAAAGTATCAAGTTCAAGAGGTTCATCTTGTAAATCCCAGTCTATGAGTTCAGGGTGCACCAAGGGTAATGGGTCATTGGGTTGATTGGTTTCAAGGGTAGATATGGTTAAGATGGAGTTGTTTAGGCTAGTGTAAGAATTTACAAAGTCTATGATGGTACTCTCCTCAAGTTGATCTGTCAAGTGTGACATCATTCCTTCCTCAGGAAACTCACTTTTAGTATTGTGCAGAATGGACTCTAGAGGTCTAGACCTAGATCTCTGTCCCTCATGTGTTGTGGAGCATATTGTTGAGCCACATCAACATCTTTTTCGTCACAAGATAGTTCGGAAAGACTATCCCATTCATATTCATTTGAGTTCGTGTCACTCCATTCTTGTAGTCATTGAATCTGCTCTACTAGGTTAGTAGAAGCAATGCCCCTTGCCTTTTTTTAATACTTTTCTTGGCTTTTGACCTTTTCTTTTCCTTTGTAGCCTAGCCCAGTAGTGTCTCAGGCTGCTAGAGAAGAAGGTTGGATTGGTTCGATGATACCTAATTTCCTTAATCCTATAGGACCATGACCGTCATATCCCATCCTTTACAAGATGGAGAACCCTTGGCCATATTGGTTAGTTTGCAATTGGGATGGAGGGTTTTATGGTTTTGGATTACTGTCTTCATCTTTGTAGAGCCATTAAGGAATGTCCTTCTCATAATTCTCATCGGATAGGCTTCCCCATTTTACAAAAGGGCCTTTAGTAGTCTCGACCGACTTGGGCTTGATCATGGATGCCTTTCCATAGGACTTAGGAGATATAGGTAGTTGTGCTAGGCAAAAGGATTGTGCAATGGTATACTCTCCATTGTCTTTGAGCTTGAGGTTAAGTTCAGATGTTTTGGATGTGGAAGGGAGTGAAGCTGGGTCAATACGGGATGAGGATGATGCAGAGGCATGGTTAGTGGGAATTACAACTTCAGGCTTGGATTGAAGGGAGTTGCAATATTGGAATGGATTGGAATCACCTTGAATGGTGATTTATTGGCCGTCATGGGGGAACTTGATACACTGGTGATAGGTGGATGGCATCGCCTTCATTGCATGTATCCAAGGTCTTCCAAGGAGAATATTATATGTGAGTTCCATGTTAGGCACTTAACACACTACATCTTTTACTACCAGTCCCACTCTAATTGGCAAAACAACAGTGCCCTTTGATGTTCTCTCCTCTTCATCGTAAGCCTTGATGGTAATTTTCTTTTTGGGATCAATGGCATTTTCAGAAAACCCCAACACAAGGATTAGCTTTAAGGTGCAAATATTTAAACCTGCTCCTTCATCTATTAGAACCCTTTTTATTTTATGCTTATGGATGAAGGCTTCAATGTGGAGGGATGTGTTGTGTGGTTGGGTGAGTGACATATCATCCTTTTCTGTGAATGAGAGGAAATGAGGTGTGGTTAGATGACCTACCATGGTCTGAAACTATTCTTCAGCTAAATTGGTTGGGACAGTAGTTTCTGAAAGAGCTTGTTCAAGGATGGCCTTATGAGACGGGGATAGACGCAAAAACTCCAAAATAGAAATGTGCACAGGTGTTTTGTGGAGTTGGTCCAGGACGTTGTATTGGTCAGATGTAGGAGATGGTTTGGATGGAGCTTCTTTAAGAGTAACCTTTCCATGACGAGTGGTCACATTACAATCAGGGCTTTTATTTATAGTGATCACATTGATATGTGAATCACTTTCAGAAATGTGGTTAACAACATAGTCATATGACACATTTGTATAGTTGGCATTGTTAGCCCCACTTTTGTTTTGATTTGAAGAACTTCCCTTCTCATAGTTGGGGACTGGATTCTTGAATACTAAATGATCATCATTAGAGGCATGACCATCAAGTGATATCTGTTTTTGATCCAGCAAGTCTTGAATGGTGTGCTTTAGCACCTAACAGTCGTTAGTTTTATGTCTTTTGTTTTAGTGATACTCGTAAAATTTAGAATCATTCCACCAAGCGGGTTTAACTTTTGGTTCATAATCACGCACCGATGGAAGTGTTATGAGGTTGCCCCCTATTAACTTCCTAAGGGCAGATTCAAGAGATTCTCCTAGTATTGTGAATTTTCTCCTAGGAGGAAAATTTGTAGATCTTTGCTCATTACTTGGAGGCTTGTTGGTTGGCGTATTGTTTTGTGGTTTTGATAGAGTGAAGATTGGTTGCTTTTGCACTACATTTTTAGCATCTACCACACCATCGTTTACAATGGGTTTGTTCTTGGTCCAAAATCACAGCTTGTCCATATTGTTGTTAGAACTAGGGGTGTCTTTGTATAGCTTTATTTGCCCCTTTGCTATCAAGGCTTTCTCGATGAGTATCCCCATTTCAATGACCTTACTAAAAGTAGTTGGACATTGTATTTGGATTTGATAGCTGAGTTCAGTGGATAGATTGTGCACAAACATTTCTATTTTTTGCTTCTCTGGTATGTGGTAGGGACACTTGCTTGCAAGTTGTCTCCATCTCTGTAGGAAAGAGGCAAAGGATTCTCCCCCTTTTTGCTTGTTATTACAAAGATCCAACATGGATATTTCATGTTCGATATTGTACGAGAAATGTGTGACAAATTTATCCACTAGCTCATCAAAAGTACAGATACCGAGAGGTAGGTGAGAGAACCACTCCATAGGTTTCCCTCCTAAACTTCTTGGGAATAGTCGCATAAGATAAGTTTCATTGTGTACAACTTCTAGACATGCAGCACTAAATTCCCTGATACGATCTCTTGGATCACCTTTTCCTCGATACTTGTTGAATTTAGGAACCTCAAACCTTGAGGGAAAAGGCATCATGATCAAAGATTTATCAAATGGATATGGTGATATATCTTCAAGTGAGTAGTGCTTCGTGGTTTTCCCACTTTGGATGTCTACCAATTGTTTTTGTAAGGCTTGGATTTGCGTTGTTAATATGTCTAAGGGATTAATTGTATCCTTACCCTTCTCCAAATTGGAAGTATTTTTGTCAGTTTTGGGAGCACCTTTGTCTAGTTTGGAACCATCTTTCGATGAATCAGCTTCATTGGAGGCATTGTTCTCTCTTAGATTTGAGAGATCAAAATCAGAGGGTAATTTGGCTCCTTGTTGAGCTAACATGAGAAAATACTTATGAGGATCTATGGCAACTACCCTATCCATAACCTTTCAGAATTTTGGGTCTTATAGTTGTTGAAGGATTTCCTCTTGACTAATCTCCTCATCATCAGAATTATGCCCACTATTGTGAAGGGAACCCATGTTTTGTTTTTATTTAGATTAAGATCTAGTTTGAACCATGCAATTTTTGAGGTGTGGTGGAATGTTCGATGTTTTTGGTGTGGTTGAGATGAAAATATTTTACTAAGGTTCGGATTTTTTATTTTCCGTTGTTCAAACAAATGTGCTCTTGAGCTAAAAGGTAGTCAAAGTAGGGAGAGTTGATCACCACTATTTGATATAGACTACTTTTATCAAAATCACATTAGTGTAGTTCTAAGGGAAGGATAATTTATCCTGTTTATGAAACTAACTAGATTTTTGCTTTGAAGTTGGAGAATCTTAATGACACCTTAGTGGGAATCTTGTTCTGTTCATTTGATATTTTTGATTTGGATGACTAGGTGAGTTATGGCAAGGTGAAATGTTTTGGTAAAATGGGTATGAAAATGGAATCCTATGGTTTTCTTGAGTTCTCAAATGAAATCTATGCAAAAATGAGTATCCTAAAATGAATTTGTTTTCTCCTCAGAATGTTGGGAAGTGCTCTCTATTTTGGATGCACAGTGTCAGATGCGCAGGACTGTACAACGAATGTGCAACTTTGTATGTGCAGAACTGCGTTGCAAATGCACAGGACTACGTTGTAAATGCACAGAAAGAGTATATGCACAGCAGCATTTTACAGATGCGCAATAGGATTGTCTAAAAGCGCATCAGGAGTAAATGTGTAGTAATGTTTGACAAATGTGCAACAAGATGGAGTGTATGTGCAGATCTGCAAAAGTTTTGTCCTTTTGTTTCAGATTTTCAATTTTGGTTTGTTGCATGATTTCCTAAGATGTTCAAAAGTTTGAAGTACTGTCTTTGATTCAAGTTATTGCCAGAAAACACAACAAGCAAGAGGTTGTCATGATTATTTGAAACAAGTTTATTTTTTTGATAAATGAAAAACAAGCAAGTACAATCCTACCGATGGCCAGGTCAATATTCGTCAAATTCCAACTTGGTTTTTACACCAGTCACTTCCATAAAGGCACACAGTTAGTAACTTGATAGCATTGGCTTCCCTCCACGGCACTCACTTCTCGCACATATCAAGTTACAATTCCTCTGAAGAGTTGAACTTTCTATCTCTACACTAGATGAGTGTATGGCGTTAGATGGCTTCAGAGGTCTAACTTCCTATGTCAACAAATAGGGGTTTTTGGCTTTCTAAGAACAAATGGCTTTTTAGTATGGACATTCATTCAGGCGGTTACACATGTGGCAATTCGCTCCGATAAGGAGGCTTCCTAGCCTGCAAAGGTTACACTCCACAGGGTTTTAGGGGAAATATTTGTCAGTGTAACACAACAGCACCCGTTGTTTGCAACTTTTGTCACAAACACAATTTATTTATGGTGACTTGGAAGTGGCTTGGCTTTAGCCCGCTATTGCTTAAGGTCGTCCCACTTGGAAGGAAGGAATTCCAAGGGCAGGCCTCTCTAAAGGTTACACATGCAAAATGATGATTTTGGCATTTTGGTCACCTAAGAAAGGGGAGAGCATAGTCCTCTCATCATTTTGAAAACATAGAGAACACTAGTTCTTTATCCCTCTAGTTAAAAATAAAGAAACTAAATGTGTTTAATCTATCAAGCACAGAAGTTTTTAACAAGATAGCAATAACTTGGAAAAGATTTTTGTTTATTTTAACCTTCTAACAAGTCTAGGTGTAGATTGTTGCTTGAAGAAATAAACAAGTGTTACTTTCCCTTATTAAGCTATGTGATAGATTGTAGTGCAAGATAGTAAAACATAAAGAAATTGTTCAGTTTTTAACCCCTAGGTTGGGACTAGATGCAAGTTGTGATGCAACAAAATGATTTACTTTCCTCCTAGTTATGTCTATGTGATGATTTACATGAACATATTAAGTTACTTTCCCCTAATTAGTTCTAGGTGGCTTAAGAATGCAGCTAAAATGACTAAGTCCAGCTCCTAACCCCTGCAAATGAAAGTTAGTACAGAAAATCTTTGTGAAACATTACAATTCTTCTGACAGCATTTAAATGTGCAGAAATAGAAGTGGATGCATACGACTGCTCAGTGTTTGCGCAAAAACACATATGCGTAGAACTAATTGATGAATGCGCAGGTCTATGCAATGGATGCGCAGGAACAGTGTATGTGCAGTATTTACATAAAAAGACGGTGTGGATATGCAAAACTATGGATGCGTAGCAAGAATCTATAAATGTGCAGGTCTAGAATGTGAATGTGCAGAATCAACCTGTTACGATAGTAGATTCACAAGAAAACTCAAATGAAGGTTAAAAAATGGGGCTAGGCCCCACAGTGGGCGTCAGAAATGTCAGTGGAAAATGTGAACAATAGTATTAAACAACTAAACATCCAATAACTCAATGGAAATTGATGTAAATATAAGTAAATGAAGAATATACCTTCGAAGACCGATTTACCTCTATGCTTCCATTGTCGCCATATCTCTTCTTGATCTTGATGGTAATGGAGCTCTCAGAAGTGTGTACTTCCTTGCTATTGAAGATGACAAGAGTAGAATGGTTGTAGGTGGACAATGCAATGGAGATCACACTACAATGCAATACTAATAGATGGATTGATGGAGACATGATTAGATGATTATTGTGATAATGGTGTTGTGTGAATGCAAATGGAGATAACTTTGCCAAAGGCACACTGGTAGGATTCATGCAGAGTAAGATTATGAATGCTTGAGTGGATGAAATGAGGGAATGAGGGTTCCTTTTGTAGACTCAAGAGAGGCCAAATCCAAGTGTCAATAGATCCATGACTGGAGGAATTATTTGTGATGTGTATGGTTAAGGAAGCTTGAGGGAATGTGCACGAATCAGAAGAGGACAAGTGTCCAAGCTCCTTTCATGAGTTATGGGAGTTAATAGAATAGATTGAGGAGTTAACTAAATAGACTAGCTAGTTAAGTGAATTTATTAATTAGATAACTGATTTGACTAATGAGTTAACTGATTTTGATTGGAGGAGAAATATGACATGTGGGTGAGGGAATATTAGCTAATTAAATATTAAAATATTTAATTATGTGTGCAACATGGTGAGGTGGATAGGTGAGGTGGAAAAGGTGATGTGGAATTTATGGAATTTTGGACTTTGGCATAGAGGAATTTGGGATTAATTAAATAATTTAGGATTATTTAATTATATGAGACATTAGAAGAATTTAGGGATTTTAATTAAATAAATTGATTTTTATTTAATTATAAGAGGGATGTGAATCATTTAAATAAATTAGAATATTTATTTAATTGATAGAAGAATAAGAATTAAAATAAATAATTTGACTTAGCCATTTTTAGGTGTATAAAAGATAAATGAGTGGAAAGTGGAAGTCAAAGTGGTTATCTAGTAGATGGTAAATGCAAGGGTACTACACATGGCACCTATAAATAGGTTTTCATCATGGTACTTATCCAATGCGCCACCGAAGTGGTTTTCCCCAGAGGATAGATTATTTCTCTTTACTATTTTCATTTTTTTTTTTTTTAAATTATTTTTTATGTACAATTGGAATTCCCACTAGTTAGGCATAGAACCTCTTGAGGTGAAGGTAATCCTATGAATCCTCATTATGCTATAGGTATTAATTATTTGTTAATATTTTCCAAGGGGTTGAGGTTTATTGGTTGAAACATTGGGTTCTTGTTGAGGAGACCCAAGTTCAAATCCCCATAGGGACATCTAATGTGGAATTCTAAGTTGTGACTCTTGGTCTTCCATAGTTGGATTCTAATGTGGATGTGTTCAAACTACTAACTGTTCATGCTTGGGGATGAGGGACCCCGTATTGTGGCCTCACCAATTCATAGCTCCAGTAAAAAAAAGCATTCACTGATTAAAAAAAATTATTTGTTAATATTATATTGGGTGCATATGCTTTGTAAGTTGCCCATGTGGTAAATAAGAATAAAAGTATTTATCCCACATGCATCGAATAGTAGTAAGTACCTTTAGTAAGACCCTTATATTGTAATAACTTCTCAAGTGGAATTTATCTTGGATATTTGTAATTGGAGTGTATGTTAGATTGGGACATTGCCCTCTTGAAGTGGCACTATGAAGATAATATAAAGCATTCTATTGCTATCTTTACTGTGTATATCAATATGCATTGTTTTTATTTATCTTATTAGGTTCCTTACATGAACACTTAACTGGATTTAATATTTCACTAATTCTAGGAAATCTTCCTCAAAGGTTTACTCTCCTCGAAGACACTCTGTATGTGAAAGACATGTTATACTTTGGCTTAAACAAGGTCATAATTTGTTATAACACACTCTTTGAGACACATGAAGATTATTAGGGCCCACATGAAATGTGGTATTCTCATGTTACCTTCTATTGAAGATTTCATATATGTAACCAAAAGTGACTAAGGATAATTTATGTTTTGGTATCTAGATAAAAAAGGGATCAATAATTGGTTGATCCCACAATAGTGTGTGCCACTTGTGGTATATACTGAATTTTTCCTTATTTATCACATATTTTTTTAAATAATGGTTTAAGCCTAGAGGGGTTCCATATAAGGGGGTTTGATTGAAGGGTGCTAGATCAAACCTCCTTAGATATGACCTCCTTAAGCTTAAATCAAACACCTGATGGAGCCTCCTCCACACCTATCAAAATACCAACAAAACCAATAATTTTACTTCACCTTTTGGGAGATCAAATGAAATTATTTGGAAATGTCATTTTGTATTATGTATTATGTAGTATTAGATTTACAAAAATTATAATATGTATTATGTTTTCTTTAATATTTTTTTTTTAAAAATTATAATGAATATAGGTCCATTACGAAATAATAACATATTAAAATATGTTTTAGTCCCATTTCTTTGTGGAGCACTTAAGATAGAATTTAAAAGGGGAAAGAAGCTTCAAAGTGAGTTTAGACCTAAAGTCACATCTAAACTAATTAATCCCTTATAATGCTAGTAGCATTTATGCCTTGTATGCTATTCAATTTATATGTTGTATTGAGTGTTTTGACAGTGTATTGTGAGATTTATGTTATAATTCATTGCATTGAACTTTTTTATGAGGCCTTGTTGTACCATCAATGTATTTTAATTGTGTACTATAGCTACTTTTGTTGTGATGTTTTCTATGACCATCAATGTGTTCTTGATGAGGTTTTATATTGGCATTGAGATTTCCAACTATGTATTATGAGATACATATGTTGTGCGTTTATATATTTAGATTATTAAAATGTTTTAGCTTCACTATTTTCACTATATTTGGTGTAGGTGAGATCATTACATTTGATTCATCATTATGAATTATTTTCAATATTGTTCCTTGAATCATGCTAGTCATAGATGATTTACAGTAAGAAGCGATGATTTAATATCATGTTGGGTGGTTTATGTCACTTTGACTATTATTATGTGGAGTTGGTACGCCCAATGTTTGATTTGAGTGTGTAGGTATAGGATTTCTCTAAATGTTGGATATATTCGCGATGGTCATTTTGGGGTAAAACATGTGTTAACCTCTAACTCACTCAAGTTGAGTGTGAGATGAGTTTTGTGAATCCCTATGTAACCCCATATCTGAATCAATGGTGATTCTAGAATATGCATGTTGTGCAAACCCATAAAGAGTGTGTGAGTCTTTTGTGTATGGCTACTTTATATTATTTTATTGCATTTAAATTTATTTCAAAATGCATGCTTGTTGCATTTGCAAAAATATTTAAATGCTTAAGTCAAAAAATAATATTTGCACTTTGGTAAAAAATGGTTATTGCATATTTATTTTTAGTGGAAGGGGATTAAAGTGAACCATTGTTCTTTAGAAATAAAATATTAGCTTATAGGAAATTATGAATTGCATTATAGTGGAAACTTAATTCAATTGCCTTGGTTATAGGGAAATATTAAATTAATTGCATAAGTATAGTCTTATTGAATTATTTCCTTGAAAAATATCAATGTAAGTTAATTGTAAATTGTATTTGCCTTATTGAATCATTTGTATTGATCTAGTTATATTAGAAAATGTTATTTTTGTGTAAGTAATTTTAAAATAACAAAATAGAGGAATAAGTATACAATGAAAAAATAAAGGTTTATTTTGATTCACTTTATATTTTTGGAAACTTACCCATCCCAGCCCCCCTCTCTTCTCCTCTTTTGAAAATGGATGTAAACTAGAGATGCTTGGATTTAGATTGTGCTTGGGAATGGAATGGATGGAGGATTGTATTTCTTGGTTTATTATTGAAGGTGTATTCCTAAGAAAAACCTCTCTTCTCTATTGTTTCAAATTGAATTGGAAAGGTATTTTCCTTGTGACTTATAATTGAAAGGTTTCTTATTCATTGTCATGCCATATTAGGTGGAGATATATGGCTTCTCCTTATAGTAATGATTTATTATATTTATTTTCATCTTTTTAGGCATTGTTTTAAATTTGAAAAATGTAAGAATAGAGCCAAGATTATCGCAAAATTTTCTTAAATATTCCTAAAAAAATGTGAATAGGAAAGAACGTTGTTGTGCATTTACTACAATATAGAGGATAATTAAAATTTGAGAATTTTGTGTAATATAGGATACATTTTTTGAAGGTTCATGATGATGTAATCAACATTGAATTTGGGGATTTTTATGGGTTTTCCTACCTTTTAAAAATGAAAATTGAAAATTAAAACTATGTTTGACATTTTTATTTTGTGAGATGAATAGTCTCCTTAATATATTGTGATTTTGCATCATTGATCAATGTGCCATGACTTTTTGCATTGATTTTCATGCCAAGCCAAAATTGTAATTTAGGCCATTGGGCACTTAGGACTAAGGTACAAAGTAGGAAAGGAGTGGCCTCTCACCACTTTCTTGGATTTTAAAGGCATTCATGGATAGAGATAGTTGATATTTTAACCAATTAATAACATAAACACATTGGGGTTAAATAAAACATTTGATTAAATAAGATAATTACACCATGCATTGAATACTTCACAAGGATTTGGACTTGGATGTAGAGGACATGCCACAACTCTTGGAATTTCATGAATGTTGTTGAGTAACCTCATACGAGGTATGATTTCCTTCTCAACATCATATATAGTTGTTGTGCTAGTGTATTGACAGTCCTTGGCTTACTTCTAGGATCCTCATCCTATCTTATTAGTGGATTTAGTAGCTGACATGTGTTGAGACCCCTACATGTATGTTGGTGACATGTATGTTGTTGGTATTTATTCATATGTGTTAAATTACATGCAATGATGGTGTGGAAACCTTTGTGAATGCATATTGGATTCTTTTTTTATTTTGAATTATGTGCATTAAAGGTGTGAGGAACCCTTATACATGAATGTTTTTTGGTATCCTCTTTATACTCCTATTGGCATGAGTTTTGCTACATATACTATTGTATGTATTCATTATTATGGGTTGCTACATGTGTTGTTGTATGTATTGATTGACATGAGTTTTTCCATGTACTCCTTATTTGTGTGAGTGTGATTAATACCCAATTCGACTATCTCCTAAGACAATGAGGTGGGATTGAGGGTTCCACATGATTGGGTGGTGCTAAACCATTGTTGGGGTAGACAAACTTGGAGGATGCTCATTTGATAGCATGTTGGACTCACATGGTATTAGATGCTTCTTGTGTCTCTTCTTTGTTATATTTTTTTGTAAACATTGTAAACTAGGTCCTTAAGACCATCATACTAAGAGCATAGTTGTACATATTATTTCCTCTTATGCTAGTTATGATACATCCATGTTTGGGATGAGCCCCTTCAATTGTAATAATTATTTGATATTGTTTTGGATGTTTTCACACCTTATCTTGTGAGATTGTTAGTATGATTTATTATGTCAAAATCATGTTATAACAGCATGTTTGTGTTACACATATGGTTCCTAAGGTTGTCATTAATGTCAACACTATCACAAGGTTGTTGTTGATGTCAACACTATCATGGATGTGTGATGGTGTTCATGGTTGGATTTCATGTCCTATCCTATAGAGAAGATATAGTTCATGGTTGGATGTCATGTTGAATATAATGAGGTTACTAAAGTTCATGGTTGGATGTCATGTCCTATCTTGAAGGATATTGTATGATCTCTCCTATTGTTCTTAAGAATGCATGTGTTGATACAAAGAAGGTTTGGCCTCTAAAAATTGGTGAAAGTTTCTACTACAGGATGACTTCCTCTAAAGATTGTCTAGGAGATTGCTCTGCATTCCTCTACATTTGCAATTATGAATATGTGGTTCTAGAACTATGTTCAGGGTGCTATGTAGGTGATAATTCCAAGTTTTCAGATCATTTGCCCTTCCACTGTGAAAGTTATGCATGATAGAGTACTGACATGTGTTCTAGTAGAGTAAGGTTGTGTTGAAGGCATCTTGGAATGTTCTGCATTCCTCTGGCTATGAATGTTTGTCTTTGTGGTTTTGTGGACATGTTTATGGATGTACATTACATGCTTTCTTGGAGTTTCAAGTTTCTTGGTGATCCACAAGCTCAGTTTTTAAATGACAGTGTTGGTCTCTTACAATGATTTAACAACTGAGCTCTTAAAACTGTAACTCAGAGATTGGACATCTAAACTGAGTAGCTGTCTTAATCACTATGGAGATGCATTTCACTTGTCAACCCAGGGACGTGAACTTGAAATGGGTTAGCATGATATGTGCACTAAGAACTTCCAAAGTAGCCATGTTCATTCTATAGCTAAGAAAGACATAATGCTAAAGATAAACTACTAGAAAGGAAATAACATGAATGCTGAACATTTACCAATAACTATTTTGGAATCAAGTACATGACAGAAAGTAAAAGTTTGGGCAAACAAATAGGAAACTACTATGTCTTCTTTGGCTGTAGGAACAGACATAGAATAGAATTCTAGTGGCTGCAGGAACATTCAATGCCAGATTTAACTAAATGCTTAATAGAAAATGTAACTAAACTAGAGGGTGGAATTCTCACCAAGTGGGCCCCTTTGGATGAGTATTCCCTAATACAAATGTAAACTCAGAAATGTAGAATTACAACTTTATTTTATTCATTCAAAAAGATGAGTACAACTGAACATTATAACTGTATTACCGAAAACTGGATAATGCAAGTACAATATCTGAATAATCAACAACTCCCACAGAAGGAGTATCAGAGTCTTATTTATAGAAGAAAGACTACAAAACTAACTAACTAGCAGGGTGGTCAACTCCAACAGAATAGGAGGACAACACATTATGAAAACATAGAAAGTGGAAAGGAGGTTATGCATGCAGGGGAATCAGGTCAAGCGAGTTGCTTTAATGCAGATTTAGAATAAGAATAACTCCTAAATTCGCTCAGAAGGTATTTAAGATTAGTTACAAAGCGGTTGCCTTCCCTCCATTTGACATTTGAACGATCATGTTTGACTTTTATGGTAAGCAACCAACCAGCAGAATCTTCCTCACTTTATGGATGTCGAGTATGTCTGCATAACAATATTAGTACACACAATAATTACACATCTATAACTACCTAGGAGTAACATTCATTAACCGTATGTAAAATTAACATAGATAGTTCAAATAATATGTCTTTGCCATAAAAGGATATAAGAAATGACCTATGGTCAACAAGTTATAGCTTTGGGGTAATGACATAAAAAGATCAGGATTAAAGTACCAAAGTCCAAGATAACTACAGCAAATGGATAATAAATTTTAACAAAATTAAGTCATAAACTAGACTCATCACTCTCCCCAACCTAAAACTTTGCTGGTCCTCTAGCAGAGGAAGGGTTGTTCTTTTGTTTGGTTAATGCTCTGAAGTTAGCAACTGTCAGTCTAATATCAGTCTCTCTGGTGCGTGAGGTAGGATCCCAATAGAACCCTTGCTGCCTATCCAACCTACTCCATCTTTGTCGCTCTTTAGCAATATCATACTGGTAAAATCTATAATTTGGCACTGACCACAATAGGATAGGTGGTTGAAAGATTAAGGGAAGCCATAATTGTCTCTTTGTCCTTTCAATCTGAATATATCTGTCCACTCTTTTACATGTTGCAGCATAATTCTGCAGAGAGTGAGGCTCTGCTTGTTTTAGCTCATCAGATAAACCATTCCACCTTTGTGTCAAATGTCCTTTCACAGAGTCTCCAACAGTGTGTGCCATCTTCTCATATTCTCTGTAAGCTGCTTCTCTTTCAGGCAGGATTTTGTTACCATAACTTGGCCTATAAAGGATTCTATGCCAATCATTGAAAATGCTTCCTGGATTTCCAGATTCAGCTCTAACAGGCAATGGAGTGTTGAATTCTAATTGCTTATAAGCCCTGAACTATTGTCCCCAACTAATTTCATTTTGCATCTAGGACATAAATGCCCTCAACTAAACATCCCCAACATACAACAAGGGGTTCCACTCATGGTCTTGCGACATAGCAAAATTATGTAAATAAAATTTACACAACAAATTCTTTATTTCTAAAGGAGCAATCCTATAAGCATTGAAAAATTCAAGAGGAGATTCAATGGAAGGGTTTAAACCAGAAACAATCCTTGCTAACTTAAAAGAGAGGTACCTTTTCTTTAAATGTAGAGCATAGACTCTTAGGGGAGTCCTGCATTCTAATACCTGAGGCACCAATGATGCCATACTATCCACTCTCTCTTTTAAAGTTACAATTTCTATATTCTTTTCTTTAATCTCTTCATCCTTCTTTTGAATTTCATTCTTCAATCTACATTTTTCCATCTTCCATTCCTTTTCTCTCCTCTGTATTTCATTCCACAGATTCGTGGCTATCATGTGCATTAAAAAATTAGGAGGTCTATGTATGCCTACCAAAGGCTTTCCTGGCATAGATGGTAGATCTTCATGTAGCATAGGCTGCAGGGTTTCTGATTGCTTAGCCAATTCTGGCTGTAGGGTGTCTTGCTACAGGAACTCCTATTTATCTTCATGTTCCTATCTCTCAATATGCTCAGCAACAACAGCAAGGTCTGCCAGAGTTACATCTATTGCTTCCTCAATTATGTCTTTTTCTACATCATTCTCATGCCCCATTGGGGCCTCTGTATCTTCAGTTGTCATTTCATCAACCCTAGGGCTTGTTTGCATAGATGCACCGGAGGCAGGCTCAACAGGTCTTGATTTACTAGAAGGGCTCTCATGTTGCTCTTTGGATGCAGGAAGAACAGTGTCATCTTTTCTTTTCCTAGAGTGCAGCACCTTCCTTTCTGCAGTTTTCTTTTTGGTTTTTCCCTTCTTTATTTCTGCCCTTCTCCTCTGTGCCCTAGTTTGAATTAAATTGCTAAGAGGAATATCCTCATTGTCAGAATCTGAAGAATTTTCTTTGTCTGCATGCTCTACTTTAGAAGAGCTAATCTCAATAGCTTGTTTTGCTGTAGGAGGGTTTGCATTGGAAGTTGAAGTTCCCAGAGTAGCTTCAACAGAACATACCCTTCTCCTAGTTCTATGATGTTGCGGCACAACCACAAGTTGCAAATGACTAGGTCTTATTTGATCAATATTTAGAAATTCCTCCCAAGTCATATCGGATACATCATGCAGAGACTTCTCAACAAGCAATTTGATTAAACAGTGGTGAGAAATAGAATTAGGCCTACCTTTTTGGGTTTCAGCGGCCATAATCGAGAGAAGGTGGTAAAGCACATTTAGCACGTTCATTCTTCTTCCATGTCTCATATGATCCAACAATTTGAAATGCACAGAGTGAAGGTTTGATAGCCGACCTTCACAAGTAATGTACTTCACCACATGGATAGCTACCTATTTCCACAATTCAGGCAAAGAGGTCCTTTTGGCTCCCTACTTGTCTATAGTCAATGGTGGATCACTAGGTTCTATAAACTCGGCCCTAGCTAACCTGGAATCTCTGGGAATAGGGTATTCTTCGCCATCAATAGGTAGACCTGTAACTTCTACAATTCTCTCCTCAGTGACCAACACCTCCAATCCTCTTACCATGGCTTTACCATCAGACAATGTCTGAGCAAATTCTTGCACAATATTTTCATCAAAACCATTTAACTTCAAGAAATAGTCCATCCATCCACAATTTCTAAATTCAGCTTGGCTAAGTGCATCCTACAATAATAATCATGAACTGTGGGTTCATTATGAATTAATCCTCCTCCCATAACTTAGTTTCTTGAAAACAATCACACTGCAAAGTTTTTTTTCTTTGTAAAAAGTTTGAAAACTAGCTTCACCTTCCTGCAATCTTGTTAAATTTTCAATAACTCATGCTATCTACATTTTCCTTTACGACTTCTTTTCTTGGGAATGCAAGAGAAGGGTGGTATAGGCATTAATGAATGATCGATGAAGGTTGTCATCTCACACTTGCGAGCCATCACCTCACTCAAGATTCAAATCATTCAAATTCAAAACTTTACTGACATTTAGGCATAAAACATATGGATGGACTAACATGTGGACATCATATTGACACTCCCTCCCCAACCATAATTTAGGCATGTGTCCACACATGTGGATTTGATGCGTGACAGGACAAGTAAGGGAATAATGACATGCTACAAGAAATATCAATATTAATGTACAATAATTAAATGAATGAACCACAAGATAATTAAGAGAGAATTATTAAAGTGTGCATACCTTTATTTGTGGAAGATTGGTTGCAAAAATCATGGAGAAAGTAATGGGTAATGCTTAAGAATTTGTTGAGCAATGAATGAAGGTGGAGTGGGCTAAAGCAAGATGGGATGAAGTGTAATCAATACACATGATGGAAGAGAGAAGAATGGATATGGGTGGGTGGATGGGCGAAGAAGTGAAAGAGTGGACTCCCACGAATGTGGAAATCTTTATTATGACAAGTTCTGTACCTTGGTTAGCCAGAAGGAGGGACACTAAGTCCACTACCTTTGGCTGCAAGAAGTTTTGGAGCCGCATGTTGAGTGAATTGCTGCAGGAAGTCTTCTTTGGAGGCTGGCTTGTGATATAACCTGAGTCGATGACCATTGACTAATAGTTTAAATTTGATAGGGTCAATAGTAGTAAGCTGAACAGCACCATTGGAAAACACTTCAGCAACCTCATATGGTCCTAACCACCTTGTCTGTAATTTTCGTGCATTCTCCTAATACCTTGAGTCATAAAGCAAAGCCCAATCACCAGGCTGGAATTTCTTATATTTAATGTATTTGTCATGCCACCTGATTCTCTAATTCTGCACCACTTTTGTATGATGTAAAGCTCCTTTTCTCATCTCATCCAAAGCATTGAGCTGCATGATTCTTTCTATTTGTGCCTTAGATAGATCCATCCCCAAGTCAAGTGCAGTCCGAAGAGTTCTATGTTCAAATTCAATAGGCATCATGGTTGTTTTGCCATAAAGTAACTCAAAAGGAGTAAAACTAGTAGTTGTTTTCCAGGTTGTCCTATAGGCCCAGACAGCTTCTGGCAACCTATTTGCCCAATCCTCCCTATGGATAGCCACAGTTTTGGTCAAGATGGCTTCTATTTCTCTATTAGTCATTTCAACTTGGCCATTAGCCTTGGGGTGATAAGGAGTAGACCTCTTGTGTCTTATGTTGTATTCCTAAACTAGTGCTGCAACTAGAGTTGAGGTGAATTGAGCTCCTTGATCAGTCACTAATTCTCTGGGAACTCCATACCGTGTAAAGATTTCCTCATAGAGAAATTATGCAACCTTACTGTCTCTTGCATGCTTCATGGCTTTAACTTCTACCCACTTAGTTACATAGTTAGTGCATACTAAGATATAGGATTTACCATTAGATGGAGGATCAATAGGTCCCACAAAATCTAATCCCCATTTATCAAATGGAGTAATCACAAGCTAAGGATAAAGGGGCATCTCACAAGATTTTGTTGGCTGTCCCATCCTTTGACAACTATCGCATTTCTTTGTATATCTTGCTGCATCCTTATATAGTGTAGGCCAATAATAACTTGCATTCAAAATCTTCATTGCAGTTTGCTTTGTTACAAAATGTCCTCCACAAGGTTCATTGTGACAGGCATGCAAAATGTCATATGTTTCATCTTCTCTCACACATCTCCTCATGACATTGTCTGGTCCAGTATAGAACAAACATCCAGCAATCCATGAAAAAGGAAAAGATTTTTCAATTAGTACCTTTCTTTCCTTAGGAGAGAAGTGAGGAGGGACTCTTCCTGTGACTAGGTAATTGGCAGTGTCAACATACCAAGGTGTTTGCATAGTGAGTGAAAACAAATGTTCATCAGGAAAAGAGTCATCAATGACCTAGTTATCTTCTGATGTAGTCATTCTTGAAAGAAAGTCTGCAACCACATTGGCCTTTCCTGGCTTATCCACAATAGTGATGTCAAATTCCTACATTAACAACACTCATCTTGCTAATCGACCAGATATGAGAGGTTTGTTCATGAGATACCTAATGGCTGCATGATCTGTGTGCACAAAGATTTGATAACCAGTTATGTAGTGCCTAAATTTATTAAGTGCATAGATGACTGCTAACATTTCCTTCTCTATCACTGTATAGTTGAATTCAGCACCCTGTAAATTTTTGCTTACAAAATAAATAGCATGCTCAATGACTCCTTCTTTCTGGCCTAAAACTGCTCCTATGGCATAATCTGATGCATCAGTATGAATATGGAAAGGAAGTTCCCAATTGGGGCCTTTAAGTATAGGAGCATGGGTTAAGGCTACCTTTAAATCAGAAAATGCTTTATCATAGTCTTCATTACACTGAAATTCAGCATCCTTTGTAAGAAGAGTATATAATGGGGATGCCATTTTGCTGAAATCTTTGATGAAGCGTCTGTAATACCCTGCATGACCCAAGAAACTCCTGACATCCTTTTGCTTTGTAGGAATGGGCAGATTGATGATTACTTCAATCTTTGCTAGGTCTACCTGTATTCCTTTTGGAGAAATGTAGTGACCAAGTACTACACCTTCCTACACCATCATGAAGCACTTTACACTGTTTAATGATAGGCTCACATCTTTCCAACACCTTGCCTAAGTTTGCTAATGCTTCTTCAAAAGTAGCACCATAAGTAGTGAAATCATCCATATAGATTTCCATACAATCATGTGATATATCAGAAAATATGCTAATGACTTCTCTTTGGAAAGTTGCAGGTGCATTGCATAAGCCAAATGGAAGCACTAAGTAGGCATATGTCCCCCAAGGACAGGTAAATGTTGTTTTCTCTTGATTTTCAGGTGCAATCTGAATCTGATTGTAACTGCTGAATCCATCCAAAAAGCAAAAGTACTGCTTTCCTACAAGTGAGTCCAATACTTGGTCTATGAAAGGAAGGGGAAAATGATCCTTTTTGGTGGTAGAATTTAATTCTCTATAATCAATACATACTCTCCATTTTCCTCCCTTCTTGGGCACAAGAACCAGAGGGGACACCCATTGGCTATCTGAGATTGGGTAGATAAATCCTGCATCTAATAGCTTCTGCAATTCCTCTTTGACAATTTCGCTTAGTGCAGGGTTGATTCTCCTTTGTGGTAGTCTTACTGGTGTACAATCTTCCTTTATGTAAGTCCTATGGGTGCATAATGTAGGATCCAATCCTTTCATATCATGATAATCCCATGCAAAAGAATTTTTATGTTTCTTTAGCAAATTTGCCAAGGACAACTATTGTGCTTGAGTCAAATTGCTATTAATATTGAGATATCTTTCTTCTAAAATTTCCACTTGAGTTGTGAAGTCAACCATAGTTATCTCATTAATGCTAGGTACCTTAATATCTTGTGGAAGCATTGTATGTAACATACCTGATGTTGCAGGAAAAATTGGAACAAGCATCCTCGCTGGATCAGCAGAATGAGAGGATGATGCTTCCTCCACTTCACAAAGATTTTGGATTATATTAGACAACCCCTCCTCTTCTTGAAGCTGCAAGAAAGAATTTTTGTTTATCATCATAAGCTATTCCACAAAGTTAGTTTCCTCTGCCTCTTCATCAATATGAGGCCAAACAGGATTATCCATATCATGAGATGGTTGTGCAGGTGGATAAAGAACAAGTGTTTTAGTGCTTCTCCCATCAGAGATGGTCATGTCTCCTGACCGGCACCCAATATAAGCATCTATTGTGGCTAACCATGGCCTTCCCAAAATGATGGGGTATCCTCCCAATGTAGCTTTAGGAGAAAGTATCATGAAATCAGCTAGATATTCCCATGAATCTAGGGATACCACAAGATCCTCAACTATCCCATCGGGTTTAACAGTAGAGCTATCAGCAAGCTGCAAGATAGTAGGGGTTGGTCGCATAGTTGCAACATTCAGTTGCTACAGGATATCCTTTGTCATTACATTTATGGCTGCTCCAAGATCAATCAAAGCATTTCTGATTTGGATTCCATTTATGACAACTCCTACCACAGGACTTCCTAGATCATTATATTTAGGAACAGTCACTTTTCCAAGCATGATGTTAGCCAACTATCCCACCACCATAACCATAGTGGGGTCTTTCCTTTTTCTGCCTGGCTTCTTAAGGCATGCTTCTTTGATTGCTTTGCCATATATAGGAACATATTTTATGGCTTGAAATAGAGGAACCTTGACACATACATGTTTCAACTTCTCTAGAATATCAAAGGTGGGTTCCTCTTCTACTACCTTTTGTTTCATAGTTTCTAACCTTTGTGGAAATGGTGGTTCTTGGGGAGTCTGTTTGACTGCCATTGGTTCAAGATTTTTAGGTATATCTAATTGAATGGGGGTTTTGTTCAGAAAGCTCAGTAATGACAGGTCTTGAAGGAGCTGCCAAGGTAGTTCCTGAACGCAGATGTATATCACTTACATTCACAACATATGCAGGGAATTGATTTGGATCAGTAGAATATAATGGTTGTTGCTATGGTCTATTATTTGGGTTAGGTGAGGGTTGAGCTGGTATCTGAGTAGGTTTAGGTGTATTTGAATTGGAGCTAGCAGGTGGAGGCATTATAGCAGGTTGTTGGGGCTGAGGTGACTACATGTAATTAGTGGTCTGATTTGGCCATTGTTGTCCTCCTCTCCATTGAGATGTTTGCTGCCAATTTCCTGGAGGTGACTGCCAATTCTTCGGAGGCTGCTGCCACTGGGGTGCAGGGTTTTGGTAATTTAGCCAAGCATTTTGAGGGTTGTTTTAAGGTTGAGGTGGATATCCTCCATAACTAGATGGAAATGGCTATTGCCATTGGTTACCAGATGCATAAGTATTAAAATGTGAACCAACATATGATAATGGATCTGGTGACATACCTTGTCTTGGAGCCCATGTCCTCCTTTATGCAACATAGAAGACTTGATCCTCTTCAACTTGTATTGGATTGAACTCAGGTGGAATCTGCTTGCTATCAATGTTAGCTACCAACTTGCATCTGTAGTCCCTCTTCTTTTGTCTTCAATGAGGACAATATTCTGCCAACATTGCCTCAGCCTCTTCATGCTTCTTCTTTGCTTGGAGTGTGTCCAACTGGGTGGCCATATTATTTATAATATCTTGCTTAAAATCAGATAGCAAGTGGCTTATCTCCATCATTGAAATTCCATTGGTAGAGGTTTTTCTCGTAAGGGATGATAACCTCTTCCTTTCTTCATGGTTACTTTGGAATAATTCTGGCACAACTTCTTAATATCATCCCAAGACACTTGGGTAATATCTCCTCCTCCCATTAAATCCAAGGCATCTGTGCAATGCTCACTTATTCCCCTAAGGAAGAGTAGTTTCTGAGAATCCTCAATGAGTGCATGATGGGGAGACTTTTGTAAACAAAACAGGAACCTTGAGATGTAATCCTCCAAACTTTCATCTTCTTTCTGCTGCATTCTGAAAACATCATTTCCTCTCATATCCCCACTCCTACAGTAGTCTTTATATTTCTCAAGAAATTTATCTTTCATTTCTTCCTAGGTATTGAAAACATCACTACCTAGACTCATAAACCACCTTAATGCAACCTCCTTCATGGTAGTAGGAAACAACTTAAGTTTATGAGAATCAGTAGTGTAGTCATAGCTTCTGCAAAGGATATCAAATTCAAACAAGAAGGTGTATGGGTTCTCTGTTGCAAGTCCATAGAACTTGGGGAGAGCTGAAGCAGGTATGTTCTTGAGATTATCTACTTCATTTTGGAGAGCAATCGGAAATGGAAATGTTGGTTGATTAGGTACATTTTGGGCAGCCATGACTACTTGTCCTACTATCAAGGCAAATGGATTTTCAACTAGATTTGGGGTATGTTGTTCTTCAGAGGAGATTTCAGAGCTATTCAAATTAGGGAATGCATCAAGGAAAGGATTCACTTATGCTTCTTCTGCTGGGTGAGTTAAATCATTAGGAAGGAATCTCCCTAAAACATCTCTTCTCCTACCTCTATGCATGCAATATACTCAGTATCAACCACTTCTCACACAAAAAAAATATTGATGGGTTGTAGATGGTTTCTTCCTAACTAAAACACATTTTAAGGAGAAATTGTAAGGAATAATACTAAAGATGACTCCAAAGATCTTCTTAGTTTGACACCATCCCCGGCAACGGCACCAAAAATGTTGGTCTCTTACAATGATTTAACAACTGAGCTCTTAAAACTGTAACTCAGAGATTGGACATCTAAACTGAGTAGCTATCTTAATCACTATGGAGATGCATTTCACTTGTCAACCTGGGATGTGAACTTGAAATGGGTCAGCACGATATGTGCACTAAGAACTTCCAAAGTAGCCATGTTCATTCTATAGCTAAGAAAGACATAATGCTGAAGATAAACTGCTAGAAAGGAAATAACAGGAATGCTGAACATTAACCAACAGCTATTCTGGAATCAAGTACATGATAGAAAGTAAAAGTCTGGGCAAACAAACAGGAAACTACTCTGTCTGCTTTGGCTGCAGGAATAGACACAGAATAGAATTCTAGTGGCTATAGGAACATTCAATGCCAAATTTAACTAAATGCTTAACAGAAAATGTAACTAAACTAGAGGGTGGAATTCTCACCAAGTGGGCCCCCTTGGATGAGTATTCCCTAAGACAAATGTAAACTCAAAAATGTAGAATTACAACTTTATTTTATTCATTCGAAAAGATGAGTACAACTGAACATTATAACTATATTACCGAAAACTGGATAATGCAAGTACAATATCTGAATAATCAATAACTCCCACAGAAGGAGTATCAGAGTCTTATTTATAGAAGAAAGACTACAAAACTAACTAACTAGCAAGGCGGTCAACTCCAACAGAATAGGAGGATGCCACATTATGGAAAACATAGAAAGTGGAAAGGAGGTTACACATGCAGGGGAATCTGGTCAAGCGAGTTGTTTTAATGCAGATTTAGCATAACAATAACTCCTAAATTCGTTCAACAGGTATTTAAGATTAGTTACAAAGCGGTTGCCTTCCCCCCATTTGACATTTGAATGATCATCATGTTTGACTTTTATGGTAAGCGACCAACCAGCAAAATCTTCCTCACTTTATGGATGTCGAGTATCTCTGCATAACAATATTAGTACACACAATAATTGCACATCTGTAACTACCTAGGAGTAACATTCATTAACCATATGTAAAATTAACATAGATAGTTCAAATAGCATGTCTTTGCCATAAAAGGATATAAGAAATGACCTATGGTCAACAAGTTATAGCTTTGGGGTAATGACATAAAAAGATCAAGATTAAAGTACCAAAGTCCAAGAACTACAGCAAATGGACAATAAAGTTTAACAAAATTGAGTCATAAACTAGACTCATTAGACAGTATGTTGTAGTGTGTTCAGGATGACTTGTTGTTCTCATAGTTCATGGTTGAAGATGTGTGGCACCAAATCTTTGATGTGTAGACGTAAAGGAGTGTTTGAAGATGTTGTATGAGTCCTATAGATGAGTTTCATGTAGATCCTTCTTGTTTCCAGTACCGCACAAGGTTTTCAAGTTGCTGTGGTCATTATGCTTCAAGTTTCATGTCTTTACTTAAGGCTGTCCTATTTTCAAATGAGAAAAGTGTGTGGATGTAATTCTTTGATGTTTGTTGTTGTGAAGGATGTTTTGGACCTGGTTAAGCAAGTATTGATGTCCGCAAGGCATGAATGCTCTGCTGGTGTAGCGTGTAGTCTTGTTTAGGACTCAAGTCCTCTACACGTTTCATGTTGTGTGTTGTCTAGCTGACTTGTAAATGTATTTTTCATGTTGTCTTTGGCCAACAAGAAATATATTTAATGTAATATCATGTATACATTGTAAATCAATTTGATTTAGGTGAAGTGTGATTGCAATGTGATTGATAAGGTTCACAAGCAAGAAAAGGAGCAGAATGATTGCATTATGATGTGTGACTAAGGGAGAAAGAGTAGATGTGTTAGAAGCTATCTTGATTAATCTTGAAGACATTTTTGTGACAGGAAGGAAGTAAAGAGTGTGCCTAATTGATCCAATCATCAGAAGAAGAAGAATTGCAATAATCAAGGGTGTGAATTTCAATGTCAGTTTTCAGGCAGTAGAAGGATTGTCATACTGTAATCTTTTCTAAATTTTTTATTAGTTTAGTGAGTAGTTGCTTCCTTGGGAGTGATCCTAAACAAAGTTTTTAGGGAGTAGTAGCTTCCTTTGGTTGTAGCCTTAAAACAAAGTTAGCAGGGAGTAGTAGCTTCCTTGGGTTGTAGCCCTAAAACAAAGTTGTTATTTGAGCTTCATATATTGTGAGTTAATCCTCACCATGGTTTTTCCCTTCTTGGGTTTTCCAAGTATATCTAGTGTTATGTGTTGATGTGCATTGTGTTAATCTTTCATGTTTATGTTGATGTTGTAATGCTTAAGTTTTAATCTGCTCCAAAAAAATTGAAGTTTGATTACATACTGATTCACCTCCCCTCAATATCCTAGTGTGTTTAACAATTAGTATCAGAGCCAAGTTCCTCTGAAGAAAGCTTAACCTCTTAAGGAAGGTCTGGGATGGCACTTAATGGATCCAACAAGATACTTAGGTTTGATGGAAGAAATTATGTTTTTTGGAAGCTAAGGATGGAAGCCTATATCAATTCTCTAGGGTGCAATGTTTGGGACTCTGTCAAGACTGGTTACAAATTTCCTACTACTACTCCTACAGACTTAGATGAAGTTAAGAAGTATGATAACAATGCCAAGGCAATGTTTTCTATCATGAGTGGGCTAGTTGATTCAGAAATTTAAAAGGTAATGAGTTATAGTTCTGCTAAAGAAGTTTGGGATAAACTTGAAACCATTTATGGAGATAAGAAAGTAAAGCAAGCAAAGATGCAAATCTTCAAAAGCAAATTTGAGACCCTAAAAATGATAGAGGATGAAGACATTGTTGGATATATGCTCCGAGTGAATGAAGTGGTCAATGGCAACATAGGTCTCGGTGGCAAAGTGGAAGAAGATGAAATTTTGAAGAAGGTTATGAGATCTCTTCGCAAATCTTATAGCCTTAAGGTGTCTGCTATTGAGGAGAATACAAACTTGGATACATACACTATAAACAAATTGTTTGGTACCCTTACTGCTTTTGAAATGAGAGAGTTTGGTAGTGATGCTCCAAAGATAGAAGCTGCTTTCAAAGCCAATATGAAGACAAAAGATGAAATTTGTTACACCCCGTGTGTTTCTAACTAATTACTATTTACCTTGACTGGTTAATTTGCTTGAATAAATGAATGGTTTGTGAATCTTGCATTAACATGTATCTTGAATCTTGAATTGAATATATTGAAAGATTGAATGATGCAATGTGATGTATTATAAGTGATTATTGTTATGAAATGTATGATTCTTATGATTATATTATGATTGGCTAACTACTGTTGTGGTAATATAAGTTAAATGCAGGAATCAGTTGCTCCTCCAGAAACGAGGAGAAGTATCACTCAAGAGAAGGACTTGGTCTAGTAAATGTTAGAGAGAGCCTAAACTGAGAAAGCACACACCACTATCCTACTTGGTCTAGGTTATGTCGAGTCTATGTGGGTAAAGGCAAGTCATCTGTGGTAATGATCCTGAATGCTTTTGAAGATATGATTTTATGAATGTTTTAAATGAGGAATGCGATTTAGTCTAAGTGTCGATTGAAGTCTTCTTTGGTAAAGTTTGGAATTGCAACCGATGAGTTTTTAACGTGAGATGAATATATACACATATGTAAATGCGTGTCCATGATAAACTTATACGTATTGCTCATAGGCATAAGAGTATCGATTGGATGAGGGAATCTATATGCATGTGTGTCTATGTACATTTCATATTTATATATCGTCAATGGATATGTAGGTTAATGGGTTTTATGTTGTTTTCAAATAACGATAATATATGCATATATGTAATAATTGTTGGCAAGAGACACTGTGTGGCTTCATAAGTGTTGTCATTGATGGCAACAAAGTCTATCCCACACATCTGCAGTACATAATATGCCTTCATCAGAAGTCAGATTGAAGAATGTTTTGGTCCAGTGAACAAGAATAGAGTATGTAACAAGGTCTGACAATCAAGTCCAGATCTCTCAAATGGTGTAACTCAGTAAGTTGTGGACTTGGACAAGTCAAGAGGGGTATCATGACTATTGTATTCCAAAGATTTAGCCTCTGGTGATAAAGCAAGAAAAAGATATGAGCATCTGAAAGTTGGGCTCCAGTTAGGCAGAGCAGATAGAGGAAGAACTGACTGACAGAGTATCAGACTTCAATTCGGATGAGTAAAATGTGTTAAGCAAGCAATTTGTGGGATTATACATTGTTGGCCAACATGATTAATGACTTCTATACTTAATCTTTTGATACGCATCACAAATCAAGCATGGATTCAGCCGACAGATCAACAACTTGCAAATATCTTGAGTGTTCTTGTTTCCAACTAGAAAGTTGATGAAAATCCTTGATGCGGATATATATACCAGATGGATTCCAGGATGTAAAAGTGTGTGTGTGAGATGTGAAGAAATAAGGTGCAAAGAAAAGTAGGGATAAGTGTGAGAACAATAATTTAAGTCTGGTATGTGACTGAATAACAACATTGAACGGAGGAAGAATGAAGTGCATCAGATCAGTATATTATGCCTAACCAAAACATAACTCTTGCATTTTTAGATGCTTCTCATTAGTTCAAACACTTAATTATCTTCTGTAAGTTCTTGTAGGCAGTGTGCCTCTTGTGAGCAGTGTGCTCGGGCAGTAAGCCCTAATTGGCAAGTGCCATTTTGTACTCCTTTATTCTTTTAATAGAGAATACAATCTTGGGTTAGTCACCCCATGGTTTTTCCCTTAACAGGGTTTCCACGTAAAAATCCTTGTGTTATGTGTTGATTTTATTTTTGTTCTTATGATTACATATGCTTTCATATTTTGATATAACACTGAATATTGAGATAACAAAATTAAGGAAATTTTGAGATAACTAATTCACCCCCCCTCTCAGTTATCTGCCTTACTTTCAACAATTGGTATTAGAGCAAGGTTCCTCTGAACAAAGCCTAACAACTTGAGGAAGATCTGGTAATCTCAATGGATGCATATGGTATGAAGGAACAACTTCAGTCTGCCCTAGATGATCTTGAACAATCCCACTCTGAAGTCAATAATTTGAGAGAAAGACTCAAACAAGCTGATGAATTCATAAATGAGCTAAAAGAAAAACTTAGTATTTCTGTGAAAAAGAGAAAGGAACTACTTCAAAAATTAGCCAATCAGAGTGAAGTCAATGTTACTAGTGAAGATCTAAATGAGAAAAATAAGCTATCTGAGAAGTTGTCAAAAGAAGTCATTATGGTAAGACATGAAATGGAATTAGGGGTTATGAGATTCACCTGAGAAATTGAAGAAAAAAGAAAGATTGAAGATAATCTAAAATAATCCCTCAAGGAGAAATCAGAGGACTGCCACAAAATGGATAGAATAATCAGGCATCTTGAATTTGATCTTGAAGAAGCTAGAGACAATGAAGAACAACTTGAGAATCAAATAGATACTCTTAAACAAGATCTTCAAACTGTAAATGAATACAAAGAAAAATTCATAATAAGCTCAGCCCAACTTGAAGATCTTCTTGAAAGCTAAAAGATTGTAGATGATAAGTGTGGCTTGGGATATGAGAAAGGTGAAAGCTCTAGATCCGGTCAGAAGAACTTTGGATCAGCAAATCAAAGAAATAGGCCTAGAAGACCTCCGGTAAGGCAACCAAATGCCCAAAGATATCCATCCTTCAATGGATACTGCTTCAATTACAACAATTTTGGTCATAAAGCAACTCATTGCAGGAGGAAAATGAATCCGAATAATCCATCCTTCTCCAGATAATGTTTTAATTGCAAAAGGTATGGTCACAAATCTCATGAATGTAGAAATATGCAAATAAACAATTCATTCAATGGTAGATGCTTTGCATGCAATAGAATGGGACATATGGCTAATCAATACAGATCAAGAGCATATCAATCAAATAAGCAAATAAATGTTGTATGTTACAATTGCAATAGATCTGGTCATATTGCCAAATTTTGTGGAAGCAGAAATCACGATAGAAAAGGTCCAGTGGAACATAATCAAAAACAAGATAAGGGCAAAGGTAAAGTGAATGCGAATGAAGTACAAGAGGAGATGAGCAAGATTTGGGTAAAAAGGAGTACAATGAATATTGGGGATGGATCCGCACTGGAATCAGGTGTTGATATTCCTTCCAAAAACTAAAAGGTGAAGCTCTGGCTTAGGGGGAGTCACAGAGAAAAACAATTTCCCCCAGCCAGTCAACTAGTGCCTAAATTTGGCACATTGAGTAAACATCTGACATTGCAGATTAAAGGGTTCTCGGGAAAACCTTCAAATAACCTTCAGTCAAAATGTGAAAGATCCGCATGGAGTTTTACAAGATATTTAACCGCTCAAGTTAATCTAGTTCCGACAGCTATCTGATAAAGCAATATTTCACAGACAGATCCAGTATGATTCAGAATAGAAACGCTTTGATCTGTGGACCCATGGCATGATTGAAGAAAAGAAGATATGTTGTCAATCCTCACTGACAATGATTCTAAGTTCAACGCAGTGATTCAAGATCTCTCTTAAAACAGGGCAACCAGATAACTTAAGTTGTGCATTTATTACAAAAGGAAATTAGGGTTTGTGCAAGGATAAAAGGGTTCCTTCACTCATTATTTACACACTTGCACTCACAAAGAAGAAGAGAAGAGCTCTGCAAAGAAGATTCTGTAATTCACTCAAGATCAACTGAAAATTGAATTCAACCAACGATTCGTTCCTGCTTCTGCTTCAAACCCTAAAAGCGTGAAAAGGTACTTCCATTCTAAAAATCTCTCTAAATCTTTTGCAAAATGGCTACTCCAATGGTTGTCAAGATTTCTGATAGGCCGAGACCTAAATTCAAGAAACACCCTTACAAATCTCTAGAAGTTGATCCCTTAGGGGCATTTTCTAGCATTCTGCACAAAGTGTTGCATGTAGAAGATGTTAGGGTTTATATCCATGCCAACCTTGAAGAATTTGGAGACTTAAAATTGATGGACATTTATCACAAATAGCTAATAGATGAAAATTTTGAACTCAAACCAGAATTCAAGGCCCTCCGGGACAAACACTTCGGACATTACATACATTTTCCATGTTTTGCGGAAGATGATTGGGTCTGATATGTTCTAAGAAGGATGCATGATAATTTTATGTGGCTAATGAGGCCATTCAAGATAACTAAAGATGCCATCAGGGTAGTGACCAGACTGCATTCATCCGGTGGGTTACCTGCACTTAATTCTGTGAAGAACCAAACAGTAACTGAAGCCACTGGATCTAAATTTGACAAAAGAGCAATGACCATAGATGACATCACAGATCTAGATGTCAAGTTTACCTCAATGATAATCGCCTACAAGATTTATCATTCGAGCAGAGAGAATTCTGTGTCTGGCACAACAATCTATGCAGCATATCAAATGTTAAAGGAAGATGCAGATTATGATCTATGTGAGCTTCTTCTAAATCAACTATTGGAGAACTTGCAAAAGATTAAAAAGGATAAGAGAAATTCCGTTAAATATGGTAGTCTAATACTATGTTTGTTCTTCTATTATATGAATGAACTACCTGGATCAATTGGTTGGGTCTGGCAAAATGATAAACCTGTTGCAATTCAAATCAGAGACTACATGTATGGACTTGGTGAAGCTCAAGCCCAAAACACAGCCCTCTGGGGGTACTTTAAAAACTTCCAAAGCATGATGCAAGCCAGAGAGAATACCACAGTCCATAGTTGAGAATTACAAGGACACAATTTGCTTCATGGTTGACACTGATCAATGCTTAATGGAGGCAGTTGAGCCAAGAACTATGTGGATAATGCCTATGGGATATGAGGTCGATGAAAAAATCTTGTAGCTACATATTCAACACCTGCTGAGCCAGCCTAAGGACACTGAAGCAGAAAGGTTTGGCACCTTCAAGAGCTAAGTGTAAAAATACATGTTGAGTTAAGACAGTCGGAGATGAAGAGGAAAGTAAGAAGGGAAGTTGAGGAAATTGCCAAAAGATTTGGCATATCAAAGGAGGCTCTAGATGCTAATAGAGAGAAAATGGAGAAGGCAGAGAAAGAAAGACAAGAAGCAAAGAAAGAAAGTGCCCCTACACAAACCTCTTCTAGGACTAGATCCTCCAAGAGCTCTGCTCTTGTCACTTCCAAAAGCTCAAAGTCTACCAATCCGGAAGTCAAGACATCTAGAAAAGGAGAAAAGAGGATGAAGACCAAAGCCTCAAGGATGTATACAAGCCATAAAGATGATGAGGTAACAAAATCAGATGAAGAAATAAGGGAAATAAAGAAAGAGAGAACATCTGGGAAGTTCTCTGCTAGCAAAAATGAAGAAGAGAAGGCAGAGGAATTTGTAGAAAAGCCCACTCTTTCCATTGATGACATCATCAAGGTAGTCACTGTGGATGGGAACCTACAGCCGGTGACTGAGTTCTATGATGAATACAGTGATGTTGACAAAAGAATTTTGGAAGAAGCTACTATCAGGTACTTGAACATTTACAATAAAGCTTTCATTGAAATTATATCATTAATTCCTAAGAGTCTAGAAAAAGTACTTGAGCTGAGAAAAGAGAATGCAAAGGGAAAAGACTTAGAGATTCTGGAGCAGATAGCAATTCAACTTTATCCTTCCATCACTCCAAAATAAATGAACATGATTTTCAAAGATTGTAAGGATGAGTTATGCAGTAAGGCAAGAATGAATAAACTCATGCTTGGAGAAACAGACCAAGTAGCAAGTGAAACAAAAGATATCCTCTGGAATGCCTTGAAGAGATTCAATCTTCCCATTGTAGAAGAAATAGATGAAGAACCTTCTACCATGGATGTTGAACGATTAAATGGAATCAATAAAGAAATTTTTGACAAGGATGTCGAAGGATTAAAGAAAATAAATGAAGAAATCTCTGAGAACTTAGACTCCTCAGTTCTGGAAGAGGAAGTTCATGAAGCAGTAAACACAGGTGACATCTCTCCACCAGATCCCACTGCAGCTATGACAAACACTCCACACTCTGAAGCTAAAGGAGAAGATAGAAGAGAAGAGAAGAAGATTCAAGAAGAAGAGGTTAAGGGAAAAGAAGAAGAACAAGCAAGAAAGACTAATGATGACTATTCTGATATCCCAAAATAAAAGAAGACTCAATCACTAGCAAGAAACACTGCAGAGATAGTGAAGAACTTTTTAGACAAAGAGGTGGAGTTAGATGAACCGGAGTTGTTTCAAGGGCCCCTAAATCTGGACACTCTCTCTCTAGTACAGATGATGAAGATATCATGTTTTGCCCAAGCCAAGGCTAAAGAAAAACTCTTGAAATCTCACATGGAGGACTGTGAACTGTTGGAGATTGCATCCAGGATGTTGGAGAAGATCATGTCATCCTATCAAAAGGATTGTTAGGCCTCACCATCTGGTAACTTGAAAAACTTAGTAAACTCTGTTGACACTCATTTTGAATCTCTAGAGAAATCAGCAGAAGCAAAGGTCCGGAAGGAGTTTCTGGGAAAAAGATTCACTGATGTTCAAGGACTTATTGCTAATGATAGGAGGACCCTAGACATTGGAATAAAGAGCCTTGAAAACACTCTTAAAGATGGTGGGGACATATACAAATTCTATTTATCTTGGCCCAAAGCAACAAAAGAAATTGAAGAGAAGTTAAAAGAATAGGAAGAAAAACTGTCAAGCCTAGTTCAGAATTTTGACTAATGAATCAAGAATGCTAGGCTATTGTTATCATAATGAAATAAAGAGGCTGGACAAAGAAAAGAAGAACATAATGAACATAATGGGTGAACTCAGAGGGATAATTATCTCTAAGCTAGAGGCAATACATGAGGCCTTGACAGATGCTCAGACCACAGCCCATACCAGTGATCCAGCAGATTTAAGAAGGGCAAAAGCATATGCATTTTTGTTGAGTGGTCACATCTCCATTTTGGATAGGATGAAGTAGAGCTGGGCAACATAGTTTGTACAGTTGAAGACTACTTTTGTGGATATACTTAAGTATATGTAACTATAAAATATGATTTATATATACTTATGCGGCCATGTATAGAATAATTTTTGTAAAATTTTGGTATACGGATTCCACCCTTTGCCATTAATGTCAAAGGGGGAGTGAGGAGTAGTGAAAAATGTGGAATCCTGCTAAGGGGGAGCTCCAGTAAAATAGTACAAAAGACAGAGCATCAACCAAGGGGGAGTTACTGTGACACTTAGCCATTTTTCACTAAGTGTTGCCATAAATGCCAAAGGGGGAGATAGTTGCAAGAGACACTGTGTGGCTTCATAAGTGTTGTCATTGATGGCAACAAAGTCTATCCCACACATCTGCAGTACATAATATGCCTTCACCGGAAGTCAGATTGAAGATTGTTTTGGTCTGGTGAACAAGAACAGAGTATGTAACAAGGTCTGACAATTAGGTCCGGATCTCTCAGATGGTGTAGCTCAGTAAGTTGCGGACTTGGACAAGTCAATAGGGGTATCATGACTACTGTATTCCAAAGATTTAGCCTCTAGTGATAAAGCAAGAAAAAGATATGAGCATCTGAGTGTTGGGTTCCAGTCAAGCAAAGCAGACAGAGGAAGAACTGACCGACAGAGTATCAGACTTCAATCCGGATGAGTAAAAGGTGTTAATTAAGCAATTTGTGGGATTATACATTGTTGGTCGACATGATTAATGACTTCTATACTTAAGCTTTTGATACACATCACAAATCAACCATGGATTCAGCTGATAGATCAACAACTTGCAAATATCTTGAGTGTTCTTGTTGCCGACTAGAAAGTTGATGAAAATCCTTGATGCGGATATATATACCAGATGGATTCCAGCATGTAAAAGTGTGTGTATTAGATGTGAAGAAATAAGGTGTGAAGAAAAGTAGGGATAAGTGTAAGAACAACAATTTAAGTCTGGTATGTGACTGAATAACAACATTGAACAGAGGAAGAATGAAGTGCATCAGATCAGTATATTGTGCCTAACCAGAACTGAACTCTTGCATTTGTAGATGCTTCTCATTAGTTCAAACACTTAATTATCTTCTGTAAGTTCTTGTAGGCAATGTGCCTCTTGTGAGCAGTGTGCTCGGGCAATGAGCCCTAATTGGCAAGTGCCATTTTGTACTCCTTTATTCTTTTAACAGAGAATACAATCTTGGGTTAGTCACCTCGTGGTTTTTCCCTTAATAGAGTTTCCACATAAAAATCCTTGTGTTATGTGTTGATTTTATTTCTGTTCTTATGATTACATATGCTTTCATGTTTTGATATAACATTGAATATTGAGATAACAAAATTAAGGAAATTTTGAGATAATTGATTCACCCCCCCTCTCAATTATCTGCCTTGCTTTCAACAATATGTATATATATATATATATATATTGTATTTTATAGATAGATCAAATAGTTTACAGTTTACGTAAACATATGTAATTGATAGAATATGCAAATGCAATTATGTGTGAATTCTATTATCAATTGATATTTGTAATATATATAAAGATGTTTTAAGCACTGATATAAAGCGCACAACTGTAAACAAAGTTAATATAGCATAGTGCGTGGGTTTTGAAACCATTGTAGATGTTATTCTTAGCGCGTGGTTATGAGACCATAGTGTAGCATGACTACTAAAGCTATAGCGCAGCTTGGTAACCAATATGATTGTTGAAGGAAGTGCGTAGTTGGTAAGACTATGGCGCTTGAAAAGTAGCGCATAGTATAGATCATTGCACAACATTTACTATGATAGCTATGCAGCCTTGAGACCAATGTAAATATTAATGCATAGCATATATTATTATGATTTAGGCACTAGAAATAAAGCGCATACATTTATGTTATATGAAGTTTAAAGCACATAAAGTGCAAAGCAAGGTAATTATGGGCAGCGTTGATGTATAGCGCCTGTTAACTATTTCCCAACGTGAAAATACATTGACCATTTCTCTCCAAACTGCCAGCAAAAAGATAGGAAGCGTGGTGTTTTATGTGGTGCCATGTTGAGTAGATACAAACCAATTGGGATACTTATATCCGATATGTCCTTGCATTTATGAGTTTACTTCTTGTTGTCCTCGTATGTGTACATTATGCATCGATTCCTACTGCCACCACAAATTCATTTTGTTAAGTCAAAGTATGGAGTGGGAGTTGTGGTAGTTCTACAAGCTTGTTTATAGCCTTGGCGTGCTCAGAATTCTATACATAAGGAGAAGCCTTCTATTCTTTTTGACACATAATTCCCTTTGAAGTTGCTTATGCGGTGCTGCAGTTACTTTCTGAGTCTTCTATTTTGTTATGCATTGTATTTTGGCCTTGAGCATGAGGAAAATTAGTAAGTAAATAGGGGGAAATCGAGTTGATCATGGAGGAGATCTCAACGAGCTCGAGGAATCAAGACCAAGGAGCCATGTTGATTATTTGGAGCATAGCATTTACAGGCATGCTAAATCTCTTCTTCATTATGTCTTTTCTATTTGAAAGATTGTATGTCTTTGATTGTTGTTTGGGAATAAGTTTGGTTTGCTATTCTTTGTCAAATAAAATATTTACTTATATGTTCAATGATAAGAACATGACTAGTATGGAAATTATTATTATGTATTGAATGTTGAATAATCTCTATAGTAGAGAATATCATCTATATAGGAATTTTGCACTATATTAAGTATGAATAGTTATTGCTACATTGTGAAATGATTAAGTTATGTATATTATACATTACAAATTGTATTATTTTGGTAAAAGTGTCATAGAAAACTTAGAATTGGCAAGAAGGGTTAATCTTGGGATTAGTTGATCCATGGGTAAGCGAATAACCTTTTTGTATAGAGAATGACGTCATACCAAATCGAGCTAGAAAGATGGGTGAACGTGTGACGTCCATTCCGAATTAGGGGTGATGAATACTTTGGCCAAAGTAGTGTAAGTAGCCACTATTTACACTGTTAGTTCACTGTGATCCAGGTTTACATACTAGGAAGGGGTAATCATACTTGTAGGTTGGAGAAGCAGTATGACAGTATTAGTTATGTAGGACACAACATCTTGCTCATAATAGGCTATTCTTTAAGGTTACCAGACCAATCCCTTCATTGAAGGGTAGGTCCATTTACCAGTTTGGTAAATGTGTGAGGGACTACAGTTAGTCCGTGGTTGGCAGAAAAGTGCTTGAGTCATGCTTCTCCTCATGTAGTTGATAGGAAGGATTTGATGAAGGGCATCAGAACCATTTGTATCTCTATTTTCAATTAGCTCTTTGAAGCTTGTATGTAACTTTGTATCCATTTTATTGGAATTTTGTAAATGAGAAATATTCAATACTTGTGGTGTCGAAATGTAATTTGATTATGCAATGGTAAAGTTTGAAATATGTTTCAAATGTGCATATATCATTTAAAAAGAAAGAAAAATTATATTGCTCCTATTGATGGTATATTGAACTATTTACTTTTGGGTTAAATTTAGTAAAATTTATTTGGTAGAACAATGGGCATGTTACACATGGTATCAGAGCTACCAGGTTCAGTTATGGAACCTATGTGCTCACTATGCTTTCCCATCTAATGATGTCTGTGTCGAAGGATTGTCACAATGTTCGCCATACCTTTGTCTCTTCTCTTCTCTTCTCTCTGAATTTTCTAAGCTTGTGAGTGCAAATGAGGAAAGATGGGCCCCCCTACCACTATTTGTAGCCCCCCTAAAGTCCTAAGTTTTTTTCATCCCTAGCCTACATTATTTATCCCTGGCCTCCCCTTTTCACCCCCAAATTTCATCCTATTTGCCTTTTACCATCCCCGTATCTCATTTTCCTAACCCAGGTGCTCTTCCACACAAAAGCATGTCGTTCTTTTGCACAAGCACACTGCTAAATGTAGGTGCGTTGTTTTTCCTCCTAGACACTCATCGCGATGGTGTAGGTACACTTTCACTCACACGGGCACAGATTTTGCATAGGCGCATTGCCTTGCTACGCAGGTGTGCCACCTGATCACATGGGTGCACTTTCATAAAGCCACACCTACACTTTTTCACCCATTTCCTAGCATTGATGATGCCTAACCCATCCCCTAACCTACCCAAAAGGCCCCATGTTTAATCACATATAGGTCTACCAGCTCCTGCCGATTGTTGGAAGGTCCTGATCCTCTCGCCCACAATGTTCGCCATACCTTTGTCTCTTCTCTTCTCTTCTCTCTAAATTTTCTAATCTTGTGAGTGCAAATGAGGAGAGATGAGCCCCCATGCCACTATTTGTAGGCCCCCCAAAGCCCTAAGTTTTTTTCATCCCTAGCCTCCCCTTTTCACCCCCAAATTTCATCCTATTCACCTTTTACCATCCCCGTATCCCGTTTTCACTCCGTCACCCTTTCCTTTGAGATTTTACTCAAAATTTTTATTTTCGATTAAACTCTCGAGGGGGCATCCATTATCCATTATTCCCTTTTTGCATCACTAACTATGGCATCTTTTATTCTTTGACACGACGCCACCTTAATGGAACGTCGTATCAAAGAGGGGAAAAATGTAGAAACCTAAAAATGACCATGTATGCACCTTCATTTTTGACATAGTTCTAACACCACCTTTCATCCTAACATGTCTTCTAAATTAATTAAATAACTTTATTATTTAATTAATTTATTCCTCTTTCATTAATCCATTTTCTCATATGAAATAAATAAATTTTATTTATTTATTTAATTTACCCTTTCCTCTTAAATTAATTAATAAATCTTCATTTATTTAATTAATTTATCATTTCTAACAGCTTCCTCTCCATAAATTAATTAAATAATTTTACTATAAACAATTAATTTACCTTCACACATCCTTATCCTCAACCACTTACCACAATTATTAAATGATTGATCCAAAATTAAATTCACTTTTCATCTCCACCATCCATTATCATACTACATTTTTTAATCTCAACTATTCACATAAAAAATGTTCTAGAAGATCCTTATCTATGACCTATAATTCTCGCATCTAATCTTAGCCAGCCATTTTATCTTTTAACCTAGCCTTTCATCCATCATATCCAACCCCTATAAATTGAGTCTCTCACATCATTATCACAACACATCTTTCATATGCAAGTACATGGGTAAGTGTAGGAAGATGGGGGGCCAAAAAGGGGTCTTAAGTGGCCACTTTTTTTTCTGAAATCAGGAAATACTGGCCTTGGATGAGAAATTGAACATAGTTACACTCAAAATTTGGAGATGCAACCAAAACAATGTTCATAGTGCTCCGAGTGTACTTTCTAAACTACTATTTTGTTTTGAAAATGGCATAGATTAAGGGGTTCAAAAGAGGGAGCCACAGAAATTGGTGTTGTTTCTATCAAAAAAACATAACATAGCATGTTTTGTGGCTCCCTCAAAAGGTCAACTTTTTTTTGGTATTTTTAAAATCGCTTTAGTGAGAAATTAGCTAATAGCATTTAGTTTATGCCCGATTTTTTTGATAATTTTTTGATGAATATTTTATTTTTTACTAATTTTCAAAGTGGACACATCCTAAAAAATAGAATTTTGGCCGTGCTACCCCTATAAATTTTGAAAACTAATTGAAAATCATTTTTTTATTTTTTTAATATTTGTAGAATGGAGTCTAGTTTCTAAATATGTAATTTTTTTGAAATTTGAATGAATAGTTAATTTACAATGAAAAAAAGACCAAACAGTGGTTTTTGCCTAAAAACGGACACACAAACAAAAGAAATTAAAGATGAAAGGCTTAACATTGTTAAAATGTGAAAAAAATCACATAGTCAAATAGCTAAGAGAAAGCCTAACATTACCCAAGTGTTTGATTTGTTTGACCTTGAAACACGTGCAAATCTGAGAGTTAGCACGAACAAAATTATGTGAAATTTTGAAGAATATGGAAAAACACGTCTGTGACTGTTCATAAGGCACTCCAAGCCTTTGGGTTGGAAATCCAAAGCAAGACATAACGCGAGCGCGTTATAATGCGCTAGCGTTATGTTTTGCTTTGCATTTTTCCTTTCCCGCAAGTCTGTTGTTTGTCATGTTTGACATAACGCGAGCACGTTATAACATGCTCGCGTTATGTTCCCCTTAAATTTTTTTATGTTCAATGCTATTAATCATGAGGGTTAAGGGATAAGGGATAGGGTTGGAGGGTTTAGGGATAAGGGATTAGCGTTTAAGGTATAGTATCGAGCTCGTTGAGGGTCTAGGAATAGGGATAGCGTTTAGGGTTTAGGGATGAGGGATTAGAGTTGAGGGATGACAGATTAGGGTTGCAGGTTTAGGGTTTAGGGTTTAGGGATAGGGTTGAGGGTCGAGGGATCAGAGTTAAGGGTTGAGGGATTAGGGTTTGACATTGAGGGTTGAGGTTCAAGGGTCAAGGGTTTAGGTATAGGGTTTAGGGTTGAGGGATTAGGGTTAAAGTAGAGTGTGGAGGGTGTAAGGATTAGGGATAGGGTTGGAGGGTTTAGGGATAAGGGATTAGGGTTTAAGGTATAGTATCGATTCTATTGAGGGTTTAGGAATAGGGATAGCATTTAGGGTTTAGGGATGAGGGATTAGAGTTGAGGGATGATGGATTAGGGTTGAGGGTTGAGGGATTAGGGTTTAGGGTTGAGGGATTAGGGTTTAAGGTATAGTGTTGAGGGTTGAGGGTTTAGGATTACGGTTTAGGGTTGACGGATTAGCATTTAATGTCGAGGTTAGGGTTAGAGTGTCGAGGGTAGAAGGATTAGGGATAGGGTTTAGGGTTGAAGGTTTAAGGATTGAGGGTTGAGGCTTTACGGATGAGGGTTTAAGGCTTAAGATATAGTGTCAAGTGTTGAGGGTGTAGGGATAGGGTTTAAGTTTTAAGGGTTAAGGGTTGAGGGATAGGGATTAGGGTTTAAAGTATAGTGTTGAGGGTTGATGGTTTAGGGATAGGGTTTAGGTTTAAGGGATTAGGGTTTAGGGTTGATGAATTAGGGTTTAATGTTGAGGGTTGAGGGTTGAGGGTTGAGGGATAGGGTTAATGGTCAAGGGATTAGGGTTAAATAAGAGTGTCGAGGGTAGAGGGATTAGGGTTTAAGGTATAGTGTCGAGCCTGTTGAGGGTCTAGGAATAGGGATAGCGTTTAGGGTTTAGGGATGAGGGATTAGAGTTGGGGGATGACAGATGATGGATTAGGGTTGAGGGTTGAGGGATTAGGTTTTAGGGACAAGGTTTAGGGTTAAGGTTGAGGGATTAGGGTTTAAGGTATAGTGTTGAGGGTTTAGGGATAGGGATTAGAGTGAAGGGTTGAGGGATTAGAGTCAAGGGTTGAGGGATTGGAATTTGACATTGAGGGTTGAGGGTTTAGGGTTGAGGGTTTAGGGATAGGGTTGAGGGTCGAGGGATCAGAGTTAAGGGTTGAGGGATTAGGGTTTGACGTTGAGGGTTGAGGGTTGGGGTTTGAGTGTCAAGGGTTTAGGGATAGGGTTGAGGGTCAAGGAATTAGGGATCAAGTAGAGTGTGGAGGATATAGGGATTAGGGATAGGGTTGGAGGGTTTAGGGATAAGGGATTAGGGTTTAAGGTATAGTATCGAGTCTGTTGAGGGTGTAGGAATAGAGATAGCATTTAGGGTTTAGGGATGAGGGATTAGAGTTGAGGGATGACGGATTAGGGTTGAGGGTTGAGGGATTAGAGTTTAGGGTTGAGGGTTGACGGATTAGGATTTGACGTTGAGGGTTGAGGGTTTAGGGTTTAGGGTTAGGGTTGAGAGATGAGGGATTAGAGTTAAGGGTTGAGGGATTAGGGTTTGATGTCGAGGGTTGAGGGTTGAGGTTTGAGGGTCAAGGGTTTAGGGATAGGGTTGAGGTTCAAGGGATTAGGGTTAAAGTAGAGTGTGGAGGGTGTAAGGATTAGGGATAGGGTTGTAGGGTTTAGGGATAAGGGATTAGAGTTTAAGGTATAGTATCGAGTCTGTTGAGGGTTTAGGAATAGGGATAGCATTTAGGGTTTAGGGATGAGGGATTAGAGTTGAGGGATGATGGATTAGGGTTGAGGGTTGAGGGATTAGGGTTTAGGGATAAGGTTTAGGGTTGAGGGCTGAGGGATTAGGGTTTAAGGTATAGTGTTGAGGGTTTCGGGTTGAGGGATTAGAGTGAAGGGTTGAGGGATTAGGATTTGACATTGAGGGTTGAGGGTTTAGGGATAGGGTTGAGGGTTGAGGGATTAGAGTGAAGGGTTGAGGGATTAGGATTTGACGTTGAGGGTTAAGAGTTTAGGGATAGGGTTGAGGGTCGAGGGATCAGAGTTAAGGGTTGAGGGATTAGGGTTTGACGTTGAGGGTTGAGGGCATTTTCTATCAAGAACTTGATTATGAGGGCTTGCCCCTTCATTGTTATGCCTATCATATGGCGGAGCATCTGGCAAGCTCTTGCAGGAAAGAGATGTGATCAATGCAAAGGATGTGATGAATCTATAGCAGGACAAAACGTGAGCACATTATAGCGCGAGCACGTTATAGCACAAGCACGTTTTGTCTTTCTATTGAAACGGTAAAAAAGTGGTTACCCCCGTGATCCAAGGCCACATGCTCTGTTTTCTTACTGATTCTGTGCATGCTCTGACAAAAAAGAAGTGCTTTCATGTTGTTGGGAAGTTCACATGCACATTTGACACATTGTACCACCTTTGCATGATCTTTCCACCACCTTTTCTGCTTTGCCAACTTGAGGAGGAAATAACATAGTTTTCACACCAAGTTTGATATATATCTATTCAAGTTTCAATTTTTGTAGTGTTGCAATGTTAATTGTGATTCAATTTTAGGAATTTAACATTATAGATTGGTTAATAGTATTGTTGTTAGTAATGATATTTGAGTGTTATTGAATTTAACATTGAAAAGGAAGCAAGTGGTGAAAAACTCAAATTATTGAGGAGTTTGATGCAAGAAGATAAAAACACTACATAATTGGGTACTCTCTCCATTCAAATCTTCATTTTTTAGGTATGTCAAGTCTTTATATGCATGTTCTTTACATTTTCCTTATTTTAGATTGAATTACTTTATCATGTTTTATCATACATGTTTAAAATAGACACATTCCTAATCAAGAAAGCAACCTACAATCTCACATGATGCCATGTATATTTTCTACACTTGGGCTTTTTAATAATTATGTGTAATAAACAAACCTTAACATACCATGATGTCAAACTATACAAGAATAAATCCTTACAACATAAAAAAATACAATCCCACTATTATCTTGTATTCATTTCTTAGGAATTAATATTGGTCTCTTTATCATGCTACAGACAAATTCTCCATCATGCCGAGGAAACGATCAAGAATTAAACCAACACAGGAAGAGATAGAAGCTAAGAATGCAAAGAAAGCAGTGGCTATGAGGGAACTTCATGAGAAGAGGAAATTGGACATGATAAATGAAGACATACCAATTGAAGAGGAACCACAACCATCACAAAGAGATATGGTATTGGTGACACAAAGAGAACGAATGCAAAAACTTCGTGGTACGAGAGATTTGAATACCATAGTTGGAGACACGTCCTCTACCGCAAGTCAACATGTAGGGACACCATCTACCACATCTCAAGTTGAGAGTACACCATCACTCACATGTGATGAAGGAGGTACGCCATCATTCCCACCTCAACCTCAAGGTATGTCATCTATTCCATCTTCGATCGAAGGTATGCCATCTAACCCATCTCATTTAAATATTGATGAAATTCCTAATGTTGAGATGAATTTACCTAACTTGACACCACCTAAAATTTTGCATAGAAAGCCAATGTATTTGATTGATATTGATGAGAATATTTTGCATCCAATGGAAGGTAAGATTCCAAAACACACTTGTAGAAGATATGCTAATAAGATTTGGAGATTGTTCTTTGAAAAGTTAAATGAGACTGCAAGATGTCAACTATCCATTGAAATGATGCGAAGTATAAAGTATAGGTCTATCATGAAAATTCTTGGGTTGAGAACATCAGAGGCTTCAAGTGAAAAATCTATTGTCAAGAATCTAATGAGTGCGTATGAGAGTGTGGGTAACACCTCATGCACAAAAGATAGTAATGCAACATGGCGTGTGATTACATCGACTATAGTAAGTAGTCAAACGAGGAAAGCTCATCTCATTAGAAAGATAAGTCAAGAATTGAGAATTAATAGGAAAATTTTATCAAGAGCTGTTGGAAGACGCCAAAGAATTGAGGACACTCATGCCAATGAATTATGGGCGTTCTTGGGGAGACTACCACGAAAAGATAAACCAATTGTTGAAGCATTGAGATCACTAATTGAAGACTTTTGGAAGAATTACACAAGGGTATCTCCGAATCAAAGGGATGTGGTAAGAAGGAGAATCAGTAGTCAGAACCGCGAGCCACATCCAAAGCATTTTTTGGATGAGACTCAAACACAGTTTTATGGTAAATTTCTAGAGAAGTATCCTTAAATTAAAATTTGTCAAAGATATTTTGAATTGCTAAAACCTTTCTATGTTAAGATAAATCACACACGCACTACTTGTTGTTGTAGATTATATATTGAATTTTCTAACCATTTTGATGCTTATAGGTCTATATGTTTAGATATGCATACTAACAATGATTTGCAGGGTTGTGCCATATGTGCCCCACCAACATCTTCAAGAGACTTCATATCAAGAATTTTATGTGAAAAAGAGGAAGGTCAAATATTCTACAAGAAATTATGCTTGGATGGCACATGTCATTGTTGCAGTGGCTTGCAACATTTGCCAATATGTGAACATATGGAAATAACACATGCAGTTGGAAACGAACTAGTAGAGTTTGGCAAGTATAAAATAGTGGCATACAATACAAAAGATGGTAAAGAAGCAAAGAGGTGTGAATTAGTTATTGAAAAGATTCCAGTGTATCAATTTATGCCTATATTTCATGACAGCATAGTGTATGAGTATGCAAGACATGCCCAGAGAGCTCGATGGTTGGACTTGCAATTCAAGTTATGCAAGGACACATTTCCAGTTGGTAGCATTGTTTCGGTCATTGACTTTGCAGAGAACTACAGTCTACAGCCACAGTGTGAGGTGCAATCACAATATTACAACTCCACACAGGTTTCTATATTTGTGCACATCACATTCATTCATGTGAATGATAGTACAGAGGATGATAGACAGATCATAAGGGAGTATAATTTCTATATTAGTGATGATCGCACGCATTCTACGAAGTTCGTGCAAAGTTGCTTTCAGGTGTTCTACAATGATTTGGCTAGAAGGGGCATATTATTCAGTCAGCATATCATATGGTTGGATAACTGTGCGTCACAATTCAAGAACTCGCAGAATTTCTATTAGCTGAGTAGGAGGCATAATTTTACAAGTATTCAACATATGTGGAACTTTTGTGAGACCAGGCATGGAAAGGGGGAGCATGATGGTGCAGGAGCATGTATCAAAAGAGCCATAGCACGAGAAGAGTTAAAGTATAAAGACAATGCAAAGTTGACAGATGCAAAATTGATTGTCGAGTGGTGTAATGCTTCCATGGGTCCAGGTAATGAAGGTAAGTCTTTAGTTCATAGATTTTTTTGGTTGATAGATGATACTAACATTGCACCATATGAGGATTGTTGTACACTAATAGGATCAAATGAGATGCACTCTTTCAGAAGCTCAATTGCAGGTTCATGGAGTATCCATACATGAAACATGTCATGCTTTTGTTCTTCCTGTACAATTCAAGTCTAGGATGAGTGCGAGTCAAAGGAGTGGGTTGACGAATGGCAGTTAAGTTATCTTAGCCCACTTGACATGTATCGACCCCCGATGACACTGGAACTAACATAGATGGAATCGTCAGTTGACTTTGACTACATATTAGATTTAGTTCAACCAGGTAATATAGGGCACATATATGCATCTAATTTCATCTAGTTCAACTAGGTAATGTCATCTTACTTTGTAGTGTTTTTGTAATGTTGACTAATTTCATCTAATTTGCTACACATATCAATATAGGGCACGTATATGCAGTTATTGCAGATGAAGATAATGAAGAGGGAATAGATTATTACTTATGTCATTGTGTTGAGGCCAAAAAGAAATTGGAGGCCCCTGTTACAGATGGAGAAAATATCGAATACCCTACAGGCTCAGTGGTTATTACTGGAACATGGCTTAGAAGGTACCCACATAAGAGTGTTAATATTTGGCTATTTCAGGACTTTGACACGCATCAGAAGATTCTTCATTACTCGAACCTTGTCGTGGCATCCAATGTTCATTTGATAAAGTATCGGGGTAGACCTTTGAACAAAATATTGTGGAAGGTGCGTGAGTCTGACCATGAAGCAATACTTGACACAATAAAGAGTAGAGCAGACCCGAATGGTTCCTTGGATTAATTTGTAAGTATTCACATTGATTTTGTAAAGTTATGTTACATTGAGTTGTAAGTATGCACATTAATTTGTAAGGTTTCTCTTTTTTTTATTTCCTCCTGCATTTTTACACATATGTACACATTTTTACATCATCATGTTATGCATTTTTGGTGTCCTGCTCCTGATGCGACCAAACTCATAACTCACCCTACTTCCTCTAGACACCATTTGATAATCTCTCCAACACTCTGGATCCAGGGCGCCTAATCATGGTGATGACCTATATACCATTCTCCCAAGGCGCTCATAATGAATGAAAAGAAGACCAAGGGTGCCCAAGCTTAATAGACTTATTTCTTTCAATTTTGATGATCCAAACTCTTGCAATATGACATCCACTTTCATGCCTTTAGATCTTCCTTCACATACAGGGCGCCAAATCAAGTTGAAAAATCTACATAAGGGTGCCAAACTGGATGAAAGGAGACATGAAATGCGCCTTAGGACTCCATGCTAAGGTTTGAGCCATTAAAGTCTCTTGATATTAGGCGTTCATGATGATGAAACTTAGAGCTTTTTCCTTTCCTATGCGCTCATCTAAAATGTTTGAATGATAAGGAGCACCTCGACCTCTATAATGTACATTGGGCACCAAAATCAAGGTGATTTTAAGTCACTTTGAGTCATTTGGGGTCAGTTTGAGTCTTTGAGTCATGTTGCAAAAAAGTGTCAATGTTGTCAAGTTGCACAAAGCAACTTTTGCCTTTTTGGTGTCCTGCTCCTGATGTGACCAAACTGACTATTTCAACGCATCCAGATGGGTACATTTACGCTAGGCATGGTCCTATTTTTCACCCAAACATGTCGAAACAGTCCGAGCTACATTGTACCGACGATATCCCTAAAGAGTCCAAAGTGCAAAAAGGTAGCAATCTTTGACAAGATGTTACTTGAAAACCGTGTCACTTAGAAACATTCTGTCTAAGGCAACACGATCATGTAGAGTGCCTCTACAATAACCTCTCTCGGTTTTTTATATCTCTAAGGCACTTGCCCGTGGTGAAAGGTTTTCTGCTGCCCCAAAAATCATCAGAAGGAGGTAGTGTAAAGTTACAAAGGGGTGTAACTTTCGTCCTGCTCCTGATGCGACCAAACTGACTATTCCAACATGTCTGAATGGGTACATTTACGCTAGGCATGGTCCTATTTTTCACCCAAACATGTCGAAACAGTCTGAGCTACATTGTACCGACGATATCCCTAAAGAGTCCAAAGTGCAAAAAGGCAACAATCTTTGACGAGATGTTACTCGAAAACTGTGTCACTTAGAAACATTCTGTCTGAGGTAACACGATCACGTAAAGTGCCTCTACAATAACCTCTCTCATTTTTTTATATCTCTGAGGCATTTGCCCGTGGTGAAAGGTTTTCTGCTGCCCCAAAAATCATCAGAAGGAGGCAGTGTAAAATTGCAAAGGGGTGTAACTTTTGTCCTGCTCTTGATGCAACCAAACTAACTATTCCAATGCATCCGGATGGGTACATTTACACTAGGCATTGTCCTTTTTATCACCCAAACATGTCGAAATAGTCTGAGCTACATTGTACCCACGATATCCCTAAAGAGTCCAAAGTGCAAAAAGGTAGCAATCTTTGATGAGATGTTACTCAAAAACTATATCACTTAGAAACATTCTGTCTAAGGCAACACGATCACGTAGAGTGCCTCTACAATAACCTCTCTCATTTTTTATATCTTTGAGGCATTTGCCCGTGGTGAAAGGTTTTCTGTTGCCCCAAAAATTGTCAAAAGGAGGCAGTGTAAAGTTGCAAAGGGGTGTAACTTTCTTCCTGCTCCTGATGTGACCAAACTGACTGTTCCAACACATCTGAATGGGTACATTTATGCTAGGCATGGTCCTATTTTTCACCCAAACATGTCAAAACAGTCTAAGCTACATTGTACTGACGATATCCCTGAAGAGTCCAAAGTGCAAAAAGGTAGCAATCTTTGACGAGATGTTACTTGAAAATCATGTCACTTACAAACATTTCGTCTGAGGCAATGTAATCACATAGAGTGCCTCTACAATAACCTATCTCAGTTTTTTATATCTCTGAGACATTTGCCCGTGGTGAAAGGTTTTCTTCTGCCCCAAAAATCGTCAGAAGGAGGTAGTGTATTAAGTCAAGATGAAAGCCTATTCACTCTAGGCCCCTGTTGTGACCAAATCACACATCGCGCTGGAGAATCCCAAACATGCGCCTTGAACAAGTGATGCTACAAGTGGTGAACAAAATGGGCGCCTTGAAGAATTGAGCCCTCCAAGACATCTTGCAATTGCCTAAAAGTCCAAAATTTACATAAGTGAATTAAGGCACCATTTTCCATCTCCAGAGCCTCCTTTGAGCGCCTTAACATGGAGTGAATGTTTTAGTCTATGAAAGATTGTGCCTAAAGAATATAACAACCCCTTGAGTCACTAGGATGAACTAAGTTAACAAAATAAACTTCATTGAGGGAGGTGCACTTGTGCATCTAGACAACTCCAGTTTAGCGCCTGAGAAAAAGCATGTTTAGAGACACCCCTTGAATGAACCCTCTAGAACCAATAACCATAGCTCAAGATCCATAACCATGAGAAGATAAAGCATTAAAAAAATTCATCTAAAGGATGGGAAATACCTCTTAGATGATAGTCTGCCGAGTAGACCAAGAGTGGGGAATGAGAATGCTTCTCGAAGATACACCAAGCCACAATGACTCTCTCTAATAAGAATCTTTTCTAGGTCCATAATTAACTCACGCCCATATCCAAGTGAAAGTCTCCTTGGTCTTCCTGCTAAAACTTCTAAAGGGTAACCATCTCAACAAGTGTCTCTAATCCCAAGAGAACTCTAGCCTCACCCAAGTCTCGAAGTATGTATGAGAACCTACAACCAATCAATCCATGTTAAGCTCCAAATGCAACACCACATTATCATGAAGCTCCCAAGCACATGACCAATGTACTCAATACCAAGAGAACCAACAAGACCACTGTCAAAACTCCAACTACAAAATTAGGTATCCAAACAAGACATCATGATCTAACATCTCCTCCTAGAAGATCACATGCACCAATACAGACATCCTAGTCTCAAGAGAACTTGTATCATGCTAATACTCTAATCTAGAATCAAGAGTCCACCAAGACACACTACCAAACACCTCTAAACCAAGGATCAACATCTACAACCACATGAAGATAACCATCTCCTAAAAATAGTAGCCAAGATGTCAAAGCACTCTCACTACAAATAATAATCATAATCCAAGAGTTTGTCCATTACACCCAACCACTATATAAGATCATCCATCACTAGGTGACGAATACACATCACTATCAAAGCTCCCACTAAACCATGATATGAACTACACATGGCATTGTGATAACCATCTCCTAAATGAAGATCACCATGGTCCACACACACTCAACTATAATACTAATAACTCCAAAGTAGAACCAAGATCTCCAATCTAAGAAGATAAACCATCATTACTGTCAAAAGCTCACACTAAACTATGCAACTAAGATATGCATGACATCATGATAGACATGCTACAAGTCCCAATAACCAACTATCCAATCATTCTCAGCATCCATCCTCTCATCCCAATGCAACATACCAATGCGCAAATGAGCATAGACAAGGAAAAATAACAAAGTTTACATCAACACTGAATCAATCCCGTGGATATAGGCAATATGCATTCAAGTCATCCCACTACAATCAATAAGGTGTGCATCCCAAAAAAATGCATAACTTGTAGATCCCAACCATTGAAAACATGCAAAATCATCATCACATTAGTAACTTCCAAACTGAGATATCAAATAATATAACTTATAGACTTCACCAAATCAATCATAGATTCAACTTTCCAAACAAGTTTACAAATGAGTAACCATAGTCAAGGAACTAATCAAGCATCTAAGAGATAAGAACAATGTGCTAAAAGTATACCACAACACCACCTGTAATCATGAATCAAACATCATAACCCATACCTATCAACTACAAACATGGTCAAGTCTTGCCAATGCTCAAATGTACCTACATATCCATGACACCATAATTATCATCATTGCTATACCTATGCTCAAATCCCACTGAAACAAGACTCCTAGTCTCACCATGTATCAACCATGTCCTCAAACCAGAATATTGCTGAGCCCATGGAGATTGATACACCCACTTCAATAGAATAGGCAATTAATGTACCTAATGTGTCTTCATTTCATAAACTAGTAAACATCATTTGCATCCATACTTAAACCAATCTTATTGTTGTGTTTGATGTGTCCTCTTTCAAACAACCATTTAACAAAATTTGAGTCCAAACAATAAACATTTACAACCATAAACATCTCAAAGTCCAAAATCCAAACATTCTATCATCCTTAATCATTTCCATCATGGACCCTTGGTTTGAAAAAATCATTATGCAAGATAAAAACCCTATGCCTATTACCTTGTGCGAGGCTCATGCAAAACCCAAAATCACAATCAAAATAGGTCCTCAAACCATGCATCCTTTAAATGAGATCTTTTATCCAAATCAATCAAAAAATCCCTTTGACAATGATGATGATGATAGTCTTGTAGATCAAGATGATATCAAGATGACAATATCATTAACTATGAGATCATTACGTGCAAACTTTCCATAAACCTTCATCTCCCACTCATGAACATGCAAGAATATTTCAAACAAGAAATGACTAGCACTAGCTATCATGCCAATCCTAAATACACATCTAATGGTCATCCTTATGGTACCTTTGGTAAGGGAAGAACCACTTTAGACCAAGGTCCTCATATTCAATTCATATCTCCAATCCCAACCGCATGTGAGAACTGTTTATCCTATGTATCCTATTCAAATCCTCCATCTCATAATCCTTACATTCCAACTTATCCCATCAATCCAAACCCACTACATCCAAATCATCCTTTTTAGATTTCCTCCAAGGACTTCTAGTGGAGGAAAAATCTCAAACTAGAAATCACAAATTCAATTAGTGTACCTCTCCCAAGCCTATCCAAAAGTCACATAGTACCATGCCTATCCATCAAACACCACAATGCAATCAAAATCCTAACAACATGCCCATGATCCAAGATCAAGTGCAATCATGCAAAGATATTATCAATCACAAGCCTATTAAGAATGAACTAGAGTCTTCTAGTACCATACTTTTCCATCAAACACCATCATGTAATCCATGGCCTATCAAGCCTATCAAAGAAAATGCAAACATCCTATGTAATACAATCAAACTTTAAATATTTGAAGTAGCCATCTACAAATATCCATTCAAACGTGGATTTATAATGCAAGTATGGATGCCATCAATAAAAATGATTTGTATTAACCAAATATCCTTATAGGCATACATCAATATCTGTCGATATAAGTATAAAATATATACAAAATAGCCATATAGGCTTACAAGAATGCCATATAGGCATACAATGTCAACTATGTACAATACAAAATATATGTCCACAAATGCCATATAGGCATACAACAAAGGAACACAATAAAAAGTCATTCTCCTCTGGATGGTGAAGAGAATAAATCATGAGCAGCCTTTGATCTTCTAGGGGATGGAGACGCGCATGTGGGTGGTCTACTACGAACCCGAGGGCTACTCCTCCTATTTAGGTCTTCCTGCATCTTTACCTGTTACAATAAAAAGTATAGACATTAATATATAGAAATTACATGTTATAAAAAATGAAACATTTAACAAAATAATCACTTACCGCTAACATATAATCTATCTCCTCACTTGCCTCAGTAGCAGGAATAGGCCCTGGTGACGTCATGTCCTATAGAAACCATCCAGATAGAAATTAAACTTCAAATCAATAATCTTTTGATTTTTCAAAAATAGAAAACTATAACAATGAATGTAAATTGAAATTTACTAATCTGCCTCATACCCCTGTCAATGCCATGGAGCTATGAATCACAGAGGCCACACCCTGCTCCATTGCCCTATGAACATGGGGAGGTGTCTCCGCAGCCTGCATCATCTAGAAATAAAACAACATTATTCAATTACGAAAACTATAATAGTGATGCAAATCATGGCTCCTAACATACACACGTTCATCTAAACATGGAAGTACACACAATAAAGCACACAAATCACATACAAAAATTTAGTAAGTACAATTCATTCATTAAACTATTTATTTTATTACCTCCATAAAGCTTTGAAGTCCACCACCGCTGGCAGGTGTTGCTGTGAAATCTACAGTATTAACCTATTTAACATCCAAAATCAGATATTAGAATACCATTCATATAACGATGCTATTCACACGTAATATTTATAATTGTTTACTAGTTACATACCTCGACAGTAGATGATCTAGTGAAAAATGCAGGTGGAGAACCATTGAAAACTGCATCGACACTATGACCCTAAAATTTCATTAAAATCATCAATTTAAATTAGTTAATCTTGTATTTCAAAAATAAAATTTAATAAATTAAATTCAATAAACTTGCTAATATTTACCTGAGTATCAAGGCCGAAAGTCTCACTCAGGAGGGTATCTGTCATCACCATCTGCTCAGCTGCAGATGTAGCCTGTGCACCTGCGTCCTGACTGTCCATGGGGTCATAACCACAGGCTGACCCGCAAGCCTGGCAAGTATGGGGTGGGACCCTACTCCTCACACTATCTCCCAACCCACTTTGTGTTGCAGGATCGGCATGCTCTATGATGCTCTGGGTCAAGGCACTAATCGACTGAAGTGTATCGACCTCAACACTCTCCTTCACAATGGAAGGGATAGAAACATGCTCGTGGACTGGTCTGCTAATTACTCGTCTCACTACCCGCTATGGGTCAAGACGTGCCCCTGGTCTATCTTGTGTTGACTCCTCATCTCTACCCTGGAAGTCCTGCATATCAAAATAGTTTGACACTTTATTGAGGACAAACTCGCAGTAGAGTTTCCTCAAAAAGTATTGTGGGACCTCATTATTATTGCATGGAGGATGGTCAAAAACCATCCACCACCTCTGCCTGAAATTGTCCCTTATCGCTTGGTTGTTGCACCAATGGATAGGGAACCTCTTGCATGTAATGGGTGGAGGTTGATTTGTTTGTGGGTTTGTGAAAATTGAACACAAGTCTAATTTTATAATTTGTAATTTTTTCACATCTTGGTATGACAACTTGTCTGCATAGTAATCTCTAAACTCTCTCTTTTTATCCATCCAACTAGTTATTTGCTTGTTAATTGAATCTACATTTGATAACATAGACTCAAGAGATTCGGCAAGCGTGGACCTATGCAAGGTTGAAGTGGAAGGATCTTTCAACCTTGCAATTATATCTTCAATTTCTTTTTTGTTGTTTTCAATTTGCCCCATTATATTTTCTTGTGTTCCAGGGGCATGTCGAGGAATGAATGGAGGAGGTTGTTGTTCTGCAGGTATTTCCTCCTCAGGATTTTGTGGATTTTGAGGAGGAGGAGGTGCATTAACATTTCCTGACAATTAATGAAATATACATCAAAAATCAACAAAAACCTACCTATTTAGAAACAAATTCAAACAAAAAAACAAATATAACTCACCCCTTTGGCGTGCTCGACGTCGTGGCGGCATTTTGGCGACAAATCGATAAGCTTTTTGTGTTGAATGGTGTTTTGCAAAATGCGAGCACGCTTTCGAGGGTTTGCAAGCCGCGGGTAGAGAGGAGAAAATAGAAAGAAATGAAATTGGAAACCTTTTTTTTTATTTATAGGAAGTCATAACGCGAGTGCGTTATAACGCGCTCGCGTTATGACTTAATTTTTTTTGAAATTAATTTGGCCACTTTTTGGCCCCCCATCTTCTTGCACTTACCCACATGCTATCAAATTCCATATCATTATCATTATCATTTGCCTTCATTATAGTCATTTCCATACCTAGGTTATGCTGGTTTTGTGAGCAGTCCACAATGCATAATATATCCAAAGAAAAAGCTAGTAGAGCTAGGGTGCACTCTAGTCCGTTCTATCAAGTGTGAAGGTGTGATTGAAGGTGAAGGTATTGAGTTATATTGTATTATCTTCCATTATTTACCTTGGATCATATTTTTGCATACAATAATTATTTGATATCATTTTGGTTTTTTTCATAGCTCATCTTGTGAGGTTGTTAGTATGATTTGTTATGTCAAAATCATGTCATAATAACATGTTTGCTTCAATTTATGAAATGTTGTTACAATTATGTTCATGGATGCTTTATTAAAGATTTGTGATCCACACACATAAGTGGCGAAGTGACTACCTTTGCTTTTGGCACGTGTCAATATTGGTTTGGACAATTGTGCATCATCTTGTATCACTTTAATCATATTTTGATTGTTAGAGCTCCTATTTTCATATTTTTATAAAATGGATATGCAAACTAGAGTAGATGGATTAGATGCTTTGTTTATTTAAGATAATTGAATTGCTTCGTGGCTTAATTGAAAATAATATCCCTAGGGTGGTTTTACCCCGAGCCTATTTACTATCCCTATTGTATGTGTTTGTCCATGTGAGTAGAAGTGTGTCATTAGTGGTTGAGGATTTCATTCACAACCAAAAGTGCCTAAGGGTTTATGCATTGGTGTTTGGATAAAAAGGATCATTATCTAAGTTTAGTTCCATTTCAAACCCATTTAGCTTTGGGGTTAACTTTGGAAATATCCAAGGTGAAATTTTCTCTAGACAAATTTTAAATATGAAGTCTTTCTTGAACTACTTTATCTTGATAACACATCTAAGGATTTAGTCACTATAGACAACTTTGGAGCTTACACCTATCTCCGTCACATTTTCTCTAGTTGGAATTAGGTACGTTAGGCAATGGTAATTCACATGATTCTATAGTAATTAGAAGGACATGTGGTGACAATTAATTCATCAAGACTCCTTAGATCACTTGTGCATTACCAAATATTAACAACATAAGCAATGTATGGGGTATGATGCACAAGATTACTTAAACATGACTCATCATGCCAACCAAAAACGTACGACATGTGAGGAAGATGTACGTCACCATCTCACACCTTTCTATAGTCCACATGATGTAGTTATGCCTATTAGCACTTTGGCTAGAAACTCATAAGACCCACTTTCAGAGACTACCATTTCAGGCTTAACACTTGTCAACTAGATTAAATTGATTAATGGCAGGGATCTATTGAAAAGAGATTGATTAAACTAAGGAATACCTAGATTTTGGATGTCATTTCCAATTGGATCACTTAGAGGCTTTGAACTAACTTTGAACCGAAGCAACTATTAATTAGCTTTAACCCAATTCTCAATCCGTTAACTCTTTAGTTACTTAGAATAATTCCTCTAGAGATAAATGTTCTAAAAATATTTTGGATGTGAAATAATTCTCAATCTAGATATTCAATATTCTAATTTTGGGTTTAATTCAACATTTAAGCTCCAAGTAAATAAACAAGTTATTACTTTGAAGTACAATATCTCCCAAAGTGCAAATTCATTCAAAATCTTATCTGAAGGACCTAATATGAACACAATCTAAGTAATAGAAAGGTAATTGATGATGAGTTTGTCATGTAATTTACAGTTGGAGTTTAGGATGAAGTTACTACTAGAAAGGAGATTAGGGACAAAATCCAAAGCTCCTCCATTATCACAGATTAAAAAGGAGGACAGCTCAGAGGCAGCGGAGCGTCCCCCAACGGCTCTCACGATTTCAACGCCATGGATGGAATGGCCGTTGAAAAAAAGCACGATTTCACCTCTTTATTTGAGAATTTTTTGTTCTGTTTTTTTTTATTTGTAATTTATTTGGCATGGCTCAAACGATTCCTCCTCCTCGCCCAGCTTCCGTAGATCATCTTCTCCAAACGATTCCTCCTCCTCCTCCTGAACGTTGGTATTGAGACTTCTTCCTTAGGTAAATGGATATAAATTTACTCTGGCAGTGAAAGCTCAATTCCTTCATGAAACGTCACTGCATTGATGCAGAAGGTAAATAATATAATACTTTTGATTAAAGGTTGTATGGTCGTTGGTTCTTTTTATTTTTTCTCTGGTTTTCTTTTATCTTTTGCTCTCTGTTTTTTTTTTTTGTTTATTGGCTTTTGCTCTCTAGAAAACATGGCCGTGGAAGATTGGAAGATAGAACCCGTACAGTTATCGGTATAATAGGTAGGCCTGCAAGCTTTAGTCCTTATTTTTTGATTTTCTGTTCAAATATGTAATGAAGGAGCAATAACAATAAATGAGGAAGGGGTTAAATAATTTAACCATTTCAAAAAACTTGTCATTATCTCTTGTCAATACCATTACATAGAGATTTTATAGGGAATCTGAATTGGGTGACCTCAGAAATCAATTATTAGTATTTTCAGATCAGGGGATTTATTCCTTTTATATTTTTCTGCCTTCCTAAAGAGATGCCCAAATCATAGTGGGATTTAAAAAAAGAAAAAGAACAAATTATGCAAGTGTTGAGATGGGGTACGGTCTGAGGAGATTTGTATCCTTGGCCAGCATACCATGATTGATCAACCGAAATTTATGCAGAACTGTAAATGTATAACCGTTATAGCTGCCTTCTCCAACTGATCAATTCTTCTAATTCTCCTCATCTCTACTCAGATTCGCTGCCATTCTTATCTGTTACATCTTTGCTTGCCTACACATTCATTACTTAGCTTCTATCTTGCAAGCCGTATGTGTGTTTTTTTGGCAATTGAGATGGATTGAATGTCCACGTGTTCAACTTCTCCTATTTATATCTGGGGAGTGCAGTTTGCAGTGGACACACATTTTGATTATCTCCTATTTGGATAAAATTCTAACTTGCTTTCCTTTGTTTTTTTCATCACTAACTTTCATTTGGCCAGAAATCAAGGATACAAAACTCCTCATTACATCATGCTGTAGAAAGTACATTAAAAAAATATCTTCTAAAAAAAATTCTCATAGTGAAATCATAACAATTTTGAGCATAAGTAAGCACTCATCACAACAGCAGACTCCTGTTCTGAATCTTCTTTTGTTTGAACTCTCCATTCTGGAGTCCTAATAATTAATGTTGTCATGATAGCAGCAATGAACAGGGTTTTTCTGCCAGACTAAGAATAAGTGTTAGTTCTAAAGCTTATAAATAAGCATCAACAGCAACATGCTACATTTAAAGTTATTTCTATCTACCCATATGATGCATAAGGAAGATGGCAATAAAGCATGTTTTCTTGCTAAAACTCTGGTTAAATGGGTGGATGCTGCTGGCACTGAAATATAGTATCAGTGCCATGACTGTAGCAAATGAAAAGGGTAGCATTAGAATATGTGGCAAACAATTTGAAATTGTCCAAAATTTTAAATGAAGGTTAATCTAACCACAAGAAAATATTAATTTCAAAGCTTTGTTTTCCTAGGAAATTTAGGAAACTGCAGATATGCAGATGTTTCAACTTCTGGAACAAGGGCTCCTCTAGAAAGGAATAAATGTTTGTGTGGAGGATGCTGACTGACGAGGTGTTAGATCTGTAGATCCAGGTCTATATCGTTAGTGCGAGGGCTTAATTCTGTGTCTCATTTCTATATGTCGCATACTTCTATCTTAATTCTATGTGTCTTATTTTTTTATGTTGCATGGAGAAATGTTGTAAATAATTAGTAGAAGAGCAACATAAATCAGAACTCCTGTCTAAAATCTATATGCAGCATGGAGATGTCATATATAATTAGTAGTAGAACAACATAAAGCAGAATTTCTGTCTTAATTCTGTATTCAGAACATAGTTTGAATTTTGAAATGTATGGTCATTTGGAGGCTATCATCGAAATGGCTTCATCGTTTTTTATTGAGGCAACCCGATTCTAGAGGTATTTATCGATCAATATGTTAATTATCCCCTTTCATCTTCTGAACGTGGCAACTGTGTCAATCTAAATAAAAGGTTTGCATAAAGAAATATGCACTTTCAAGAAGTGAAGTATTAATAGGTTAGGTACATATATGAAGGAGAAATCTTCTTATGGGTAAGTGCTATTAGAGCTGCAAGTTTCAAGTGTAAATGCCCAAACCTGCTAGTAACAAATATTAAGCATGCAGATATTAGAAGTTACAGTATAGTTCGATTTAAACAATGACCAAAAGAATGAAAAGAAAAACCCTGCAAGTGGAGCACACTTTTATGCAGGGCAAGGGAGGCCCTGCCTTCTCGAGCACCCTAAAACATATAAAACTACCATGGCATATAATTTAAATACAAGATGCCCAATGCATCAAACTTCAAAACATTATTTGGGGTTTCCAAATCTGACTAGCCCTTTTTAAATACAGATTAGCATATAGATGTAATAAGGCTTTTACCTGAGTCATACAGAATGACAGCCATGGTTATGAAACCCTTTGTTTCTCATATTTGTCAGTTGCCATTGGTAGAAAGCATTTCCTCTCCAGATATATAATTGATATGCAGTATAATTATACAAATGCTACTCATAACATGTCAATGATCACTGTTTATACATTATATTTTGCATTATTTATCAGTGAAAATAGATCTAAAAGTGATTCTGTTTAAAATGGTAAGGGCTCAACTGAAATTGGCTCCAGAATTCTATCAATAATCAAAACCTCTAGAAGTAATGAAGTTGCATGCTAGGAAACTATGGTGAGGATTGGCTACAGAACAGAGCAAAACAAAAGATAAGAACCAGGTAAGAGTAAGTAAGGAAGCTCGTGGATTGAAATATCCAAGTACAATTCCATGGGCTGCTGTTTAGGCAAAATAGCTATGTAGAAGTTGGAGCTAGACAAGCACAGAATTTCTCCACTAATTCTAAGCGAAGGAACATCAAACTGTTATACTTAAGCAAAGGAGAAGCACAGAATCCTGAGAAATTTGGCATTATTTCCCATGACAATCAACTGAATATCATTGTTGGGAGAATTGAAAAGCCTATAGGTTTTAAATAAAGGAATTACTGTTTGAAAAAGTTAGTAATTACAATAAAAAATATATAACACACATCGTTAAAGGATAATCACAAGGTTAATCTCGAAGAATGCCAAACAGCGTTATTATACTGCAAAATGGGCTCACATCCATTTCTTTCTTTCTGTAGTTTTCACGGTTTTATTAAGAACATAAAAATCAGATTTTTGCTATTTGTGAAAAAATTGGGTGTATCATAAAGCACATAGAGATAGGAAGTTCAATGACCATCAGGAGTCCTTTGAACATGCCAGTTGCTTCCACATGATTAGTTTTTTTGGCATCAACATCAATTGCATAAATCAAGGGTTGTTGATTTGTCAGAATGATATTGCATAAATAGGTTTTATCGCTAAAAATTTGTCATAGGGAACTTGAGCTCCAACAGTGTTTTAAGGGTCAAAGCCACAGTTTGTGATTTCTAATTTTAAACAATTTTGATCGTGTAATTTGTCAAGTTCCTTGCTCCATTGTAAGCGTTCTTTTTCTGATTTTAAAAGTTTGTTAAGATTTCAGAGGTTTTGACCATGATTTTCTGATGTTGCAGGACATTCTATTTTCAGAGGTTTTAGCGTTAGGGTTTATTAAATATTTTTTTGTGATGTAGCCTGACATTCTACAAGATTTGCAACTGGAGAAAAATGCAAGGGTTTTTTGGGTTTTCTTTATGTTATGACAAGTTGGAATTGTGGCTTGTGGGTTTTCTACCACTTGATTTCAATAAATGTAAACTGATTTGTTATTTAATACAAAAGATTTTTATTTGGAAGGGGTTGAATTGGCCCCCTTCCTAAGGCTGTAAGGAATGGCCATTGACCATGACCATTCTTTTAGGCCTGGTGTTTTGTGTCCATTTTTTTAGTTTTCATATTATATTTTATGGCATGAAATTTAACATATTCCTTTTTTATTATTTTATTTTTTAAAATTCCATCATGTTTAATGACTTGAATTTTAAATGGTGCACTTAATTATTAAGTATCAAAATATTCTTTAACCATAATGCAATTTAGTTTCAATTAGCAAGTTATAATAATCAGTGTTGTAAGTTAAACATATTTATTTAGCGTGTTTCACTTTGGCATTCACTCTATTTTGATATACTTACTATTTGTGTGGAGTGAGGGTTTGAACTTAAGCATTCACTTTAATTTAATGTATCGATTGTTTGTGAAGCATGGGTTTGAACTTTGGCATTGACTTATATTTTGTTATATTTTAAAATTGAATTCACTTTGTCACTCTAATTTAATGTACTTATTGAGTCATTTGTCACTTTAATTTGATATACTTATTTTTTGTGTGAAGTGAACTTTGACATTGAATTATATTTGTTTCATGTTGTATGTTTAAAATATAATTCACATTATTTACATTTATTGTTTTTATGAAGTGTGTGTTTGAGCTTTGACACACACTTTGTGTGTGTTTGAATTTTGGCATCCATTAGTTGTTTGTTTAAAGTGTCTTTGAACTTTGTTTGTTTAATGTGTTTCACTTTGACATCCACTAGTTTGTTTGTAGTGTGTGTTTGAACTTTAGGCATTTACTTGGCATTCACTTATTGTTTGTGTGAAGTGTTTGAATTTTGACATCTCTTTGTTTGAGTGAGCTTTTGGTATTCATTTTGTGTGTGTGAAATATGTATTAATTAACTTTGACATTCACTTTGTGTGAGTGAACCGAACTAACTTTGAGTCACTTATTGTTTGTATATTGGCATCCACAACTATTATTTGTGTGAGGTGTGTGGTTGAACAATGGTATTCATTGTGTGTGTGTGCGTGCGTGCGTCAGAGAGAGAGAGAGCACTAACCTTGGCATTCACTTGGATTTGATCCACTTTGTTAAAAAAATTGCATCCCCTTAATTTGTTTGAGTGACTTGTGGATTCATTTTTTTTGTGTATTGGCATCCACTTTGCCTATGTGAAGCATATGTTTGAACTTTGGAATCCCCTTAATTTGTTTGAGTGAATTTTGTTATTCATATTTTGTGTATAAAACTTAAGTGAACTACCTTTGGCATTCACTTGTTTGATCTATTTACTATTTGTTTGTTTATGTAAGTTTGAACTTTCATGTTCACTTATTGTGAAGTGAAAATTGAAATGTTTGAATTATAATGTATACTTTGTGTGTGAAGTGTGTTTTTGAACTTTGGCATTCACTTTGTATGAAGTGTGCTTGAATTTAACCTTTCACTAAAGAGTACTAACTTTTGCATTTATTACATATTTGAACTTTGGTATGTATGAAGTGTGTGCTTGAACAAACTATGTGTGGAGAGATTGAACTAATTTTGTGCGAAGAGTGTTTTTAACTTCGACATTCACTTTGTGTGAAGAGTGTTTTTAACTTTAGCATTCACTTTGTGAGGAGTGTACTAACTTTGGCATTCACTTTTTGTGTGTTTGAACTTTGTTATTGTTGAACTTTGGCAATTACTTTGTATGAAGTGTGTGTTTGAACAAACTATGCGTGAAGTGATTGAACTTGCTTTGTGTGAAGTGTTTTAACATTGCATTCACTTTGTGTTTGTGAACTTTCACATTCAATTTGTGTGAGGAGTGTACTAACTTTGGCATTTCCTTTATGTGTGTGTTTGAACTTTTAAACTTTATTATTTACTTTTTTATATGTATGAAGTGTGTGTTTGAACAAACTATGTGAAGCAATTGTACTTTGTGTGAAGAGTGTGTTGAACTTTGGCATTAACTTTGTTTGTGTTTGTACTTTGGCATGTTTGAACTTGGGTGTTTACTTCATGTGTGGTTGAACTAACTTTGTATGAAGCATGTTTTAACTTTGGCACGTGTTCACTTTTTGTGTGTTTTAATTTTGACATTCACTTTGTGTGGTGCGTGTATTTGAACAAATTTCATGTTAAATGTGTTTGCTCTTTAGCATGTTTTAACTTTGGCATTTACTTTATGTGTATGTGTGTGTTTGGACTTTGTCATGTTTAAACTTAAGTGTTTACTTCATTTGAATGCTTGTCATGTTTGTACTACCTTTATGTGATTAAAGTATGTTTGAACTTTGTGCAATCCACTTTTGCGTGTGTTTAAACAAAATCCATGTGAAGTGCTTGCACTTTGACATTCACTTTATGTGTGTGTTAGTTTGGCATGTTTGAACTTAAATGTTTACTTTGTGCATGTTTGTACTAATTTTGTGTGAATGAAGTGTGTTTGAAAGTTAATTTTGGTATTCACTTTGTGTGGTGTGTGTGCTTGAACTAACTTTGGCATTCATTACGTGTTTGTGTGTGTACACAATTGAAAGACCTTTGACATTTAATTTTTTCTATTGGTATGAATGAACTTCAACTAGCATTTTGTGTGGGATGTATGAACAATCTTTGACATTCTTTGACAAACAAAATGAAAGCCAAAGTTCATTGTGTGTCTTTGTGTGTTTAAATGAACTTTGGCTTTCATTTTGTGTGTGTGTGAAATAACTGTGGCATTCATTATGCAAATGAACATTGGAATTCATTATGTGCATGTGAATGAACTTTGACATTCACTTTGTGTGAAGTGTGTGCATGTGTGTTTGAAAGATAACTTTGTCATTCACTTTTTTGTTTGTGTGAAGTGTGTATGTGTGTGTGTGTGCATGTGTGTATGAAAGTTAATTTTGGTATTCACTTTATGTGGTGTGTGTATTTGAACTAACTTTGGTATTCATTGTGTGTGTGTGTGAGCGCATGCATGCACAGTTGAAATAACTTCAACATTTATTTTTTTGTGTATGATTGAACATTAGCTATCACTTTGTGTGGAGTGTATGAATGAACTTTGATGTTTACTTGTGTGGAATGTGATTGAAATATTAGGCATTCTTTTATTGTATGTGTACAAATGAACTTTGGTTATAATTTTTTGTGGAGTTTACAAATGAACTTTAATGTTCACTTTGTGTGGAATGTGCTTGAAAGAATTGACATTCTTTTTTGTGAACGAATGAACTTTGGCTATCATTCTATGTGGAGTGTACGAATGAACTTTGGCTATCATTCTATGTGGAGTGTATGGATGAACTTTGATGTTCATTGTGTGCCTCTATGTGTTTGAATGAACTTTGGCATTCATTGTGTGTATGTGTGCATGCGAATGGACTTTTGCATTCACTATGTGTATGTGTGCTTGTGAATAAACTTTGGCACTCACTGTGTGTATGTTTGAAAGTTAACTTGGCATTCATTTTCTGTGATGTGTGTGCATGTGTGTTTGAAAAGTAACTTTGTGTGAATTGTGTGCTTTTGTGTTTGAACTAACTTTGGTATTGAACTTTTTATGTAAGAATGTACTTTAACTATCACTTTGTGTGGGGTGTATGTGTTAGATCTAGGGCACACAACTAAGAGGGGGGGTGAATCAGTTGTACAAAAACTTGCTTTTACTTCAAACACTTGATTCTTCTTTGTTCTTTAATAGCATATCAATTAACCATTCATGAAAGCATAAAACATAAACACCAGAGCAGATAAACATCAACACATTAGACACCAAGATTTTGATGTGGAAAACTCGATCAAGGGAAAAACCATGAGGTGATTAACCCAAGGATTATTCTCTGTTAGAAGAATAAGAAAAATAGATGGCACATGCCAATTAGGGCTCACTGTCTGAGCACACTGCTCACAAGGAGGCACACTACCTACAAGAGACACACTTTCTACAAGATAACAAGTATTACAAACTTGAACTGGAGATTGACATCTTTACCATGCCTGGATCTATTCCATTTAAGCCCAAAAACTCCTGCTCTGCCTTTCGCACTTCTCTTCGCTATATCACGCTCATCACCACAAGACACACTTCAAAATAAATTCACAATCCCTTATTTATACAAGGCATCGACTTAGGAACAGTCATCTAAGTCAGCAAGCATCTACAAGACGTTTCGCAAGACGTGTAATACATCTGGTTGGCCTGTCTCAGGAAGAACACCAATATCAGTGGTTATTCTTCAAATGCAAACTCTAACTTCAATGCGAACCACCAATAAGAATTGTACACGATCCAAAGATCACCAAAACCTTTCCTAAGTCATCAAGAACATCTGCACTTTATCAGCTTATTGTAATTCTTTTGTTCTTCATCCGGAACTTCAAGAACACAGTCTGTCCTTACTGTCATAAAGAAAAGGGTTCTTCCGGACCTCCAAATCATTCACAAATCTAGTTGTCACTTCACACTGACTTCTTCAACACTCCTTCCAATCCGCAGAATGAGATAATGTAATTCCAGATCTCACTAGACCAATCTGTGACACTCTGTCTCCATTGAACACCTGCTGGAACCAGTTCTACACAAACAGCCATAACTTCTTCAGATCTTTATGCGGACCTCTGAAATCTTAACTAGAACATCTCAAGACTCATATCTACAAACCCTTTAAACTGTATCCTCTGATCCTCAACCTATTGAGTACTTTTGCCTTCTTCTCATCACTGTTCTTCACTGTTCCTGATGGAGACTAATTTTCTCAATAACCTCAGCCCACAGCTCATCCAATCCTTCTTATCAATGCAATATGAGTATGTTGACATCAATGACAACACTGGTTAACCTCATACTTACAACAATCTCCCCCTTGGTCATTAATGGCAATATATGATGTGAAAAACCATCAAGACAAGAACTTCTTCTTTCTGTCACAACTCCCCCTATCAACAACAACTCTTCACATGTCTTCTCTTCCTTTACTGTTCCCCCTTTGATCATCAACCACTTGTTTTTCACATGTCTTCTCTCCCCCTTTGACATCAATGGCAAAGGGCTCATACTTGCAATTCTAGCACATCAGAATCATACCAGCTGCTCCCCCTTAGTAGCAGCTCCCCATCATCAATCTGGATCACAAGATATGACTGTGATATCCACCAGACTAATGCACATTAGTGCATCCTAGTTCATCACCGGAGGGGCCATGACCACTAACTTCTCCCTGAGATACTCAAAAGAGTCCTTGGGAAGAGGTTTAGTAAAAATATCTGCAAGCTCTGATCCTTGGAGGGCACATACTCCAATCTGACTTCACCCTTGTTCACTTGTTCTCTCAAAAAGTGAAATTTGATAGATATATGCTTGGTCTTAGAATGCAATACCGGATTCTTAGAAATATTTATTACACTTGAATTATCACAGAAAATTGTGATAGGCCCCTCATATTCTACTTGAATATCTCTTAGCATTTGCTTCATCCACAAAAGTTGAGTGCAACTACCTGCTGCTGTAATGTATTATGCTTCTATTGTAAACAGGGATATTGCTTCTTGTTTCTTGCTTAGCCAAGAAACCAATCTTTTTCCCAAAAAGAATGCTCCTCCACTTGTACTCTTCCTATCATCCACATCTCCTGCTCAATCTGCATTTGTATATGCATGAAGAGAAAAGTCATGATCTCTGGGATACCATAGGCCATACTCAACTATTCCTTTCAAGTACATAAAAATTCTTTTGATTGCCATGACATGAGATTCTCTGGGATCAGCCTAGAATCTCGCCACAAGACCAATAGCCTGCATTATATTTGGTTTAGTCTGAGTGAGATACAGTAATCCTCCAATCATTGATCTGTACTTTGTCTGATCTATTTTAGGAGAGTCATCATCTTTGCTCAACTTACATCCGGTAGCCATAGGAGTGTTCATTGGCTTTGAATCTTCCATTCCAAATTTCTTCAATAGTTCTTTCACATTTGGTTTGAGAGATAAAGATTCCTTTATCTGTCTGAGTAATTTGCAGACCCAAGAAGAAATTTATTTCACTGAGCATTGACATTTCAAACTCACTTTTCATTTGGTTTGCAAAGGTTTTACACATACTGTCTCTTCCTCCAAAGATGATATCATCAACAAATACTTCAACAATCAAGATGTTTTCATGATCAATTTTGAAATATAGGTTACTGTCAGCAGTACCTTTGTTGAAACCAATCTTCAAAAGATGTTTGTCCAGCCTCTCATACCATGCTCTTGGGGCTTGCTTTAGACCATACAGTGCCTTCTTTAATTTGCAGACCATATCACCATGCTCAGATAACTGAAATCCATCCAGTTGTTCAATGTACACCTCTTCTTCTATGTCACCATTCAGGAAAGCAGATTTGACATCCATCTGATACAATTTGAAATCTTTGAAGGCAGCAAATGCAAGAAATAGTCTGACTGTTTCAATTCTTGCCACCGGATCAAAGGTTTCCTCAAAATCAATCCCTTCTATTTGAGAGTAGCCTTTGCAGACTAATCTGGCCTTATTTCTGATTACTTCACCAACTTCATTTAGTTTGTTCTGGAAGACCCATTTGGTTCCAATCACATTCTTGTTTATAGGTCTAGAGACAAGATCCCAAGTGTGATTTTTCTCAATTTGCATTAATTCTTCTTCCATTGCTTTTGTCTAATTTTCATCATTGCATGCTTCATTTATTGTCTTAGGTTCAATCTTTGAAATCAAACAACATTCATCTGAGTTTTGAGAAACATTCCTTTTAGTTTGCACACCTTTGCTTTTGTCACCTATGATCTGATCTTCAGAGTGGTTCAGACTTACATACCTTAGAACTTTGGGAGTTTCTTGCACTTCTGCTTCTTAATCATGCTGATTCAGACCTGTCTCTTCTTCCTGATTTACCGGATCAGTCTGAATCTGGCTTTTAGGAGAGGATGTAGCTCCTTGAACCAGAACATCATTCTGATCATCTTCATCATACTCATAAAATCTTGAGGGCTTCTCAATACCTTCATCAACCTTCACATTTTTACTTTCTATCATCTTTCTCAGTCTCTTATTGTAACACCGATATGCTTTTCTTTGAGTGGAGTAACCCAAGAAGATTCCTTCATCACTTCTAGCATCAAACTTTCCTAGATCTTCATCTCTTTTAATGTAACACTTGCTACCAAATACTCTGAAATATCTCACAGTAGGAGTGATGCCAAACCAAAGTTCATAGGGAGTCTTACCAGTATTGCTTCTAATTTGAACTCGATTGAGAGTGTAGACTGCAGTGCTGACAGCTTCTTTCCAAAACATCTAGGGAACATTTGCTTCCATCATCATTGTCTTGGATGCTTCCTAGATGGTCCGGTTCTTTCTCTCAGCTACTCCATTCTACTGTGGAGTCCTAGGAGCAGATAACTGTCTCTTTATACCATGCTTCTCACAAAAATCTATGAATTCACTGAATGTGAATTCACCTCCTCTATCAGACCTTAGACATTTCAGTTTTAATCTGGTTTGATTCTCTACCATAGCCTTGAAGATTTTGAACTTCTCAAACGCTTCTGATTTCTCTTTCAGAAAGGTGACCCACATCATCCGGGAATGGTCATCAATCAGTAACATGAAGTATCTATCACCTTGCATACTCTTGATTCTTGTCAGACCACATAGATCAGTATCAACTAACTCCAATAATCCGGTAGAGGATTGATCCTTGCTTTTGAATGAGACTCTGCTCTGTTTACCTAGCTGACTTTTTTGCACAAACTGTTTGTAGGTTTTACCAACTTTGGAAGATCTCTTACAGCCTGAGTATTGCTTATCTTGATGATGTCATCAAAATTTACATGACACATCCTTCTATGCCATAACCAACTCTGATCAATTTGAACAAACAAACAACTTTTATTAGTACCAACTATATGGAAGATGTTACCTTTTGTTTGAGTACCAGATGCAATCTCAGTTCCGGAGCTTTCAAAGATCCTGCATCTTCCATTCTTGAACTGGAGATCATAGCCTTTGTCCACCAACTGACCAACACTGCGAAGATTGTGCTTCAATCCTTCAACATACAGTACATTACCGGTTTTGTTCTTTCCATCAAAAGAGATAGTTCCCTTACCTCTGATCCTACCAGCAAAATTGTCACCAAACTTTACCATTCCTCCTTCATACCTTTCTAAATCTAAGAACTTGTTCTTGTCACCTGTCATATGGTGAGAGCATCCACTGCCAATAATCCAATCATCCTTTTCTTCAACTTGGGTAGCCAAAGCTCTTTCTACAACCTTATGATTGGTAGATATTGGATCTTCTTCTTTGATGGCAATAAACACCCATTCATTTCCAGATTTGTATCCTATCTCTGATTCATCATCTGTTACTCCTTCATTATCAGCTTCTTCATGAACATAATAACAATTCTTTTGGAACCTTTGTTTGTTAGAATTTGATCTTGTGGATTTTTCCGGACATCTTGAGGCAAAGTGACCAATCTTATTACAGTTGAAGCACTTAAAGGGTAATTTTCCTTCATACTTACCGGATCCTCTTGGCAGTCTTTTTGCAATGAGGGCTTCAAGTTGAGCTATTTCTGCTTCTTCCTCTTCCATGTCTTTTCTTGTTTGATCATACCATGATAGCTTCCTTGAAGAGTTTTCTCCCAGATCAAATATTTGTTTGCCTTTCACATAGGCATTGGCTTTGAATGCAGATTCAGTCTTGGGGGATCATCTCCAAACTTGGTCATTTCAAATGCAACTAGTTTGCCAGCCAATTGGTCTCTTGTGATAGTTGTATGGGCTCTGAATTCATCAATGGCAGCAACCTTGATTTTGTAGGCAGCAGGAAGGGATCTGAGAATTTTGCAAACAATCTCATTTTCATCCAAAACTCCACCAGCATTCCTAATTCCACACACCAGCTCATTTACTCTTGGCATAAAGGTAGTGATATTTTCATCATCTCTCATCTTCAATCTTTCAAGTTTTCCTTTGAGACTCTGCAACCTTGCACTCTTAACATACTCATCTCCTTCATGCAGAAGTTCCAATTTAATCCAGATCTCATAGGCAGTTGGTAGGTCAATAACATTCGAGAGCTCTGAGTCAGTTAATGCACTTAGAAGAGCCTCTTTAGTCTGCAGATTGTTTTCAGCATCTGTGATTTCATTTAGAGTTGTTGGACCACCTTGTGGAGGTGTATATGCTTTTGTGACCATGGACAAGTACGCCTTTCCCATACACTCCAGGTGACATTTCATGCAGCCTTTCCAAAGAGTGAAGTTGGTTCCATCAAACTTCAGACTGTCCTTCTTGTATGACGACATTCTGGATCTCCTCAAGTGGTTAAGCTCCTTTTAGAGGAACTTGGCTCTGATACCAATTGTTAGATCTAGGGCACACAACTGAGTGGGGAGGTGAATCAATTATACAAAAACTTGCTTTTACTTCAAACACTTGATTCTTCTTTGTTCTTTAATAGCATATCAATTAACCATTCATGAAAGCATAAAACATAAACACCAGAGCGGATAAACATCAACACATTAGACACCAAGATTTTGACATGGAAAACCTGGTCAAGGGAAAAACCACGGGGTGATTAACCCAATGATTATTCTTTGTTAGAAGAATAAGAAAAATAGATGGCATGGTAAAGATGTCAATCTCCAGTTCAAGTTTGTAATACTTGTTATCTTGTAGACAGTGTGTGACACTGTCTACAAGATAACAAGTATTACAAACTTGAACTGGAGATTGACATCTTTACCATGCCTGGATCTATTCCATTTAAGCCCAAAAACTCCTGCTCTGCCTTTCGCACTTCTCTTTGCTATATCATGCTCATCACCACAAGACACACTTCAAAATAAATTCACAATCCCTTATTTATATAAGGCATCGACTTAGGAACAGTCATCTAAGTCAGCAAGCATCTACAAGATCATTCGCAAGACATGTAATACATCTGGTCGGCCCGTCTCAGGAAGAACACCAATATCAGTGGTTATTCTTCAAATACAAACTCTAACTTCAATGCGGACTGCCAATAAGAATTGTACATGATCCAAAGATCACCAAAACCTTTCCTGAGTCATCAAGAACATCCGCACTTTATCAGCTTACTGGAATTCTTCTGTTCTTCATCCGGAACTTCAAGAACACAGTCTGTCCTTACTGTCATAATGAAAAGGGTTCTTTCGGACCTCCAAATCATTCACAAATCTAGTTGTCACTTCATACTGACTTCTTCAACACTCCTTCCAATCTGCAGAATGAGATAATGTAATTCTGGATCTCACCGGATCAATCTGTGACACTTTGTCTCCATTGAACACCTGTCGGAACCGGTTCTACACAAACAGTCATAACTTCTTCAGATCTTTATGTGGACCTTTGAAATCTTAACTAGAACATCTCAAGACTCATATCTACAAACCCTTTAAATCGTATCCTCTGATCCTCAACCTATTGAGTACTTTTGCCTTCTTCTCATCACTGTTCTTCACTGTTCCTGATGGAGACTAATTTTCTCAATAACCTCAGCACACAGCTCATCCAATCCTTCTTATCAATGCAATATGAGTATGTTGACATCAATGACAACACTGGTTAACCTCATACTTGCAATAGTATGTACACAAATAATTTGAGATCCACTTTGTGTGGAATGTCTGTGTGTTTGAATGAACTTAGTCTTTCACTCTGTGTTTGTGGGTGGGTTTGAAAGTTAGCTTTGGCATTCATTGTGTGTGCATATGTGCATGTGTGAATAAACATTGATATTCACTTTCTGTGCAAGGGCATGTATGTGTGTGTGAATGAACTTTCACATTCACTTTGTGTGCATACAAAAGTACTTTAACGTTCACTTTATGCGAAGTGCATGTGTGTATATTTGAATGAACTTTGACTTTCATTTTGTGTATGTTGGGTGTATTTAAAAGTTAGTTTTGACATTCACTATGTGTGCACATGTGAAAGAACTTTTGCATTCACAATGGTTGTGTACAAAATACTTTTATGTTCACTTTATGTGAATTGTATGTATAAAAATACTTTCAAACTTTAATGATGTTAACTTTGTGTGTACTCGTATGTGTGATTGAGCAAACTTTGGCTTTTAATGTGTGTGGGGGTTTGAAAGTTAATTTTGGTATTTATTGTGTGAATGAACTTTGGCATTCACTATGTGTGTGCATAAAAATACTTTGGCTTTCATTGTGTGAAGTGTATGTAGAAAAGCACTTTCAAACTAAACATCACTTTGTGTGTGTGTGTGTGAGTGTGTTAGCTTTGGAATTCAATATGTGTGCACATATGTGAAAGAACTTTTGCATTCACTATGTCTATGTGTACAAAATGCTTTGACTTTCACTTTGTGTGAAGTTAATGTACAAAAACACTTTTAAACTTTAATGATGTTCACTTTTGTGTGTACAATGTATGTGTGTTTAAATGAACTTTGGCGTTCACTATGTGTGTGGGTTTGAAAGTTAACACTAGCATTCTGTGTGTGTGTGTGTGTGTCTATGTGTGTGTGTTTGAAAGAACTTTGACATTCATTTTTGTGTATGAGTGTACTTCAACTATCACTTTATGTGGAGTCTCTATATATATACTTTGACATACAAATGAACTTTGACATTCTTGTGCGTGTGTGTGTGTGTTTGAGTGAACTTTGGCATTCTTGTGTGTGTGTGTGTGCGTGAGATAGAGAGAGATAGAGTGAACTAACATCTTATTTTTTTTTATGAATATACTTCAACTATCACTTTATGTGGAGTGTATGTACAAAAAATTTGATTTTCACTTTGTGTGGAGTGTACAAAAAAAATTGACATTCACTTTGTGTGGAGTGAGTCTATGTGTGATCGACTTTTCCATTCACTTTGTGTCACGTGTCTATGTGTTTGAGTGGGCTTTGACATTCTTGTTAGTGTCTGTTGTGTTTGAGTGAACTTTGGAATTCTTGTGTGTGTGTTTTTGTGTATGAGTGAACTTTGGCATTCTTGTGTGTATGTGTTTGAGTGAACTTTGACATTGTTGTGTGTGTTTGAAATATCTTTGAAATTTATTTATTTTGTATATAAATGTACTTCAACTATCACTTTATGTGGTGTCTATGTATGAACGAACTTTGACATTCACTTTGTGTCACATGTCTCTATGTGTTTGAGTGAACCTCAACATTCTTGTGTGTGTGGAGTGTGTTTGTGTTTAAAAGAACTTCGATGTTAATTTTTGTTTTATGAATGTACTTCAAGTATCACTTTGTGTGGATTGTATATAAAAAGTTGACGTCTACTTTGTGTGGAGTGTGTCTATGTATGAGTTACTTCAACATTCACTTTGTGTCATGCCTATTTGTGATTGATTGAACTTTGTAATTCTTTTGTGTGTAAGATCAATAATAAGATGGCTAAGAAAAATAACATATTAGATGAGATTAAATCTATTTGTGTATGAGTGTACTTCAACATTCACTTTGTGTCATCTGTTTGTGTTTGATTGAGTGAACTTTGACAATTTTGTGTGTGTAAGATTGATAATAAGAGAGCTAAGAAAAAGAACATATTAGATCGGATAAGATCTATTTGGGTGTCAAGATAGATGACATTGTGCCTATATTTATAGTTGTGCATGATTGAACCCATGGATTGATATTTTTACATGTTAATATCCAGGTGCAACTACAAATTTCTATATCATTAATAAAATTTAAGTAATTACCATTATTCTAATAACTTAAAGTAGATATAAAGTATACTTCTTAGGTTATATGTGAGACATGTTATTTTAGTTTGCAATTCATTTCTAAGTTACTTTTGATACAATATAACTTCAATGAGACACTCCTCAAGAAATTGTAAGTTTAGTTTGTATCAATAATTTAGATCGTATTCCATGATCTATGATTTAAGTTATTGATGCAAACTAAACTCATAGTCCTTCCTTTGATTTAAAGTATTGATATATGTGAGATATGTTATTTTTTTGGTGTAATTCATTTCCAACTTTTTTTGATACTATATAACTTGAATGGGACACTTCTCACCAAATTGTAAGTTTAGTTTGTATCAATATTTTAGATCACATCCCATGATCTATCATTTGAATGAGGGAAACTTTAGAGATTTATCTTTCTTCATCCTAGAATATCTCCCTTATTTCATTGATTGTGGAAACCTAATGTCTACCATAATGAAATTATGAATTTTTTTGTTCTAAATTAATATAGTTAAACATTTTTTAAAATCCTTCTTATATTACATCATAATTGTATAGAAAATGGTGGATATAACTCACAACCCAAAGTCATTTTGGAAGATCAAATATCAACATATAAAGTCATTTATAACAAAAATATAACTAATAATGGCATGGTTCTAAGTAGTGACCCATCATACACTCTAGTAATAATAACCCAGGAAAATCTCTCACTAAGAGGTGTGTGTAGATCAAGTTCATAAATAACATCACTTAAAAAAACATAAATAAACAAAACCAAAATCATTGATGGAAATTTATTATATAATGTGCAGATCAAGTGCATAAATAACATCACTTAAAAAAACATAAATAAACAAAACCAAAATCATTGATGGAAATTTATTATATAATGTGTAGGATCTCCATCATGTTTGGGTCCTCCCCAAATATCCTCCAAAGATATATTGATATTTAAAATTGAGCTAGATTATCTCAAGGACTAGTATACAACAAGAAATAGTCAAGGATATACATTAAAGACTAGGATATTGGATCTAAGGACCTTGCACACAAGAAGGGGATGCCAAAGAAACCCCATTTGAGGCACTCTACTAGTTGTACAATGTCATTGCTCTAAACTCCAATAGTTTTTATAATAAGTGTAGCTCAATTGAGATTTTTAATGTTTTGCTCTAAATCTCTATGCAGGTTGTAGCATTAAAAAATATCTAAAATAATGTTTTTCAAAACATGAAATAGAATTTCAAATCAAGAAAGAAACAATTATTTCATAAACCTTGCACAAACCAAAATGAAATTTTGAAACAAAGATGGCTACCCAAAAAATTATATTTGAAAAGGAGCAAGAAAATAGCGAATCAAGCAAATTATGTTTGAAAGAATCTCAATATAATGGAGATGTGGAACATTTATTTTGTGAATTTCTTTAAGAAAGATATAACACTTGATATTTATGACAATGTCAATAAATTAAATTGTTTTAGGTTTCAAATAACTTGTTGTAATATAATGAAATCAGTCGACTTGAGGATTTGGAATTAACCTACCATTTGTGATTAAGTTCGCAAGAAGGCATATATCATATAATCTATTGATATGGGTTTGAATTTAAGAAAAGGGATATCAACATGCTATTTTTGATCTCTTCACCAATAGGGTGAAAGTAATAGTTTGATATTTTGAAAACAAATGTTGAGGGTGAGGCCCTATAAAATATCAATAGAAAATTTGTCAATTGATTCAAATGAGTTTTTGGTCTTCAATATAGGACAAAAAATCCAATCTATAGTACATTTAAAAACTTTATTTGTCATCTTGGAGATGGCCATTTTATGCTTAGGAAGTGATTGATAATGTGGGTAGGAAGTGATCGATAATGAACATTTTTATGCTTCCCATGGCCTAGTTTGCATATTTACCAGCTTCTGGCCCTCTTCCCTATTGTGGAGGTTTCTTATTAAGGGAAAATTTGAGTTGTACCCTTGTGTTAGGGGTTTTTTATTGTGACATTTTAGTCTACCCAAGACGAGGATTTGATTTTAGATCGATGGTTGTGAATGTGTGGTGAGCATTCCCTTTAACTCAAGCCATAGTCTACATTGTTCAAACTACTGTTGAAACTACTTAATATTAGGTCTATTTGGGTTAGACTTCCTCATCTCCCTCTTCAATTCTTGGATGATTCCTATTGTGAAGCCATTTGGCAATGCTATTGATCATTTTTTGAAGGTTGATTCTACCACTACCCTTATGGGCAGCCCTACTTTTTCTTGTATTCTAGTGGATATCGATACATCCAAGGGTACACCTAGGGATGTTGTTTTGATGGTGGAGGATAGGCCTTCGAATTAGCTGCCTCATTATGAGGGTCTTGTTGTCATGAAAGATTGCACCCGTGTTAAGCACTAAGCCTAACAATCCTGTGACACATTGGATCACTTTTAGACTGTGGGTTGTCTATAATGAAAGTGAACCTCCAGAAGAGTTAGCTCCCTTAAAAAGCCTCCTGGATCTGATGTACTTTCGAGGAAAAGAGATAGAAAGCTAACTAATGAAACTAAAATTGATCCTAAGAGGTGATGCACCAATTATTATACTCTAATTTGCAACCTAATTCACAACTATCTTTAAATATATCTACTCACACAACTCAATTTGAACAATTTTAACACAAATATTTCATAGAAAGGCTTGAAAACTTCTATCTTCTTTGAAGGAAAATTGGTATTTTTCATAACTTAGAAAGATAAGAAAATCACTTGCACAACCTACAACTTGTGATAATGAATTGTTTTTTCTGTATACATGCTTCAATGAATGAGACATAAATTTAAAAGTTTGATGTTTAAAACACAATAAACGTTCATGAAAATCACTCGATAGAACATAATCTGAGAAGGAAAACACCTAATTTTATTGACCATAGTAGGAATACCTCTACAATAACTATAAAATATGCTAAAGAATAAGTTGCTACTATATAAAAATCTATAAAAATGCTGAGTTACAATACTGAAAGCCTCTTTGCAATGTGCAAAGGAAAATTAAAAGCAAGAACTGAGAAAAAAGCACAAGCTTTTCTCCTATAATACAAAATATCTCCCAAAAAGCAAAGGGAAGTCATCTCTTATCTAACTGGACTCCAACTAATGTGTGAATAGGTTGGAAAAAGATCCTCAACCTCATAAATAGTCAATTCTCAGTTGTTGGGTGAGCAAGAGGAAAATGCCTAAATTAGAGGGCTCACAACTGCTCCAAATTGAGCTATTTTAGCTTTGAACTCCTCCTCTCAAGGTAATTGACTGAATAGACTTCCAAAAATAGTCTAGTTTGATCAAAAGTCAAAAATAGAAGAAAAATATCCTCTTGCATGAGTTTGCAACTTCTATTTGTCTTCTCTTCACTCATTTTCTTGTTTGAGGCAATGATAGTTTATTTTAACAAATATTAGAGGTAATTTAATTTATTAATTACCTCAATAAGTGTTAGAATAATTACAATATGCAATTTGGTTAATCTAGCAAGTATTAAGGTAATCCTAGTAAATAATTACCCTAATAAATGCTAAAATATCCTATGATGGTCTTTTACTTATGCAAAAGGCTAATGATTTTGTCAAATTGACTTCACCTTTGAGAGATTGAGGTTAATGACGTGGTTTTCTTTGACTCCATACCCTAAAAGATAACTAAGGTCTCATGATATTGCTAACTTGGCATCAAACCTTTAAAATTATCATAACAATCATGCCCCCCTACTTGATTTATTTGAATTAACATTTGAAGTCTTCACCAGGCCCATGATATTGCTTTTCTTTCTTTAAACACTTAAAGTGTTTACCATGGGGAACAATTGATTTTCAATGATTCCTATCAAAAGGTCAAAAAAAGAAAAAAAGATTTGTAAAATTCAAGCTTGACAAAGAAATTAGGGCATCCTTTAGTAAAAAAGGCCTCAAACCCTAACCTAAGCACCTTTTGTCGCTTTACTACATCATTCTATTGTTCTGGGTGTTGGAGGGCACTGCCATGTAGGGTTTGAGCCTCTTCCAGGCTTACTGGTAAGTTCATCCATCATCTCTTACTGTTGCTTTTGCTGTGATGATGGTATAACAGTGAACAGACTGCTATCTCTTCGTTCTACATGTTCTTACTATGGAGAAAATAGTGGAAAGGTTGTTTTTCTGTTCATACCTTGTGCTAGGGTTTTTCTTTATCTGTTGCTCCTTACGATGAACAAAATAAAATGAAAACCTCAGGTTTCCTTGCTTTCTCTGATGAAAAATAGTAGTATGCTCTTGTCTTTTGAAGGGAAAAACTGTAAGATTTTTGCTGCTTTGAAACCTTGCATACTAGATCTCATATAACTTGGTTGTCCTTTGACTATTTGACATACTTTTCTTGTTCTTGTATGCTACCTACAAGCCTTAGGTCCCTGTCAAACATAGTAAACTCTGCTACTCTTTTCAAATGTATGGACTCTACTGTTCTTTACATTAACCACCCTATAACAATTCACAAACCCCTACTGTGACAGACTTATTGTTGATTGACAGACCTTTGCTCATTTTTTTATTGTCTTTTGTCCTTTATGTATTTGCTTGACTGTGTTTGTTGTCTACCTTGTGAGTATAATGCATCTATGCTCATTTGAATTTAGCTTTGCAAACAAGTTGGAGTCTGTGTCTATGTAATTTGTGGTAGCTTTGTCAAATAACATTCCACATGCAAGGGGTATCCTTTGGAGCTAACCTCAGTTATATTTTCAAGCTCTTTATCCTCTTAATACTCTCCCCAGTTTCTTCATTTGATATTTGCCAACTGTTATTGGATTACTATTTCACTGTGTATCTAATAGAGATTTCATCTTTTCACACACTTAAACTTTTTGTAAGCCTATACAAACCTAGGGTTTCTCATAGTTTTGGTGAGGTTTATACAAGTTTCCAAGATGATGACCATCTTTTCTTGCTCACGCCATTTTTTGTTCATTGGTCATTACTTTCCTTGAGGTTTGATTATATGAGTGTCCTCATTTGTGTTTATCTCTTCTTTCAAGCAAATATTGGTCTAAACATGAAATGCATATCTCCAACATAGTCTTTCTGCACCTCCCTCCTATGAAAATGTGAAGAACCTCCTATCACCCTTATAGCAGACTATGGAGTGATTGACTGCAATGATGACTGTGCTATCATTTTTTTGTTGCTTTTAGACTGTGATGACAGTCACTTCATGACTGAAATAGTCCTCTGTCAAATCTGCATGTTATAGATTTTCACCATAATGCTCAGTGTCTTTCACAGAACTTTGCCCTTGACAATAGTTCTTTAGTGATAACATGACATTGATAAGTAGGAGGTATTTTTTGCAGCATGTCAAATTATGATATTTTATTTCAAGGTTTAACTGCGTAGTTTTTGAGTCAAACACATGACCCATATTTCATGAGTAGTGGTTCACATGAACCCATCTCTCATGTTAATGAATGCTTCACTTAGCACTCATTGCATCTAGGTGATGCACACAGGGATGAAGCATCAGGACTTCCCGGGAGGTCACCCATCCTAGTACTACTCTGACTCAAGCACGCTTAACCATGGAGTTTCCCCCAAGATCAATCCAACTTAGCTTGCTACCCCATTTGATCAATGTCTTCTTCATTTCCTGCAAGTCTCTCCATTGTATCCTCTTTGGTTGCATACATTAAGACTCTTAACATGATTACCTTGCACCTGCAAAACATATTTCCAGGAAAATGCTTACCATGTTATTGAGGTATTTCCTCAATGAATGATAATGCTCTTTCCTCTGCAAATATAGCAATCCTTCTTTGTACAAAGCCACTTTTGGGGAGCATAACCCACCTTTCAATCTATTGAATAGTCTAGCCATGGAACTAACAAAATGTAGCACTTCTCCTCCAAGCAGTTGCTTTATTGTTAGATTGAATGATTACTGATCTCCCTATTAGGAAGATAGGTTGCTTTTCTGGTCATTACCATTGACTGTTTTGAAATAGTTATTTTGTGACTGTTATTTCAACTTTTAGAATCATTATGATATGACTACTAAGACAGTCATTAAGATGACTATCCTTAGGCATCTGTAACTGCTCTAGACTTGTTTCTTGCTGGATAGAATATTCACAACCTTTCTTCACTTCATGATTTCTCTTCATAGATAAGCTTTCTTGAATACTGGCACAAGATAGATGATTGTTCCTCTTTTGACATGACTGTCTCTCTTAACATGACCGTCTCTCTAATACATGGATTGTTCACTGATTGGCATTGACTGCTACACTTATTTGACTGCTCCAGATCTTTGGTATTCTTGTTGCACCTATCCTCTTTGGTGACTGTGAGCATTATTTTCTTATGGCTTTGTCACACTTGCCTTGAACTGATTAACATGTTTGGATTACAATCATGTTAGATTTTGCACACTGTTTTGACAATTTTCCTTATCCTTACAATGGGCTGTGAAGATATACCACTGTATGACTATTTCTCATGCTTCCTTCATGGATATAGACTGCTCCTCAATCAAAGATGACTGCTACAACATGAAGCAACTTATGGATGACTATTTTCCCAATCTCCTGACCCATTTTATGACTTGGATTGACTATCCCTTTAATGACCTTTTGATAAGGGCATACAGACTATTGGTCTTTTAGCAAGCCTTAAACTTTGTGACAGAGTTAGTCATTGTTTCCTTTCCACCTCTGCATTCTTTACCATTGCTTGACAGTAATTCAATTCCTTAGGTTATAAAATCCTTTAATAGGTTTTTGGAATCTCTTTGACTATTGAAAACTTCTAACCTTGGACTTAGAAGTTGGTCAATCTTCCTAACATCTCTGTCCAACTCCAACAAACTCTACTCACATCAAGGATCAGGCTCTACATATCAAAAGGAATACCTTCATTCTTAGTGGCCCTTCAAGGATACAAACTATCTTCTCCTCCTTTCACTGATCTTTACTTGACTTGCTAATTATCTACTGAAGTTCCAACTCTCTTAAGTTGAATGTCCCCTAATTTGTAGATTGGCATGCATGCAACAATGTTGTCACTATCTCATTGTCTTCAATGGTTCCTTCACACTGTCCCTATGAAATTCTTTGCTATACTTTGAATGTTGGCATGCCTTGTGATTGTTCTTAGTCAACTAATGACTACAAATTATACTTATCCTTTGGCAAGTCCTAAGATTTGAACAAGATGACTACCTCCTTGATGACTAGAACAACTGCTTCATGACTGTCTTCTTGACCTTGATTTGACTAACAAGAATAGTCTCTCTTTGTGTATAAGGTTGCTATCTTTCCGCCATTAGTGTGATGCCTTCTTGTACCTATACCTACACACTTAGTAAACCAGTTAGAGTAAAACATAGAGGCTAAGAGCCTCTCTTTTGATTATCTGATCTTCACCTCTTTCATCTTCTTAGTAGTTGTATATCTGCATCTGGGAGCTATTTATCTCTTTCATCTTTTGCTTAGATGCTTGTGAAAGATAACATGTACAGTTGATGTTTGTTTCATACAAGAGTGAAAGGCATCTTGAGCTCTAACATGTTTATTTCTCTCTCTCTTGTAGGTCCCCTTGGAGATATCAATGAGGAATATCAAGCTGGTGTTGGCACCAATGGGGGTTTGTTGTTCAGGTAATGACGGATCCCCTCTCCCTCTTATATGTTTCCTTTTTGCTTCAGATGTACATGCTTTCTTTTATTTCATCTTGTACAGTACAGTCAACTCCCACGGCTTGTGTGGGAACTATGAATAGATTCTATTTATGAATATAAACAATTATTTCATGCAATGATTTGTACATTGTTTCTTCTTTCGTAAATCATTCGATTGCATAAGGGAAAATCTGAAATCTATTGCATGGTATAGTTGTTTATAATTATGAGTAAATTTAGCAAATTTTGTGTACCTTTCTCACTTGATAATTGGATCAACTGTAATGAATAGACCATGAAAATCAACTAAAATTCATAGCTTAGTTTTTCTTTTTTCTCTTGTTTGCTTTGGGATGCCTCCTGCTCTAGTAGGATGCCTTCTCATTTTTATCTGGTTTGTGTAGCAACTCTTACTGAGTTGCTACATGACTCTAGTAAAAGTGATCATAGGAAAGGCCTTCTACTTGAGTAGTAGGCCTTCCACAATAGGCTATAACTTCTGCTTTTCTCTACTCTTCCCCTCTTGCTCCTACTTTAGACAACCTATCTCCTTCAAAGCAGCAACATCATTGTTGTCCCAACCTGACCTTATTGGGCTGAATTACACAATTAGGTAACATGTCTCATTCTAATGTAGACAATGTTTTGCCATTGATTACATGGCTTCTAATTGCCCTTCTTCTCATTGGAAGGTAGGCTTGACTATGTTGTGGTGGAATACCCTCGTCGACCACTTGACTATTAGTGATTTTGACTTTCAAGATGAAAAGCCTTCTTCTCCCAATTCCCTACTACGGATCTCAAGCCTAAGGCAGTTTCCCTTAGGGGTGGTGTGTATTTGGTGATTTCCTCAACCCCTAACAAGAGCTCTTCTTTGTATCTAATTATGTCTGTTCCTTCATTAGTGGCTCATTACATTGAGTCTCCTCAAATTATGTCTTTTGATTCAATGTGACTTCTTACTTCTATGATTAGACATTCTCCTTCCTCATAGAAAGTGGTTGTACAATAGAGGATTCCCCTCTCCTCTTTCCTCATTCAAAGGATTCAAATAATACTTATTCTTGGATGAGTGTTCATCACAAGAAGTGAGGTCTTCCCAAATCTATGTCTGACTCGCATCCCCAAGTCAAGGGTGTATAGGTTACTTGTTCATGATTTGATGTTGTGTAGGATGACCCATTATGTTTTGAAAGTTTTGTTCCCTAGGGCAGCTTGTCTACAACTTTGTAAGGTTTTAGGTCCTGTCAAAACCCAAGGTTGTTGTACATGGTTTATGGTTCCTTTAAAACCAAATTATCCTAATCAAAACAAAATGCACAAGACTAGTTCATAGATGCAGGATAAGTTTATGATCATGGATTAGTCTCAGATTGTCAAACTAATCCTTGCATAGAATCAATAAAAAATTAATCCAAAGGTGATTATTATTCTATCATCTCCTATCAATAACCCTTATTAAATTTAGACCTTCACAACTCTTACAAGTGCACATTCATTAGTTATCAAGCTAAGTACACTCTTTTGCTATTTACGTTCTGACACATTTCAATTACTAGGCTTAACAGTAAAGTCAAATCGACTCCATAATTAATTAATCTAGGTTAATAATGCTTATGTGTATGCATTATATTGGATAAGCCTACTAAGTTTGAGAAAACCTTATTTTGGTATATATTTTTGGCAAACTTGATGAATCCTATAAAACCTATCTTTTCTCTAGGGTTTCTAAACTAACATTAAATTAGGATTTTTAGATTTCTATTTTTTCTAAGTTTCATATCATTTGTAAACTTGATCTTCCTTTTGTGATCTTGTAATTCATTGATTCATCTTACTCTTAGAGTTTAGTGTGCTTATTATATCTTACACCATGCAATCCACCCTTGGATTGGCTTTAGGGTTTATATTTTACACACTTTTTGGAACTAATTTATGATTGATAGTTTGAATATAGAACTTCAGATCCTAGAATCATCAAGTAATTCCTAGACCATACAAGGAGTTTTCATCAAAGAACACTTCAATTAGAGCATAAAAAATCATAGAAAATTATAAAACATAAAAAATAGGAAAAATTTCAAACCTTATTGTAACACATAGGAGGGGTTAGAAGATTAGGATTCACCAAAATGTAAGGATTAAATTATTGGAACCATAAATATATATTGAAATATAGAACTAAATAAAATATTAGAATCTTCTGATGAATGAGACATTAGAATTAAGGGCTTGGGATAGGATCACACCCTTAATCTAGTCTAGATGGCACAATTTGTTTTGTTGATGGTCTAGTTTCAGGCTATGTTGAAATAGACTTTTGATATGTATAGAAAATGGTCACCTCTAAATGATAAGGAAACACATGGTGGCGCAAAGAAACACCATTGGGACCTACTATGATAGAGATAAGGGCATTCAAGTTTCTTTTTATCAATTAGTCCCCTTGTTGATTCCTTGTTATGATCTTCCAAGTAGATCTTCATATGATAATAAGAATGAACTCAAGTGATTCCTCTAAATACAAACTTTCAACACACAATTTGAAACATTTGACATGTTGTTTGATAAGCAATGATCATATTTGAGAAGAGTCACCACATGGAATAGTTAAATTTTAATTTAAAATTAGAAGGATGAGGAATCATTGACAATCAGTCCACAAGACTTAACTGCATGCATGCTCTAGTCTAGGAGGGTTGGTTCTCTATAAACTAGGTTAGGAATGCTTTGAATATAGTGATATAACACAAAAAACTATTGTATTAGAATTTAGGGTTAGTGTGTGCACCAAAAGTGACCAATTGAATTCTAAGTTCATGTAGTCATAATAGCCATGCTTCATTATAAAGAATTGGATTGTAGATTCTCCATGGTTAAGCTTGGATTGTAATATTACAATTTGGTAATAAAAGAGGACTCCTTTGTTTTATGTTTCTTGAGATTTCAGTTCTCGCTTTTGCTTGTGTAACATGTGTTCCTTTCTAGATATTTTCATTTTTAATGCGATGGCAATCAATACAATTATGTTAAAAAATATTTTCTTAATAAAAATAGTTAGTTACATAAATGAATTCTCTTAGTACATATGTATTACAAAGCCATAAGTTTTATTTCATCTATCAAACATATTTGTTCCAACATCCTTGTTACTAGCATACCTAAATTATAAAACATGGTATCAAGCTATGGGGTTTAAACATGTAATGTTACACATATTTTCATTATCAATCCACTAACTTGTATGCATTTTCAGCCCTCCTTGCGTACGTGCCAAATACATAAAAGTACCCAACAATAAAAGGAATATTAGTTTGTCAAGAATATGTAATCCATTGCAATAATTGGGTTGTGTCAATGTTTGGTGTTTAAATGTCTATGATAAATGAAACATTATCCACGATTGTCATGCCCAGAAAATAATGCAAGCAACCTCATAAAATAGACATTTTTTTATGTGTAGAAAAGGGGAGGGACCGATAAATGATTAGTGGGTAAAATTAACTTCTTAACTTTTTTTGTGGAATATGAGCTTACCATTCACTTTGTATGCTACTACAATTAGTCCCACATGGTATCAGTAAGAGTATTGCTTTGGGAGGTGTACTAGAGTTCTTCATACAATACCCTTAGTGGGAATGTCAAGTGAATATCACTTTCACTAGGTGTACCCATGTTGATGCACCTTGCTTCCCTAGGAACACCCCACCCTTTGTAGGTTGGGTCATGTGGGATTTATGTACATGTTTCCATTCGTTGTCCTCCTTTCTTTGTGTATTGCTACCATGTATCCTCTAAGTGTGCTTACCCCCACATAGGTTTATGCTTTGTGACATTAATTTGCTTTTAGTCTTCACCATTTTATTTTATTTTTTATTTTTCTTTTTGTGAAATTTGGAAACTAAGTGTTTTGAGTCTAGTCATAAGGTTTATCTAGTGGGATCAATTGGTGAACAAGGCGAATTGTTAGTTCATTCTTGAGAATATGATTGGTTGGTCACTAATATACACAAAATTCACATAAGTCAATTTAGGCAATTCATTGCATTTTCTTGGAAAGGTATTAAGTAAATGTAAACTTGGGTGGTTACTTTAGATATTCATAAACATGGTTTTTCGATATTAGATTAGTGAGCTACCAATATGGTATGAATCTTAAGGTTCTTTGTGTAGATTTAAAAATGACGACGTCCTTCATTGTGTAACCTAAATTTAGTTGGAACCTACTTGTGTTATGACGTATAATTATATACCTTTATGAATTAAGGATAATCATATGAGCAGAGTTGTAATGCAACAAATAGTGTACACATACGTGTGCTAATTCTCCTTTTATCCTTTTTCAAGATGATGTCCTCTCTTACTTAGTGTTTGGTTGCAGTCCTAGTTCACTTGATTGTTCTCCTCACCCTCACTTATTGTTGATGTGTCCCCATTCTGCATTTGAGGATGATGTGGTAACACATGAATCATCAACATATGTACGAGTGTGTTTCCATCCACTATAGTATCTATTTTTTTTCAAATTAAAAAAAAAATTGTGGTTCTATATGAGTATTTATGGGTTTAAATTATGGGCATTGTCATTAGGTCTTTGGTTCTCCGAAAAGGGGGCCTTGATTCAACTTTCTCAGTCACAAAAGGAAGTTGTATTTCTGTTCAATTAGTTTTGGTTGCAATATAAAAAAAGAAGACTTAGTTTCTTTAAAAATAATACTTATACTATATATTACCTTCTATGCAACAAGATCGCAAAGTTTGTATTCTTTCACACCATAATTGTACCCAATGAAGATATATTTCACAACTTTGTTTTCCAACTTTGTTCACTTCTCCTTTGGCACACGTGCATATGCCTTGCAATCAAAAACTCTAAGATGTCTCAATGAAGGATTGTGATATGACCACACTTCCATATTTATCAACATTAGCTAATGTAGGAGACTTGTTAATCAGGTAGCAAGAAGTGACAACAACTTTAGCCCAAAACCTTTGTTCTAGACTAGCATCACTAAGCATAATCCTAGCCTCCTCTATCACTATCCTATTGATTCTTTCTGCAACTCCATTATGTTGTGGAGAATATAGAGTAGTCTTTTATCTTTGAATGTCACAATCATTACAAAATCTATCAAAATCATTAGAGAAAAATTCACTGCCATTTTTAGTCCTCAAACATTTTATTTTCTTTCTAATTTGTAACTCAACCATTGCTTTAAATTTTTAAAATCAACTAAAACTTCAAATTTACTCTTTAGAAACTATACTCATGTCCTTCTGCTATAATCATCAATAAACGAAACATAATATGTCAATTTTCCAATGGAAGGAACATCTATAGGACCAAACACATTAGAATGAATAAGAATCTATACACCACAAGATTTATGAGAACTCAAGTAAAAATGAATGTGATTTTGTTTACCATAAATACAATGCTCATAGAAATTAATATGAAGATTACAATCAGTCAACCCTTAAACAAGGTTTTTATTTTTCAAGGTCCGTAGACACTTTTCTCCAATTTGGCCTAATCTATAGTACCATAACATAGTCTTCTTTGTATGTAATTTTGATTTAGAAGAAAGAGCACCCTTAGGTACCCAGAAGCCATGACCATTCACTAAAGAGGAAACCCTCACTTTTTCCAATGAAGTAGCCACATACTTACTTTTCACAAAAGTACTATTACACTTAATAGTGTATGCATCAAGCTTATACAATGTGCCAAATCTAACACCTCTAGCGATCACCATAGCACCTCTAACTATCTTGCATCCTGCATTAGAAAAGACTACCTGCATACCCACATCTATTATTTTTCTCATAGATAATAAGTTTCATGCTTACCCAGGGATATGCAACACACCATTAGTCCGTTTTACTCTACCATCAAGAAATTTGATTTTAACTTTACCATGGCCAACACTATTTAAATAAGAATCATCACTTGTGTACACATTACCTCCATCAATTCTTCATATTAAAAAACCAATCTCTATTGGATGTCACATGAAAAGATGCACCCGAGTCAATTGACGATGCATCATTACTTGCATCAGTGGCCAAAGCTGCAATGAATGCATTTCCATCTTCCTTCTCAAATTCAAAATCAGAATCAAATTTCTTCTTTTTCTTTTTTTCTTGTTTACACTCCTTATGGAAGTGTCCAAGCTTACCATAATTCCAGCAAATAACTTTGGGCTTTCCAGGAGATTTGGATCTCCCCTTGGACTTGGATTTGTCATGCTTCTCACTCTTCTTACCTTTTATTTAGGTATTCCATGAACATTCAAGGCCTCTTTGGCACTGATGGATACCTTCCTCCTCATCTCTTCAGAAAGTAAACAACCCACAACATCTTCAACTTTCAAGACAACAGAAGTAATCCTAGTAGCCATAACAAGAGTGTTATGTGGAATAGAGAGACAACCTAAAAGGTTAAACTAGGTCAAACCTTCTTCTATTAATTGTTGCATATATTTTTCATTGATTTCAACAGTGGTATGAAGTGATGAAAGGAAAGAGATGCCAAAGGAGGAGATAGTTGTAGAGTGGTGGTCAGTGTTGCCAAGAGAGTAAGTGTTCAAAGGAGTAGTTCAAAGAAGTAGACAAAGGAGTGATGACCAGAGAAGTTGTGAAGTGAAGGATAAAGTATTGGAAGTCATGTAATATGCATATTGTTGGATCAATATCATTTGTACACAGTTGTACCCTATCCTCTGAAGTTCACAGACAAAGGATGTGCTAACTTGAAGAATTTTATTTTTGTTGAAAAGTGTTATGATTGTAGTCTCTGATGTTGTGAATGTTGTATTCTTTAGTTCCTGATGAAAAGCATTTCTTAAGTTGTGAAAGAAAGTCCAAGGCATTGGAAGTTGCATTGAAGAAGCTCGAGAGAATGCTCTAAATTCCTCCGCATTTGAAGATATGACCTTGTGGTTTGGAAGATAGATAGAGACAAGTGTGAAGTGTGCATGTTCCTGATTTCAGAGCATGAAAGTCATTGCAGAAGATTCTAGAGCTTATAGAGTGAAGAAAATGGTTCTGTGTTGTTGTAGTCAGGAAGAGTCAAATAAGTGCTCTACATTTCTCCACTTTTGAAGATGTGGTCTTATAGTTTGAAGGATAAGTAGATGAAGATGAGAGGTATGATATATTCAAGTTTTAGATACATTATGATGTACTACAAAGGTTCTTCAGAGTCAGCAAAGTAAAGACAAATCATGTTGCTGAATAGGGTTGCCAAATGAAGAAAGTGAAAGCCACCACATTACATTGTGTGGTGTTTCTGTTTTGAGGATAAGTCCAGAGTACCTGTATGCTTTCTTATTCCAAGTTTCAAGTGTTGAAGTGTTCCACAAGTCTGTTTTCATTGTTCTATCTCAAGACTATTTTTTCACAGTTTTTAAGTGATGTCAAGTTCAGAGTCTGTTTGTTTGCATCAGAATGAAAATATACAATTCAAAGAAAGGAATGTTTGAGAATGTATTTACAAGTCATATAATGATTGTGAAGTGATCCACATGAGGTAATCTGGTCTCTCGAGTACTACTTTAGGTCTAGAGCCATAATAAGTAAGGATAAGTGTTGTTGGGCTGACTTGATGTGTTTTGATGATTGCACCTAATGTTGGAAGTGTGCGCCAACATGGAAGAATGTGCTAAGGAAGAATAAATGTTGGTTATCACTTGGCTTGAACTGATTTGGATTTCTACATCTTTTGGGAGTCAACCTTGTTGAGGTCGTTACACGTTTCATGTTGTATGTTTCATCTTGTTTGATGAAGGAGAATTTTTTTGAAGCTTGTAGAGAATATAAATAAAAGATCTTGTTTGGTGTGAAAAGTATGAGTGTGTGAGAGTGTGAGAGGTTGTATGTGTGATTGTGTTTGTGAGTGGTTGTGTGTGTGTGGAAGTGTGTTGAAGGTTTCAGAGTTGGTAGTGCAAAGCTGTTGAGGGTTTGTGTCAGTGTAAAGGGTGATGATGTTGTAAAGGTGATTGTTCAGTGAAATTCATCAAGGTGATGTACAAAGGTTGTAGCCTCTTTTTTTAAGTGTTGTAGTATTGTAATTCAGGGAGTTGTAGCTTCCTTTGGGTTGTAGCCTGTAAAACTTGATGTAAATCTATTTTTATTATTTGTGAGGCTGGATTTGGATAGAAGATCCATGCAGCTTGCTCACTGTGGTTTTTCCCTTCTAGGGTTTTCTATGTAAATCTGGTGTTATAGTTGTGTGCTTATGTGCTGTGATTTGAATTACTTAATTTGCTTTATCATCTGTTTAAAGCAATAAAAGGATTTGGTTTATAAAGTTAAAATTGGATTAAGTTTTGACATATACTGATTCATCCCCCTCTCAGTATATTAGTGTGTTCTAAAAATTGGTATCAGAGCTGAGTTCCTTGGTGCAACCTAACAGTTGAAGGTAGCTCTTGGAGTAGAACACATGGCTCAGAAAGAATACTCTTCTAAATCACTAATGTTTGATAGAAGTAACTATGCCTTTTGGAGTGTGAGGATGGAAGCCTATCTAACCTCGCTAGGGTATGATTTTTGGAGAGCTGTTATGGATGAATATACTAAAACTAAATATCCTATTACAGATTTAGATGCGAAGAAGGCTCATGAAAATAATGCTAAATGCAAGAATGTGATCTTAAGTGGTTTGACCAGCTCAGAGATTGTCAAGGTAGTGTAGTGCAAGACAACCAAGGAGATATGGGAGAAGCTCAAAAATCTCTACGAAGGAAATGACACTGTAAAGCAAACAAAATTACAATCTTACAAAATAGTGTTTGAGAATCTAAGGATGAAAGAAGAGGAAAAAATTGCTAGCTATTTGCTCCGAGTTGATGAAGCAGTCAGTGGAATCAAAAGTTTAGGTGAAGATCTAGCTGAATCTGTGGTTGTGCAAAAAGTCTTGAGAACCCTCCCTCATAGATTTTATTCAAAATTTTCTGTTATTGAAGAAGTCAAAGATCTGATGAAACTCACCATGGAAGAGTTGTTTGGGTCCCTCACTACCTATGAAATGAGAAATGAATTCATAGGTCCTTACAAAAGAGAAGTTGCTTTCAAAGCTGTGAAGAATGAGGGACCATCAAATTTATACAATGAAGCTGATGAAGAAGAAGCAAACTTTGTGAGAAAGATACAGAGGGGATTAGGCAAGTATAAAGGTAAGTTACCTTTCAAATGTTTTAATGTGGAAGAGTTGGTCATTATGCCTCTAAATGTTTGTTTGGAGAAAATGAAAATAGAAACAAGGGTTTCAAAAGAAACAACTTCAAGAGGAACCTCCTTTCCAAACAAGACTATAGCTCCACAGAGGAAGTAGATCACTACTCATGAGATGATAAAAGAGGAGAATCTCTATTCATGGCTATGGTGATCCTTGATGGTTCAATCAAGACTATAAATGAAGAAGGTGAAGTTGATTTTAAAGGAGAACTTGTTTATACTCTTGAAGACTGGGACTATGGAAGGGAAGAGATCAAAGAGCAAAAAGTCCTAACTGAAGCCAAAACAAAATAATGCTCAAGACTTGAGAAATAAATTCAGTCATGCAAAAAGAAATTAGAAAAAACATAGTTTGGAAGTTTGGATGACATTGGAGGATTAGATCTCTTCATACCTCAAGGAAGATCTTTTCAAACAAGACAACTCTCCATGAATAGGTTCAATCATGCTTTCTTTGATTATTGTTTTATCTGCAATAAATTTGGTCATAAGGCTATGGATTGCAAGTCTGAAATGAACAAAAGAAATCTTTTAAGTAGGAACTCTCGTGCTTCACTAGTGTATGTCATTGTGGCATGCCAAATTTGCAACCATTTTGGACATATAGATATTGCAGGAGTGGGTTAGCTAAATCAAAATCTTAGTTAATAGATGATGTTGATCAAGACAAGGAGAGTGATTCTTCTAAAAGATAGGAGATAAGCAATGAAGTTGAAAATTCAATGATTTTCTGAACAACATTTCATGCTCAAGGGCAAACAATATTGGAATACACTAGACCACTGAGAGGGGGGGGTGAATTAGTGGTACAATAAAATTAGTTCATCCAATATTTCAATACTTGTAAAAACAATTAATCCAAACACATCAAAGTACTTAGAGAACAATGGAATCAGAAACATTTCACATGACACATGTATGTATGTGGAAAACCCTAGAAAGGGAAAAACCACTATGTGAAATGTTGGTTGGGTTTGCTTAGCCAATCCAACTTAACAAGAAAATCACCATTAGGTCTCATAATCTCACTGATTGCAATTTGTTTAGGAGCACCAACTCCTTATCACATTAGGAGCACCAACTCCAATATACTTAGGAGCACCAACTCCAATCACAAGTGAAGGCAAATACATAGAGTACTACTCTATTTACAATGTCATTCAGGACCCAAATGCAACTTCTGTAGATACAAAAATTTACTCACCACTCTACTCTCTTTGATCTATATGCATACATTAATAACACCTTTCTTTTACAAACTATTTAGAGAAGATTTCTTCAAAAACTCCATCAACAACCACACACAAAAAAAATTGCCTGATTTATGTCTTCATCTAACATAAACATTCACAGGAATACAAGATTATAACTCCCTTTCTAACTCCCAAGCCATCAGTCACTAAGACACTTAGCAAAACTATTCAAAAAACTGCTACAAAGTAGGTAATACGGGTCACTGCCCGTCAATCTCCATGCATCGGGAAGTAGTTGTTATAGTTTGAAAGAACACCATAGATAGGATCCTTCGTGCCCTCGACAAATTAAATGTTCACCATTGATTGTTGTCTTCCCACCTTTTAACAAAGTATTGTCGGGAGAAGCCAGTCCCAACTAGGTCAAGGGGTCGGTCACCAAACGACTTCAAAGGCTCAATGTTGTCACTTAAGTGACTAGTGACCGGTGATCACAAGTCACCGTTGAATTAAAACATAAAGTGAGCCCGTCATAAAATCAACATATCTTTTAGGTTCTTAGGGTTTTAGGAGGTCCTTAGGGTTTTAACACTTTAGGATTTAGGTCTTCAAAATCAAACCCTAATATGCCATCAAAGAAAAATGATCCTTCTCTTCTGCAAATAGCCTCTATCATAGAGGATAAACCAATGAAGTTAATATAACACAGAAACCTCTTTGATCTTCGAAGCAATCAAGCTTTTCTCTTGAAACAAGTAATCCTAGACACATGAATTTGATATTTGATAGTCTTCTCAACAACTCAAACAAAAAGCATGCTTGCAGAGACTTGCAACTTACATACTCATGCAGAGAATGACTTCAAGATAAGTTGTATAGTAATAAAAACATCCTTATGTTTGTAGGAGCAATCATAATGCACATAAGGAATAAAACCATCCTGACCAGCTCTAATGGATCATCTTGTAGCAAGATAAAGACCTAAATACCTCTGACATCAATGACAAAACAATGCCAACAAACAAATCTCTGGGTAATTGACAGTGGATGTACAAGCCACATGACAGGAGACAAAAGTTCTTCTTCATTGACAAGCATGTATTCTTCTTCTATGGTTTCAGTTGAATTAATTTCTTCAGGAGCAGTAAAATACCTTTTACTCACCATGTGCTCAATCTCCAAGATCTTCGGTAAGATGTTAAACTTTTTCCAAGGAACCAGGCTCTAATACCAATTGTTGAACACCCAGAATACTAAGAGGGGGGGTGAATTAGTATTCTATGAAACCTTTTACTTATTAAACTAGTAGTCCATTTGTCACAAATAACAATAAATAAAATTAAACACGGAAGAAGTAACCACAAAGCATCACATGAACACCAAGATTTTTATGTGGAAAACCCAAAACTGGGAAAAACCATGGTGAGTGTTAGCTAACAATAATTATGTAATATCAATACTAAATTACAAAGAGGCTCATTGCCCAAAGAAATGCTCAGTGCAAGAAAGACTCTCTACCTAGAGAAAGAAAGAAGGAAAGAAGGATGGCTCACTGCCAGGTTGACCTTATCTGACTGCATCTACACATGCATGGTTATAGCTCTAATGAAGCACATAAATAAGTTGTCTCAAAACTCTTCATCTCTGACTCCTCTATTTCATTGCTCTGTTCTTACATGGGAACAAGATCTCTCTTCTTTTGCTCTTATCGCCTTCACAAAATCACAATTTTTTGCATGTCATACACACACCTTCATATTCATACATTCACTTATCCAAACATCGATTTGGATCTCACATATATATTTGCAATGCTTAGAATCTTCACATTAGGTCAGCCTACTTAGATGAAGCGTACATTTAATAAACTTGTGGCTTGTCAGCCAAATCCACTCACCAAGATACATAGCGAACCCAAATAACTTTGAAAACACCTTCTCACATGTATCAACTCCAACTATAGAATCGCTTAAAATAAAGAACCAATCAATAAAACTTACCGCACTTGGATCAAACTGTCATGTCGGCCTCAAACATAGACTGTTACTGACTCAGTCTATCTGTCAGACTGCAACTTTCACTGCAGACCACAAGACCTGCTCAAAATCACATCAATGACCTTTCATACATCCCCAAGCTTTTCTTTAGAACCGCAAAGCATAATATCAATTTGCGGTAAAGTGCAGACCAACAAAACTCAGACCTTGTCACAGTCAAACACTGTCAAGCCAAGTAGCAATATTCAATAGCTCAAAATTATCACTCAGGTGGACTTCAGACTCTGCAACTCTGGATTTAAAGACTTCATACAAGTGTTTACAATAGCTCAAAATTGCATAATAAGATATGCAACACCGGAGGAGTGCGGACCAAAACAAATGAGTGTTCAATTCTGATTACCTCTATTCTCTGTAATGCCAAACTTAGGCTACTTGAATAAATGCCTCTGGTACATATCAAAAGCTAAAATCTTAGATATAATATCTTGTAAGGACTATAGACTGTTGCAAGTATGAACCTAACCAGTGTTGTCATTGATGTCGACATACTCTTGTTACATTGATGTCAAGGATTGGGTGAGTTGTGTGCTGAGGATATTGAGAAAATTAGCCATATCAGAAATAGAGAAAAATAGTAAAGACATTGAAGTTCTATGAAGCAAAGATTCCAGTCAATTGAAGATCTAAGTATGTGCATCAAAGGGTTTGTAGATATGTGTCTGAAGGTTCTCCAAGCAATATTTTAGAGGTCCGCATGAAGGCTAGAAGAAGTTACGGCCATATGAGTAAAATTGGTTGTGGCAGCTATTCAGTAGTGACAGATTGGCTCAAATAGGTCCGGTGAGAACCGGTAATGCAATATCATGCTCTGCGGATCAGGTGGCATGCTCAGGAAGCTAATTTGAATTGACAACTTGATTGGCTCATAGTTTGGAGGTCCACAAGTGATTCTTCTAGTATGACAGTGATGACCGGTTGTGTTCTTGAGGTTCTGGATGAAGATGCAAATGTTTGTAGTAAGCAAAAGTGGTGCAGATGTTCTTGGTGATTCGAGAAAGCTTGTGGAGGTCTCCAGATTGTGTCCAGTTCATGTTGTTGGTCCACATTGAAGATTGAGCTCATAATTCTTTGAGTGATGGTGTTTTTCCCAGTCCTGGCCGACCGGATGATTTGCACATATTGCGGATGTTCTTGAAGATGTTTTGTGAAGAATGGTGTGTTCCTCAAAGAAGATTTAAGCCCCAGATATGCATGGCTGATAGGTCGATGTCATGTATAAATAAGAGTTGCGAAGTCATTCAAAAGTATCAAGGTCATGATGAGAAAGTGATAGAGAGGAGAGGAGCGAAAAGCATAAGTGTTGGGCTGAATTGGAACTGTCTCAAGCATAATGAAGATGCTATTCTCTAGTTCAAGTATGTAATACTTATATTATTCTGTAGATAGTGTGTCTCCTGTAGGCAATGGGCCTCTTGTGAGCAGTGTGCTCAGGTAAGGAGCCCTAATTAGCAAGTGCCATTTTTCTTCTTATTCTTTTAATAGAGAATATAATCTTGGGTTAGTCACCTAGTGGTTTTTCCCTTAGCCAGGTTTTCTACATTAAAATCTTGGTGTCATATGTGTTGAATGTGTTTCTGCTCTTGAGTAATTGCATTATGCTTCCATGATTAAATTATTATTATGCTATTAAAATATAAGAAGGCTTTAAGAATTGAATAACAAAAGTTTTGGTGACAACTGATTCACCCCCCCTCTCAGTTGTATGTCCTAAAACCAACAATTGGTATCAGAGCTAAGTTTCTCTAAAAAGAGCTTAAACGCTTGAGGAGATCCAGGATATCTTCCTACAAGAAGGATAGTTTGAGGTTTGATGGAACAAACTACACTCTTTGGAAAAGCCGCATGGAATGTCACTTGCAATGTATGGGATTTCAGTATTGGAACATGACTATAAAAGAGTATATTCCCCCAAAGAATGGTCCAACAACTCTAGATGAAATCAGAAATGCTAAAGATAATCTTTGAGCTAGAGAAGCCTTACTAAGTGCCTTATCTGATACAGAGCTGACAAATGTTATGGATTTAAAAACTGCATATGAAATTTGGTCAAAGCTGGAAATTCTGCATGAAGGAGACAAATTAGTTAAATGTGCCAAGCTACAAAGTCTGAAAGGAAAATTTGAAAACCTGAAGATGAATGAAGATGAGAATATCACTACATTTATGCCAAAAGTAAATGAGCTTGTTTGTGGCATTAGATGTGCTGGTGGAACTTTGGATGAAGATGAGATTGTTGGCAAAGTTCTCAGATCCTTACCTCCTGCTTACAAACACAAGGTTGCTGCTATTGAGGAATTCAGATCTTTATCAAATATTACAAGGGATCAATTGGTTGGGAAGTTAGCTACATTTGAATTGGCTAAGTTTGGAGATGCTCCTCCCAAGATTGAATCTGCATTCAAAGCTAGTGCCTCTACAAAAGGTAAACAAAGGTATGATCCAGGAGAGAGTTCCTCAAAGAAATTATCATGGTATGAAAAAGAAAGAAAAGATCTAGAAGAAGATGAGGAAGATGCTACTCAACTTGAAGCCCTTATTGCAAAAAGACTGCCAAGAGGATCTGGTAAGTATGAAGGAAAATTGCCCTTCAAATGTTTCAACTGCAACAAGATTGGTCATTTTGCCTCAAGATGTCCGAAAAGATTTTCAAGGCCAAATCCTAATAGATCAAGATTCTAAAATAAATGTTACTATGTTCAAGAAGATGATGATGATGAAGGAATAACAGATGATGAATCCGAGATAGGAAACAAATCCGGAAGTGACTGGGTGTTTATTGCCATCAAAGAAGAAGATCCAATGCCCATTGAATCTGTCAATCATAAAATGGTAGAAAGGGCTTTGGCTGCTCAAGTTGAAGAAAGGATGAATGGGTCATTGACAATGGATGCTCTCACCATATGACTGGTGACAAGAATAAGTTCATAAATCTGGAAAGATATGAAGGAGGAATTGTAAAATTTGGTGATAATTCTGCTGGCAGAATCAGAGGCAGAGGAAGTATTTCTTTTGATGGAAAGAACAAAACCAATAATGTTCTGTATGTTGAGGGTCTGAAGCATAATCTTCTCAGTGTTGGACAGTTGGTGGACAAAGGCTATGATCTCCATTTCAAAAATGGAAAATGCAAGATCTTTGAAAGCTCTGGAACTAAGATTGCATCCAGTACTCAGACAAAAGGTAACATCTTCCACTTGGTTGGTACTGACAAAAGTTGTTTATTTGTTCAAATTGATCAGAGTTGGTTGTGGCATAGGAGAATGTGTCATGTAAATTTTGATAATATCATCAAGATAAGCAACACTCAGGTTGTAAGAGATCTTCCAAGATTGGTGAAACCTACTAACAGTTTGTGCAAAGAATGCCAGTTGGGTAAGCAGAACAGAGTCACTTTTAAAAGTAAGGAATGATCTTCTACTAGATTGTTGGACTTGGTACACACTGATCTATGTGGACCGGCAAGAATCAAGAGTCTACAAGGTGATAGATATTTCATGTTACTAATTGATGACCACTCCCGGATGATGTGGGTGACAGTTATCTGCTCCAAGGACTCCACAGCAGAACGGAGTAGTGGAAAGAAACAACCGGACCATCCAGGGAGCATCTAGAACCATGATGATGGAAGCAAATGTCCCTCAGATCTATTGGAGAGAAGCTATAAGTATTGCTGTCTATACTCTTAATCGAGTACAAATCAAAAGCAATATTGGTAAGACTCCTTATGAACTCTGGTTTGGCCTCACTCCTACTGTGAAGTATTTCAGAGTCTTTGGTAGTAAATGTTATAATAAAAGAGATGAAGACCTTGGCAAATTTGATGCTAGAAGTGATGAAGGAATATTCTTAGGTTATTCTACTCAAAGCAAAGCATACCGGTGTTAGAACAAGAGATTGAGAAAGATTGTAGAAAGTACAAATGTGAAGGTTGATGAAGGTATTGAAAATCCCTCAAAGTTTTATGAGTATGAAGCAGATGATCAGAATGATGTTTCAGTCCAAGAAGAACAATTCCCAACTGTAGTTCAGATTCAAACTAATCTAGAGATTCCTAAAATATAGGAAGAAGAGATAAGTTTGAATGAACCTGTCCAAGAAATAGATGTGCAAGAAATTCCCAAAACTCCCAGGTATGTAAGATTGAATCATTTTGAAGACCAGATCATAGGAGATAGAAGCAAATGTGTTCAAACAAGAAGAAAGATTGCTCAAGATTTAGAGAAGTATTGTCTAATTTGAAAGGTTGAACCAAAAATAGTAAGTGAAGCATGCAATGATGAAAGTTGGGCTAAAGCAATGGAGGAAGAATTGATTGTTGCAAGTATGAGGTTAACCAGTGTTGTCATTGATGTCAACATACTCATATTGCATTGGTAAGAAGGTTTGGATGAGCTGTGTGTTGAGGATATTAAGAAAAGTAGTCTCAATCAGGAACAGTGAAGAACAGTGATAAGAAGAAGGCAAATGTACTCAATAGGTTGAGAATCAGAGGATGTGGATTAAAGGGTTTGTAGATATGAGTCTTGAGATGATCCAGTTAAGATTTCAGAGGTCCGCATGAAGATATGAAAAAGTTGTGATCGGTCAAGTAGAACTGGTTCCGGGAGCTGTTCCGGAGTGACAGAGTGTTACAAAAAGGTCCGGTGAGATCCGGAGGAGCATTGTCAGACTCTATGGATTAGAAGGAGTGTTTGGGATGTCCTTGTGATATGTCATCTTGGTTTGTACAAAGTTTGGAGGTCCAGAAGCATATTCTTCAGTATGACAGTGGCGACAGACTATGTTCTTAAAGTTCTGGATGAAGAGGAGAAGAGATTCCAGTGAGTAGAGGAAGTGCGGATATACCTGGTTAATCAGGCAAGCTTGTGAAGGTTCTTGGATCATGTTGAGGTTATGTTGTCAGTCTGCATTGGTGGTAAAGCCTGGAATTGAAGATATTCTTCCGGATGAAGTTCTTGCTCAAACTAGCCGACCGGATGAGTTGTTCATCTTGCGAATGTTCTTGTGGTGGCCGACCGGATGTATTAATCATCTTGCGAATGTCCTTATGGTTGATTGTTGACTTAGATGATTGTTCCTACGTTGATGTCTTGTATAAATAAAGGTTTGTGAGTTCATTTCAAAGAGTGTTGAGTAGCAGATGAGAGTGGTATAGCGAAAGAGCGAAGGGCAGAGCAGAAGTATCTCGGGCTTAAATGGAACTGATCCAGACATGGTAAAGATGTCAATCTCCAGTTCAAGTTTGTGATTCTTATCACTTTGTAGATAGTGTGTCTCTTGTAGGTAGTGTGCCTCTTTGTGAGCAGTGTGCTCAGGCACTGAGCCCTAATTGGCATGTGCCATTCATTTTTCTTATTCTTCTAACAGAGAATAATCCTTGGGTTAATCACCCCGTGGTTTTTCCCTTAACCGGGTTTTCCACATCAAAATCTTGGTGTCCAATGTGTTGATGATTATCTACTCTTGTGTTTATGCATTATGCTTTCATGAATGATTAATTGATATGCTATTAACTAACAAAGAAGAATCAAGTGTTCAAAATAGAAGCAAGTTTTTGCACAACTGATTCACCCCCCCTCTCAGTTGTGTGCCCTAGATCTAACAATTGGTATCAGAGCCAGGTTCCTCTGAAAGGAGCTTAACCGCTTGAGGAGATCCAGGATGTCATCATACAAGAAGGATAGTCCGAAGTTTGATGGAACCAACTTCACTCTCTGGAAAGGTCGCATGAAATGTCACTTGGAGTGTATGGGAAAAGCATACTTGGCCATGGTCTCAAAACCATATGTACCTCCACAGGGTGGTCCGACAACTCTGAATGAAATCACAGATGCTGAAAATAATTTGCAGACCAAGGAAGCTCTTCTAAGCGCATTGAATGACTCAGATCTCTCAAATGTTACTGACCTACCAACTGCATATGAGATCTGGACTAAACTGGAACTTCTGTATGAAGGAGATGAGTTTGTCAAGAGTGCAAGGTTGCAAAGTCTGAAAGGGAAATTTGAAAGATTGAAGATGAGAGATGATGAAAATATCACTACCTTTATGCCAAGAGTGAATGAGCTAGTGTGTGGAATCAGGAATGCTGGTGGAGTTCTGGATGAAAATGAAATTGTTTGCAAAATTCTCAGATCCCTTCCTGCTGCCTACAAAATCAAGGTTGCTGCCATTGATGAATTCAGAGCCCATACAACTGTCACAAGAGAGCAACTAGCTACATTTGAAATGACTGAGTTTGGAGATGATCCCCCCAAGACTAAATCTACATTCAAAGCCAGTGCCTATGTGAAAGGCAAACAAAGATTTGATTCGGGAGAGAACTCTTCAAGGAAGCTGTCATGGTATGATCAAGCAAGGAAAGACATGGAAGAGGAAGAAGCAAAAACAACTCAACTTGAAGCCCTCATTGCAAAGAGACTGCCAAGAGGGTCCGGTAAGTATGAAGGAAAACTACCTTTTAAGTGCTTCAACTGCAATAAGATTGGTCATTTTGCTTCAAGATGTCCGGAAAGATCTGCAAGGTCTAATACTAACAGACAAAGGTTTCAAAAGAACTACTATTATGTTCATGAAGAAGATGACAATGAAGGAGTAACAGATGATGAATCAAAAATAGGAAGCAAATCCGGAAATGAATGGGTGTTTATTACCATCAAGGAAGAAGAGTCAATACCCTCTGAATCTATTAATCATAAGGTTGTAGAAAGAGCTTTGGCTACCCAAGTTGAAGAAAAGGATGATTGGGTTATTGACAGTGGATGCTCTCACCATATGACTAGTAACAAGAACAAGTTCTTAGATTTGGAAAGGTATGAAGGAGGAATGGTAAAGTTTGGTGACAATTATGCTGGCAGAATCAGAGGTAGGGGAACTATTTCTTTTGATGGAAAGAGCAAAACAGGTAATGTACTATATGTTGAAGGATTGAAGCACAATCTTCTTAGTGTTGGTTAGTTAGTGGACAAAGGCTATGATCTCTGGTTCAAGAATGTAAAATGCAGAATCTTTACAAGCTCCAGAATTGAAATTGCATCTGGTACTCAAACAAAAGGTAATATCTTCCATCTAGTTGGTTCTAATAAAAGTTTTCTGTTTGTTCAAGTTGATCAGAGTTGGTTATGGCATAGAAGGATGTGCCATGTGAATTTTGATAACATCATCAAGGTAAGCAATACTCAGGCTGTAAGAGATCTTCCTAAATTGGTGAAACCTACAAATAGTTTATGCAAAGAATGTTAGCTAGGTAAACAGAGTAGAGTCTCTTTCAAAAGCAAGGATCAGTCCACTACCGGATTGTTGGAATTAGTACATACTGATCTCTATGGTCTGACAAGAATCAAGAGTATGCAAGGTGATAGATATTTCATGTTGCTAATTGATGACCATTCCCGGATGATGTGGGTTACCTTCCTAAAAGAGAAATCAGAAGCCCTTGAGAAGTTTAAAATCTTCAAAGCTATGGTAGAGAATCAAACTGGATTGAAACTAAAGTGTCTAAGGTCTGATAGAGGTGGTGAATTCACATCCGGTGAATTCATAGACTTTTGTGAGAAGCATGGCATAAAGAGACAGTTGTCTGCTCCTAGGACTCCACAGCAGAATGGAGTAGTTGAGAGAAAGAACCAGACCATCCAGGAAGCTTCCAGGACAATGATGATGGAAGCAAATGTTCCTCAGATGTTTTGGAGAGAAGCTGTCAGCACTGCAGTCTACACTTTTAACCGAGTTCAAATCAGAAACAATACCGGTAAGACTCCTTATGAACTTTGGTTTGGTATAACTCCTACTGTGAGATATTTCAGAGTATTTGGTAGCAAGTGTTACATCAAAAGAGATGAAGATCTAAGAAAGTTTGATGCTAGAAGTGATGAAGGAATTTTCTTGGGTTACTCCACTCAAAGCAAAGCATACCGGTGTTACAATAAGAGACTGAAAAAGATGATAGAAAGTACAAATGTGAAGGTTGATGAAGGAATTGAGAAGCCCTCAAGGTTTTATGAATATGATGAAGATGATCAAGATGGTGCTCTGATTCAAGGAACTCAATCCCTTCCTAAAAGTCAAATTCAGACTGATCCGGTAAATTAGGAAGAAGAGGTTTGTCTAAATGAACCTGATCAAGAAATAGCAGTGCAAGAGACTCCCAAAGTTCCAAGGTATGTAACTTTAAATCACTCTGAAGATCAGATCATAGGTGACAAAAGCAAAGGGGTACAAACAAGGAGGAAAATTGCTCAAAATTCAGATGAATGTTGTTTGATTTCAAAGATTGAACCTAAGACAATAAATGAAGCATGCAATGATGAAAATTGGACAAAAGCAATGGAAGAAGAGTTGATGCAAATTGAGAAAAATCACACTTGGGATCTTGTTCCCAGACCTAGAAACAAGAATGTGATTGGAACCAAATGGGTCTTTCGGAACAAACTAAATGAGGTTGGTGAAGTTATCAAAAACAAAGCCAGATTGGTCTGCAAAGGCTACTCTCAAATAGAAGGAATTGATTTTGAAGAAACCTTTGCTCCGGTAGCAAGAATTGAAGCAGTCAGATTATTTCTTGCATATGCTGCCTTCAAAGACTTCAAGGTATATCAGATGGATGTCAAGTCTGCCTTCCTAAATAGTGATTTGGAAGAAGAAGTATACATTGAACAACCGGATGGATTTCAATTGTCTGATAATGATGATATGGTCTGCAAGTTGAATAAAGCATTGTATGGATTGAAGCAAGCGCCAAGAGCATGGTATGAAAGGTTGGATAAGCATCTTGTGCAGATTGGATTCAACAAAGGTACTGCTAACAGTAACTTATATTTCAAAATTGATCATGAAAACATTTTGATTGTTGAAGTGTTTGTGGATGATATCATTTTTGGAGGAAGAGATAGTATGTGCAAAACTTTTGCAAATCAGATGAAAAGTGAGTTTGAAATGTCTATGCTTGGTGAAATGAATTTCTTCTTGGGTCTGTAAATTACTCAAACAAAGAAAGGGATCTTCATTTCTCAGACCAAATATGTGAAAGAATTGTTGAGGAAATTCGGTATGGAAGATTCAAAGCCAATGAACACTCCTATGGCAACCGGATGTAAGTTGAGCAAAGATGATGACTCTCCAAAGGCAGATCAGACAAAGTATAGATCAATGATTGGTGGATTGTTGTATCTCACTCAGACTAGACCAGATATAATGTAGGCTATTGGTCTTGTGGCAAGATTCCAGGCTGATCCTAGAGAATCTCATGTTATGGCAATCAAAAGAATTTTTAGGTACTTGAAAGGAACAATTGAGTATGGTCTATGGTACCCTAGAGATCTGGATTTCTCTCTTCATGCATATACAAATGCAGATTGGGCAGGAGATGTGGATGACCGGAAGAGCACCAGTGGTGGAGCATTCTTTTTGGGAAAGAGATTGGTTTCTTGGCTAAGCAAGAGACAAGAGACAATATCTCTGTCTACAACTGAAGCAGAATATATTGCAGCAGCAAGTAGTTGCACTCAAATTTTATGGATGAAGCAGATGTTAAGAGACATGAAAGTAGAATATGAGGAGCCTATCACAATTTTTTGTGATAATTCAAGTGCAATAAACATTTCTAAGAATCTGGTGTTGCATTCTAAGACCAAGCACATATCTATCAAGTTTCACTTTCTGAGAGAACAAGTGAACAAGGATGAAGTCAGATTGGAGTATGTACCCTCAAAGGATCAGATTGCAGATATTTTTACTAAACCTCTCCCCAAGGACTCTTTTGAGTATCTCCGGGAGAAGTTAGGGGTCATGGCCCCTCCAGTGATGAACTAGGATGCACTGATGTGCATCAGTCCAGTGGATATCACAGTCATATCTTGTGATCCAAATTGATGATGGGGAGCTGCTACTAAGGGGGACCAGTTGGTATGATTTTGAAATGTTACAAGTGCAAGTATGAGCCCTTTGCCATTGATGTCAAAGGGGGAGAGAAGACATGTGAAGAGTTGTTGCTGATAGGGGGAGCTGTGACAGAAAAGAGAAGTTCTTATCTTGATGGTTTTTCACATCATATGTTGCCATCAATGAGAAACGGGGAGATTGTTGCAAGTATGAGGTTAACCAGTGTTGTCATTGATGTCAACATACTCATATTGCATTGGTAAGAAGGTTTGGATGAGCTGTGTGTTGAGGATATTAAGAAAAGTAGTCTCAATCAGGAACAGTGAAGAACAGTGATAAAAAGAAGGCAAATGTACTCAATAGGTTGAGAATCAGAGGATGCGGATTAAAGGGTTTTTAGATATGAGTCTTGAGATGATCCAGTTAAGATTTTAGAGGTCTGCATGAAGATATGAAAAAGTTGTGATCGGTCAAGTAGAACCGGTTCCGGGAGCTGTTCCGGAGTGACAGAGTGTTACAAAAAGGTCCGGTGAGATCTGGAGGAGCATTGTCAGACTCTGCAGATTGGAAGGAGTGTTTGGGATGTCCTTGTGATGTTTCATCTCAGTTTGTACAAAGTTTGGAGGTCCGGAAGCACCTTCTTTAGTATGACAGTGGCGACAGACTGTGTTCTTGAAGTTCTGGATGAAGAGGAGAAGAGATTCCAGTGAGTAGAGGAAGTGCGGATGTACCTGGTTAATCAGGCAAGCTTGTGAAGGTTCTTGGATCATGTTGAGGTTATGTTGTCAGTCTGCATTGGTGGTAAAGCCTGAAATTGAAGATATTCTTCCGGATGAAGTTCTTGCTCAGACTAGCTGACCGGATGAGTTGTTCATCTTGCAAATGTTCTTGTGGTGGCTGACCGGATGTATTAATCATCTTGCAAATGTCCTTATGGTTGATTGCCGACTTAGATGATTGTTCCTAAGTTGATGTCTTGTATAAATAAAGGTTTGTGAGTTCATTTCAAAGAGTGTTGAGCAGTGGATGAGAGTGGTATAGCGAAAGAGCGAAGGGCAGAGTAGAAGTATCTTGGGCTTAAATGGAACTGATCCAGACATGGTAAAGATGTCAATCTCCAGTTTAAGTTTGTGATTCTTATCACTTTGTAGACAGTGTGTCTCTTGTAGGCAGTGTGCCTCTTTGTGAGCAGTGTGCTCGGGCAGTGAGCCCTAATTGGCATGTGCCATTCATTTTTCTTATTCTTCTAACAGAGAATAATCCTTGGGTTAATCACCTCGTGGTTTTTCCCTTAACCGGGTTTTTCATGTCAAAATCTTGGTGTCCAATGTGTTGATGATTATCTGCTCTTGTGTTTATGCATTATGCTTTCATGAATGATTAACTGATATGCTATTAACTAACAAAGAAGAATCAAGTGTTCAAAATAGAAGCAAGTTTTTGCACAACTGATTCACCCCCCCTCTCAGTTGTGTGCCCTAGATCTAACATTGATGCAGATTAAAAAAAATCACACTTGGGATCTTGTTCCTAGACCTAAAGACAAAAATGTGATTGGGACTAAGTGGGTCTTCTAGAATAAACTGAATGAAGATGGTGAAGTAGTCAGAAATAAAGCCAGATTGGTCTATAAGGGTTATTCTCAAGTAGAAGGAGTTGACTTTGAAGAAAGTTTTGCTCCAGTGGTAAGAATTGAAGCAGTCAGATTATTTCTTGCCTTTGCTGCCTTCAAGGATTTCAAACTATATCAGATGGATGTCAAGTCTGCCTTCTTGAATGGTGATTTGGAAGAAGAGGTATACATTGAGCAACCAGATGGATTCCATTTGTCTGATCATGGTGATATGGTTTACAAGTTGAAGAAAGCTTTGTATGGACTCAAACAAGCCCCAAGATCCTGGTATGAAAGATTGGATAAACATCTTTTGAAGATTGGTTTCAACAAAGGTATTGTTGACAGTAACTTGTACTTCAAGATTGATCATGAAAATATCTTGATTGTTGAAGTATTTGTTGATGATATCATTTTTAGAGGAAAAGATAGTATGTACAAGACTTTTGCAAATCAAATGAAAAGTGAATTTGAGATGTCTATGTTTGGGGAAATGAATTTCTTCTTGGGTCTGCAAATCACTCAAATAAAGAAAGGAATCTTCATATCACAGACCAAATATGTGAAAGAATTGTTGAAGAATTTGGGATGGAAGATTCAAAGCCAATGAATACTCCCATGGCAACTGGGTGTAAACTGAGAAAAGATGATGAATCTCCTAAGGCTGATCAAAAAAAGTATAGGTCAATGATTGGAGGACTATTGTACCTTACTCAAACTAGACCTGACATTATGAATGTTGTTGGTCTTGTTGCCAAATTCCAAGATGATACTCGAGAGTCTCATGTCATGGCAATCAAGAGAATTCTCAGATATCTAAAGGGAACAGTTGAGTATGGTTTATTGTATCCTAGGGATCATGATTTTTCTCTTCATGCATATATAGATGTTGATTGGGCAGGAGATGTGGATGACCAAAAGAGTACCAGTGGTGGTGCATTCTTTTTTGGGAAAAGATTGGTTTCTTGGCTGAGCAAGAAATAAGAGGCAATATCTTTGTCCACTGCAGAAGCAGAGTATATTGCAACAACAGGTAGTTGCACTCAAGTATTATGGATGAAGCAAATGCTAAGAGATATCAGAGTGGAGTATGAAGAACCTATCACAATCTTCTGTGACAATTCAAGTGCAATAAATATATCAAAAAATCTGGTGTTGCATTCAAAGACAAAACATATATCCATCAAGTTTCACTTTTTGAGAGAGCAGGTGAACAAGAATGAAGTCAGATTGAAGTTTGTGCCCTCAAAGGATCAGATTGCAGACATTTTTACTAAACCTCTACCTAAGGACTCTTTTGAGTATCTCAGGGAGAAGTTAGGGGTTATTACCCCTCCGGTTCTGAATTAAGGTGCACTGATGTGCATTAGTCTAGTGGATCTCACAGTCATATCTTGTGGTCTGGATTGATGATAGGAAGCTGCTACTCAGGGGGACCAGTCTATATGATTCTGAAGTGTTGATGCAAGTATGTGCCCTTTGCCATTGATGTCAAAGGGGGAGAGAAGACATGTGAATAAAAAAAGAGATTGTTGATCAAAGGGGGAGAAATGAAGAAAGAAAAGATATGTGAATAATTTTGTTAGGGAGAGCCAGTGAGGAGAAGTTCTTGTCTTGATGGTCAAAATAGTTTTTCACATCATATGTTGCCATCAATGACAAAGGGGGAGATTGTTACAAGTATGGACCTAACCGGTGTTGCCATTGATGTCAACATACTCCTGTTACATTGATGTCAAGGATTGGATGAGTTGTGTGCTGAGGATATTGAGAAAATTAGCCCTATCAAAAACATAGAAAAATAGTAAAGAAAGTGAAGTTCTATGAAGTAAAGCTTTCAGTTAGTTCAAGATCTGAGTACGCGCATCAAAGGGTTTGTAGATACGTGTCTGAATGTTCTCCAGTCAATATTTCAGAGGGCCGCATGAAGATTAGAAGACGTTATGGCCATATGAGTAAAATTGGTTCTGGCAACTGTTCAGTAGTGACAGAGTGGCTCAAATAGGTCTAGTGAGAACTAGTAATGCAAATCATACTTTGCGGATCTGGTGGCATGCTCAGGAAGCTAATTTGAATTGACAACTCAATTGGCTCATAGTTTGGAGGTCCGCAAGTGATTCTTCTAGTATGACAGTGATGACCATTTGTGTTCTTGAGGTTCCGGATGAAGATGCAAATGTTTGCAGTAAGAAGAAGTGGTGCAGATGTTCTTGGTGATTCGAGCAAGCTTGTGGAGGTCTCCAGATTGTGTCTAGTTCATGTTGTTGTTCCACATTGAAGATTGATCTCGTAATTCTTTGAGTGATGGTGTTCTTCCCAGTCCTGGCTGACCAGATGATTTGCACATATTGCAGATGTTCTTGAAGGTGTTTTGCGAAGCCTGGTGTGTTCCTCAAAGAAGATTGAAGTCCCAGATATGCATGGCTGACAGGTTGATGTCATGTATAAATAAGAGTTGTGAAGTCATTCAAAAGTATCAAGGTCATGATGAGAAAGCGATAGAGAGGAGAGGAGTGAAAAGCAGAAGTGTTGAGCTGAAATGGAACTGTCTCAAGCATAATGAAGATGCTATTCTCCAGTTCAAGTATGTAATACTTATATTACTCTATAGACAGTGTGTCTCTTATAGGTAGTGGGCCTCTTGTGAGTAGTGTGCTCAGGCAGTGAGCCCTAATAGGCAAGTGCCATTTTTCTTCTTATTCTTTTAATAGAGAATACAATCTTGGGTTAGTCACCCCGTGGTTTTTCCCTTAACCGGGTTTTCCACGTTAAAATCTTGGTGTCATATGTGTTGAATGTGTTTCCGCTCTTGAGTTATTACATTATGCTTCCATGATTAAATCATTATTATGCTATTGAAATATAAGAAGGCTTTAAGAATTGAATAACAGAAGTTTTGGTGACAACTAATTCACCCTTCCTCTCAGTTGTCTGTCCTAAAACCAACATAGACAACATACTGAAACCGCATGATTAGGTCTTCAATTGCAGACCAATGCCAATCCAAACTTTGTCTCTCTGTTGTTGTCTCTATACACTGCCATCACTTAGCCAAACTAACTAAGTCTTCTTCACCAGACCAAAATCTCTATTCCAATCTTGTTTCTTTTCTTGTTGCCATCAATGACAACACCTTCAAACATCAAGCTTAGCTAAATTTCCAACATAGAGAATGTCAGATTGGGAAATAGACAAGGACAAGATTCAAGTCCAAGGAGTATTCTTCTACAAGGCCTTTAGATCTAGTTCATACTGACTTGTCTGGACCCACTAGGACAAAGAGTCTACAAGGTGAGAGGTATTTCATGTTTCTCATCGATGATTTCTCTAGGATGACATGGGCTACTTTCTTGAAAGAAAAATCAGAAGCTTTCAGTAGGTTTAAGATTTTCAAGTCCATGGTTGAATATGGAATGAATGCTAGAATCAAGTGTTTAAGGTCTGATAGTGGTGGTGAGTTCACATCAAATAAGTTTGAAGGATTTTTTGAAGAACATGGAATAAAGAGGAACTATTATGTTTCTAGAACTCCTTAGCAAAATGGTGTTGCAGAGAGGAAGAATATAATTGTTCAAGAGATGGCTAGGATAATATTGAGTGAAGCCAAGTTGCTTGATACATATTGGAAAGAAGAAATTCATATTGTAGTCTACATTCTTAACAAAGGGTAACTAAGAGTGCACAATACCAAGACACCTTATGAGCTATTGTATGGAAGACCAACATCAGTCAATTACTTTAGAGTTTTTGGAAGCAAATGCTACATCAAAATAGAGGAAGAAGGTTGGGGAAAGTTTGATTCTAGGTTTGATGAAGGAATATTTCTTGGATACTCAACTAGGAGCAAAGCTTACAAGTGCTATAATAAAAGGATGAGGAAGATAGTTGAGAGTGAAAATGTTAAGGTTGATGAAGAGTCACATCAAATCACATATGAGCAAGAAGATTGTTGGTCAAATGTACCTGCCTGCATAGAAGAAGAAGAAGTTGAAGAAAAGGAAGAAACTCAAGAGAAGACTACCAAGGGTCCTGCCAAGTATGTTCAGAAGAATCATTTAGAAGATCAGATCATTGGAGACAAGAATGAAGGAGTGCAGAGAAGAAGAAGATTTGCAAGAGCAAATGAATAGGTAAAATTTTCTTTATTGTCAAGAGTAGAACCTAAAACTTTTACTGATGCTAGCAAGGATGAAGGATGGATTCAAGCAATGGAAGAAGATATAAATCATATTGATAAAAATCAGACATGGGAGTTGGTGTAAAGACCTACAAACAAAAATGTGATAGGCACTAAATGGGTGTTCAGAAACAAATTGAATGAAGATGGAGAAGAGGTGATAAACAAAGCAAGGCTGGTCTGCAAAGGCTATTCACAAGTAGAAGGAATTGATTTTTAGGGAGATATTTTCTCCGATGGCCAGAATGGAGGCAATCAGAACATTTCTTTCTTTTATAGTGCACAAGGGATTCAAGGTATATCAAATGGATGTCAAATCTGCTTTCTTGAATGGTGATTTAGAAGTCTACATAGAGAAACCTGACGAATTTCAGTTATCAGAAGACCCAAACATGGTATGCAGACTTAAGAAGGCTTTCTATGGTCTCAAACAAGCCCCTAGGGCTTGGTATGCAAGGTTGGACAAGTACAGTTTACTCCAGCAGGGCTTCAATAAAGCTACCACAAATAGTAATCTTTACATTAAAATTGAGGGTGAATGAATTCTAATTATATTTATGTATGTTGATGATATAATCTTTGGTGGTAATGAAGAAATGTGTAAGAAGTTTGTAGAAGAGATGTAGAAAGATTTTGAAATTTCTATGATAGGTGAGTTATCATTCTTTCTTGGACTCCAAATTGCTTAATCAAATGATAGCATCTTTATCTCTCAAGAAAAGTATGTCAAGGAGATGTTGAAGAAGTTTGGCATGGAAGATTGCAAACTAGTGAGTACTCCTATGGTAATAGGTTGTCATTTAAGTAAAGATGAGGAGTCACCTTAGGTTAATCAGACTTTGTATAGGTCTATGATTGGGAGCCTACTATACCTAAAAACATAAAGTCCTGACATTAAGCAAGCAGTGTGTTTGGTTTCAAGGTTTCAAGTTGGTCCTAAAGAAACATATCTGAAGGTAGTCAAATGGATATTTAGATATTTGAAGAGCACTCCAGAATATGGATTGTGGTATCAAAAGGGTGATGATTTTTCCCTAAGTGTTTATACTGATGCAAATTCAACTGGCAGTGTTGATGATAGAAGAAGCACCAGTAGTGGAGTTTTCTTTTTGGGAGATAGATTGATCTCTTGGTTTAGTAAAAAGTAGGATTCAGTGTCTTTATCAACAATAGAAGCAAACTATATAACTATAGCATCCTACTACACTGAAGTGGTATGGATGAAATAAATATTGAAGAATATCAAGGTCGTGTATGATGAGCCCACTCCTATTCTTTGTGATAATACAAGTTCCATCAATATTTCAAAGAATCCAGTGATGCATTCTTGAACAAAGCACATATCTATTAGGTATCACTTTTTGAGAGAGACGGTTGCAAATCAAGAAGTCAGATTGGAATATGTTCCTACAAAAGATTAGGTTAGAGACATCTTTACAAAGGCTCTTTCCAAGGACACATTTGATTATCTCAGACAGAAGTTAGGGGTTGTTGCCCCTCCTTCTAACTAGATGCATAGATGGTGCATCTACCCAGGGGAAGATCAAAGTATATCTTTATCATTGGATTGATGGAGACTACCTCTTACGGGAGTAGGTAGAAAGATACTAAGAAGGTTGTTGAAGATAGGGAGAGATTGTTTGTTTTTACAGGTTCAGAGGAAGACCACTAGCCCTTTGTCCTTGATGTCAAAGGGGAGAATTTTGCATATCAGGTCAAGTGTTTCCATCAATGCCAAAGAGGGAGATTGTTGCATATGTTTTGTCATTGATGTCAACAGTGGTATGAAGTGATGAAAGGAAAAAGATGCCAAAGGAGGAGATAGTTGTAGATTGGTGATCAATGTTGCCAAGAGAGTAAGTGTTCAAAGGAAGAGTTCAAAGAAGTGGATAAAGGAGTGATGACCAGAGAATTTGTGAAGTGAAGGGTAAAGTGTTGGAAGTCATGTACTATGCATACTATTGGATCAGTACCATCTATACACAGTTGTACCCTATCTTTTTAAGTTCATAGACAAAGGATGTACTAACTTGAAGACTCTTTTTTTGTTGAAAAGTGTTATGATTGTAGTCTTTGATGTTGTGAATGTTGTATTCTTTAGTTCCTAATGAAAATCATTGCTTAAGTTGTGAAAGAAAGTGCAAGGCACTGGAAGTTGCATTGAAGAAGCTTGGAAGAATGCTTTGCATTCCTTTGCATTTGAAGATATGGCCTTGAAGTTTGGAAGATAGACAGAGATAGGTGTGAAGTGTGTATGTTCTTGATTTTAGAGCATGAAAGTCACTGTAGAAGATTCTAGAGCTTACGGAGTGAAGACAATGGTTCTATGTTTTTGCAGTCAGGAAGAGTCAAAGAAGCACTCCGCATTTCTCTACTTTTGAAGATGTGGTCTTGTGAATTGAAGGATAAGCGGATAAAGATGAGAGGTATTACATATTCAAGTTTTAGATTTTATGATGTACCACAGAGGTTCTCCAGAGTTAGCAAAGTAAAGACATGTTGTTGATTAGGGTTGCCTAAAGGAGAAAGTGAAAGCCATTGCATTTCACTACATTACATTGTGTGGTGTTGCTATTTTGAGGATAAGTTCAGAGTACCTGCATGTTTGCTTATCCAAGTTTCAAGTGTTGAAGTGTACCGCAAGTCTACTTTTCATTGTTCTATCTCAAGACTATTTGCTTAGAGTTTGCAAATCATGCTAGGTTCAGGGTGTGTTTATTTGCACCAGAACGAAAATATATAATTCAAAGAAAGGAATGTTTGAGAATGTGTTTACAAGTCATATAATGACTATGAAGTGATTCACATGAGGTAATCTGGTCTCTACGGTACCACTTTAGGTTTGGAGCCATAATGTGGAAGGATACGTGTTGTTGGACCAACTTGATGTGTTTTGATGATTGCACCTGATGCTTGGAAGTGTGCACCAACATGAAAGAATTTGCTAAGGAAGAATAGGTCCTGGTTATCACTTGGCTTGAACTGCTTTGGATTTCTACATCTTTTGGGAGTCGACATTGTTGAGGTCATTGCACATTTCATGTTGCATGTTTCATCTTGGCTGATAAAGGAGAAAGTTTTTGAAGCCTGCTGAGGATATAAATAAGAAATCTTGTTTGGTGTGAAAAGTATGAGTGTGTGAGAGTGTGGAAGGTTGTATGTGTGAGTGTGTTTGTGAGTGGTTGTGTGTGTGGAAGTGTGTTGAAGGTTATAGAGTTGGTAGTGTAGAGGTTTTGAAGGTTTGTCAGTGTGAAGGGTGATGGTGCTGTAGAGGTGATTGTTTAGTGAAATTCGTCAAGTGTGATTTACAGAGGTTGTAGCCTCTTTTTGTAAGTTTTATAGTATTGTAATTCAGGGAATTGTAGCTTCCTTTGGGTTGTAGCCCATAAAACTTGTTGTAAATCTATTTTTATTATTTGTGAGGCTAGATTTGGACAATAGATCCAAGCATCTTGCTCACTATAGTTTTTCCCTTCTAGGGTTTTCCACGTAAATCTGGTGTTATGGTTGTGTGCTTATGTGTTGTTCTTTGAATTACTTAATTTGCTTGATCATCTATTTAAGGCAATAAAAGGATTTGGTTGATAAAGTTAAAATTCGATTAAGTTTTGGCATATACTGATTCACCCTCCTCTCAATATATTAGTGTGTTCTAACATTAACATTAGACACAAACTGAGCTTGGCTTCTACCCATGAAAGAGAGCCAAATTAGAGAGGTTTTATCCCTTTGTTGTATAGAGTAGAATTGACCAAATCCAACCAACCAAGCTAGGGCAAAACATGAAACCCTAATTGAGCAAGATTAGAGAATAACATACTGTCAAGAATAGATACAAGGAATCTAATAGTATAATAGAGATCAAGGAAAAAAGGAGAACCTAGATCTAACTTTGAGAACAACAAGGTACTAGGGCATTGGGCATCCTCAACCCTAATTAGGTTTTTACAAGATCTCCAAATCTGGGTGCCTTCTCCTGTGTGTCTTCTTGTCTCTTGTAACTTATTATCTTCAAATTCCTCTGAATGTGAACTACACACAAGAAAGAAGGAAAGAGGGTTGGTGCTATTTAGGATCTTGCTTAAGTCAAGCTCCATGAATGGTGTTTCCACTCCACAATAGCAATGATGAGAGATAATGAGAGTGTTCCCTAGGAGGGGAGAGGAAAATCTGAAGTAGAAAGGAATATTATAACCAAGCAAAATGGAAAGGAGTCACCATGAACATGGAAATCCTTGTTAGCAATATGTGTTGTCAGTGATGTCAACTATATACGTGTCAACCTGAGGTCAGAGATAATGAAGTTGATAGACAGTGGAAGATTTGAGAGACATGGTTTGACTCATGTTAGCATGGTTAAGGCGGGTTCGTCTGGAAGACCTAGCAAATGAAGAAAAGTTGTCTAAGTGTGATACAGTGATCAATCTGGTGTCTAAGGGTGATGCAGGGGAGAGTATACTTGTTCTAATATGTTTTCTACACATCTACATTGATATCCTATCAGTTTAAGGTACCGCACTTAGAGGCAAGTTGTAGAAGTTTGGCCAAGGCTTTCAAAGTGTATTTCCTAAGGCAAAGTTACAATATTTTGGTCTGCATTCCTCCGCAGTGCAAGATTTAGTCTTGCGGTTTTGAAGATAAGTTGACTAGTATATGAATATGTTATCTCCAAGATTTCAACTCATTACACCTTCAACAAAGAAAGTTATCAATGATAGAGTTCCAGAATGTGACTTGACAGTGTAAAGCAATGGTGGAGACTTGTTGGAATGCTCCGCATTCTTCCGAAAGAGAAGTTGTGACCATGCGGTTTTGCAAATATGTTTGGATATGTGTAATGTGTTGAAATGTGAAGTCAGTTTGACTTATTCCAACAATGACGAGCAGTCGACTGAGATCTTTATTGCAGTTCACCATGCAAAATTGCATGCAGAAGTGCCACAACACTTTTATGCATGGAAATCTATCTTTAGATTTGATCAATTTTTGCATGTGCTTTTTCATGAATATTTAGGGTTGTCGAGCTTGAATCCCAAGGCATGAGAAAAAGTTTTGTAACTCAAAATTTTCTTCTGAGAATAAAATTGAGAGATCTTTGCTTGTGGTTTTTTTCTAAGTATATTACCAGGTTTTCCACGTAAATATGTGTTCTCTATTTTGTGCTTTTATTCCTAATTCATTGTTATTTCAATTCTATCTTGCTTATATTTCTAACAGTTGGTATCAGAGCACATGATTTTTGTGCAGAAATTGTTTTGTGGGTTTTTCCCATCTTTGTGAAAAGCAATGACATGAGGCATGGTTACCAGATTTGAGGTTCAAAATTTTGATGGTTCTAATTTTTCTTTGTGGAAGCTAAATGTTTAAGCCTTGTTGGTGAAGGATGGATGCACCTTGGCTCTCAAGGGAACAATGTCAAAACCTACAACCATGAAGCAAGAGGATTGGGATGAGCAAGATAATATGGCTAGAGCTACAATTCAATTATCTCTGGCTGATTCAGTTTTATTCAATGTTGCAGAGGAGAAAATGGCACATGACTTGTGGACTAAGCTGGAAAAGCTATATGAGACCAAGTCATTGGCAAATAAAATTTTGTTACGACGGTAGATGTACAATCTGAGGATGCATGATAGTTCTTCAGCCACAGATCATCTCAATAATTTCAACGCATTGATTAGCAAGTTGGCTTCAGTGGAGGTGAAAATTGAAGAAGAGGATAAAGTGGTTATACTATTATGCTCTTTGCCCAAAACTTAGGATCAACTAGTTATGGTGCTCAGTAACTGAGCACCGAAGGGGAAACTTGTTTTTGAAGATGTGGTAGCCGTAGTAATTTCTAAAGATTCAAGGTGGAAGACATCTCAATGGACTTCTTCCTTTGATGCCCTTTTTGCAAGGGGCAGAGCTTTAGAAAGAGAGAAAGCTGAACGTCTATAGGCTAGGTCAAAATCCAAGGGATAGAAAAGAGCTAAGTGTTGGAATTGTGGAAAAACATGGCATGTCAAAAAGGATTGTAGGCTGCCGAAAGCAAACAAAGAAAATCCTAACTCGCAGCCATTACAGGTAAATACAGCAGAAACTGAAGCACCATTGGAAGATGGAGAGGTTTTGTCTACTAATCTGAGAGGTTCATTTCATCAAGATTGGATCATTGATTCTGGTGCCTCTTTTCACATGACTCCTCATCGAGATTGGTTTTCTTCTTATCGGTCATGTGAAGGGGGTATGGTTTACATGGGAAATGACAACCCGTGCGAAGCTATTGGTGAAGGAGAGCTCAAAATTAAAATGTTTGATGGGATTGTAAGGACTCTTTAGCATGTAAGACATGTACCGAGTTTGATTAAAAATTTGCTGTCACTTGGAGTATTCGATGAGCAAGGTTACTGATTCAGTGGAGAAAATAGTTGTCTGAAGGTAACAAAAGGAGCATTGGTGGTGCTAAAAGGGGAAAAGGTTGGTAATCTCTACAGGCTAGTAAGAGAAACTTGTAGTGGAGAGGCTTCATTGGTATTAGATGCAAAAATGGATTCATTATCTACTTGGCATCAAAGGCTAGGCCACATGAGCGAACGTGGTCTAAAGGCACTGCTAGATAGAAATCTTCTCCCAGGTGTTAAATCTAGATATTTGAATTTCTGTGAGCATTGTTTGTTTGGAAAACAGAATAGGTTGAGTTTTCTAGTTGCACTACCAAAAGTAAAGAAATTCTAGATTTAATTCATTTAGATACTTGGCAAGCACCTGTTACATCAATTGGGGGTTCGTCATATTTTGTTTCATTTATAGATGATTGTTCCCGTAAGGTGTGGATTTATATTTTGAAAAATAAATCTGATGTATTTTCTTATTTTAAGAAGTTTAAAGCTTTGGTAGAGAATTAGAAAGGTAAGACAATTAAGTGTCTTAGAACATATAACAGAGGGAAATTTTGTTTAGGGGAGTTTAATTAGTTTTGTAGTGAGCATGGTATTGCAAGGTAGTTGATGGTTCCTAGAACACCACAACAAAATGGTGTTGCTGAAAGGATGAACTGTACAATTATGGAAAGACCTAGATGTATGCTGAGCACTGCTAGATTGGAGCAGAAATTTTAGGTTGAGGATGTTAATACAACCCGTTTCTTGATTAATAGATCACCCACTATAGCTCTAGATCGTCAAATTTCTGAAGAAGTTTGGATAGGTAAACCTGTTGATTATTCCTTTCTTTGTATTTTTGGTTCTAATGCTTATGCTCATATTACCAAAGAGGATAGGAATAAGTTGGATGTGAAGCCCACAAAATATATTTTTCTTGGCTATGTAGAGGGTGCAAAGGGGTATAGGTTGTGGGATACTACTGCCCGCAAGATTATTATTAGTCGAGATGTTTATTTTAATGAAAAATCAATTCAAAGAAGTAAAGAACAACAAAGTACAGAAATTGTTTCAGTAGAGGTGGAAAAGTATGATGCTAATTCAAAGGTGCTAGATGAAAATCAGCAAGATAATAATTAGAATAAGTTTTTTGATGAGGTTGAATAGAAACCAAATGAGGCACAGGGTAACACATTACCCCTTCTAAGGAGATCCACTAGAGTAATCAAACCACTAGCAATGTATTCTCCTAATTGTAATTCATCTTATGCTTTACTTATTAATGTTGGTGAGCCTAGCTCATATCAAGAGGCTTGCAAAGATGAAGATGCAAATAAATGGAGAGAAGCCATGGATGAGGAGATGAGAGATCTACATAAAAATAAAACGTGGGAGCTTGTGCAATTGCCTAAGGGGCGAAAAGCTATTGGCAATAAGTGGGTCTTCAAATTGAAAAGGGATATAAATGATAATGTGGAGCGATATAAAGCTCGGTTGGTGGACAAGGGGTATGCACAGAAATCTGGTATTGATTTTGATGAAATATTTGCACCTGTGGTGCAGTTAAGTATAGTTAGAGTAGTTTTGGCTCTTGTTGCTAGTCTTGATTTAGAGTTACAATAGTTAGATGTTAAACAACTTTCTTGCATGGTGATCTTTCTGAAGAAATTTATATGCTACAACTGAAACGGTTTGAGGAAACAGACAAGGAGAATCTAGTATGCAGGTTGAACAAATCATTGTATGGTTTGAAATAGGTGCCAATGTGTTGGTACAAGCGATTTGATTCCTTCATGATGAGTTTGGGTTTTAGTAGATGTGAGGATGATCATTGTGCCTATTTTAAAAGGTATGAAGATGATAGTTTCATTATTTTTCTTTTATATGTAGATTATATGTTGGTAGAAGGTCCCAACATGTAGAGAATCATCGGGTTAAAAACTCATCTTGCTAGGGAGTTTGAAATGAAGGACTTAGGAAATGCAAATCAGATTCTTGGAATGAGGATACACAGAGATAGAAAGCACAAGGAAATTTGGTTGACACAGAAGACTTATGTGGAGAAGATTTTGCAGCGCTTTAATATGCAAAATGCTCAACTAGTCAGTACTCCATTTCTTGGTCATATTAAATTGTCTTTGGAACAATGCCCTAGCACAGAAGTGGAGAAGACACAGATGTCTTGTGTACTCTGTTGGATACTTTCCAGCTGATTGTCTAAGTTCCCCTAAAAAGTTGTCATCTTCTATCCACAAGGACCTTAGGTCAGTGGCCAATGAACAGGATATTGACTCTCTGTCTCCTCTGCACTTTAGGTTCTGCCACACCTAGGGGGTATCCCTTAATCAAAATCAATAGATGTAGCTTTTCAATACCAGACAGAATGTTCTCAAGTATGCACCAAGATTTGTAAGATAAACCCTAGATTGACAATATTCTTAGATTGTCTCCACTGGTTAAATATGTGAACATGCAAGACCCTAACCTAAAACAAAATAAAACATGAAATAGTTTGATTAAGGTGATTTATCTTTAAATTCTTTGATTTCCTAGACCCTTTGGACAAGCAAATCCTAGATCGGTGCTTTATCAGGGCAACAGAGTCAGACCCATCACTGCAAATGTTCCCTCATGAGAACAAAACTTCATATCTAGATGACCCAAAATAAACTATTACTGCCTTACAGTAATATGTCCAAGAAAAAGTATTATCTGTGACTCTATGCTTCAATAATCATTTGATATGATACATTTCCCCTTATACCTGACTCAAAGCAATTTAATCCATTCCTTGAATAGATGCAACAAATTAGACACATCACATAGCAAATGTATATGAATGAGTTCAACAACCCTTAGCAACTTCACTTAAAAGAGAAATGTTCATACCCAAGGAGAAAATCACAGATAACACACACAAAAAGTGTTTTTCATATAACTCAATTTTGAAAGAATATTGTCATTCATAAATTTATACATTCACAAAATAGAAAATACCTCTGCACCCAGACACAAGAGCCAAGTCTGCAATAGAAAATACTTCTCAAAGTGTGGATAGCTTATATTTGAAGCCCAGAATAATCCCCTACAAAGTGGAACAACATGCTATCTTATAGAAACAAGAACATTTTACTCTAAAAATTAATTGCATCCTAGCAATTAGGTGAGTTTCCACATTGCAAGCTACTGCAAATGAGCCTGGGGGAATTAAAAAATTCACAAAAAGAGGAAAATAAAATATAATATAAAATGTGGAGCTAAAGGTTTTAATATTTATTTTTCCCTTTTACTTTGTCCACATTTAACAATGCAACTGTTGGACATCTCTATTTTGCGCCATTGCACGACTTGCCTGAAGGTTCTCTCATCCCTGTGTGCGGCTGCGATATGGTACTGCATGGTCTTCTCTTCAGACTCCTCCTGCTTGCATCCATCCTCTGAGATAATAAAGAACACAATCCTGCAGCCTCCATGTCAAATTTCATCATCACTAGGTCGTTTTTGCTGATGCAGGGGCATTTTTGGTCACAAACCATCACAAACATGGTTAAAACTTCTACCCAAGCATGAGGAATGGCCAAGGGATGAATTTAAACTATGAATCAACATTTTAAAGCTCCAAAACACCCCCAAAATCTGCCCAGAAGACAAAAAATGTGAGCAACATTCCTTCTACAGCCAACACACGCCTGGAGCTGCACAAAACACCTCAAAAAACCCCTCGTTAGGTTGAAATGCCTCAAGTTTCATTCTAATGGAGACTGCAGATTAGAATCTGTCCTGGGATGGTGATTTCACACCATCGCATGGCAGAGGGAGTACAGGCAGAGCACTCGTGCGATGGTGCGAAGTGCCATTGTTTCAACTTTAATTTCACTTGCTTTAACATTATAACATAAAGTTATAATATTATCCTTATAATATTTGTCTTTTAAAATCTTAAAATTGCCAATAAAAGATTTGAAAATTGTAATTTTTAACTTTAGGTAAATGGCAATTTTTGAATTTCCTCCTTCAGGCAAACGGTGCATTTCACTGCGGGCAAACAGGATGTCGAAGGGTCATGAAAATTTGTACAGAGCCATTATTAATTATTTAGAGCAAACCCATTTCCTCATAATTTCAATTGTTGAATGATTTCAGGGACTTCCTTTGTAAACTGGCCTGTTGGATGCCTTTGCCGCAACTGGAATACATTAAAATAATGCATCATATGACTTCTGATCTTGACTAAACTGAAATTGGAGATGTTTTATGCCAAAACGAGAAATGGGTCACCTTCAGAATTGTGAGATTTGAAACTTTTCGGGACACTAAATCTAGCCCGGTCGCAGTCAGGAAAGAATTAAATACCCCATCAAAACTCATCCTGGAAGCACAAAACTGAGTAGACATGTTACCATATGTACCAAAAGACTTCCCACCATATGGATTTGCAAGATGACTTCTGAGCTGCAAGATTTTAATCGCCGAAGGTGGGCTCCGGAGTAGATTGAGCAGCTTGTCGACCCAACCTCTGTCGACACATCAAAAGGATATAGGCACTTCAAATTTGCAAAATTTGAAGGTGCCAACCGTGGCTCTTGATCGGGGATGCATGCCTCTTGCAGGCATGGTGAGATTCCAACTCTCTCCGAGATGTAGACCATGTGCCATATCCATTGGACAACTGAGTAACTGCTCCATCTTTTCTTCAAACTTTATTTGGTGGCCCCAAGCCCCCAAAAATGGAGAACCAGTACTTTCCTCTATCAAACATTTGATTCTGACTTGACTGACCCAGACACAATCTGAAAACATGACTAAAATCTACCTAATCACCTACACTATCACTAGCATCCCTAACCATTTCTTTGAACTTATCACTGTCAATGTAGCATTTGTCATTCTACACTTTAAAATTAGGCATATAACCACACATATTGTTATACCCTTTGCCATCAAGTAATGTATGTATGTCATATTCATCAAACAATGCATTCTTATATGGCATATAGCACTTCTCATCATCTACGTTACTATTATGCATCATGAAATGGTCTCCTAGCTGAATTAAAAACTAAAAGCACTCGTAGTCCACCATATAGCTAGGATCATTAGGTCTTATTTCATCATAAGTTTGTATATCAAAGAGGAAACTATCATATTCATTTTTGTGCATCTTATGCAAACAACCTTCAGTTGCACCAAATAGAAAAGGTTCATACTCTGGCACCTCTTTGAACCGGATATCGTTACGCTAATAAGAGCATACATCTAAGAATTTCAACTCAACTTATTCATAATATCCTTCAATATCTTGGAAATGACACTCATATGTATCATGGATATTCCACAAATCAGAAAATCTGTCTAAATTAACTTCAAAATCTTTCCTCATGTCTATGTATACATTTTCAAAAGAAGGCTTAGACAAGTCTGAATATACTCCATCATAATGGTCATTAAACGAGTGTTAGGGTTAGCCAGCAGAAGTTATCAATTAAATGCAAATAAAGATTAAACAGAGAAATGGAAATACATAGAATTAATAACATCGAGAGACAAGTTTTAACGTGGTTCACCCAAACTCGGGCTACATCCACCAAACAGAGAGTCCAATATTATTATCCAGTAAATCAAACCGATTACAATCAGCAATCCCTCCAGCTCAATACCACTACAAAATGCTACAATACTATATATCAAAACCCTAACCCTTAGCTGCTTTTATCAAGCTTTTTGTTGGTTACAAAAATAGGGTTTTCTTATGTTAGTCAATGAAAAAATAACTCTTGGTGCCTTTATAAAATAATAAAAAATTGTGTGAGGTTTCGAGGGCGCTACCCCTCGACCCCGCCCTGTATCACGCCAGGGAATGCGCCAGGGGCGCTGCACCTGGACCCTGCAAGGGGCACTGCCCCTTGACCCCGTCTTGGGGGCGCTTCCCCCAAACCCTCACAAGGGGCGCTGCCCCTTGACCCTGTAGGAATTTGGGGGGAAACTGCACCGATAAAAGTGGGGAAAATGTAACCTTCGAGTCTGATTAGGCTCTATATAACAACAATCTCCCACTTGGAGACTAATCAGACTCCACACCATATCATCTCCTACTTGAAGACTGATCATAACACCACTGACCCTGTAGCTCCCACTGGAAAAAAAAAAAGCACCCTAGACTCTACTGTTCTATTTTTGTTGTTTTTAGTCGAGAAGACCAACCAAAGCTGAAGAGGAGCTCAGCTTCTCCCTTGTCACTGCCTTGGTAAACATATCCGTTGGATTATCATCTGTATGTATCTTTTCCAACTATAATTGTCCATCATCCAACACTGACCAAATGAAGTGATACCTCAACTATATGTGTTTGGTCTTTGAATGCAAGGCATAATTCTTTGCAAGATGTATGGCACTCTAGCTGTCTATATACAAATAATAATTAACCTGTTGTTTGCCCAATTCTTCCATGAAAGATTGCAGCCATATCATCTCCTTGCTTGCCTCTGTTGCAGCTACATATTCTGCCTCTGTGGTGGATAAAGCAACCACCTTTTGCAACCTGGAAATCCAACTCATCGTTGTTCCACCTACAGTAAAGACATAACCTGTAGTACTTCGCCTGGTATCAATATCTCCTACCAAATCTGAGTCTACATAACCTGCTAAATCAGCATTAGAGCCCCCAAAACATAAATGTTTATTGGATGTACCTCTCAAATATCTGAGAATCCATTTTACCACATTCCAATGCTCCAATCCGGGATGACTCATATACTTGCTAACGACTTCGACAGCATGTGCAATATCCAGTCTCGTGCATACCATGGCATATATTAAACTTCCTACAGTTGAAGCATATGGGACCTTGGACATTTTCTCTTCCTCCTCTTGTGTCTTAGGACACATCTCCTTAGTCAATTTCAAATGACTAGGCAAAGGTGTGCTGACAGCTTTTGCATTCTCCATATGGAATCTTTGCAACACCTTTTCAACATAAGCAGCCTAAGATAGAGTCAATTTTCTGTTCTTCCTATCTCTCAATTTTTCATACCAAGGATTTGTTTTGCTGCCCCCAAATCCTTCATATCAAATGACTGTGCTAACTGCTGTTTTAACTCTCTTATGTGATCCATGTTAGACCCAGCTACAAGCATGTCATCAACATATAAACATAAAATAATGTAGCTGTCATTATTCAACCTCTTAAAATAAACACAATGGTCAGAATTACACCTGCTGTAGCCTTGCTCAGCCATAAAACGATCAAATTTCAAATACCATTGCCGAGGTGCTTATTTCAGGCCATACAAACTCTTCTTCAATCTGCACACTTGTTTCTCCTTACCTTTGACCTCAAATCTGTGGGGCTGTTCCATGTATATCTCCTCCTCCAAATCACCATGGAGAAAGGCAGTTTTCACATCTAACTGTTCCAAATGTAAATCTTCAGTAGCCACAATACTTAAAACAGTATGAATAGAAGTCATCTTGACAACTGGAGAAAATATCTCATCAAAATCAATGCCCTTTTTCTGTGCAAATCCTTTTACAACTAATCTGGCCTTAAATCTTTTCTTACCTCCATCTTCCTCTTTCAGCCAGTAAACCCATTTGTTTGGTAAAGCCTTTTTACCTGCAAGTAACTTACATAATTCCCAAGTCTAATTTTTCAACAAGGAGTTCATTTCTTCTTTCATAGCAAGCTCCCACTGAACCTATGTATCCACCTGCATAGCTTCATCATACCCTTCAGGTTCACCAGCATCTGTTAACAAAATAGAATACAAAGAGGGAGAAAACCTTTCAGGAGGTCTACTTAGCCTTGTTGACCGTCTAACATTCACTGGAGTTTGTGGTATTTCTGGTTGTTGTTGCGGAGCATGAGGAACCACTGGAACATCACTATTTGGAGTATCATCCAGCACCACATAATCTTTTGCTTTCTTCTCATGCTACTACAACTGATCTTTGTACAACACCTTCTCATTGAATATGACATCCCTGCTTCTCACAATTTTCTGATTTTCAAAATCTCAAAGCCTATAACCAAATTCATCAATGCCATATCCAACAAAGGTACATTTTTTTGATTTTGCATCCAGCTTGGTTCTATTTTCAGAATCTACATGTGCAAATGCTTCACATCCGAAAGTTTTGAAAAAAGAATAACTCACCTTCTTACCTGTCCATGCTTCCTCTGGAATACCATAGCCCAAAGGAACTGAAGGACCTCTATTAATTAAATATACAACAGTGTTGACAGCCTCTGCCCACATATTTAAAGGCAGCCCAGCATGCAATCTCATGGTCCTTGCATGCTCCATTATTGTCCTATTCATGCGTTCAGCCACTCTATTTTCCTGTGGGGTCCCTGGAACCGTTTTCTGCCTACGAATTCCATTAAAGGAACAATAATCTTCAAATTCTTTGCTGCAATACTCACCACCATTATTAGATCTGAGACATTTTGATCTTTTACCTGTCTCATTCTCAACCAAGCTTCTCCATTTCTTAAATGTTTCAAATACATCAGATTTCTGTCTAAGGAAATAAATCCAAACCTTCCTAGTTGCATCATCTATGAATGTAACATAATACCGAGAGCCACCGAGAGAAGATACCTGAGCTAGTCCCCATACATCTGTATGCACAAGCTCCAACTTGTCATTTTTCTTTTGCTTCCCATCCTTGAGAAAACTGACTCTCTTTTGTTTACCATACACACAACTTTCATAGAAATCCATATTACTACATTTCAAACCTGGTAAAACTTTCTTAGAATGAAGTACCTTCATACCTTTTTCACTCATATGCCCAAGTCTGTTATGCCACAGCGTTGTCTCAGAACCTGCAACAACTATTTCAGTCTCTTCTTGCGAAACTGCAGCAACTGTTCCTGAACCTGTTTGTTTTTTCTCTACAACAGCTAAAGTAGAAGGAACAATATGACCTGTATAAAGATATAAGGTGCCTACTTTCACACCTTTTGCTACTGCTAAGGCACCTTTTGAAACTTCCAATTTTTATCAGTAAATGTAATAGTGCAACCTTGTTCAGTTAGCTGCCCTGCTGAAAATAAATTCCTACTGAGCCTTGGAACATGCCTTACCTCTTGTAGTAGCCAATGATTCCCATTCTGCAACTTAATCTTGATTCTTCCCTTTCCAACAATCTAACAGAGTTCATTATCTCCCAAATAAACCAGCCCAAAATCCCCTTGAACATAATCAAGAAAATAACTTCTATGGGGCGTAGCATGAAATGAGGCCCCTGAATCTAAAACCCATGAATCATCAGCATTATCTAGGGAAAGAATCAAAGTGTCATCTTCAAATTTATTACTTACCACATTTGCTTCCTTATTGCCTTCTTGTTTGTCTCCTCTATTTTTTCGAGACCAACAATCTTTCTTCAGATGACCTGGTTTCCCACAGTACCAGCAATCCTTCTGTTCTCTGATTTGGGATCTTTTGTCCTTTGATTTTCCTCGTGACTTCCCATGACCTCCAGAACCTTTTCCTCTCCTTTGATCTGCCCCTACTTTCTGCATTCAAAACACTGCCTGATGTGGATCCACCTGAGCTTTTCTTACGAATTTCCTCACTCAGAATAACACCAACAACATCATCAAATTTCAGGGTATTTGAACCAGAAACAGAGTTACTAACTGCCATTACCAAACTATCCCAGCTTTCAGGCAATGAACATAATATCAAGAGAGCTCTAACTTCTTCATCAAATTTTACATTTACAGAAGTCAATTGACTGACAATCGTATTAAACTTATTTAAATGACCTGTCATAGATCCACCTTCAACCATTTTCAAATTAAAGAAACGCTTCATGAGAAATACCTTATTTGAGGCTGAGGGTTTTTCATACAATTTAGCCAAATCTTTCATCGGACCATCTGTTGTCTTCACTTCCATTATATTGAATGCCACCGATGGTGCCAGGCACAACCGAATGGTTCCCAGTGCCTTTCTGTCAAGAAGATTCCAATCCTCATCAGACATTGTTGCTGGTTTCTTGGCTACTCCTTCCAACGGCCTCCATAAATCCTTTTGATAGAGGTAATCCTTCATCTGCATCTTCCATAACTAATAGTTCTGCCCATTGAATTTATTGACCTTCAATTTACCCTCGTCCGCCATTGCTCCCACTCAACCGTGAGACCTTCTTGCAGACGATAATCGAACACAACCCACTCTGATACCACTTGTTAAGGTTAGCCGGCAGAAGATATCAATTAAATGCAAATAAAGATTAAACAGAGAAATGGAAATACATAGAATTAATAATAGTGAGAGACAAGTTTTAATGTGGTTCACCCAAACTCGGGCTACATCCACCAAACAGAGAGTCCAGTATTATTATCCAATAAATCAAACCGATTACAATCAGCAATCCCTGCAACTCAATACTACTGCAAAATGCTACAATACAATATATCAAAACCCTAACCCTTAGCCGCTTTTATCAAGCTTTTTGTCGGTTACAAAAATAGGGTTTTCTTATGTCGGTCAATGAAAAAATAACTCCCGATGCCTTTATAAAATAATAAAAAACTGTGTGAGGTTTCAAGGGCACTGCCCCTCAACCCTGCCCTATATCGCGACAGGGAATGCGCCAGGGGCGCTGCCCCTTGACCCCATAGGAATTTGGGGGCAAACCGCGCTGATAAAAGTGGGGAAAATGTAACCTCCGAGTCTGATTAGGCTCCATATAACAACAACGAGTTGCTCAGAACTTGACCATCTCTATAATGAACTTCATGATATATGTTGATCTCTCTTTCATCAGTATAAAATTTGGAATCCTCATCAATAATAATGCTTTGATTTTCACCATACTCAACCAAGTCCTCATCATCATACGTATCATCTACTTGGAAAAGGGCTGATTCAAGTGTCTTAGATTCATTACAACATGTTATTGGCCCATAGACAGATGAACATGTATCTTTATTGCCATTTACACCAATGAATCCCTTGTGTGAAGGAGGAGTATCAACTTCTGTGTCATGAACAAAATTATAATTAATAAAGGAACAATCATGTTCAACACTACTGCTTATTTCAATCTCTAATTTCTCTTCATCATCTTCCTATGTCTGAATATAAAAAGGCAATGATTCAAACAGGGAACTACTCTTTCATTTACTTATTTCTTCTTTATCCTACGCACAATACTCACAATTATCTCCACAAACCCATTCCAACAAATACTCATCGTTGCCCATAACCTCATCATTGTTTTTAGAACCAAATACCTCAACCTTGAATTGGGAGTCATCATTGATCCTCTCATTGGCATCCTTTACTGGTGAACAATCCAATTGAGTATTGTCATCAACATTATGCTCAAACACAACAACATTCTCAACTTTTATCTTCTAATTAACACATTTGTCTTCAAATGATGCTACAATCACATGGTCATTTGCAACCACACAACTGCTATTTATACCAATACTTGTGGACATCAAACCCTGTATGTACTCATCCCTCATTTTCTCTGCATTATCTAAAAATGTGTATGCCATCTGCATATTTGTTATCCTAAATTCTCTCACTAATGCACTAGAGCCTTCCTCAAAGGCCTCAAAGTACATAATAATGCAGGTTGGAGTTTCAAGTCTGAAGTCCTCAGGGATTTGTGAAAGGGCAACTGCAAATCTATGATTGAAATCAATACTGGACTCTTCATCTTGTCTCCTAATTTCTTTTAACCTTGCAACAAGATCAACATGTTCTTTTGCAAATTCCTTTTTAAAACTATCCACTAGTTCATCCTAGCAGGCAAAGGATTTCTCAGGAAAGCTCAAATACTAGTCTCTAGCTCTTGCACCAAGAGATCTAACAAAAAACTTCATCCACATGTCCTCATCTCCAAATGAATATTTCTCCATGAAGCTGTGAAAGTTTTGGATATGTGCATTCCCTTCACACACACTGTGTCCACCAAATCTGAGCATTTGATTGTAAATCTGAGTTGGCATGCTTTCAACTTCATAGTCAACCCATGACATGTCTAATTAGTCATACAAAGGATCAAAAGATTTGACAAGAGGTTTAACAATTTGGCTAGTAGACATAGCATGGTTATTATTTAATTGAGCTTGTTGAGCTTCTAAGGATATTAACCTTTTCTTCATCTCTTCAAATTTTTCACACAACATTGCTTTCCCCTCTTGGCTTAGCATGGGTGTATACATATTTGGATTCATGTAATTTTCACTTTCAAACATTTTATGTCCACCTAATTCCTCAAGCTTCCCTTTAACTTGTGCTAAAGCTTCTAATAACATGGCTCTTTCATTTTGGTAGTGCACAGACACTTGCAAACTTGGACTTACATTGCATGCATAATTGTAACCATAACTAGATGAAGCATTACTAGGATGATTTCTAGCATGGTAATACCTAGGGTTTGGAGTACAAGTAGACACATATGAGGGAAAATCCCTAGGGTATATAAAATCATTCTAGCTAGCCATAGCTAATGAATCCTAGAATACTGGACAGATTATTGAAGTGTAACAATGTTGGCATTCAACTTGCACAATAGAACAACAAATAGAAGTAGGGAGAAAACCTTGTACCTTTTCATATCCAGCTACTATAAATTTGAACATAATACTTTTAGATCACAATAACATACATCAGCCCTTCATGTGTATTGAAATTTTTTAGCAGAGTCGCCACCTCTTCAAAGAGGACAAAGGCTTTCAAGCCAAAGATCTTCAAAGCTGCAAATTATTTTTTTGAGTTACTTCCAGTAGAGTCTTTAAACGTCTCTTAACCAATAAAAAACAAACTAGTCTGCAACTCTTCCCAGTATAGTCGCCAATCTGTTGGATATTTTCTAGCTGATTGTTTGAGTTCCCCTAAAAAGTTGCCATCTTCTATCCACAGGGACCTCAGGTTAGTGACCAACAAACAAGAGATTGACTCTCTGTTTCCTCTGTACTTTAGGTTCTATCACAACTAGGGAGGTATCCCTTATTCAAAATCAATAGATGTAGCTTTTCAATACCAAACAGAATGTTCTCAGGTATGCACCAAGGTTTGTAAGATAAACCCTAGACTGACAATATCTTTGGATTGTCTCCACTGGTTAAATTTGAGAACATGCAAGACCCTAACCTAAAATAAAATAAAACATGAAATAGTTTGATTCAAGTGATTTATCTCTAAATTCTTTGATTTCCTAGACCCTTTGGGCAAGCAAATCCTAGACCAGTGCTTTATTAGGGCAATAGAGTCAGACCCTTCACTGCAAATGTTCCCTCATGACAACAAAACTTCATATCCAGAGGACCCAAAATAAAATATTACTACCTTATAGTAATATGGCCAAGAAAAAGTATTATTTGTGACTCTATGCTTCAATAATCCTTTGATATGACACATTTCCTCTTATACCTGACTCAAAGCAATTTAATCCATTCCTTGAACAGATGCAACAAATCAGACACATCACATAGCAAATGTATATGAATGAGTTCAGCAACCCTTAGCAACTTCACTCGAAAGAAAAATGTTCATACCCAAGGAGAAAATAACAGATAACACACACATAAAGTGTTTTTCATATAACACAACCTGGAAAGAACATTATCATTCGGAAATTTATACATTTACAAAATAAAAATACCTCTGCACCCAGACACAAGAGCTAGGTCTACAAAAAAAAATACTTCTCAAAGTGTGGATAGCTTGTATCCAAAGCCTAGAATAATCCCTTACAAAGTGGAACAACATGCTCTCTTATAGAAATAAGAGCATGTTGCCCTAAAAATTAATTACATCTTGGCAGTTAGGTGAGTTTCCACATTGCAAGCTACTACTAATGAGCTTGGGGGAATTTTAAAAAATCACAAAAAAGACGAGAATAAAATACAATATAAAATGTGGAGCTAAATGTTTAATATTTGTTTTTCCCTTTTACTTTGTCCACATTTAACAATGCAACTGTCGAGCATCTCCATTTCGCGCCATCGCACGACTTGCTTGAAGGTTCTCTCATCCCTATGTGTGGCTGCGATATGGCACTACATGGTCTTCTCTTCAGACTCCTCCTACTTGCACCCATCCTTTGAGATAATAAAGAACACAATCTTGCAGCCTCTATGCCAAATTTCATCATCCTTGGGTCATTTTTGCTGATGCAATGGCATTTTTTGTCACTCTGCCACTCAGAAACCATCAAAAACATGGTTAAAATTTCTGCCCAAGCATGAGGAATGGCCAAGGGATGAATTTAAACCATGAATCAATATTTTAAAGCTCCAAAACACCCCCAAAATTTGTCTAGAAGACAAAAAACGTGAGCAACATTCCTTTTGCAACCAACACACCCCTGGAGCTGCACAAAACACCTCAAAAAACCCCTCATTAAGGTTGAAACACCTCAAGTTTCATTGTAATGAAGACTGTAGATCAGAATTTACCCTAGGATGGTGATTTTGCACCATCTCATGGCAGAGGAAGTGCAAGTAGAGCACCCGTGCGATGGTGCGAAATGCCATTGTTTCAACTTTATTTCACTTTCTTTAACATTATAACATAAAGTTATAATATTAACCTTATAATATTTGCCTTTTAAAATATTAAAATTGCCAATAAAAGATTTGAAAATTGTAATTTTTAACTTTAGGTAAATGGCAATTTTTGAATTTCCTCCTTCAGGAAACGATGCATTTCATTGCGAGCAAACAGGATGTCGAAGGGTCATGAAAAATTGCACAGGTTCATTATTAATTATTTAGAGCAATCCCATTTCCTCAGAATTCGCATCACTGAATGATTTTAGGGACTTCCTTTATAAACTGGTCTGTCAAATGCCTTCGTTGCAACTGGAATGCATTAAAATAATGCATCATATGACCTCTGATCTTGACAAAACTAAAACTAGAGACATTTTATGCCAAAACGAGAAATGGGTTACCTTCAGAATTGTGAGATTTGAAACTTTTTGGGACACCAAATCTAGTCCAGTCGCAATCAGGAAAGAAATAAAAACCCCATCAAAACTCATCCTGGAAGCATGAAACTGAGAAGGCATGTTACCATATGCACCAAAAAACTTCCCACCATACAGATTTGGAAGATGACTTCTGAGCTGCAAGATTTTAATCGGCGATGATGGGCTTCCGGGTAGATTGAGCAACATGTCAACCCAACCTCTGTCAACACATCGAAAGGATATAGGCACTTCAGATTTGTAAAATTTGAAGGTGCCAACATACTCTACTCATCAATAGTTGGTAGTCTTATGTTTGCTATGGTGTGCACCAAACCAGACATTGCACAAGTACTAGGAGTAGTCAGTCGTTTCATGGCGAATCCAGGTTGTGATCATTGGACAGCTGTGAAGTGGATTCTCAGGTATTTGAGGGGCACTTCTGATGTTGCTATTTATTATAGTGGGAGTAGTGTTTACGTTAATGGATATGTGGATGCAGATTTTGGTGCACAGAGATAAGAGAAAATCTACTATAGGTTATGTTTTCTCCTTAGCAGGAAGTGTTGTTAGCTGGGTTTCAAAGTTGCAGACAGTGGTGGATTTGTCTACTACTAAAGTAGAATATATGGCAATGACACAAGCTAGAAAGGAGGTGATCTAGCTTCATAGACTCTTGGGTGAATTGCAGGTAAGCAGGATAACATGGTGTTGCATTGTGATAGCCAAAGTGCTATACACTTAGCATGGAACTCAGCTTATCATGCCAGAACAAAACATATTGATGTACAATATCACTTTGTACGTGAGGTGGTGGAAGGAGGATAGGTCTCTTTGGCTAAGTTACACATTGATATAAATCCAACAGATATTTTGACGAAGCCTACTAGTAGAGAGAAGTTCATATGGTGCAGAACTTCTCTTGGCTTGCATATCACTTGATGATAGGCAACAACGACATTGGTCTCTCAATATGAGGAATTATTCGTAAGGTAGAAACATGAATTCAAGTGGGAGATTGTTGAAATGTGAAGTCAATTTGACTTATTCCAGCAATGACTTATTCCACGTGTTCACCATGCAAAATTGCATGCAGAAGTGCCACTCACGCTTTTATGCATGGAAATCTTTATTTAGATTTGATTGATTTTTACATGTGCTTTTTCATGAATATTTAGGGTTTTCAAGCTTGAATCCCAAGGCATGAGAAAATGTTTTGTAACTGCAAATTTTCTTCTGAGAATAAAATTGAGAGATCTTTGCCCGTGGTTTTTTTCTTGGTATATTACCAGGTTTTCCACATAAATATGTGTTGTCTATTTTGTGCTTTTATTGCTAATTCACTGTTATTTCAATTATGCACTACTTATATTTCTAATGTAATACATACTACCTTGCAGTATCAAGTGCTCTAATGGTCTACAAGGTTGACTTTCAAATGATATAAGTAATACAGACGGTTCCATATGTAGAAGTATTCTATAAAACACATGTTTGAGCACTTGCAGAGAATGGAGAAGGTATAGATCAGCTATATGAGTGTCTACAAAGACTATACAAGCTTCATAATATATCAGGTTTGAATCGCATGCAATTTTCTCTTATTTCATGTATTGCATAAGGTACTCAAGTCAGTTAGTAAAGAGTTGTATATGACTATCCTTTGGATCACAGTATACCAAAGTTAAGTCTCTAACTTTCTCCAAAAGTGATAGATGAAGTTGTGTGGATCTGGGAATGTGTTCATAATAGTGCATAAGTTCATTTCTAAGAGTTTTAGATGTTTTGTTGTACCGCAATGCAAAATTCTAAGTCTTGGAATATCACAGTCTATCTGGAATGCTCTGTTTTCATCAGTTCAACATGCTTTTTGTTTTGCGGATGCATATATTGATTAGATACTTTAGGAGAATGGTGTATGGATAGTGTTGAGAAGATACATGGTTGAAATCTTGGTCTGTATAATGTTTTTGGCTTCTCCCCAATGATGTGAAGATGATTAGTTAGCAGTGATATTGTTGTTTGGGCTGACAATCCAGTTTCCTTCATATGCGGTGGATCCTAATTGGTTGGTTTGGCATTGGAAGATGTGTAGTGATGTTTATTGGATCTTATTATGAAGTGTTGTAATCTGCAACTTATTTCCTCTTCAATATGTGTTTTCCCGGTGCCGACCTATACAGTATTACACATTTCATCTAAAAGTCTTTTTGGTGCCGACCTAATCAATGTTTTGAGATGTTGCAGAGGATATATATAGAACCAATTCATTTGTGGAGTGAAGGAGTGACAACAAATGTGATAGAATAGAATGAGTAGTATGAAGTCTGCGAAGTTGGTATGATAGATTAATTGTGCAGAAAAGAGGACTGCAACATCAACATAAGTTAGATGCTTCTTCCGTAGTAGTTCATAGTTATGTTATCATTGTAATTCTATGTAGTAGTGAGCTTTCTTCAGGGAGTAGTATCTTCCTTGGGTTGTATCCCTAAAACAAAGGCAATAGGGAGTTGTAGCTTCCTTAGGTTGTAGCCCTAAAACAATGTTGTAAACTTTTATAGCAGTGAGCAGTATATTGTGAGCTAACACTCACTGTGGTTTTTCCTATTTTTGGGTTTTCCACATAAAAATTATGGTGTCAATGTGTTGATTAATGTGGTGCATGTTTTACTTTCTATTCTCCAAGTAATTTGATTTGCTCTACAAATAAAGTAGTTAAGTTTTTGTATATGTTGATTCACCCCCCTCTCAGCATCCCTGTGTGTTCAACAATTGGTATTAGAGCCAAGTACCTTTGAGAAGCCAAACAAGCTGAGGTAGATCCTACATTTGAACACATGGAATATGAAACTATGCCAGATAATGTGTTTACTTTGGAACCAAATCGAGAAGCGATAGAACCTGAAGGTTATGACCTCAACCTAGATGAAGTTGACCTTGAAGGAGAACTCTAGTCAGCCCTTGAGGATCTGGATGAAGCAAGAGAACTAAACTAGAAATATGAGGACATGCTTGAAAAATCAAAGGAGACAATTGTGAAATTGAAGATAAAAGATAAAGAATCAAAAGAAGAATTTGGAAAACTGAAAGCTCAAATAGAAGGAGATAAGGAGGTAACATTAAACTCAAGGAGGCAAAAGATATGATCTCTAATTTGAAAGTCATGGTTGAAGAAGACAAGAGGATTGAAGATTGCCTAAATATCAAGCTCAATGAGAAAGTTGTTGAATGTTCAAAACTTGAAGAACAAGTTGTTACTCTGATAAAATATTTGGAAAAAGAAAAAGAACAGATTGACAAGGGGTTAAAACTGAAGGGAGGTTCTGAGATTCTTGATGAACTAATCAACTCTCAAAAGCCATCAAAAGAAAAATCTGGCCTTGGTTTTGAAAAGGGGAAAAGTCCTATAATTATTGCATCTATAAACTTTTATGATAACTTCAAAGTAGAAGGAAAGTCTGAAACAAAGGAAGAAAAGTCCTGCACTGAAGATCCTAAGAAGAATGCCTCCAGAGATGCAAAAGAAGAAGGCTTCACGCCTGTCCGGAGACAAAGAAAGAACAACAAGAAGAAAATTTTTAGAAATCCTACTCCTAAACAAATTGCTCCTACCATGTACCCTCAAGCTTTCAATGGTAATTTCTATGCTTGTAATAAGTTTGGTCACAATGACATTGTTGAATGTAGAAGCAAGATGAATCAAAGCTCATTTAGGCCTCCAAGGTACAATGTTGTAAACTCTCATGGTTAGTGTCAGTTAGTCATAGGGCTAATAGATACATAAGTAAAATGATGAGGAATGGTTTCACGAACAAGAACAATGCTATGACTTCCCAATTCTTCTATGGTTACTGCTACACATGCAACAAGTTTGGTCATAAGGCTGCTAATTGAAGATCTAATGTGAGAAGAGGTGGTCATGCTCAAGAATCTAGCATCACCTACTACAATTGCAATAAATTAGGACACATTGCAAGGTTCTACAAGGGAAGGAGTGTAAGGTCTTTTGCTCCTCAAAAGAAGATTGATATTGCTTAGAAAAAAGAAGGAAATGAACATGACATGGAGGAATAAGGAAGGAAATGAAGTAAAGGAAGGATCTACAACTCTGGATGGTGTAGATGGATCCTTTGGAAACTAAGAGGAGGAAGTATTGGTTTAGGGGGAGTTGCAAGTGCAAACTTTTCAAACCCTTGAATGCATATGATGCTAGAATTTTCAGCATAATGGTTAAAAGTAACATGGAAATTTCTAGGTAATGATATTATGATGATTGATCAAATTTTTGGAGCAAATGGGCTCTTTGCAGAGGATTGTTGAGTGATCATAGATCTTTGTATACTAAAAAGTTGATTAGGTCAAGAATAGATGAATGTAATCAATGCGGAGCAACCAGGGTTGGTGAGAAGCCTATTTAGTTGATACTTGATAAAATTTGATCTCATTTGAATGAATTCAAGTGTGTGAAAGAGCAAAGGAGAGAAGAAGATCTTCAACAGAACTTGTGTGTAAACCCTAACGATGACATTATCAGGTATTCTTCAAATTTGCTAGTTAAACCCTAGTTTTCTGAAGGAATTATCATGGCAACACCAGTAATAGTTGATGTTGTGGAGAGACTGAGACCGAAATTGAAGAAACACCCATACAAATCCACAGAGACCGATAAGGATGGAGCCTTTTCTCGCATTCCCTCTAATGTATTGCATATAGACGATGTTTAGATATACATCCACTCACAGCTGGATGAGTATGATCATCTACTAGGTGATTATTTTCAATTAAAGCTAGATTTTGCAAATGCTAAGGCAAAATGGCTAGACATATGGAAGGGTTTCCCCAACTTCTGCTATGAAAAGGATTGGGTCAGGATTGCATTGAGCCAAATCCATGAGGATTTATTTTTCCTTGACCAACCTCACATAATCACAAAGGAAGCAATCAAAGCTGTGACCTGATTGTGCTCCTCCGGACCAATGCCTATATTGAAAGCTTTGAAGAATGAGGAGGTGATGAGACTTACTGGAGTGAAATTTGATAAAAGAACCCTAACTGTGGATGATATCACTAATCTAGGGGTTTGGTATGCCACTATGGGCATTGATTACAAAGTGTACTATACAAACATAGAGGGGACTGCTACTACCACTGCTATTCATACTACTTATTAGATGGTGAAAGAAGGGAAGGACTATGACCTCTGTTTGCGGTAGCAATTATTGGACAATTTGAAGAGAACCAAGGAGACAAAGTACAAATTCCAGTATGGTCCTTTAATCATTTGCCTTATGTTCTATTTTCTATGGGAATTAATTGCAATGAAGAATATGGTCTAGAAAGTAGATACCCCTATTGCTCATCAAATCAAGGACTATATGCGTAGTTTCCTTGATCACAAAAATTGTGACACTTTGTTTTGGGGATTTTTCAAAACATTTCAAAATGACATGCAAATGAGGGAAAGGATATCAGGAAAAGTAGTAGAAAAATACAAGAATGACATAACTTTCATGGTGGACAAAGATAATTTCTATATGGAGGCAGTAGAGCCAAGAAATTTCTGGATAACCACCTTGCCTTATGAGGTGTCTAAATATGATTTGGTTGGATATGCTGATATGTTGCTCAACAAGCCCAATGATCCTACTACTGAAAGATTTGGAACTTATGATGAAATCACCAACAAAAAAATTAGGAAGGATGTGGAGAAAAAAATAGAGAAGATGAAGTCAAAATTGGAGGAAATGCTTAATACTCCTGAGGGTTCAACAGAAGAACCTCCAAACACCTCTTCCTCACAAACTCCTAGAAGGACAAACTTAGGTTTGTCCTTGCTACTGCTACCTCTTCAAAATCCTCTGGACTTGCTCCTACACCTCTGAATAGGAAAAGAATTGCTACTGAAGTTCTAGTACAGACCAAAACTACAGAGACAAAGAAACATAGACCTAAGGTCCAAGCAAAGAAAGGAAAGATCAATCTGGTGAAAATAGAAGATGAAGATGAAGAAGAATATGATATGTTTGAAAGAAGAAAGAAAAGAGCAAGAGAAGGAGAGGAAGAAGCAAAAACCACCAAAGGAAAAGAAAAAGGAAAAGAACTCAAAAGAAACTTCTCAAGAAGAATTTGAGCATGAGCCTCTACAACTTGAGGCCACTGTGAATGCTATAGTACAACATGGTGCTTTGAAACAAGTTGTAGATCTTTATGATAAGATTCCTGCTAATGACAAAGCCACAATTGAGGAAGCAATAATCAGGTACATGATGGCCTTCAATGTGGCCCTAATTGAGTTAATTGATCAGCTTCCTGTAAGCCTTACAGACCTACTCACCAACAAAAGAAATGAATCCATGGGAAAAGAGGCTGAGATGAGAAAATATGCAATTGAAAAGGTTGGTCCATCCATCACTAATGAAGAAAAGATCAAGATATCTCAAAAAAAAGCAAAGGAATTCAGAACAAAAAGGAGAATAAATATTTTAATGGGAAAAGACCTGGAAGAAATAGAGAGACTGGAGAAGGAAATTGTTGATGTCTATTTTGGCACATCAACTCAAGTAGAACAAATGATCACTCTACTTCTCCTAAAAGGTAAACTGATGATCTTGGTTTACCCCAAGGTCCATGTTTTGTTGGGTCACAACAGTGTTAAAATAGTAGAGTGGACAATGTGAATATTTTTTCAAGGGGCTTGTGCTGGTAATATCAATCTGGAATACCAAGTAACCTCTAATAGGTAGATGTTCAATTGAGTGAAAATGCTAACCTACTTCTAAGTTGTAAAAAAGGGAAAAAGAAGTTTAGGGTTTAGAAGGAAAATGTAAAATAGCTTGGACAACCTCTGCACTTGGCTTTTCACTTCATATAACAAACATTAGTGAGATCAAAATAACAAGCAATGAATGACCAATATTTTGCACAATCATAACCACTGTAAGTGCAAGATTCTAAGGAAATAAGCAGAAGAACAAGAAATTGAAAACACCATATTACATGTGTAGAGTTCAAACCCTCATTCCTCCACCAAACTTATGATTTTATCAATAAAGCTCAAGATTCACTAATGCAAAGTCATATGCAAGGAAAAGAGATGCAAGTACATTACCACCATAGGAAAGAAACACAGGAATAGTTCTCAAAATTTGTCTTCTCATTAACTGAAAAAATTGTTGGCTAATTAGGTTGGAATGTATAACTAGGAGAAGTTATGTATGCATTTGTAGAGACCAAGCCTTACCAAAATTATGAATTTAACCTAGGAAGGTTAAGAGTAGGAATGTATAAGTTTTATTGCTTTTTGATCAAATGATTTTGTGTTTGAATTATTCCTATTGTAGAATAAATAGAGAAGCTATGAATATATTTCAAAACATCTAGAATAGTGATATGTCATCACATAAGAAATCTACAACAATGACATGAATCATCATGATATTTGAAAGATATTCTATGTGAGTTCAAAATCTATTCTATGTAGAAACTTCAAGATATAAATAGGTTTACGTATCACAATGAGATAATGGTATAAGTTTTATGCCTTGAGATCAAAGACTTTGGAATTGATATTCATTTATGTTAGAATATAATAAAAAAATGATATTGTTATCATTAAGAACAACTTTGTATAGTGATACAATATCACTTACTCATTCAACAACAATGATAAGCATTATCAAGATAAACCTAGGATGTTAAACATTAGTTCTTAATCTTTTCATTATGGAAATTCCGTTGACTTGAGAAGACCAAGAGGTCAAAAGCATTATATTGTTATCGTAGAATGAAAACATATCTAGATTATAAGATTAAACTTAGTTAAGAGTATTGATGATAAAGATAGTATACATTAAGGAATTATTTATATGAATATAGAAACTCATATTTTTATAAGAAATGTGAATTCGTTTAGTGCCTAAGTGGTCTAGAAAAGACTAGACGATATTATATTCATGTTTTATTATTTTACATTCTTATATTTAGATAACAAGAGTTTTGATTATATATATAGTGTTAGAGAAGTTAAAAACCCTAGATTCAACCCGAAAGGGTTTAGAAAGCTTAAAATTCTAAGTCAGTTATGACTTTGTTATAGTCTATTGTAAGTTACGGTCGACAGTTTAAATCATCAAGAAAACCATAGTTCTAGATAGTGTAAATTAGAGTAAAGTCTAAGTCGTACTTTGCTTAAATTAAGTGATTTCCTGGTAGATTCGACAACTCGACATATAACACAAGAGAGCTTAATTTTTGAGTCTTTGAGTAGAATGAAAGGAAGTCATAGACCCTGATATTTGCAAGAATGCAATTAAGGACTCTCTAAAAATTCAAAATCATCTAAACTATATATTGTGTATATATCCTAGATTATGGATTAAATTATAAGTCAGATTGACTAGAATTTGAGTTTAGTCAAGACAATTCATGTCTAGAGTTACTAGTCAAACAAATCAATTGTAGGATGAGGTAGTTTCCAAGTCAGTTTAGAGGTGTGTAGACACACGACTACATTTATTGCAAACATATATTTATATAGAAACTTTGGCCAAAGTGATGCATTTGTCTCTGCATGCATTAGTTGGTTCATCGTGTCTAGATGGCGCGACCTGTCAGAATGATCATACTTAGCTAGAAGATTGTCTAGAGTTGTATGGTCAATTGAGTCACGTCAGACATGACACTAGAACTTAGATGGAAACCTGTTGGAACTCTTTATGTCTATAATCTTTGTGAAGGGTAGGGCCACTTCTGGGAAGGAAGGTGTACAAGGGACCATTAGTCTGTAGTTGGAGGTAAAGCACTCAGATGATGCTTTCCCTCTATAGTAGAAGACTCACTGAGACTTGTGAGATAGATATCAAGATTCTAGATGCAGTTTACTTCATGAATAACTTATGATGTAAAAATGTTCTTTTTTTCCAAGTGCAATATATTTGTAAATGTAAAGTGAAATGTTTTCACTATGATTTATCTTTGAAAATATTGTATTTCAAAGTTGGAAATATATTCAGAAAAGATATGCATTTAATTTTATGTGATTATACAAATGTTGAAAAAATTCTCTCATGTTTATCATGTTCTTTTATTTTCTTAGTAATTTGTGTGTGTAATTCCTAGTAATATGAGATGACATGTTATAGGGTTGAACTAAATGGAGAAAAGCTCAGCAATGATCCCTGTGGGAGTTTTTCTTAAGAACCATCTCCATCTGATGTCAAATACATATACACACAAAGTGAACATCATTAAATTTTGAAAGAATTTGTACATATACACTTCACACAAAATGAACATCAAGGTATTTTTCTACACACAAATACACAATGAGTACCAAAGTTCATTCACACACACATACATGTGCACACAGAGGGAATGCTAAAGTTCATTCACACACACATAGAGTGAATGCCAAAGTTCACACACAAACATGTTTATTCATACATGAGCCACACAAAATGATAGCCAAATTTCATTCACACACATGTTCATTCATACACGAGCCACACAAAGTGATAGCCAAAATTCATTCGTACAAACAAACAAAAGAATGTCAAATCTTTAAATCACATTCCATACAAAGTGAACATCAAAGTTTAAAGTGAATGCCTAAGTTAACTTTCAAGTGTACACACACACAATTCACATAAACAAAAATTGAATGCCAAAATTCAAACATACTTAATTCACACAAAGTTAGTACAAACACACATGGAGTAAACACTAAGTTCAAACATGGAAAAATACAAACACACACATATAAAGTGATTGCCAAAGTTACAAAACATACTAAAGTGCAAACACACTTCACATACAATTTGATCAAGCACACACCACACCAAGTGAATTCCAAAATTAAATTTCAAACACACAATTCACACAAAATCAATGTCAAAGTTAACACACACACTTTACACATAGAAAGTGAACATGTTCCCAAGTTTAAACATGCTTCACAATTAGTTTAACCACACATGAGATAAGCATTACTTCAACAAGACTTACTACTCACTGTGTCATGTTTTGGGAGAAGATGCAGGTGAAAGCATTCATGTGCACTTGATGTATATAGCCATAGACATCCAAGACAACATTATGAACGTAGAATTTGATTTTGCTTCCTACATGGCGAATGAAATGCACAAACAGATGGTGGCTTTGAAGAATGGTCAGAAGCTTGAATTCAAGTGGTATTCTTATTTGTGTCACATGCTCTTGTATTTTGATAGGAATCAATGGAGTCAAACATTAAGAGTGCAACAATTTGATGAAAAAGAATAGCCCTTGCCAATACAATGTTGGACATATCTATGGGATAGAGATTGTCCAGACTCAAACTTCATAATTTTTGAGGAATTTTTCATAAGGAAACTAATTGCATGCATGTGTGAACACATATACAGGATACCCTCAAAAATAAGGGATTTCCTCATACCTGACGAAGAAACTCCTGCAGTTGGAATAAAACATAATTGGGGGGATTGGTTCCTGAACAATTACTCAACATATATTAGAGTGTATGGTTTCACAATGAGACCACGTTTATTGTCTATCTATGTACCCAAAATAATATCTTATTTGGAAATTGTTTGGCAGTTAAATGAGGTGGACAAATTGCATCTTAGGGGTCAAAAGAAAGGTTCCCTTTTCCCTGCTGCCCTAAAGTGGTCAGATTTTCAAGTGATGAATAAATAAGGTTTGGATCAAATATATCCAATACTCAACAGTTACAGGTTGAAGTATGCTACAATTAGAGAGCAATTGGATCCAAAGAGATTTGTCAGTTCATTGATATTGAGTATGAAAAAGTTAGCTTTTCCACATAAGCTAGATTTTGTTAAGGATGTTATAAGGAAATCTAAAAAATTTGCAAAGGTTGAGGAGAAAAAGGAGAAATGGAGCAGAATCATCTCTGCAGAAAATGAGAAGAAGAAGAGGGACCCCAAATTTACTGGTTTTTGTTTTGAAGAAAATAATTTGATTGCAAGAATTGAAAAAGTCCTATAGAATGTAGAGAAGTTTATAGTTCCTATTGAAGAGAGGCCTCTTGATGTGGAAAGGCCTTCAGGTGTAAGAATACAACCCTACATCACGGCAAGAAATGAGTCAAGAAATGAGGATGTACAAGAATAAGATCTACTAGATACTAAGGAGGTAGACAGTCAACAAGCTAGAAGAAAAAATATTGTCGAGGATAGGTTAGCTCCTCAATATAAAGGAAAAGCTCCAATGAAGATTGTAGATATTGAAGAGACTTCACATAATGTGGGAGCTGCTTAAACATTGGTAGGTATGATTGTTCCTCCTGTTCCTTTCAATAGAAGTCTTGATTATTTTATAGTTGTCAATGATGAAACAAGAGATGTAAGAGCACTAGCTTGCAAACAGTTTTTGTCTGATGTTCAATTCATCAAGACACAAGAGTTCAAAGATTTAATTTTGAGAATAAAACAAGTTGCATACCACCAAAGGTTTGAGGAAGAGAGAAAAAAATGAATCGTTTGGATGATAGTGACTTGGCTAAGAAAATCTTGTCTGAGTTTGATTTCAGGTTTGTTGACATTACCCATGAAATAAGAAGATAGATAGTTATGGAAAGTGGTATGTTGTTGCTACCTAATTGGAGTATGGTAGATGCTTTGGCATTTGAAACTATTAGAAGGCAAGAGGAGGTTTTTTCTCCACTGACGAGGAAGTAGGAAAGGCTTTTGGTTCTGGATTCATCTTATCTCATGAGACATTGGCCATATGGACTCTGACACCAAGAACAAACAAACTAGATGTGGTGCATAGCCTTGACCAATTGAAAAGATTTTTTATTGTAAAAAGAGTAGTTGATACCCCAGCACCTAATGCAACAGCTTTAGCAGTGCACACAACATTGTTCAACCAAGCTACAATGATGAACTTCAGAAAAGGTATGCAGATAATTTGGTCGGGTTGAGAGTTTTAGAGGTCAAGGAATTGGCATCTTCTAGTGCTCTAGTGCTTATCATTTCAAGCCCATCAGGGGAGTCTTTTTCATTAGATAAGGATACTTTACTTGTAGAGATTATAGAGTTGAAAAGTACTGTAGACTTGTTAAAACGAGATAGGCTGCAAGCACATAGTGAAATTGTTTCTAAAATAGTTAACTATCAGTTAACTAAGATTAGTGGAAAGATGGATGATGATTATAAGAGAATTGTAGATTTGAATCAAGATTTGGTTAAGCATGAGAAGAATTCTCTTAGTCTACAAGAGATTATAAATAAATGGTTGCCAAAAAATGTTACCATTAGACAAATGATCAAAACATCAAGGTTTGACCCAGATAAGCCTATTCGGTGGCAAGGCACATCAAAAATAATGATACCTTGCATGATGTGGCCTCCTATATGATAAAACTTGATAAATAGTTGAAAGGAAAAGTGGCATCTATTGATCTAGTGAGAATGAAAATGCTGCCTCATTTCAAGCACAGTCAAGTTTAACCCAAACCATTGCACCATTGGAAGGATGAGTTCAATATTGTGGGTTCTAGGGTTGTTGCTCAAGTTTGCATTGATGGTGAGCTAAGGATAGATGTTCTGAATTCAATTTTGGATGAATTCTTGTCATTGGAGAAGTTGTACGATCATATCAGCAGGGAGTCAAAAGCTATCCTAGATGCTCAATATACAACAATTAATGATAAATTGGCTAAGGTGTTGGAATTATAGTGGCCAGAAGATAAGAATTTGGATCATGGGTCGAGAAGTATGAAGTTGAATGAGCTTTGAAATGGTCATTAGTTTCCAAGGATGACTCATTTTGGCAGCTTCTAGGTGATACTACATTTTTGGCTCTTATAACTAAATCAAATGTTTACATTGGAGGATTTTGTTAGCTCACATGTGATCGTAACTAAATTTTGATCAATTGTCGTAATGAGCATAAGCTCCAAAGCTATTTTGTATTGTAATGGTCATTTTTTTCTAGAAATAGTTAAGTCTTAGGAGATTAGCCAACAATCTTTGTATCTCTCTAATATAAGGAGAAATTTTCATAGTATCTAAGAGTAGAAAATAGAAGATAGATAGAGAAAGACTGAGAAAATTCTCAGAACATATTGTACAAGCTTTGAGACTTTAATGATTTTCCAATAAGAAAGGAGTACTTCTGGGTTGTAGGTTAAATATTCTGTGTGACGTTACTTGTTCTTTTCATAGCTATATTCTATTCAAATTGATTTAAATGAGAAACACTAAATGTGTGTGTTGTTTGTGGTTGTCTCCTTTGATATGGATGCTTTTATTTTGAATGAGGGTGCCAAGGGTTTCTAAATTCATCAGTATACATTTGCTATATTGTATGTCTAATTTGTTGCATCTGTTCAAGGAATAGATTAAATTGCTTTGAATCAAATATAGGGGGAAGTGTATTATGTCAAAGTATTATTGAAGAAGAACCATAGATAATACTTTTTATTGGGTTCACCACTGTGAGGCAGTAGTGATGTTATCACCCTTTGAATGAGAATTTTAACTATTATGAGGAAAACACTTGCATGTTGAGTTTTGACTCTGTTACCCTGAATAGGCACTGATCTGAGGAAAGTTTTCAAGTCCAAGCACATCATATCATACAAATCATAAGGACAAAGCTTTTTTTTGGTGTAGTCTGTAGTACTAGTTTCATGTTCTCAGAGTTCTAAAATTGATGCATATTGTGGATTTAGCTAATCTAAAGTAGGATCATTTAGACCTCAATTTATTGGTGAGAACATTTCTGCTTGTCAATATATCTCATTATACTTGAGAATACCTTTCAGATATTGTTATAAGGGAATACCCCCCCTAGGTTTAACAGAGCCTAAAGTGCAGAGGAGAACAAGCAATTGTCTCATGTTCGTTGGCCACTGACCTGAGAATCCTGAGCATTAGGGATAGCTACCTTATAGGGATAATCAGACAATCAGTTGGGAACACCAATAGATTGGTGACTCTGCTAGGGAGTTGTCAACAAAAGAATCCAGGTCTTATCCCAAAAGTTTAACAAAATTGAATCCCATTTCATTGGGTGGGAACTCTAAAATCTATCTCCTAATCGGTGAATCCATATTTTATGCAAGGAAGAGTTCTTAGGAGAACCCTTTAGTTCCAGAGTTACTAGCAAGAATGTGGTCAAGAAAGAAAGCTCCTAATCCCCAAACTAGTCAGTATGACTTTCCATCCTCCTATATAATGTTGATGATAAAGAGAGAACTCAAGAGGAGCATTTCACAGATGCTGAGGCTCAAATTCATGAAACCTTCCAAAAATAAGAAGCTGACAGACAACAAATGAGGTTTGATATGTCTTACAGGAGCCCCAATACTGATTTATTTGCTAACCCTAGAATTGGTGAATCTACATAAAGTACAAATGATCAGGATCTGAACAACCCAATTTCATCAAGGCCTAATAAAAACTGAGTATTAGACAAAGTAAGAACCCTTAGAGTTGAACTTGAATATCTAGAACTCAGGATGAGGGAAAGGGTTGGAACACTAAGGGCTTCTTATTAGGATGTACCTCTTGTGAATTAAAATGCCAATCATCAAAATAACCAGAATAATCAGAATGTGGTCAATCCTAGTAATCAGAATGTGGGTAACCAACAGGTGGGGATTAATCAGAATGCAAATCAAAACCTGCATGCGATTCAAAATCAAAATCAGAATGTTTTGGCTAATCAACAATAAAATCTACAATAACAAGGAGCAAATCAAAACCCCCTGGGGAATCAGGATGCAAATGTATAGGGAAATGCAAACCAAAATGTTTTTGGTAGAAGGCCAATGCAGGTGGATAGATATAGACAGTTAGACTTCACTAGTATCCCTGGTTATCCTAATCAATTGATAATGTTCTCAGGAAAGCATTGGCAAAATTCTTAGGTAATAATGTAATTTGTGGTGAGGAACATCTAAGAACCTTTTTGAATTTGATGGATGATTTTGAAATATAACATGGGATGTAGTTATAAAATTGTTCTTGTAGTCTCTCGTTGATGAAGCTAGGGAATGGTATAGGAATTTCCCTAATTTAAGTATTGCCTCATGGGATGAATTTAAGAGGGTTTTTTAGAGAACAATATAGAGATATGATTGATCCAAGGTTTATTATAATGAGTTCACTAGTATAACCAAAGGATCAAATGAATTGGTAACTAATTTTAATGCAAGGTTCACTAGAATCCTGAATAAGATTCCACCTCATATGAGACCAAATGAGCCTATGTGTATGGTTTTGTACACAAATACTTTTGATGTAAAAATGGGATATGAATTAAGGGATAAAAGCCCATCTGGCTTAAGAGATGCTTTTGGAATTGCAACAAACATTGAAAATAACAAAAAGGCATCTAGAAATTGGGGTAGGAGAGATGAAGTTAAAATTCTACAGAACCAAAATAGTAAGATCCAACAAAATGTGCCCTCCACATCTAAAGAAAAGTTGGATCAAGTGATGACCGATTTAAAAGATCTTATCTATAAAGTAGCCAGAGTAGAAAAAGGACTAGGAGTCAATAGGCAAGGCTATTAGAAGCAAGAAAAGAGGCCTTAGTTGCATGACATGCCATATAATACTACTTGGCACAATAGGAAGCTTGTTCTAAATAACAATAACAATCAAAGGAATCATCATAATAGAGACCCGCCATATCCACTAAGAAAAAACATCAATATGGTCGAAGGCATTCCTTGGTGTATAGTTTGTCAGATGCCTCATTCACCATTGCAATGTATGGTTGCTAAGTCCTTCCAAGCTGGTGATAATAATTGTGATGAATGTAGTGAAACAAATTATAATGGGCATGATAGTATCAATATATTGTTTACTAGTGGAGACTACTCTTCTTCAGATGAATGGGATGCCGAATTAGATGTCATTGAAATAAGGTACATGTTGATGTTGATTGTTAGTCAAAACAACATGAAATAAAAGTTACACAACAACCTTTATTTATCTTGAACGATATGATAAATTTAGAATAAATTTATGATCCCAAGTCTTTGTGCATTAGTTCATAATGATTTGACGTTACTCAAAGGTTGATGTGTGTTGTTGTTTTCCATTTAGGGGCCTTACGTTTTGATTTTGGATTTGTAACCAGATATCTAGATGTTACTTTATTTCACCTGCTCTTAGCAAATTCTCAACAAATTATACCAAATCTTACAATATTTAATCAATTCATGCAAATATTTATGTAAGTTTGATCAATTCTTTTGTCTATCATTCTGATTAAGATGATTCATGATTATTCTACTTAATTCTTCTAAAACTATCTCTGGTTCACTTAAATTTGAACTAATCCTTGCTTAATTTCACTTATGTACCGTAAATTTATTCAAATGATGTGCCTATAAGCATGTATTTCTATGATTCTTATCATTATTTGTGTTCATTTGCATGATATTTGCTATTCTGTATGCACTTTGTGTAAATATGCCTATGATCTTCATGTATTTACGAATATCAACATATTATATGATGATCTGCTTGTTATTTTCTATGTATTTGCAGTTGTGGTGATAATTCTTTATAAAATTTAAAGAAAATTAAATTAATCTTTCTAAATTTATTGAAATGAATGAATCTTCAGTCATTGATCCACATATATCCTTGATACTGTCATGAAGAGAAGAAAATCAAACCATATTTTCACCAGGTCATTCCACGGCTAGATATGATTGATGTGAATCTTCAATGGAAAGGATAATAACAACATTCACAAACTGAATTCACTTCAAGGGATGCAGCAAATCAGATGAACATTAAGATATCATCCACAGATTATGCAGGATTTACGATTGTTTGTAATCATAGGTCTTCATCTCATTAAGTATGCAAAAGGAGTATATATTTACAATTAACTTTGAGAATTGGTCATGGCATTCAACAATCCAATCTCAATTAAGCTTCTGAATAACTATAAGTGAGATTCTCCATCCTTTTATAGAACAAGGATGAGAATCAGTTACAAAAGATCCTACGATCAAGATTTATCTATTACAATCAACGGTTTCTATTGCATTGACCAAGTCAACATACCAAATATGTGGCACAAGTTGCCAGTTGGCAACCATCTGATAAGGTACAACTGACACTCTAGAATATTCTAGGATCTTTGATTTAGTCAACCAAACTATAAGTATCAAAAATTACAAAAATATCTTGGATGATACTTGTTCCAACATCCTCTCATTCGGACGTACCTTCTTCATGTACTAACTTCCCTGTGTCTAACTTCTTGTGATTATCATATGATTGTATAAAAGTATCCAATTGGAACTTGTTGATTGTCTGAACTCTCAACTTAACATATTTTAGTGCTTTTATCTACTCATCTAAAGGTTCCAACATGGATGTCCTGCTATCTGGTTCTTTATCATATGTCTTTACCTTCATATTCAGCTCAAACATCTCATCCATGACATCTTCTATAAAAAGCCCTATTGGATCTTCTGCCACTTCTTTCAATTTATCTTTGAATATCTGGATGGCATCATCTATTTCTGACATTGCTTCCTTTGTTATAGCATCTTCTAGCGATTCTTCCAATACTTTCATCTCCTCGGCTAACAAGTCATGGATCTTAGTTTTAGTGTCTCTCACTTTAATCATGCTAGCCTTTAATACTTCCAATTCATACTTCATCTCAATCATCTAGGTATCCATGAGTGGTAAAGTTACATGAGTGATAATTTTAGTTTTCAATAACTCTTCATCTGTCATCTCTCTGGCTCTTTTGAGTATTACCATTGCATAATTACATTTCCGTATCCTCTGAGTGAATTCACTCTTCAAAGAATCAATGTCCTTCTTCAAGTTGGACAATGTGTCCCAATTGGACTTGGAAGTCCTGATTATCTTCTCTTTGGATGTCATGAATCTTATGAACCACTTGTCCATAATATGAGCTTGGTGCTTTTGCACATCTAGACCAGCTATTTCTTCTTCACTTATTAATGTCGATGCAATAGGCTTCCCTGTATCTTGTAGGGTGGATGCCAAGCTATCAAGATTCACTAATCCCTATATAAATTGTTACAGTTGAGCATTTTTCTCTTTCAACTCTTGCTTTCTAGCCTTAAGCTTCCTTATTTTGGTCACTACTTCCTCAATATTTTCAATGTTTTCCTAAATTTCTTGTTCCGTAGTGACATGATCTAAGTCAATTTGTGTCACTTGGAACTCTTTTGGCCTAATTTCTCCTTTGGCCTTGTCTACTATGGGGACAACAACTTGGGCTATTCTCTTTCCTATTTTTGGATCTCTCTTGATAGTGGAGACTGTCCTAGCTCTTCGTTTAGCTTTAGTTGGGTCAAGAGTAAATAAAGAGTTGAAATCAAAAGGTACCTATTGCTCCTGTGATCGGCCTACCTCTGATGAAATCAATGATAATGTATTTGATTGTGATCTTCCTTGATCTGGTTGCTCAATTTGAGCATCTTGTATTCTTTTGTCTTTATTGACTTCCTCATCTCCATCAAGATCCTGCACATTTTATTGTTGCCTTTGATCTTGATATTGCTCTGGATCTTGTTGTTGCTCTGCTCTAGCATCCAACTTATCTTTCTCAGGAAAATTCTCTTCCTTCCTTTGCTCTAGAGGAGGCTGATTATCTTGTGCCTTATCACCTTGTTCCTCTAGAACCTTGTCATCTTTAAGCTCTTGGCATTTACTTGCATAATCATGATGATGTTCTTGCCCATGTTTATCAACCTTATCTCTTGTATTAGCAAGTGATTCAAACACACTCTTGTTCTAGCTTATCCATTAGGATATCCTATTGTACTATTTGTTCTTGTGCACTTTTACCTTCAGGGATATCTAAGTGTGCTTCATCTGCTTGAGCATCATTATTTTTATCATCTATCTCCATAGAGATATTCTCTTCTTGATTTTGGCTATCTTTAATAGCCTCTTCTTCAATATCTCCCTTCTCAGGCACATAGGTCAAATCGACCACTATCGGGCTAGTCACATTCTCAATTAAAGTACTGAGAGGTCCCATGTGTACCTCTACTTCAAGGGATTCTTCTCTTTCTTTTTCCTCATCATGTGATTCTATTGTTGCACCACCCTTATCTGTAGCTTCTGTATGTTGCAGCATGGTCTCAATAGGATGGTTGGTAATATCTTTTACCACCTCATCTTCAGTAAGATCAATGGTTTGACTTAGTGGTAGGGCCTTTGTAGCTTCTTCTTTTTGAGCTTTGTTCTCGACCTCCTGTGCCATCTCAGTTTTCACTTTGACAATTGTCTCCACTGGCACATCACATTGTAAAACTCTAGATGCACTTATAGATGGATCACTTGATCCTGATGTTGTTGTCGTTCGTGGTGGAATGGCCCCTCTCATGCTTGGGCTCTGATATCTAGACTATTTAGGCACTTTAACTCCTTGCAACACATCACTTCTTTTCTTCCTCTTTAGTGTCCCAATGGGCACTTGATCTTCTTCTTCATCATCATCCTCCTTCCTTGTAATATTCCATAATGGATTTGTAACGTCGAAAAATGTCCCCTTGGGGGCTTTTCCCTCATAAGGTTTAGCTCCCGGGTCTTTAGAGTGCATTTAGGACATTTATTTCATATTTTAGCATCCTGAAGGAATGATACCTAAGTCCCATGACAAATAGGACCTAGGAGGACCCCTTGAGCTATACCCTGCCTAAAATAGGGGGGAGGACTTGGGCGCCCGTGCCCTAGTCCTGCCCTATTTTAAGGCAGCCCCAATTTTTGGGTGTTGGTTAGTGATCGTTATTGGGCCCCTTTGCCAACACGGTAAGTTTGAATTTCAAATATCCTGCTGGGAGTGCTTATAGATGCATATATAAACATATGTAGGCATTCATTTGTAAACGAGATTGTTAGGGTGAACTCTAGGTATTCTCAAGGTGATTCAAGGCTTTCTATTGTGTTGCAAGAGTAGACTTGTATGTTTTGTGTGTTGATATTTGCAGATTTGAGCATTAATTCCTTCATGGCACGAAGAGCATCTTCCTCCATTAAAGCTTCACTACAAGGTGACATATCATTGTGTTTTTATCATTGATTCCTTTGGTTTTTTCGCCTCTGTCTCACAAGGGCACTCCCTCTTTGTTTGACAACAGTGTTTAGAGACTTAAGTGTCCTCTGGGGTTTGACTGAGGCAAACCTCTAAACACCACAACCCCCAAACCAAGTCTTGTGATTGCAGGTTACAGGTGTCATATCCGGGAAAAGTGGATTTGCAAGAAGGCTGGAAAGACATCAGGGATTCAAGATCTGAAGAAAAGACGGACAAAGGAGCACTTTCGAGACTAAGGCACTCTCTCCAGTGTCCTCTGCAGATTGATTCTGGAAAACAGAAGTTACAGGGTTGATCAGTGTCCAAAGGAGGTCCAGATTCCCCGAAAAAGAAGGTACCTTGGACTTGGGTGCCCGTTCCTGTGTCCCTGACTGTTCCGCTTCAGAACCCCCAAAATAGGTATTCTGTAATCTGGTATTTTACTCCCCTTTGTAAGAGCTTTTTCCATAATTTGATAATTTGTTGTTGTATTTCCATAATTAGGGTTTTAATGGTCAATTGAGCATAGGAGAAGGAAAAATTGATAATTAATTCCCTAATCCAAGCTTCCCCTCATTTGCAAGTGACCTAGGGTATGATATTGCTCACCACTCAAACTTAGATCCTTCAATGTTAGGGTGAAAGGAGGATTTTAACATCTAAACCACAAAAGATCAACAAATCCAATTTTACCCTAAATAGGATTTTAATATATATCCCTCTAGAGCTCCTCATGTGTTTTTGGTACTTGGGGTGTAAGTATAGGAATCACCTTAAGCACCAATCTTGTAGGAGGTAAAAAGGGTTTATATACTAGGGATACTCCTTCAGAGGTAATCTCTTATGCTGCTTTAGATGAACTAGGTTCAAGTAACGTTGTCCCTAGGATTTGCCTCTTTTGTACAAGGAAATCATCATATCCATGTTCTTCTCTTTCCTTTCTCTTCCCCTTTCTGTCACTCGTGATTACTACACCTTTTTCTTTAAGCTCATTGATCTTTTTGGCAACCTAGTTCTTTGTCCTAGCCATAACTTTGGCAATGAGGACATCTATTGAAGTCTCTTCCTTCTGTGTTAGATCTGGGGCAAAAATGGTGTCATTATATATCTTTTGTTCCTCATATTTAGGACCCATGAGGTTATCATCATCCATTTTGATTTGTGGGGGCACTTTAGGTTGCCCTATTTTCCTCATCTGATCCAATGTTAAACTTTGATACTCTCTTCTTCTCACCTCATGTTCATCATCGCAATCTACCTAATAGTCTTTGAGGTGGACACTATGCTTATACTTCTTATTGAATCTCTTCTTGATCCTTTGGTAAAGATCATAATCTCTAGCGAGTGGAAACAATTTTACATTCAAACTTTTCAACTCTACCTCATCTTTCCTTGCATTTTCTATGGCTCCTACCAAGAACCAGTTTATGTCAATCAAAAATTTCCTATAGGGCTTCCCTTCCTTCACCTTAGACATTTCAAATGTAGGCAATTGTTGCCTCATCATCTCCATTATTACTACCTTGTCTGAAGGGTACCTTGGTAGCGTGTAAGGTTTCCCATTGAAACCTTCCATCTGGATGTAGGAATAAGTTTTGGCCTGGATGAACCAAGAGCCATATCCACTGATTGCCTTTGTAGCACCCACTAAAAACCATTTGGTTATGTCTCCCTCCATGAGTCGAACTAGGTACATCAGTAAGCAATCATTAACCATTTTGTAATATTAAACTGAAAGTCTTCTCTCCAACTGGGAATAATGCTCCCAGGGAGTCTTCATTAGGTAATCTACCCATCCTTCCTACAGTTTGTAGGCCATCAAATGTGCCTTTCACTGCACAAGCATATACTAAGTAGGATGTCATTCTGAAGATCATCCCCTTACCTTCCTTCCACTTGACCATCTGGTCATGTATTGTATCACTGATAATCTTGGCCCACTGGACCTTTGCTTGATCTTCTTCATATTCAATAACCATCCTCATTAGTCCAAATATCCAGGATTCAAAGGTTCCACTATTTATCAGCCCCCTCATCCTGTAGAGCAAACTTATATAATTGTTGTGCCATTTTGGCAGCTGCCTTGGTTGTATTATTTGAACTTCTCCATCCCTGGTATATCACCTTCTTGCAGACCTTATTGTTGTCATCAAATTCCTTTGCCAATGCATCCAGGTTTGACACATAAATGGGTTGATAAACTGGCAAATGGAATACTTCAGTTATACCCTCCATAGATAAATCTGCATACATCCTCTCTTGTTTCAATACTTTCCTTGTAGTAACATCATAATTCAGTGCACACTCGACCATAAGGTCAAAAGCCTATGTAGAATAAGGAAAATTGGTTGCATGATATAAGCCTGATGTCACTATGTTCTATAGGATGGGGCTATCTTCTCCTGCATCAATTCTTTCTCTGAATTCCTCTATATCTATGTACTCCTCTATGTATCCCAGCTTGTTGTACACCCTTCACATTTTAGGGAACATAATAGGTTTGAATTCTGCATCCCGTTTATCCATACGTGGCTGCGACATTTCTTCCTGCAATTCAAATGTTCTAGTATCAAATAACAACATATATTTATCTGTCTAGGGTTAGCACAATATTGATTTTTCATGCTCTAAAATGGTAACATGCCTAAATCCTACGAACTAAATTTGATAATGCATAATCACTATTGATGTTCACCATTTATCCTCTCTTTAATTAATCATGATACGATTGTGCGAAATAACCAGATGAATAGGGTTTTTATACATACATGTGTATGCTTCCTTAACCTATTATGGATGTGGTGATGACCGAATAGAAGCTCTGGATGAAGTATTCTTCTATAATTTTGCTCTCCTGACTCGGCTCTGGTTCATGAAATATCTCTTAACAGTAGGAATTTAGGGCTCTCAAATGCAATTATGTCGATTATGACGATATAATTCCCTTTTACCTTAAGAAATTCATTATTTTAGGGCTTATTAATGGTGTTAAGGCGATTTGACATCCTCCTTTAACAAGATTGCACAAGATCACTACAGGTGTCTGTTGGCATGTGTTTAAATTTAAATGCCAATGGCCTTCATATTGCATTAAATGCACAAAGCGTGGGTATATGGGAAATAGATATCCAGACAAGGAATATTCATGTGAACATCCAAAAATGAATATCTAGATGACGTCATCATGGGTCAGGTCAACCTTCGTTGACCAAGGAATTTTTATCAAGTTCCAAATATGCTGATCATAATAAGTAGGGATATGCATATGGACACGTGTCATCATCTCGTAGTAGTGCGGAGAATATTTCTTGCTAACAAGATTCTCCCATGAGGATGCATTACCGTCTGATCCAGGTTGTCGATATTAGGTTAAGGTCCATATGACGTCAGCAAGAAAATTTTATTTCAACGTAGCATAATAAGGTGACATCATTGGGATGAGTATATTAGAATAGGATCCAGATAATGGGAATGTGAAATATCCCCTTGGCTTAAGTTCATGATGATGTTAGCATAGATCCATCTTATATATCGCATCAAGATAGGATGATGTCATCAGGATATGGATGTTAAAATAATGTCTAGATACTAAGTTAAGATCCAGGTGATAGTTAATATCCAGATGACGACAACAAGTTTAGCGTTCTTCCTTAGGCCAAGATGACATGATGTCATCTAGATCAGGATGTTAAAATAAGGTTAGGATATTAGTAAAGTTAATATCCATGCGCTCTAATATCTGGATGATGTCAGCATAGTCAGAGTTCTTTATAAAATCAAGATGACGTGACGTCATCAGGATAGGGATATTATTGGAGGTTAGGATATTAAGTTAAGATCTAGGTGCAGACTAATATCTTGCATATGATGTTAATTCAACAAGTCTCTTAAATTTGACGTCCCGATGTTAGCGAGCGTCAGGACATTAAGTTAAGATCGAGATGTTAACTAATATCCCGACGTTTGATGTTTTGCCCTCTAAGCCTTTTAAATTTGATGTCTAGATATTAATAGGTGTCAAGATACTAATTTAATATCTAGATGACATGCAATGTGAATATCTGGTTGACCTATTGACTGAACTTTGACTAACTATAACTTCTTTATTTTAGTGAATTTCAGTGTGCTTCAAAAAGCAAACCTGCTTAGATCTTCATGCTTTTTCGCTTGATAGGATTTATAATATGGATATCAAAGTTTGAAAATCTGACCTATAACCTGAGGTCTAGATATGCATGGGATGACATCCTGTCATGCATCTGACATTGATTACTTTTATCATACTGCCCAAAAGCAAAAGCCAAGCAAGCCAAGCAACAAGTTGGGTCCCTATTTTGCTGGGGCAAAATGGGGCGTGTTGTGAAACCACACAACAACTTACCACCAAAGAAAACAACCAAAATTCAAATAATTCAAGAGATGGAGACAAATTAGCACATAATATTCTAACTGTTATCAAATATGAGCATCTTGACCTTTCTGAATGATATCATGTTCATCAATATAACAATGCTGAGAAGGAATCAGTTATGTGCATGTGATTCATATCCTTCATCTTGAAGATAAGTTGAATACACTAGTGACAGGTGTTAAGCTACATAGTTTGGTTTAACCCTTATAGCCAACCTAGATAGAGCCTTGCTGGCAGCAGGCGTCTATAGCCCCGACAAGGTTGTCATTGCAATTCTCCCAAGTAGAGCCCCACTACCAGACATGCATCCATAGCCCCGGTAGAGTTAATTGGATGGCCTAATTATTCCTTTAGATACTCAATATATTTATCTCTTTTTTTTCATTCATAAGATATGATCATGTAAGCACATTTTGCAAGGTGTGGAAACTTGTTGTTTAGGTTGAGAATTGCAATGGTAGCACGAGCAAACCTTTAGATTTTTCACTTAACACTACACTAGCATGTCCAACAAATCCAAGGCTATTAGGTGCATTATGTGAGGATCTCCTTGAACAAGAAAAGTTATCACTAATGGATAGGATATCACAGACCTGATCAGAGATACTTAGACTAACATGAGCTACAACCTATGTAAGAATTTATATTCATTTCCCAAATTCTGTCAATTTAACTAGTTTTCTAAAGTGGAAAGGTGCACTATCTTGCCTAACCAAAATAGGGACTCAACAATACACAAAGAAAAACACATAGAAAACTATACAGACAACTATACAAAATATACATATGATACATTATCATGATATGCCCTACCTAGGCCTGAAAATAATGTTTGAGAAACTGTCCATTGACCAACAATGGGACATCCTCACCTGTTAAAGTTTTGAGCCAATAGGTGCTATCACCTAGGATTTCTAATATTTGGAAAGGTCCAGTCTAGAGTTTATCAAATTTCCCATGGTCACCTTTCCTTTCATGGGCCTTATCCCAGGATAAGACTAAGTCTAAGATTCTAAATGCTTTCACTTTGTCTCTTTTGTCAAACCAGCACTTGACAGTAACCTGATGTTTGGCAAATTGGTCAATTGCCCTATCTCATTTTTCTTCCAAATGCATCAGTTGAAGTAATCTAACTTCTTGTTTATTATCGATGCCTAGGTATTCTTGTGCAAATTCTAGGGTAGGGATTTTGAGGTTAACAGGGAGGATGGGATCCTCCTTATAAACTAACTGATAGGGAGAATTTCCCAATGCAATCTTCATTCTGGTTCTTCTACCCATAAGGCATATTTAAGTAGAGTTTTCCACTCTCTGGGATTCTTTTCAATGAGTCCATTGAAACCAAAGGTAAAACTCCTTCAAGAAAATTGCAAAGAGATCATCCAAAAGAGCTGATAATAGGAGAAAAAGATGATGGTGTGTTAATAAGAAGAAAACTTGTTGCTGCAAGTAATCAAGCACATGTGTGCTTAATATCAGAAATGGAACCAAAAACATATGTTGAGGCCAGCAAAGATGAAGCTTGGATGAAAGCTATGGAAGAGGAATTAAATCAAATAGAGAAGAACAAGACATGGGTACTTGTACCTAGGTCTGAAGGTAAAAATGTTATTGGTTCAAAGTGGGTGTTTAGAAACAAGCTTGATGACAAAGGTAAAGTAATAAGAAACAAAGCTAGATTGGTTTGCAAAGGTTATTCACAAATTGAAGGAATTGACTTTGATGAAACTTTTGCACCTATGGCTAGATTAGAGGCTATAAGAATGTTCTTAGCCTTTTCATTTTATAAGAATTTCAAGGTATTTCAAATGGATGTCAAATCTGCCTTTCTAAATGGTGATCTTGAAGAAGAAGTTTACATGGAGTAGGCAGAAGGTTTTGAATACAAAGGTAAATCAGACTATGTATACAGATCAAAAAATGCCTTGTATGGCTTGAAACAAGCTCCAAGAGCATGGTACTATAGGTTGGACAAGTACATGCAAGGACAAGGTTTCACTAAAGGTGGGGTAGATAGCAATTTGTACTATATTGCCAAAGGTGAGGATATCTTGGTTGTAGTGGTTTATGTTGATGATATCATATTTGGAAGTAATAATGATGATATGAACCATTCATTTACTAACATCTTGAAGTTAGAATTTGAAATGTCTATGTTGGGAGAATTGTCTTTCTTCCTTGGTTTACAGGTGTCTCAACTTGAAAAGGGGATTTTCATCTCACAAACCAAGTATGCTAAAGAAATGCTTAATAGGTTTCAAATGGATGATTAAAAACCACTGGGTACTCCTATGGAAACAGGATACAAATTAAGCAAAAATGATGATTCACCCGAGGTGGAATAGTCCTTATATAGATCCATGATTGGCAACCTCTTGTATCTAACTGCTTCTAGACCTGATATCATGTAGGCAGTTTGCTTAGTTGCAAGGTTTCAAGCATGTCCTAAACAATCTCATTTAAATGTTGTTAAGAGGATTTTTAGATATGTTAAGGGTACTCTTGATTTTGGACTATGGTATCCTAGACATAATGATTTTACTCTTCTTGCATATACAGATTCTGATTGGGCAGGTTGTCCTGATGACAGAAAGAGCACAAGTGGAGAAGCCTCCTTTCTTGGTGGTAGATTGGTAGCCTAGTATAGTAAGAAGCAAGAGTGTGTCTCTTTATCTACAGCTAAAGATGAATATGTTGCAGCATCTTCATGTCGTACACAAGTGCTTTGGATAGTTCAGTAACTTCAAGACATCAAAGTGGAGGTAGCTAAACTTGTATCTATTCTTTGTGACAATACAAGTTGCATCAATATGTCCAAGAATCCAATCATGCATTCTAGGACTAAGCATATTGCCATTAGATATCATTTTCTAAGAGAAAAGGTGATTGCAAATGAAGTGGTGTTGGATTATGTACATACTAATGATCAACTGGCTAATATTTTTACAAAACCATTGCCTAAAGAGGTATTTGAATCCCTGAGATAGAGGCTTGGGGTTTTATCTCTTTCTTCTCTTCAATGAGTTCATGATGATATTGGATTCAGGGGGAGTGTTTGGTTGTCTTATGAAGTCCTGAAATCCAATTATATCATAGTTGTTTTTGTCTGTTCAAAGTTTTGGTTAGTTGTTGAACATTTTTTTTTAGATGCAGAGCTATCTAGCTTCATATTTTGGTGTAACATTTAGTGTTCTTGGGTTTGGATAGTGTCTTTGACTTCAGTTGAAGTAATATGCTTAGGGGGAGTATTTGCAGTTCTTAACAATGGTGCAGACATGTTGTCATACTGCCATGTTGTTCTCAATCAATAATACCTGACAAGTTTTGTCTATGGCAAAAAGGTTAGTGTGCATTGAACATGATTTGACCAGTGCTTTCAAGCTTTCTTCATGATTTGACAAGCTATCTTAAATATTTATGGAAATACATCATGATTATATGCATTCTTTGCATCAAGTATAAGGGTCTGCAACTGTCTTTGTATCAGACTGTGTCAAACTTTAACACTTTATGCACTTTCTAATAGTTATCCTATTGATAGTGACATTGCAATGACAGTAATCTCAATGCATTCTCTGACAGTAATATCTCAGTAAGGTTAGTGCATTACAAATGGTAAAGGCAGAGTTCATTTGACAGTAATATTTCATTTTCTGACAGACAACAATGATTTCTCAGTGAGTTTATTTGACTGCTAATTTCAGACAGAGGACAGTGATAGTATGTGTTTTCTGCATATTCAACTCTTACTCAATGAGAAATAAAAACAGGGGATCAGTTCTTGTCATTGAGTGCCAAAAAGGGGGAGTTAGAATGGGCTTCAATGCAAAATGTTTTAAGACTTTGTATTTTTGTGTTTTGACATCAATGCCATGACAAAGGGGGAATTTTGTTAGTTTGGTATGGTTGTCTTCATCATTGATGTAAAATTAGTTGTCTCTTGTGCATTCATGTTGCAGATGGTCTTGACAGTTGATGTGTTGATCTCCCATTCTTGATAGTTGATGTTTTGGTCTTCAAGGTGCAAGGGAGTTCAAGGTGCAGATGGTATCATATCTCCTGATGATATAGTGGTCCTAGCATATGGTATCATATCTCCTAATGATATAGTGACTAGCATATGATATATTTCTCTATGTGATGATGTTTGTAACTATTGTCATTTGATTTGGTGATGTTACTAATAGTGGGCATAATGGTTGAGGTTGCATTCTACAAGGGTTTTTATTGATTTCATGCTATAGCAAGAGTATTGGGTTTGAAGTGAATGTCTTAGTCTGCAATGTGGACAGTGGGCTCAGTTTCACAATACAAAGTTATTGGTGCCTATATCAGTTTCCTTTAATGGTATTTTGACATCCTCTATATCATGAGACAAAACATAGTCATTTGTCTTCAAGACTCATGCAGTTAATGGTCTGATCTTCCTTGTCTTGTATATGAAAGGCATATGGTCTGCAGTTATGGAAGGCATATGATCTTTATCTCGGAGCTTCCTTGTTGAAGTAATGGTCTGCAGTCATCTATTGGTGCTATGAATATGGTCTGCACTCAAAAAAATGTTCTATATGATTTATAACCCTAAGTCTAAGTACCTAAGAATCTCTTTGTAACCATCAAATGCACGTCACATACTTTATTTCTTTTTAGCAGTTGACTGGCTAAGCAGGTTAAAAGTGACTTAAGTCACATTTTGAGGGTCTTCGGTACATTGAATGACCGGCCCCGATTACCTAGGGTCACTGGTGTGCGAAGGTAGCTCAAAGTTGTTTTTAAGCTTGTGGCAGGAGATAAGCATCAAATGATCAAAGATTGTCTGTGGTTTGGCGCCAAGAGAAGATTATGTGGTGGTCTTTTAAAAGGCATTTGAATGCCAACGGTCACAATTTCTATTTAAATTTGATGTGTTTTTTTCCAAACAAAAGCCAAAAATCATGGTTTTTTCCATTTTTTAGACAACGAAGATCAAATGGGAATATAGAAAGTTTGTGAAGATGATTTTCTTATTGGGTTAAGAATGTATAAAGTCATGACATGCTTCTCTCTACAGATATAAGAAGATATCAGTTTGGTGTATATTTTTTTAAATGTGTTTTTTTTATTTTACAGAAGTAAAAAATTGGAATGAAGGTAAAAGATGGATGTTAAGAATAGATGTTTTCTGCATGAAAGTTATCTATCTGAGAACGAAGACTTCAAGGCTTATTGAAAGACATGAAATATCAGCTATTTTCTTATATGAGAAATTGATTTGATGGAGGACAATTTTGTAATATTTTTCTAATTCAAGGTGGTTTGAAGTATTAAGTCAGAAGTTGAAGATTGTATGACAAGAAAAGAAGGCTTACAAGTGAGAAGATTTAAAGGAGTCATAATTGCAGAATTCTTTGCAAAGACATTGAAATATTGGTTTCTTGTCAAAATTGAAAAGATTGTGTCCAAGAGAAAGTTTGTCAAGTGATAGATAAAGGAGGAATAAGGTCTTGTACAAAAGAGAATTAGGGTAATTCCCTGAGGTGATTTTGATTTATAATCAATTTGAATGTATAGGTCAGTGAGACCTTACTATGTCAGTGAGACTTTAATCAGCCAGTGAGGCCTTGTACATAACAATTTTCAAACTTAAGCCAGTGAGGCATTTTCAGATGTTTTTCTACCCCAGGAGGGTTTTCCTCTCATATAATTTTTGTGTCTTGATCTCTTGTCTTGTGTGAATACAAATTTATCATACATGATTGAATAATTATCTTTTAAATCTTTTATTTGATAAAGCTACTGCTCAAAATTGACAAGAACTAAATTTTTTGTTACAACATTGATTCACCCCCCCTCTCAGTGTTGTGTGTACTTCTACAAGAGATACATATGGAGAGAGATGTACATTTGGCATGATTCACATATCCTCATTCCACCTTCTATATGGTCTACATACTTTTCATATCCTCATTTCATAGGTCCACATGTTTACATGATTTGCTTATCCTCATTTCACCTTCTATATGTATAATGTATCCTCATTTCACCTTCGATATGTATAACGTATCCTCATTTCAACTTCTACATGTATAACGTGTCCTCATTTCACCTTCTACATGTTTAACATTATTTGATTACCGTCATTTCACCTTCTATATGTTTAACATGATTTTCCTATCATTTCATCGTCTATAGGTCTAGTATACCTTCATTTCACCTTCTATAGGAGTTATGGAAAGAGTAGAATGAGGTAGAGAGGAAGAGAGAGACATAGGGAGAGAGATGTACTTTTGGCATGATTCGCAATCCTCATTTCACCTTCTATATGGTCTACAAACTTTGCATATCTTCATTTTTCTCGTGTCTACATGTTTGACATTATTTTCTTATCCTCATTTCACCTTATTTATCTATAACATATCCTCATTTTACCTGCTATATGTTTAACATGATTTTCCTATCATCATTTCATTATCTATAGGTCTAGGATACCCTCATTTCACTTTCTATATGGGTTATGGAAAGAGCAGGATGAGGCAGAGAGAAAGAGAGACATAGGGAGAGAGACTCATTTTCCAGTAGTTTAGGGTCCATGTTGGATAGCCTCTAATTCCATGTGGCTGCAAACTTTGAATTGGGAATGAGTTATGCCCTCGGTGTGTTCCAATGTTTGCAGGGGAGTGAACATTTTTCCCTTGCAAACAACGAAGATGACTACATAGGGAGATAGATACATTTGGCATGATTCACATTTGGACCTAACTGACAAAGCTGATAGATCAAGGTGGGTGGGTTTATGCTAGTGGAGGCCCTATTTTGTTCCCTAGGCGTCCCAATCGAATCAGGCTACATTGTACCAGCAAAGTCTCTTAAGAAACCTAAGAGAAAAAAATTCCCAGACTTTGACAGAGTAGTTCTTAGACTTTGTGGCACCTACGAATGATCTATTTGGACCTATGACTGGATGCCAAGACCCTCCATAATAACCTCTCTCAGTTTTGACCAACACAACATTGTTTGACCGTACCAACGATGAATGCATTCTTGAAAAATGCCTTAGTGGCATTTAGTGTAAAGGTGGCAAGACACATATTTTGTGTTCTTCACCCCATGGGACCTAACTGGCAATGCCACTAGGTCAGGGTGGGTGGGTTTATGCTAGTGGAGGCCCTATTTTGTTCCCCATGTGTCCCAATCGAATCGGGCTACAATGTACCGGTAAAGTCTCTTAAGAGACCTAAGAGCAAAAAGTTGCTAGACTTTGACAAAGTAGTTCTTGAACTTTGTGGCACCTACAAATGATCCATTTAGACCTACAATTGGATGACAGGTCCCTCCACAATAACCTCCCTTGGTTTTAACGAACTCAACATCGTTTGATCGTGCCAACAACGGATGCATTCTTGAAAAATGCCTCAGTGGCGTTTAGTGTAAAGGTGCGAAGAGCCATATTTTGCATTCTTCACCCTGTGGGACCTAACTGATAGTGTTGATAGGTCAGGGCGGGTGGTTTTATGCTAGTGGAGGCATGTTTCATTCCCCACATATCCCAGTCGAATCGGGCTACAATGTACCAGCAAAGTCTCTGAAGAGACCTAAGAGCAAAAAATTGCCAAACTTTGATGGAGTAGTTCTTAGACTTTGTGGCACCTATGAATGATCTATTTAGACCTACAGCTGGATGTCAGGTCCCTCCACAATAACCCTTCTTGGTTTTGACCAACTCAACATCGTTTGACCTTGCCAACGACGGATGCATTCTTGAAACATGCCTCAGTGGCATTTAGTGTAAAGGTGCCAAGAGCCATATTTTATGTTCTTCACCTTGTGGGAATTAGATAATAGTGTTGACAGGTTAGGATGGGTGGGTTTATGCTAGTGGAGGCCATGTTTCATTCCCCATGTGTCCCAATCGAATCAGACTACAGTGTACTGGCAAAGTCTCTTAAGAGACCTAAGAGAAAAAAATTACCAAACTTTGGAGTAGTTCTCAGACTTCGTGGCACCTACGAATGATCCATCTCGACCTACAGCTAGATGTCAAGTCCCTCCACAATAACCTCTCTTAGTTTTGACCTGTAGCATCGTAAAATGTGTAGACTAGCATTTTACACCTAGTTTAGCTCTTAGGTTGGACCTATTTTGTTGCCTTTGATAATTAAGACCTATTTTAACACATCTTTGAGCTCTAAATGATGAATATCCTGATCCAAACAAATAAACTTGACATAATCAAACTAAGACTAAACTAAGCCCCCATTAAAAGATACCTTGTGAAGTTTATGGGATAAAGGTCTAGGGCACCCAAGCGCCCTGGTCCCTCTTGGGATTCTTAGCCCCACATTGTAGTGTCGGCTTAGAACACTCCTCTAGTTAGTATTTTTAGCCTAAAGTTGTTTTATTTGCCAAAGGTGAGCAGGAATGCATATTTAAGTGTGTGTTGTAGTTCATTTTACACCTAATCCGATGAATGTGCAATTGCTCTCATGTAAGGTTCTATGTTAAAGGGGTCTTCATGTTTGGATTGTCTTCTACTTGTGAATGCTATTGAAGTTGTTTGCTGGCTTTGAAGGAAGTTTGAATCCCTCTTCATCACTCTCCTTTGTTGGTGTTAGGTCTTCATCAACTAAGGTTGGATATCTTGTGGTTCTTATCATCATTTATCATTATTATCTATCATATTGTTGTAGATCTAGCCTCTACCCTCCTAGGGTACGCACTCTTGGATCTTATCATTCACTGTTGTGGAGGTGGGAACACCAACACAGGGTTTGATTGAGGCAAACCCTTAAAATAACACAATATTTTCCCTCTTTTTGTGTGTACAAGTGAGAAGAATAGGTTTCAGAGGTTGGTTTCTAGGAAGAAGGTAGTGCAGACGGATACAGGTTTGATCATACCCGAGGTTCTGCGTAATCCCAAAAAAGGACCAGGGTGCTTGAGAACCCCTATCCTAGGCATTTCTGCTATATTTTCTAGGTTCTAAATTATACTCTTACCTTTGTTGTACTTGTTAATCTCAGTGGTTCATTTCATGTAGTCAATATTAGCTTGTTATTCATCATTTTGTGGTTAAATCTTAGTCTTGGCTTGCTTGTTTTATTTTGGTTGAACTTGGTTGGTCCTTCTATATACAACAAAAGGGAAAAACCCCTGTAGTTTGGCTCTCCTCCTTGGGTAGAAGCCATGCTTGGTTTGTGCCCCAATGTTTTGTAGAAGAGGGATGAACTAGTTTAACTCTTTAGGCTTGTGATCTCTTTTCTACACTACATTTTGGTGAACTCGTTGTTTCTTGCACCTTTTGCTTTTAGATCTGAGTTGTTCATCACCCTAGATCTGATTGGGAGTGTGTTCTTTTGTTTCTTTGCAATCAAACATAGTTAGATTTTGCATAAGTTCAACCTAGTGTTTGTCAAAGTTTTGCATTGATAGCAAATCTTGCTAGTTTTAACACTAGGGGTTTTAGATTTGAAGATTGTTTAGATCTTGATGCATTAATTAGAGAATTTGTATTTGCTATACCTTTTGTTAATCAAAGCATTTTGCATTGTGGCATTTGAAAATTGAAAAGAAGAAATTGCATCCTAGATTTGAAAATTGCATAGTTGTTATTTTGTTGCATTGAAAGTTGTGTTTGAATTTAGCTTTGGCATTGTTGTTATTCATTTGAATTGAATTTGATTAAAGATATACTATTGCTTCATTTAAAAGAAAACTCAAATATTTCTTTTGCTACATCATCAATTTCTTCTATTTGGGAATCTTGTGTGTTATTAAATCTTGTAGTCACTTTATGAGCTTTGTGACCTGAGATTTATTTCTTGAGGTTTCTCAACCGCTTGAGGATGCTCATGTTCTTCCACCTGTTTCACAAGTTGAAAAGGAAGAGCAACTTGCATTGAGGAACCTTCCCCCTATGTTCTCCCAGCCTTTGGTGGTTCCTCTTGTTTCTTCTAATGTTTCTGAAACAAAGGAAGAAAAGGAACCCTTGTTGGAAGATACTACGATTCCCCTTAAGAACATCATGAATAAAGCTAAGCGAAATAAGATTGTGTGAGAAAGAAAGAAGCGTCATTGTGCTATGGTTCGCCTTACCGCAGGAGAAGAGAATCTCCCTCCTTGCAAGTGTTTATCACCGATGGATGCCAGAGAGACAACTACTACTCTTGTGTCTCCCACAAAGAAAGAAGAAGCTTCGTATGCCGCTATGGAGCCTATTGTACTATATTTTGATAATGATTGTGAATATAATACAGGTATGGCTATGATACCTTATACCTCTCATGCTATAATTCCTCTTGCATCTTATCCTCCTTTTCAAACGGATGAGGAACTAGATTGGGAGGAGGATGACTTGCTTTAGGTTCACTCGTATGAGAGGTACCTTGTTTCTTGTGTTATGTATGTATGCGATTGTGCTTCCCCCGTGACGTGCTACTTGATGCTTTATTTGTGTTTATGTGTTGTCATTGTTTTTATTGTTGTTGTGTTGTTAAGTTCTCTTTGGATGACCCTTGACACCCTTGTAGGTGCAAGGATACAAAGGAATAAAAAGTCGTTGTGACATTCTCTCTATTTATATCATCATTCTTCTATATGTCATAACTTGATTTGTTGATGTGTCCTTTGGGGATGATGCAAAGCATATGATGTTTTGACATTCTCCCTTGTTGACCCAAGGGATGTTTACTTTGATTTCATGTGCTACTTCTTCCTTTTTCTAAGTAGTTATACTAGTTGCCAAATGATGACAATTCAATATATATAGATATATGGTCTTGAGACGTCTCCTTTATACAACCATTTTTATACTAATGCCAGTTAGTAGATCCCCTTTGTGTTGCTCTTTAATGTAACTAGTAGTATCTTTTATGCTTGATTTATGTGGCACCTTATTTCTATTCTAGATGTCATACCATGACTACACAAGCCATTTTGTATCATGTATGTAGCATCGCCTTGGTTTTCCATGTGTGGGAGCAAACGCTTAGTGCGATGTAGTTCTTTGGAAACATGTATCTTATGGGCATGTGCTTCTGGAAAGCTCTCATGCTTGTTTTATGATTTGTTCTACCTTAAAGTAATTACTCCCTAATAGGAGTTGGTAATCACTTTAAGGTGGGGACATGCATTGTTCTATGCTCTCTCAGTTTCATATTTATTTGCTTGTTGGCAGGGAACTCACCTAGTGTTTCGAAGGTCCTCACTAGCCTGTGATGCTTTCTCTTGGGTCCATGAGCCACCTAGTGCAACGTAGTTGGCTAGCCTATGTGCTTCATGTGACTTAGCGTGGTCACCTAGTAAGTTGGTGATCCTTACTATTGTGTGACCCATGGTGGCACTTTTCTTCACATGACCCCTAGCGACAGAGCAAGCTAGCGTCATAGTCATGTGCCTTGTGTGTTTGTTCTATGTGTTTCTCATGTTTGTTCTATGTGTGTATTCTCATGTTAACTCATGCTTTTATGTGTCTCCATCCTATCTTATATATGTTCTCTATGTATTCATTGTGTATTATGTGTATGCTTCATGTTAAGCATGTATGCTTTGTGTTTTGCCTATATTACCTTTGTGTATGGTGTGTTTTCCACGTGTATTCCTATATGTTCTTTTAGTACTCCACGTATCTTTGAATTAATTTTATAGTGTCTTGCACATTCTCTCTTTGCTTATGTGTTTGCAACCTTAGGATCCTAAGTTTGGAGGCTACTTGTAGTTCACAACTTGGCGGAATTATTTGGTCTTGTATATTTGTGTGTTTTGTCCATCCCTTTGGTATGAGTTCAAACATAAGTTCGTACCCACACTAAAGTGGGGGCCAAATGTAGCATCGTAAAATGTGTACACTAGCATTTTACACCTAGTTTAGCTCCTAGGTTGGACCTATTTTTTGTCTTTGATAATTAAGACCTGTTTTAACACATCTTTGAGCTCTAAATGATTAATATCTCGATCCTGACAAATAAACCTGACATAATCAACTGAGGATTGGACAAAGCCCCCATTAAAAGACACTTTGTGAAGTTTATGGGCTAAAGGTCTAGGGTGCCTGAGTGCCCTAGTCCCACTTGGGATTTTTAGCCCCACTTTGTGGTGTCAGCTTAGAACACTCCTCTAGTTAGTATTTGTCAGCCTAAAGTTGTTTTATTTTCCAAAGGTGAGCGGGAATGCATATTTAATTGTGTGTTGTAGTTCATTTTACACCTAACCGGATGAATTCGAAATTTCTCTCATGTAAGGTTCTATGCTAAAGGATTCTTCATGTTTGGATTGTCTTCTACTTGTGAAATCTATTGAAGTTGTTTGCAGGCTTTGAAGGAAGTTTAAAGCCCTCTTCATCACTCTCCTTTGTTGGTGTTAGGTCTTGATAAACTAAGGTTGGATATCTTGTTGTTCTTATCATCATTTATCATCATTATATATAATATTGTTGTAGATCTAGCCTCTGCCCTCCTAGGGCAGACACCCTTGGATCTTATCATTCATTGTTGTGGAGGTGGGAACACTAACACATGGTTTGACTAAGGAAAACCCTTAAAACAACACAACCTTTTCTCTCTTTTTGTGTGTGCAAGTGAGAAGAATAGATTTCAGAGGCTGGTTTCTAGGAAGAAGGTAGTACAGATGGATATAGGTTTGATCATACCTGAAGTTTTTCCTAACCCTAAAAAGGGACTAGGGCGCTCAAGCACCCCTATTTAGGGCATTTCTACTATATTTCCCAGGTTTGTAATTACTCTCTTACCTCTTATGTACTTGCTAATCTCGATGGTTCATTTCCTGTAGTTAGTATTAGCCCATTATTCATCATTTTGTGGTTAAATATTAGTCTTGGCTTGCTTGTTTGATTTTGGTTGAACTTGGTTGGTCCTTCTATATATAACAAAAGGGTAGAACCCCATAGTTTGGCTCTCCTCCTTGGGTAGAAGCCATGCTTGGTTTGTACCCCAATGTTTTGTGGAAGAGAGATGAACTAGTTTAACTCTTTAGGCTTGTGATATCTTTTTTGGACTACATGACCAATTCAACATCGTTTGACCGTGCCAACGACAGATGTATTCTTGAAAAATGCCTTGGTGGCATTTAGTGAAAGGTGCCAAGAGCCATATTTTGCATTCTTCACCCTGTGGGACCTAACTAATAGCGTTGATAGGTCAAGGTGGGTGGGTTTATGCTAGTGGAGCCCCTTTTTCCTTCCCCATGCATCCCAATCAAATCAGGCTATAGTGTACCGACAAAGTCTCTTAAGAGACCTAAGAGCAAAAAATTGTCAGACTTTGATAGAGTAGTTCTCGAACTTCATGGAACCTATGAATGATCCATTTTGACCTACAGATGGATGTTAGGTCCCTCCACAATAACCTCTCTCAATTTTGACCAACTCAACATCATTTGATTGTGCCAACGGTGGATGTATTCTTGAAAAATGCCTCAATGACATTTATGTAAAGGTGCCAAGAGCCATATTTTGCATTCTTCACCCGATGTGACCTAACTGACAGTGCCAATAGGTCAGGGTGGGTGGTTTTATGCTATTGGTGGCCCTATTTTGTTCCCCATGCATCCCAATCGAATCAGGCTATAGTGTACCAATAAAGTCTCTTAAGAGACCTAAGAGCAAAAAAATGCCAGACTTTGACGGAGTAGTTCTCAGACTTCGTGGCACCTATGAATGATCTATTTGGACCTACGGTTGGATGTCATGTCCCTCCACAATAACCTCTATTGGTTTTGACCAACTCAACATCTTTTGACCGTTCCAATGGCGGATGCATTCTTGAAAAATGTCTCAGTGGCATTTAGTGCAAAGGTTCCAAGAGCCATATTTTGTATTCCCTGTGGAACCTAACTAATAGTACCAATAGGTTAGGGTGGGTGGGTTTATGCTAGTGGAGTCCCTATTTTGTTCCCCATGCATCCTAATCAAATCAGGCTATAATGTACCAGCAAAGTCTCTTAAGAGACCTAAGAGCAAAAAATTGCAAGACTTTGACAAAGTAGTTCTCAGACTTCGTGGCACCTACAAATGATCTATTTTGACCTACCACTAGATGTCAGGTCCCTCCACAATAATCTCTTTAGTTTTGACCAACTTAGTTCATCATTTGACCGTGCCAACTACGAAGGCAACAAGGAATGTCTCGTTTGTGCATATATTTGGATGTTGGGTTAGCTCATAACACAATAATGGTGCAGGTAGAATACAATCACTCAATCCAAGCCATCCAATGGGTCTAAGGGCTTACTTAATGGTTTTGAGTATAATTCAAGGTGGTTTTCTCAAGTTTTTCACTAAAATCCCATGAGGAAGGCCTCAATTGAAGCCCAAGGTTTGGTTTTCAAGGAAAAATCACCAAACCCTAGGGAGGGTTAGTCATTAGATCATCAAGGAAAGCATTATTAGCATACCATGAGGGTGTCATGAGTAGAGGGTAACCTTGTTGAGCATCCAAAACCCTCAGTATCCCTGTCAAAAGCATGCAAAATTGTGACATTCCTAAGACTGTAGTAGCAACAAGATGTCGTTTTCAAAAGCAAAGACCCTAGTTTTCATAGGGGGAGATCTGTGATACCTTCCCATGGATTTAATCCAACATTTGAATAGGAAAGGAGTTGCAAATGTTTAAAGAGCTTCAAGGATTTTAAGAGGTTTTGGGACTAATTTTAATAGGTTTTTGGGACTAATTTGAAGAGATATACTAGTTTATTGTTAAATTATTCATGACATAAAATCACTACATATATAAACTAATAAAGGATCAAAACTCCTATATATGCATTAATATTAACATAAAACCCTCACCATCAAATTTAGCATAAAACATAATGAAAAAACACACCTTAAAGAGTGTTCTACTAAAATCACATGAAATGGCTATCAATTCTTAGCACCAAATGTGAAGAAACACTAGGAGAATTTGTAAGATGGAACCTTTGTCATTAAAACTCATAGTAACATTATGATAATATGGTCATAATCTCCTGATAGGATATATAAAATATACAAATATACAAATCTAAAATATAAAAATTAAACAAAATGTCCTCAAAATGTCTCCATGATGGAAGCTAAATGCTTTAACCATTGATCTCAATACCTTGAATACAATAGCTTTATAGTCCAAAACACCTGCATTTATAAGTTAAAAAATTGTTAAGCAAAGTAAACACCATCAACTACAGCTGACTTAATATTTTTTAGAAGAAGTTTGATGAAAGATTAAGAAACACTAAGTTTAGAATTCTATACTATATATCACCTTAGGAATTATATCGAATGTATCCAAAATGAAAGTTAAATGCTTTAACCACTAATCTCAATCCCTTGAATATACAATAGCTCTATTCTCCAAAACACTTGCATTTATATATTAAAATTTGTTAACCAAAAAAACTTTAACCTACTATTAACTCAGCAATGGTGGATGTATTTCCATCGTAACCACGAGTCATACTCAAAACACAGTCATGGTCTAGGTAGAATACACAAAATATTGTTTGCAACCACATAAGTAGATCTAAGTACTCCAACCCTATGTGAAATACACATGCATTTATAATGCGTTAAAAAATTGTTAAGCAAAGTAAACACTATCAATTACAACTAACTTAAAATAATTTGTAATAAGAAGTTTTATGGAAGATTAACAAACACTAAGTTTAGAATTCCATCTTATATGTCACCTTAGGAATTATATCAAATGTCTCTAAAATGAAAGCTAAATGTTGTAACCACTAATCTCAGTCCTTTGAATGTACAATAGCTCTATTCTCCAAAACACCTGCATTTATCTATTAAAATTTGTCAAGTAAAAAAACTTTAACCTACTATTAACTTAGCAATGGTGGATGTATTTCCATCATTACCATGAGTCATACTCAAAACATAGTCATGGTCTAGGTCTAGAATACACAAAATGTTGTTTCCAACCGCATACGTAGATCTAAGTACTCCAACCTTGTATGAAATACACATGCATTTATGACTCACATCAATGATCATGCAACATCATGTATGCACTATCCTAAGCCCACCTTGGTCCCACCTCATGTCACCTTAGTTACTTTGTAGTGAATGGTATAACATTCCACTAAGATCATTGAAATGCAGGGATATAGAATGGCATAAGAAGGCAGCTAACACAAGGTTTGCCATAAGATTATATCCCCTTCATTGAGCTCTCCTAGTGACTAAATATTTAATCAATTTAAAAAAAAAAAGATTCTTTATTTTGTCAAAAGATGCTTTCTTTTACTTTCTAAAAAATAATTCATTTTAACAACCTTTCAAATTTATGGAAAAAATTAGGTTAAATGTGAATTTAATATTATTAAAATATAAATAAAATATTTAAATTTTTATAGAAAATTAGAGTTGGAGAATAAAATTTCTTTTATTTCTTAAACTTTACTTCAGTTTATTTTTTAATTAATTGATTTATAATAATTATAATAGAAACAAAGAGTAAAGAGTAAAAAGTAAAAAATAAAAAATAAAAAAACCTAAAGTAAGTGTAAAATAATAAAAGAACATTCATTCTCCAAATTTAGTTTATTATAAAATAAAATAAATAATATATAATATATTAATGTATATGTATATATATTAAATATAAAAAATTTACAATTAATAATTGTTACCATTTTAATTTTTATTTATATTTATTATAAAATAAATGAAATAAATAAATAATATATATTAATGTATGTGTATATATTAATATAAAAAAATTAAAGAAGTAATTATGAATTTTTAATTTTTTTATGTTTATTATAAAATAAAATAAATGAATAAATAATATATATTATTTATGTATATATATTAATATAAAAAATTTAAAAGTACTGGACTTTTTAATTTTTGTGTATGTTTAGTTTTTTAATAAAAAGAGGGTAAAAACTTTATTGATTCAAGAAAGTAGTACAAAGCCAAAAATTACAATCCCCTTGACAAGAGTCACAAGCCAACAACAAAGACATCAATCAAACCTCAAAACACATCTCATATCTTCCATAACCAATTCCTCAAGCTCCCTATCAAAGCCATCAGGGAGATAACTCTAGTCATCCACTTTTCAATTTCCCATCTGTTCAGAAACCCATTTAGCCAAACCATCATCCACCTTATTCCACTCCCTAGGGATATGGCAAAAGGTGAAAGAATCCTGGACCTTACCCAGAGAGATAATTTGTCTAACCACCCCAGCCAACTGCTAATTAACATCCTCCAACTACTGCTTATTCAACAAATCTACCACAATCTGAGAATCTGACTCACAAATTATCCTTCTCCATCCAAGGGCACAAGCCCTTTTCAAAGCCAAGAGAATAGCCAATGCCTCCATGAAATTGTTAGAGTGTTGGCCATGATACTCTGAGAAGAACACAACCACTCTTGCACAGTCCCTACCAATGCCTCTAACACCAGCGTGACCCGAATTTCCTCTAGGTGACCCGTTGGTATTGATCTTCAGAACCTCCAAAGGTGGAGGTCTCCAATGACCATTTCTCTGAACCTTCCCTCTAGCACCTTGACCCAAACCAGGCCCAGTACCCCCCTTGGCGCAAACAGAAAGCCCCAGACTGTAAACAATTCCCATATCTGCAGGGTCCACTGGGGCTGAGAGATCACACCTAGCCACCAAAGTCTCCTAAAGACCTCCCAAGATCCTCATCCAAACTTTCCACACCTAAAGTTTCTTATCCAAGAAAATATTGTGATTACGCTCTAGCCAAATATGCCAAATGACTTAAGGTTTTTCCACCCCTAAAACTTATCCTATTTGAAAAAATTAAATTAAGATTATATATATATGTCCACTGGGGCTGAGAGATCACACCTAGCCACCAAAGTCTCCTGAAGACCTCCCAAGATCCTCATCCAAACTTTCCGCACCTGAAGTTTCTTATCCAGGAAAATCTTGTGATTACGCTCTAGCCAAATATGCCAAATGACTTAAGGTTTTTCCAACCCCAAAACTTATCCTATTTGAAAAAATTAAATTAAGATTATATATATATAATAATAATAATATGCACATGTTCTCTCTAAAATATAAAAAAATAATAATTAAAAATACTCAAAGCTAACCCAAGTTAATTTATTTTTTAAAGTTGAGTTATATGAAATAGATGTTTCTATTTTTTTTAAGATGAGTTATAGAAATAAATGTTTCTAAAATTTTATTTTTAATTTTGAATTAGATTTTTTGAAGTTGAGTTATAGAAATAGATGTTCTAAAATATTATTTTTTATTTTAAATTAGATTTTTTTAAGTTGAGTTATATACATAAATGTTTCTAATTTTTTAGTTTCGAATTATTATTTTTTTAACCTTTTTAACACAAAATATAAATTTAACCCCTAATTTTTGTATTATATTCCAATGAAGATGATTTTTTAATTTTTGTATTATATATAATAAAAAAAAGTTGCCACATACATAAATAAAAATTAAAATGGCTACATATAAAAATAAATAAAACTTAAAAAATTAGTAGCATTTACTACCACTTCTTTAATTTGTTTTATTAAATACTATTGCTAATATAAATGCTACTACTGCATATAAAATAAATTAAAATATTTTTTTTATAAATGCTATTGATTCATATAAAAATAAATAAAAATTTAAAAGTTACAATTACTCTAATTTTTTATATTAATATATACTATTTATTCATTTATTTTATTTTATAATAAACATACACAAGAATTAAAAAGTCCATTTACTACTTTTAAATTTTTTATATTAATATATACATAAATAATATATAATATTTATTCATTTATATTATTTTATAATAAACATAAAAAAAAAAAAAATTCATAATTACTTCTTTAATTTTTTTATCTTAATACATACATACATACATACATTTCATTTAAGAATTAAAATGGTAACAATTATTATTTGTACATTTTTATATTAATATATATACATATACATTAATATATTATATATATTATTTGTTTCATTTTATAATAAACTAAATTTGGATAATGAACTTTCTTTTATTATTTTACACCTACTTTAGATTTTTTTTTATTTTTTTACTTTTTACTTTTTTTTTTCTATTATAATTATTATAAATCAATTAATTAAAAATAAACTGAAGTAAAGTTTAAGAAATAAAAGAAATTTTATTCTCCAACTCTAACTTGCTATAAAAATTTAAAATTTTTTAATTATATTTTAATAATATTTAATTCACATTTAATCCAACTTTTTCCATAAATTTGCAAGGTTGTTAAAATGAATTATTTGTTAGAAAGTAAAAAAATAATCTTTTGAAAAAATGAAAACATCTTTTGACAAAATAAAAAATCTTTTATTTTTTAAAATTGATTAAATATTTAATCATTAGGAGAGCTCAATGAAGGGGATATAATCTTATGGAGGTGAAATCATGTTTTTTTCAACGACCATTCCATCTATTGGTTTATTGAAGCTGTTGTTAGTTTATTGAAGTTGATGTAATGTAAGGGCATAATATATTATAGCAAACCTACTGCTATTATCATTGACTATAGTATTGACTATCTATAATGGAAAAATAAAACTTACACTATTTTCAAGCCACATCTCCAATAGCCGGGCGGTAAACTGTATGGCTCTCTTCATCATTGCTTTCATCCATGCGCCATTGAAAAATTACCACAGAGAATACAAACATGCACAAAAATCCAAGAAAACAGAAAACAAGACAAGACAAGACAGAATACAAAAATAGAAAGAAAGAAAACCATCAACAAAAATTCAAAACTAGAACTCACAAGAGGAGGCATAGCCATGCCAAAAACATTACAATAAAAGAAAAAAAAATAGAATAAGGAATTCTCAAATAAGAGGTGAAATCGTGTTTTTTCAATGGCCATTCCATCAATTAGTTTATTGAAGCTGTTGTAATGTAAGGGCAAAATATACTATAATAGACCTACTGTTGTTATCATTGACTACAGTATTGGCTACCAATAATGCAAAAATAAAACTTACAATATTTTTTAGCCGCATCTCCAATTAGCCAAACGGTTAGTTGTATGGCTTTCTTCACCATTGCCTTCCTCCATACCCCGTTGAAAAAATACCACATAGAATAAAAACAAACACAAAAATCCAAGAAAACATAAAACAAGACAAGGCAAAGGAAAAATCACGCTGGGCTTAAACAACACACACTAAGCTTTGACTTGTTTAGGTGGTTGGTGGGCCCTTTCTCTATTGTAGAGAAAGGGCCCACCAACCACCTAAACAAGTCAAAGCTTAGTGTGTGTTGTTTAAGTCCAACTGAAAAATCACAGAAAAAATTCAAATCTAGAACTCATAAGAGGAGGCATGGCCATCCCAAAAACATTACAATAATAGTAAAAGAAAACAAAAAAAATAGAACAAGGAATTCTCAAATTAGAGGTGAAATTGTGTTTTTTTCAACAACCATTCCATCCATTGGTTTATTGAAGTTGTTGTTAGTTTATTGAAGCTGTTATAATATAAGGGCGGAATATACTATAGCAGACCTACTGTTGTTATCATTGACTACAATATTGACTATCTATAATGAAAAAAATAAAACTTACAGTATTTTCGAGCCGCATCTCCAATCAGCATGCAGTAAGTTGTATGGCTCTCTTCACCATTACCTTCTTCCATGCCCCATTGAAAAATTATCACAAGAATAAAAATATACACGAAAATTTAAGAAAACAGAGAACACGACAAGACAAGACAGAATACAAAAATAGAAAGGAAAAAATCACAACAAAAATTCAAAACTAGAACTCACAAGAGGAGGTATGGCCATGCTTAAAACATTACAATAACAAGAAAAAAACAAAAAAAAAATAGAATAAGGAATTCTCAAATAAGACATAAGGTTTTTCCACCCCCAAAACTTCTCCTATTTGAAAAAAAATAAATTAAGATTTTAAATAAATTATATATATCATTAATATATGCACGGTCTCTCTAAAAAATTAAAAAATAATAATTAAAAATATTCAAAGTTAATCCAAGTTAATTTATTTTTTAAAGTTGAGTTATATGAAATAGATGTTTCTATTTTTTTAAGTTGAGTTATAGAAATAAATGTTTCTAAAATTTTATTATTAATTTTGAATTAGATTTTTGAAGTTGAGTTATAGAAATAGATGTTTTTAAAATATTATTTATATTTTAAATAAGATTTTTTGAAGTTGAGTTATATAAATAAATGTTTCTAATTTTTTTAGTTTTGAATTAGATTTTTTTTAAAATCTTTTTAATACAAAATATAAATTTACCCACTAAATTTTGTTTTATATTCCAATAAAGATGATTTTTTAATTTTTGTATTATATATAATAAAAAAACTTGCCACATACATAAATAAAAATTAATATGGCTACATATAAAAATAAATAAAACTAAAAAAATAAAGCATTTGCTACCACTTCTTTAATTTATTTTATTAAATACTATTGCTAATATAAATGCTACTACTGCATATAAAATAAATTAAAATAATTTTTTATATTTTTTATAAATGCTATTGGGGCATATAACAATAAATAAAAATTAAAAAGTTGCAATTACTCTAATTTTTTATATTAATATATACAAATTAATACATATTATTTATTCATTTATTTTATTTTATAATAAACATAAATAAAAATTAAAAAATCACAATTACTATTTATTAATTTTTTTTATATTAATATAGATACACATATAATTTATTCATTTATTTTATTTTATAATAAACATACACAAAAATTAAAAAGTCTATTTACTACTTTTAAATTTTTTATATTAATATATATACATAAATAATATATATTATTTATTCTTTTATTTTATTTTATAATAAACATAAAAAAAATTAAAAAATTCATAATTACTTCTTTAATTTTTTTATATTAATATATACACACATACATTAATATATATTATTTATTTATTTCATTTATTTTATAATAAGTATAAATTAAAATTAAAATGGCAACACTTATTATTTTGTAAAAATTTTATATTAATATATACATATACATTACTATATTATATATATTATTTAATTTATTTTATAATAAAATAAATTTGGAGAATGAACTTTCTTTTATTATTTTACACTTACTTTAGGTTTTTTTGTTTTTTATTTTTTATTTTTTACTTTTTATTTCTTTATAATTATTATAAATCAATTAATTAAAAAATAAATTGAAGTAAAGTTTAAGAAAATAAAAAAAAGTTTATTCTCTAACTCTAACTTCCTATAAAAATTTAAATATTTTAATAATATTTAATTCACATTTAACCCAACTTTTTCCATAAACTTGTAAGGTTGTTAAAATGAATTATTTTTTAGAAAGTAAAAGAAAGCATCTTTTGACAAAATAAAGAATCTTTTATTTTTAAAATTGATTAAATTTTTAATCATTAGGAGAGCTCAATGAAGGGGATATAATTTTATGAAGTCATGCCTTGTAAAAGTTGGTTTAAGAGGGCATCATTAGGAGATGTGGTTTGAGAATTTGAAGCCGTGTGCATGACATTTTGAGGAGATTGATTGTGAGTGGAAATGAAAGGTGGTTGAGAGTAACTATAGGTGGAAGGTGGTTGCGAATAGTTGTATGTAAGAGGTGGTTGAGAATAAGTGGGATGGAGAGGTGGTTGGGAATAATTATTCATGAAAGAGGTCACCTTAGGTGCTAAGTTCTGATAGTTGAATCCCACGGCTTTGTAATTTTGTGAATTAGTGCCATTAGATACTCCAATACCAGTGGTAGCATTACTACAGGCATTTGCATTAGTAGTTAAAATTGTTGATGTGAATGCAGACATTCCAATAGTCGGTATATGTGTCGATACTTGCGTGTGAGATGGTGATGACATATTTTTAATAACATTTGCACATTCAGTCACCGGCATAAAATTATTATGTACTATATGCACTAAGCCTTGAATTAAATTAACACCATCTTGTCCTTCTTTTATCAACTCTCTTATGTTGTGAATCGCAGGTATAGCTTCTTTCGCTATCCTTTCATTTTCCACAAATGCTTGAAAATCAGCTAGCTCTTTATCAAGTTTGCTTATTTGCTCATTAGGTACATGTGTTACCACTTCAATAGTGTCCTCTACATCATGACATATTTGATCTTCCATTGTAGTTGTAGGATATATGATATCTTGCAAAATTTGTGTCTCTCCTTTTTTAAAGGTGTTAATGGATTTTCAGAGGTAGGAATAATATCGCTTTCAAGAGCACTAGATCCCATTACTCTAATACTTATCCTTAAAGGGATATTTCTATTAGGGCAGTGGGTTATACGACTCATACAAAAGCATACAACACTCAATGCACAAACTAATAAAACAATCCCAAAGAACAAGATACGCTTAAGATCTAAAATGCTTGATTTTTCATCTTTTTCAAAAAATTTCAATGCAAATCACTAAAAGAGGAGGTGTTGTGAAGGAATTAAAGAGGAGTTGTGAATAATAAGCTCAATATCAACCCAATAATGCAACAATATCCTTCACAACACGCCTATAATGCAATTCTAGAGAGATGACAAGGTAAAATCTAGTGAAAATGTAAGGTTTTCAAACCCTAGACATGATGAAACACTATAGTTAGAAATCAGTCCTAAATGAGTGTTTAAAATAGTAGTAAAATCTGAAACAAGATTTTAACTACAAACCCTAGCTAATGCAAAAACTAGGTTTTATGAAAAATGCACAATTTCAAACATTTTTTTTTTAACAAACTAGGCATGAAAATGAAATGTAAATGAATAATAAATGATAAATTTTTGTAACTTAAAATAAGATCTAATGAAAATAACAGAAATTAAATGGAATTAAATGCAAATTAATTCAAATTATTTGAAAATGCAAGCTAAAAATGCTATTTTTTTTCAAATTTTTCAATTTTTTTGTAAATTTTCAAATGCAATAAGATCAAAATTAAATGAATGATTGAAATGAATGCAAATCTGAAGTACAACACTCAGCAAGGTGCAAAATTCATTAAAAACATGGGTTCACTAAAATGTTTCATGGAAAAAGAGGGGGTTTTAGTTTCAAGGTTAAATCCTCCTTTCACACCTTACATTCAAGGACATAAATCGAGTGAAGCCAAAATATCTTGCAAGAGGGCTCTACTACAAATTTAGTGTCCCTTAGAATGAAGATGAAACTTGGAATTTGTTAATCAATTACTGAATTAAAGTCCAATTATGCTTAAAACCTAATTTCACAAAATCATAAACAAACAGACGAAACTTGACAAATGCTCGCGCACAGAGATATCAAATGACAATTAGATACATACCAGATTTTGAGATTCCATATCTAGAAAAGTTAAAGACTAATGAGCAAGCGCCCAAGTCTAAGGTACCAGTTTCTATCGGGATCTCTGAAGATTGTCTATAACCTGTTTATGTTGTTCTGGGGATTTCTGTGTTTTAGGATCCAAAGGACTAATGAGTGGGTACCCAAGTCTAGGTCCTAATTTTCTACTTTGATATGTACTTCTGACACTCTGCTATGCTTCCCTGCAATGCCACTTCTTCTGCTTCCATATCCTGTAACATGGAATCACAGAAAAGGGGGTTGGGGGTTGTGGTGTTTAGAGGCTTGCCTCAGTCAAACCCTGGAGAGACATTCAAGTCTTTCGAACACCATTGTCAGATAAAGAGTGTGTATCCTTGTGGGATAGAGGCAAAAACCAATCGCTAAATGATTGAAAACACAAATAAATGTCACCTCAGAGGTGTAGCTCGCATATAGATGAAAATACTTCACATCATGAGAAGATGAAGCCAAACCTGCATAACAAATATAATAACAAGACAAGTTTGCTCTGCTCTACAAGAATGAATACTTTGAATGCTCTAAAATCACAAGTGCACCAAAAGTTCATAATCATCTTCTTGTTTTACAAATGAATCCCTAAACATGCTTATATATGCAACTAAACACATTCCTGCCTTAATTTCATAATTCAAACTTAAGGTGTTCACATGGGACCTAATTAATAGTCACATAAGCGACACCTGGATTTAGGTCCTACCTAAAATAGGGCAGGACTAGGGTGCGGGCGCCCAAGTCCCCCCTCCCTATTTAGGTCAGGACTTATCTTAATAGCACCCCTAGGTCCTATTTGTCATAAAACTTTGGGGTTTTCTCATCGGGAGTTAACATGAATATGCAAGATGATTAAATGCTTTCTAAAGGACCCAGGAGCTAAACATAGGAGGAAAAAAGCCTTAGGGAGACATTTTCTGACGTAACACCATGAAGGAGAAATTTTTGCAAAATTACCAGAACTATTGTCGTGGCAGGGATATGAAAGGAGATGACATCTTTAGGATGTCACAAAAGGAAGATGAACCTCTTGAAGACTATGTTGAAAGATTTCAGTTTTGCCTCAAAAAGTCAAGACATAATCGACTCTCTCTAGAGTCACTCAAGTTGGTCTTCTTAAGAGGCGTGAGTGAAGAATGTATAGATGCACTTAATTTAATTGAATCAAGGGACATCTCTCAACTCGGGTTTGATGAAAAGTTTCAAACCTGTAGAAACTATTCACGTTTCACCTTAAAGAAAAATAGAGGCTTGAAATCTCTGCCTTCCACTAAAACATCTACTAGTGTCTTCAGGGTAAAACTAAACAATCTTCTATCAAATATGAAAGAGGACATCATAAGCCATCTATAAACACAACTGGACACTCTACACATAAAGAAGAAGCAAGAGGCAACAGAGACAGCTTTGGTTGAGTATTGTCCATATTGTCGGCAAAAGAAGACCAACTGTAAGTGCAAAGGTATTGCCAGTATTTCTGAGGAAAGGAGTGAGAAAGTAGATTTCCAAACCATAGAGGATGAAGAAGGTCAAGTGTTCTATATTGCACAACATAGGCCTTGGTAGCAACGACAAGGTATGCCTCGGACCCCTTGACCAATAATATGTTATTTCAATAATCTGCCTCAAATATCTCTAATTGGTACAATGCACAGTGGTATAACATGCCACAGTAGCAATGGGCAACTATACCACCTAGCTAGAAGCAACAACAGGGGGTATGGCCACAATAGCCATTCCAAACCTCAAATTATAATCCATAGTGGTAGGCCAATCAAAACCCATGGCCACAATAGTGGTGTGGAAACCAACCTTGACAAAATTCAAATATGAACTACTCGCAACCACAACAAGCCAGGTGTCTCAACAAGCTACCATTATGCCAAATGTAGCTTCAACTACTCTTGTTCCTCCTAGAGCCACTCAATTGCCAACCCAACTTGTATGTAATCCTAACAACAAGCTTATTCAATAGGATTACACTAATGAAAGCATCCAATACCCAACCTATACGGTTGAGGTTAGTGATGTTCACCTGCGCTTGGGAAAAATACTTACTGGATCTCCATCTCCACTTATCATGGAACTTGTTGATGAAGAACCAACCTCTAACACTAACAATCATTCGAATAACTAGCATAGCTCTCATGAGAAAACCTCACCACAGGAAGAAACCATTACCAGGAGCCCTCCATTTCCAGAAAGATTAAACATGCAGACAACACCACCTCCATCTAAACCTAACTTTGATTTCATTGGGCATTTGAAAAATGTCTGTGTAGAAATTATTCTCATCTAAGCTATCAAGGATGTACCTATATATACCAAAGCTATAAGGGAACTATACCTTAAGAAACCAAGAAGAAAGAGAAAAGATTCTCATATAGTACATGTTATAGGACAACTTGCTAATATCATGTTAGGTAACTTGGTTGTCCCAAAATATGTAGATCTTGGAAGCCTTGTAGTTGATGTGAACATTAATGGTACCCTTATCCAAAACACTTTGATTGACTTGGGTGTGGCCATAAATGTGATGACAAAGGAAACAATGAATAATCTTTAGTTGATTATCTTAAGACCTACTCCAATAGTCTTACAGTTAGTAGACAGATCAACTATCAAATCTAAAGGGATCATTGAAAATCTAGTGATCACATTAGATTCTTGGGAATACCATGCAGACTTTATGGTTTTGTAGCCTAAGGCTATCTTAGGAGGATATCCACTCATCCTAGGGAGACCTTGGTTGGCAACTACGAATGATTTCATAGGATGTAGGTCTGGGAATATGATAATTTCCAACGAGAATATAACTAAGAAATTGGTCCTTTATCCCCCAGCACAACCTTTTGCTAATATGGAGCAACCTATTTGGCCATACCTAGAGGATATTGACCAATATTTTGTTCATACATTAATGAAAATTGAATGAAGCCCATTGTTGAATATCTAGGATGAGGATGAAGTGCTTTCCAATGTCATATAAAACACTTATTGAAGGGACCCATAGCAAGACCCATGTCTTGTATGCCTAACTTGCCCACTACATAATATTCTACCTTTAATCAACACACAAACCTATGCTTCCACTACCTACATGTTTCATCATTTGTTGCCCCATAGTTGTAGCCTCAATTTATCAAGACTAGATATTGCTTCTATTATGACATTTGTAATACTAGTTGACATTACACTAGGTAGGACACTTAATATCAACAATCACTTGACAGTTGTACAGTAGTCTGAACTGATAACAATGCTACAAACTCACAAAACAACATCTGCATGAGACTATCATGATATGAAGGGTATAGATCCTAACCTCTGCATGCATAGGATATACATCAATGAGGGACACAGGCCAGTTAGGTAACCTCAATGGAGAATGAACATTGTTGTAAGAGACATAATGAAGAATGAACCTTGTTGTAAGAGACATAATGAAGAATGAACTGCAAAAACTACTGGATGAAGGATTCATATATCCTATACCAAATAGTCAATGGGTATCCCCACTAGTCATAGTACCAAAAAAGGAGGTAAGTGGTGGGTTTGTGTAGACTACAAAGAATTGAATACAACCACCAGGAAAGATCACTTTCCTCTTCCTTTCATTGACCAGGTATTAGACTCTTTAGCTAAGAAGTATTTTTCTTTCCTAGATGGATTCAGTGACTAGAATCAGATCAAAATAGCCCCTGAGGATCAATATAAGACTACATCACATGCCCATGGGGAACCTATGCCTATTTAGTCCTTCCATTTGGACTCTGTAATGCACCTGCAACATTTCAAAGGGTTGTTTTAAGCATCTTTTTCTGATTTTGCCCATGACTCTATGGAAGTGTATATGTATGATTTCACCACTTATGGAGATTCTTATGAAGAAACACTGACAAACCTTGAAAAAGTCCTCCAGAGATGTCAAGATCATATCATTTCTCTTAGTCATGAAAAATGTTTCATGATGATGGAAGGAGTAGTGCTTGGCCACTTTGTGTCCAATAAAGGCATTCAAGTGGATCCAAATAAAATTGAAGTCATCTCAACATTGCCTATTCTTCAAAAGAATAAGGAAGTTAGAAGCTTTCTTGGCCATGCAGGATATTATAGGAGATTCATAAAATATTTCAGTAAGATAGAACTACTCCTTTATTTGTCTTACTCTCTAAAGATGTAGAATTTAATTGGACAGATGACTATTAGGCAGCATTTGAAAATATTAAAGAATCATTGACAAAGACACCTATACTCAGAGGACCTAATTGGGGAATCCCTTTCCATATTCATACAAATGCCTCTAACTTTGTTGTAGGGGTTGTTTTAGGACAAAAGGAATGAAATTTGGAATATGTCATTTACTACATTAGTAAGAATCTACAAGGTGCTAAACTCAACTATACTGTTACAGAGAAGGAAATGTTAGCTATTATTTATGCAATCAATAAGTTCAGACACTATATCACTGGGTATTCTATTTTTGTCCATATTAACCATGCAACAATAAGGTATCTGATGAACAAACTAGTGGTAAGTGGCAGATTGGTTAGATGGTTGTTGCTACTTTAGGAATTTAATATCACTATTGTAGGCAAGCTTGGGAAGGTCAATGTTATTGTTGATTTCCTCTCCAGGCTACCTACTTGTAATGAAGATCTAGATATTGATGATTAATTTCTTGATAAACACTTATTTGCACTAACTATACAAACTCCTTGGTATGCAGATATAGCCAATTATCTAGTTGTAGGGAAAACATCTCCACATCTTTCACCAAGAGAGAGGCACCACCTAGTTGAACACAACTTTCCCTATTCCTGGGTAGCTGGCTACCTCTTTTACACATGACCTAATCATGTCATGAGAAGATGTATCAGAGAATATGAAGCATATGACATTCTCAAGGCATGTCATGATGAATCGTGTGGGGGACACTTTGCAGCTAAGAGAACAATAGTCAAGGTCTTAACTACTGGATATTACTGGCCAACTCTGCACAAAGATACAACTCTCTATACAAGGATATGTGACCATTGTTAAAGAATGGGCATACCTACAAGAAGTGATGTGATGCCCCTGCAGCCACAATATAACTCTCTATACAAGGATATGTGACCGTTGTCAAAGAATGGGCATACCTACAAGAAGTGATGTGATACCCCTGCAGCCACAATTGGTGGTAACACCACTTGACAAATGGGGCATTGATTTTATTGGGCCCATTGATCCTCCCTCAGATAACAAAGAGTATATACTAATATGTACTGATTACCTAACAAAGTGGGTGGAGGTGAAAGCTTTAAAAGTTACCCGAGACAATAAGGTTGTCACATTCCTATATGAGTAAATATTTACAAGATATGGAATGCCAAAGGAAATAGTTACATATTAGGGACCACAGTTTACATCAGCCTTGATTGCTAGTCTCATTTAGGAATATGAAATCAGACATAAGAAGTTCACTCCCTATCATCCATAATCAAATGGCTAGGTTGAGGTCACAAATAGGGAAATTGAGGCAATGTTAACAAAGGCAGTTGCATTACACATAAAGGATTGGGTAGCCAGACTCTCAGAAGCAATTTGGGCATACAAAACTACATAGAAAACAACAACAAAGTATACACCCTATAAACTAGTCTATGGAAAAAAAGTTATCCTTCCTGTTGAGTTTGAATATGAAACTTTAAGAACTACCATTTAACTTGGGATAGATCTATCCATAACTCACAAAGAAAGGTTGCACCAACTTAATGTCTTAGAGGAGTTAAGAATGAAAGCAGTCCATGACACTAAAATAATCCAAAAGAAAAGAGTCAAATGGCATGACCAATACATCAAAATCAAAGAATTTCAGGCAGCTGACTGGGCCCTACTCTATGATTCTAGATATAAATACCATAAAGGTAAATTGCAGACCAGATGGTTGGGTCCTTATGAAATCAGAGAAGTTTTTCCCAATGGTGCGGTCCAACTTACAACAATTGATCCAATCAAAATTTTACTCAAGATTAATGGACATCGTTTGAAATTGTATAAGAAGCCACTAGATAAAGACAACTTTCTCTAACAATTGAGAGGATATATGAATACACAAGTTTCACAGTAGTCCCCACCAGATGTAGCATGCATACCAGTCACAGTTGTTCCTAGCAATACAGCAGCAAATGAAACCACCATCTTGTCTGCATTCACTCCTCAAGTATGATTTTCTATAATCCTTGTAAAAAAAACCATCACCACCAGGCTCCTCTGAATAAGTTTCCTTATATCTAGTTAAAGATCACTCATAGCACCTACAACCACTTTACTCAAGGGACCTATAGCCAATGGTTTTATACTGTGTAACGGGACCTATACAATTCTGCCTGCAGCAACTACAATGGTCATCATTTTTGAGGGACCTGTAACCACTCCACCCACAGCCAAGTCACATGGGCCCTATTCACATAATATTTTTGATTACGTGCATGTAGCCACTCTAGCCTGCACCACCTTTATTTCTAGCATCCACATGCTACCATTTTCTATTCCATAATATACCTTGCAGCTACATGTCACAAGGCTACCACTCATCCTTCCTGCACACTTCTTCAACATCACATCCATTTGATTCACTTCAGCACATTCTTCAAACACATCCACTCTAGCTGCCATGCCATCATCTTTGCATGCATAATTTCCATGTTTGTCAGCATTCAAAAGGTATTTTATCTCACAATTGTAATTAATTAACATTTAATACTATTTTTTTATAGCAGTCTTACTTCACCCAACCCTATCTTCCATACATTTACGTTGTCATCGCATTTGTCGACAAATGCCACCTTAGTTGGGTGGGAGGGAATTCCATATGCATAAATGATTTCATGTACATCACCCAAGATGAAACCTCTCCTTTCATAATTAATGACTATCCGCCGCATACCATACACAATCAAGCAAGATAGCAACTGGTAAATGCATTGGCTGAAGAATAGGGAATTGAATTTCAGAGTGGAATTGGGTTCAGCAACAAAGTTTTTATAGAAACTAGGCACACAGGGGAACCACAGCTACAAGGAAACCAAAGAATATCTCTAGATGGGTGAAGAACCAAGTAGGAGAGAGCCTACATATCATACAACATTGTTAGCTGACCTAGATTGTAGGCCTATTTTCTAACAAGCTGGATGGTTGGACTATTTTCCTAAGCTGACTGAATATAATGAAGCCATGACTCAATAGTTTGTGAGGACATTCAAAAATAATGAAGCTACAGTCAGGGGATTGTAGGTTGACGTGTCCGAAGCTACCATTGCAAAGTTAATAAGGTTACCTACAGTTGGAGAAGAGTTCCCTATGAAAGTCGACACCATTACAATAAGGGCTGAATTTGTTCAACCAAGAGAAAGAATAAAATCTTCATCACAAGGTACCAAACATGTTTCTTTACCCTGGTTATGGGCTTCTGTTGCTACTTACATTATTAAGTATCTTACCTATGCTGGGCGACAATCAGTGATGTATACTGTGCATTTTAATCTTCTACGTCATCTCTGTCATGGGAGGATTGTAATCGTCCCTAGTTTCTTATTTAATTTGTTGAAAAGAATGTCTACTGAGTATAGGAGGAAAGATAGCCAGTCATCACTATCTCATGATGGCCTGGTCGTGCTATTGATAAAAAGAAGTTTGTCTATTCAATTTCTTGACATTTCTTGGGAACATTTTCTTGAGATCAACCATATTGATGAGGGACCCTTAAGGGTTGAACCAGTTGGAGAAGAAGAGGCATGGGTAGAGAATGAACAGTCAGGGGAAGGAGAGGAAGCACCTGCAACCTCTTCCCAACCAGCAGCTTCACCTACCCATTGCCATGCCACTATTTTGGAGCACTCAGCTCCAAGTACTGATAACCCCATGAGCGAACCTAAAAATTCTCCCACAACTACAACTTCACCTGTATCAACCCCTTTTCCAAAGCATTCACCCTTGCAAACCTTTAGTTGCACAGAGAAAAGTAAAAAACAAAATTGTAGCCTGGAACTACCAACTCATCACCCACAACACCTAAAACTTATCAAAATCTTTCTTCTGCCTCAAAGCCCACTAAAAAGAGAAAAGCATCATCTTCCCCTTCTAAAGCCAAAAAGAAATAGAAAGTGACCACTCAAGAACATAGGTGCTCAGGTTGCCTAAGGGAGAAAAGAGTTATAGGAGGGAAAACCCTTACTAAACAAAAGAAAGTGGTTAATGTGCAAACTGACACATACTCAGAAAGGGAGCATTTGTTTGTTAATAGGGAACAATGGAATGTAGCCCAATCACTTATCATGGAGATTGACACAGAATTGGAGGAAGAGGACTTATACATAGCTAGGAAATGACATCAACCTCCCCCTAATATAGAGAACTAAGACTTGTCATCTTCTCCAGATGAAATTCAAATAGAAGAATTGTTGTTGGATTATGAGGAGAAAACAGAGGAAAAGAACGATGAACTGCAAGTAGCTCTGTAGAAAATTGCAGCATTGGAGAAACAGTGGAAGGAATATCAATAAAAGGATACTAGGTTAAATGAGAGAGTTAAGAGGTTAGAGGATCAACTGCATGTTTACCAACAACAGGGAATAGGACTAGACTATTTGGCTCAATTGGCCATCATAGAAATCAATCGAAGAAGTCTAAAGCCTGTGCAGTAGGAGGAACAACTGGAGGAACCTATACCATCAAATTTGTTAACTGCTACTTTGCAACTATGGGGTAAAATAGATGAAATGGTAAAGGAATGAAGGAAAAGCACAACAAGGAGATTGAGGATAAGAATAAAGAAATAAGGAGACTAAAATTCAAAATGGATAGGATGGTAGTTATGATTGTCCAGCTGATGAGATGTTGACCACCTGCAAGGGTTTATGCCCTTTATTTATAGGAACAACAATTAAGTTTTCATTTTAGTCAATTTTATAGTGATGCCCCTATTTCTCTTTTTACACCTAATTTATTTTTGACAACCTACCAACAAGCTACCCTTGAGATGCAAAACCAAATGTGTGAATTCTATCTATGTGTATGTGCAGGATCATCGCGGGCCAAATAGTGGCAATAGGAAAAAAATTGCGTTTTTACTTAGCCAAATTCGCGACTTGGCAAAGTTTGACTTTGAAACAGATATCTATTTTGGTTTGGATACCAAACCAAAACGGATATCTATTTTTGAAAAATTTTTGGGAAAAAGGCTTTTTACTGGTAGTCATCAATTTTCCACAGTCCATGATGTTGAGTTTGAAATGCTTCTGGATTTGACTGTGTATTATTATTTTCCTCAACATTTCGAATCACACACAGTGATCCATCATCAGGAGAAAGATAGCAAGCAAGAGAAGAGAGAACATGAATGACAGTATGCAGACTTAAGACCACTTAAAAGGAGTGAGAGAGATGTGAGGCGGAAACCAAGATCAATTAAGGGAGAAGGATAGCTACCTATCAAACCTAGTGAAGTGAGGGACAAAGAGGAGTGGGGGACATCTAGGCACACTAAGACAAAACAAAGAAAGAAAGACTAACTAGGATGAGAGGAAGACCCAAGTAAAGAAAATTAAAAAAGCAAACAAAGGAGCAAGGCCACAAATTAGAAGGGAGCAAAAAAAGGAATAACTGTAATACAATCAAGCATAAAGAACTAACCGAGGATGAAAGAGATAAGATAATTAAATAATTAAATAAATAATAAAAAAGAAGGGGACAACCGAAGAGGTTAAAATGTGAGGGATAGATTGGGAAAAGCTACATATAAAGAACAAGAGAGGGCTCCAAGTTAAAAGAGAGAGAGGGGTGAACTACGAAGGCAAAGGAGGGGGGGCGCTAACAAAAAAAAAAGGTAAGCCAATAACTATCCAAAGGAGGAAAGAAACTAACTGGGAGAAAGCATAAGAGAGAAGAGTAAATCATAAAAGGGAAGACAAGCTACAACGACCAAATAATATATATAAATATATATTCACAACAAACTCCAAGCCACAAACGAAGCACCAGGGAGCAACAAGAAACGAAGGATATGGTTAAAAACCTAGAAATTAAAGAGGAGGGAGAAGGGGGCAACGAGATCCAGAGGTTGGAGATGGGAGGTTAAGCTAGGGGACAAGAGTATGATAAATAAAAAGGTGAGAACGGGCCAAGGAGGGTAAAGAGGAGAGCGGACAAGGAGTAAAGGGAAAGGGGGGAGAGGAGCCTAGGGGGGAGAGGAAAAGGGGATAAGATGAGGGCAAAAGAGGAGGGGCAAAGACTCAATCCCACAAAAGGGGAAAAGGAGGGGACAGAGGGGGTGCGGGGGCAAGAACCGGTAAAGAGGGGAAAAAAGGACAAAGATAGGAGAAGGGAGAGGGGAGCTAACAAGATCGGGTCAGGAAAGAGAGGGGAGGGGTAAGAGGGGAGGATGGGGAAGAGAAATCGACTAAGAGTGAAGGAAATCATGATGGGGTAAGAGGGGAGGCTTTTTACTCTTTTTGAAAATACACCTCTTAAATCTTGGATCTCCCATCAATATATGAACCTCCTTAAAGACCGTTTCTAGTGAAGGAGGAGGGCAAATTAACATTGGTAGCTTCTTTACACATTGATCCATAAGGATTTGTTAAACACTAAGAATCATCATTAATGATTTACTCAAATAATCAATAATTAAATATTCAATTTTGTTCATCAAGTGAAATAATCACTTTTCTAGACTATGTTCCAATATTTCGGGGATAGGAATGGTGGGGCAGCAGGGGTTGTGTTTTGGGGTGTTTTGGATTTCATGCCCTAAATTGCTTTACGTAATCCTTCATATGATTTGATTCATGATACATGGTTTGAGAAGGATATACATGATAGACCCTTACCCTCTAGTGATAAAATTATGAATGATACTTTATGTGGTGAAGCTACACCTTCAATAATCCTTCATGACATTGTTATTCCTTGTGATGATGATGTCCTTCATGTGATATGTTAGGACATAATGCAAAGTTAACATTGCATGAACTCTCTTGGAAGGGTAAGCATGGACTATAAGAACATTGAACTAGTTGGATCTATTAAGCTCGCCATTTATGAAAGAACCTTTTAAAAGGTTAACCTTAATTAGGTAAGGTTATGTTTTAGTGTGGTTGTTTGTGCAACAATGTGTAAATTAATGTTACTAAAGGATAAATCTAACTATAATATACTAACATTTTAATAACCATGAGAGCTGGGACTAACAATTAGACTAAAAACTTGACAAACAATACAACTTGGACACATGTAGGACTTGGAAAATGGAAAAGAATATAATTAAGTGTGGAAAACAATGAAAAAGTGGTATTAGTTGCACCTATATATAGAAGTGGTTTAGAGGTTGGTTAGGGGAATTATTTAGGGTTTAGAGGTTTAGGGTTGCTCGAGTTTAGGGGTTTAGGGTTTACAGTTTAAAGAGAGATAGAGAGAGGGGACTGATAGAGTTTGGGAGAGATAGAGGAGACAAAGGGGAGAGATAGGAGATAGAGAGTGAGAGACATGTCCAAAGACATAGAGAGAGAGAGAGAGGTAGAGGGATGATAGAGATAGGGAGATAGAGGTTTAGGGTTGCTTGGGTCTAGGGGCATTATTTAGGGTTTAGGGTTTATGGTTTTGGGGTTAGGGGTTAAGGTTTAGAGGTTTAGGGTTTAGGGTTTAGAGAGAGATAAAGGACCAATAGGGAGATATAGAGGAGTCTGAGGGGAGAGATAGGGATATAAAGAGTGAGGGACATGGCAAGACACATAGGGAGAGAGATTGAGAGGTAGAGGGACAAAGGTGATAGGGAGATAGGGGAGAGATAGGGAGATAGTGGTTTATGGTTACTTGGGTTTAGGGTTTAGGGGTTTGGGGTTTAGGGTTTCTCAGGTTTAGGGGTTAGGGGTTAGGGTTTAGGGGCATTATAATTTAGGGTTTAGGATTTATTGTTTAGGGGTTAGGGGTTAGGTTTAGAGGTTTAGGGTTTTGGATTTAGGGTTTATAGAGAGAGAGGAATGATAGGGAGATATGGAGGAGTCTGAGGGGAGAGATAGGGAGATAGAGAGTGAGGGACATGGCTAGAGACATAGGGAGAGAGATTGAGAGGTAGAGGGACACAAGTGGTAGGGAGATAGGGGAGAGATAGGGAGATAGTGGTTTAGGGTTACTTGGGTTTAGGGTTTAGGGGTTTGGGGTTTAAGGTTTAGGGGTTTAGGGTTTCTCAGGTTTAGGGGTCAGGGGTTAGGGTTTAGGGGCATTATTTAGGGTTTAGGATTTAAATTGTTTAGGGGTTAGGGGTTAGGTTTAGAGGTTTAGGGTTTTGGATTTAGGGTTTATAGAGAGAGGAATTATAGGGAGATAGAGAGAGGAGATGGAGGAGAGAGATTTAAGGAGATAGAGAGTGAGGCACATGGCCAGGGACATAGGGAGAGAGATCAAGAGAGGTAGAGTGATGATAGAGATAGGGAGATATAGGTTTAGAGTTGATTGGATTTAGGGTGTACCTGGGTTTAGGGTTTCTCAGATTTGGAGATAGCTAGATAGAAAGAGAGAGGAGACAGATAGGGGAGATAGAGGTGAAAAAGGGGAGAGATAGGGAGATAGAGAGTGAGCGATATGTCTAGAGAAATAGGGAGAAGGATTGAGAGGTAGAAGGATGATAGAGATAGGGAGATAAGGGAGAGATAGGAGATAGAGTTTAGGGTTGCTCACGTTTAGGGTTTAGGGGTTAAGGTTTAGAGGTTTAGGGTTTAGTGTTTAGAGAGAGAGGACCAATAGGGAGATATAGAGTGAGGGACATGGCTAAAGCATAGGGAGAGAGACTGAGAGGTAGAGGAATGATAGTGATTGGGAGATAGTGAGATAGGGAGATAGAGCTCGATAGAGGTTTAGGGTTTCTTGGGTTTAGTGTTTAGGATTTAGGGGTTAGGGGTTAGGGGTTAGGTTTAATCATGCATCCCAGTCATTCCCCTATCATTCCTATATATCCTATCTCTCCCCTCTATCTTTCCCTCTCCCTTATCAACGAAGCAAATGGAAACAAGAAAACTAGGACTCCCTTTCTCAGGTTTAGGGTTTAGGGCTTAGGGGAATTATTTAGGGTTTATGGTTTAGGGGTTAGGGTTTAGTATTTGGAAGAATTACTTAGGGTTACTTGGGTTTAGGGTTTAGGGGCATTATTTAGGGTTTATGGTTGCATGTCAAAAGTAGTCTCTCTCTCTCTAAATCTGTAAACCCTAAATAATGGCCCTAATCCCTAACCCTTAACCCGCATCTACCTCTCTCCTGTATCTATTCAAAAGTGCCTTTAAAATACTATGAGATACCTTAGTATAAGTAAATCATATAAAAATCAAATATATATATCATCATAATCCTATATAAATTTTGATAGTATTTTATAGATAAAATCCCTAAATATCATCATAATCCTTTATAAATTTGCTTGTATTTTATAGCTAAAATGCCTAAATATCATCATAATCCTTTATAAATTTGCTTGTATTTTATAGCTAAAATGCTTAAATATCATCATAATCCTTTATAAATTTGCTTGTATTTTATAGCTAAAATGCCTAAATACTTAAAATGCTAAAATAATAAAATAAAAAACAATGAATACAATAGGGAAAAAGAAAATGGATATCCATTTTGGAAACGGATATCCATTTTGGAGATCATAAAAAGCAAAAAAAGACTACGTTTCTACAAACCTACGGCTTGCAAAACGCAGTCTCATCTTCAAAAAATGGATATCAGAGCTGAGGAACGGATATCCAATCCAAAGAGGTAAGATTTCGTGCATTTTTTTTGTTTGTTTTGTATTTTCAAGCAATTTTTTTGGGTTTTATGCTAAGTGGGTATGTTTTATAATTTAATTAGGTAAAATGGATGCACAAAATGAAAACCCAAACCCTCCACCACCAAACCCTCCCCCTCCAACAATAGAAGAGAATATTCAAAGAAATATTGATCATATAAGCAGGAGCATAGAAATGTATCGCCGCCACCCTCGATTGTCTATAATGACATCGAATTTAGAGGGAATCATTAATCATATTCAAACCTTTTCAACTCAACACGAATGATTTCGGCAATGGCGAGAAGCCAAGAAGGCCGAATATGCTAACGGTTTGTCATATGAGGAAGTCAAAGATTTAGAGATTACAAAAACTATGTTAGCCCAACACTTTGTCAATCCTAAAACCGGATTGCATGTTGATATCTGTAAGCCCAAATTTTCAATCAAATGGTGTATTCATGAGGGCATTAGCCAAAACTTTTGGGATCGTTGGTGGATGGTTTTTGATAAACCACCCAACAACAATTTAGATGTGCCTTTGTATTTCCTCCGTAAACTCTATGCAGATTTCGTCATGGGTCAACATGTTAATTATTTTGATTTTAGAGAGTTTCAAGGAGTGGGCAGAGGAATGCCTCAAGATAGACCTGGGGAAATTAGACAAGTACAAGGTCCCTATATTCCCCCTCCTGCTATCCCTTCTCCACCCCCAATGCAGCACCCAGACGTTGTTGCAAATGCAACACAATAGGGCCTTAGTGCCATACACTCTTTGACCAAGCATTTGATTATATAGACATCTCAGTTTGCACAAGCACATGATGAAGGTGATGATATTGGATCACCTGGTACTACTAGACCGTCGTCGTCTAGACATGTATGTGTGCCCCATCATTGCATTTCTTGCAATCATTTATGCTTGGGTCCTATTATGGAGAGTAGTGAGCCACTGTTGAACACATCAGAGTATGATCTCCATTCACGAGATGAGGCAATGGGGTCCAGAACTCAAGCTGAGGGGTCAGGGACAAGAGTAGAAGCTACCGGATCAGTAAACATTAGAGAAGGAGAAATGCATGAGCAATCTTTTATGTAGGTAAAATTTAAAGTTAAATTTTATGGTCTATTCCATTTGAATATATAAACAACTTTATTAGTACTAATGTATCTAAGTGGGATAATAGTTGATGATAGAGGAGGAGTTGACAGAAGTTCATCATGGAACTTTGTCTGCCATCCAATTTGGCTTGGACTTGCCGGTATAATTTGTTGTACACATTAACTTTTTTTTTATGTATTTATTTCTTTGTGAGTAATTATATATTAATTTATATCTTGATGTTAATTTTATTTTATAGTCAATCGAAAATGTGAATGATGTGGCATCTTTGCCAATAGTCTTTTCTCGAACTCCTGATCAACCCAAGGGACTATCATTTGTAGAACGGCTTTCTCAACGCCAACAAAGGGTGGAGGTAATTTGATTGAATTGTACTTTAATTGATAATTTAGAAAACTTAAATATTTGATTAGTCATTTAGAGTCTTACATTCTTGTCCTTCTTAATTGATGCAGGAGGCCTCGATGGTGGTATGTGCTTGTTTTCTAGTAGATAAGTTTTTGTGTAGTGCATTTCCTATTTTAAATGTATGCATTTCCTATTTTGTTTAATAATTATATATTAATTTATTTCAATGTTACTTTGCTTTTATGTAGTCTGTTGAGAATGTGAGTGATGTGCCACCTTTGCCATCATGCTTCACTAGGACACCTGATCATCTTAAGAGAAAATCATTTGCAGAACGATTGTCCGAACAACAACATAGAGTCGAGGTAATTGAATTGAATTTTTATAAATAATTGATAGTTTATCTAGCGGTCTTATAGTTGATTGTAGTGATTTAGATGTATGTTAATAAATGAAAGTTCTTAATTGTAGTAGATAAGAATCTATTTACTAACTTTAACTTATTTTTATTTACCATTGAAGAGATTAATCAAATTTGTGTTTTGACTTGTTAATGCAAGAAACTTCACCTCCATCAACTACTAGACATTTTGGTACAAAGAGGACACTTTTTTAGGATCCATCACAGATTGAGGGTCAAGTGGACTTGTAGTATTTGATGTAGCTCTTTGGCATGTAGATTGTATATAGATTTTGAGACATGGCATATGCCATATTTTGTAAAAAATATTTTGAGTTGGCATATTTGCCAAATTTTTGTATATGTCTACCATTATGGACTAGATTTTAATGTATATACACCTTAATATACAATATAATTTAAATTCCTTATGTGCAAGTCATGATACTTCCCATTATGCCATACATTATGATGATAGTTCTTTAGTCCATTGATGTTATGTTTAGCATTGAGAATGGTTTTAGATCAAGAGAATGATTTTAGATCAATAGAATCAATAGAATCAATATGAAAAAATTCCTTATATATGCCCTAATCAAATAAGGTCATGATAAACCATTTCATCATGTATTTAGTCTTCATCTTGTCAAATTTTGTAAATATGTCAAAGTTGTCATATGAAAAATGTAAAAAAAATGCAAAAGTATGGAAGATGAATAGTCAAGTACTCAAGAGTTAGTTGGAGACTATTGGTTTCCCTCAAATCATGTATAAATATGCATAAACCTTCGTGGAAAAGGCATTGGAGATGTATTGAAAACATTTTGAAGATGAATTGAAGACATGTTTGAATGAAATTAATGTCAAGAAACTCTATGTCAAGGACACTGGGGGCACATTATAAACATAAAAAACTTACATCTTGGGGGGAGGTGCCAATAAGGCCAATAAGGATACTATTTCAGTTGGGTGTGTGTGTGTATGCAAATCCCATTTATGGCCGAGAAGCTCTCTATTTACTATTATTCAACTCTCGTTGATAGGAGGTTGGCTCTACAACTATTGCAATTTGTGTATGAAACCTAGATGCCTACGAGATCATATATATATGTATGTATGTAAATCCTACAAGACAGTCATTCATGAAATTACTATGCAAAGAGGGTTTATAAGTTGCATTAGAGTTTATGACTATCCTAAAACAACATCGTGTATATGCTCATAAAAGCCATCAAACTCTGAGAATAAACTCGTCATTAGATAAGGAGTGGAAGGCTAAAGTCACATTCCCAAAAACCTCTTAAAATCACATGTCTCCTCTTATGAAAACTAGGGTCTTTGCCGATACATTGTTCCGTAAGAGCAAAGTCACTTAAGATCCTAAGAGCAAAAACATTGCCAGGTGCCATATTTTTTGTTCTGCTCATTGTGGGGTCGAACGAACTGCACCAATGCATCAGGGTGGGTGGGTAAATACTAGGGGAGGTCTTGTTTTGTGTGCCAAGCATCCTAATCATTCTAGGCAAGAGGCTATCGGTAAAGTCCCTTAAGATCCCTGAGACCAAAAAACTACCAAACTTTGATGGGGCAGTTCTCAAAATTTGTGATAGTTGGGAATGCTCTGTTTGGACCTACAGGTGCACATGACATCCTTCCACAATAACCTCTCTCATTTTTGGTCAACTCCATTCCGTTTGACCATGCTGAAATCAAACGCATTGTTGCAAAATGCTTCAATTTGATGCAGTGGAAAGGTGCTAGGTGCGACATTTTTCATTCCATAGCTCATGGGGTCGAACGGACTATGCCAACGTGTCAGGGTGGGTGAGTAAATGCTAGTGGAGATCTCATTTTGTGCACCAAGCGTCCCAGTCATTCCGGGCAAGAGGCTATCGGCAAAGTCCCTTAAGATCCCTGAGACCAAAAAACTGCCAAACTTTGATGGGGCAGTTCTCAGAATTTGTGATAGTTGGGAATGTTCTATTTAGACCTACAGGTGCATGTGGCATCCTTCCACAATAACCTCTCTCATTTTTGGTCAACTCCATTCCGTTTGACCGTGCCAAAATCAAACGCATTGTTGCAAAATACTTCAATTTGATGCAGTGGAAAGGTGCTAGGTGCAACATTTTTCATTCCATAGCTCGTGGGGTCGAATGGACTGCGCCAACGCGTCGGGGTGGGCAGGTAAATGCTAGTGGAGGTCTCATTTTGTGCGCCAAGCATCCCAGTCATTCCAAGCAAGAGGCTACCAGCAAAGTCCCTTAAGATCCCTAAGACCAAAAAACTACCAAACTTTGACGAGGCAGTTCTCAGAATTCATGACAGTTGGGATTGTTCTGTTTGGACCTACAGGTGCATGTGGCATCCTTCCACAATAACCTCTCTTATTTTTTGTCAACTCCATTCCGTTTGACCATGCCGAAATCAAACGCATTGTTGCAAAATGCTTCAATTTGATGCAGTGGAAAGGTGCTAGGTGGGACATTTTTCATTCCATAGCTCGTGGGGTCGAACGGACTACGCCAACGCGTCGGGGTGGGCGGGTAAATGCTAGTGGAGGTCTCGTTTTGTGCGCCAAGCATCCCAGTCATTCCGGGCAAGAGGCTACCGACAAAGTCCCTTAAGATCCCTAAGACCAAAAAATTGCCAAACTTTGACGGGGCAGTTCTCAGAATTCGTGACAGTTGGGAATGTTTTGTTTGGACCTACAGGTGTACGTGGCATCCTTCCACAATAACCTCTCTCATTTTTGGTCAACTCCATTCTGTTTGACCGTGCCGAAATCAAACACATTGTTGCAAAATGCTTCAATTTGATGCAGTGGAAAGGTGCTAGGTGTGACATTTTTCATTTCATAGCTCGTGGGGTCGAACAGACTGCACCACCACATCGGGGTGGGCGGGTAAATGCTAGTGGAGGTCTCATTTTGTGCGCCAAACATCCCAGTCATTCCGGGCAAGAGGCTACCGGCAAAGTCCCTTAAGATCCCTGAGACCAAAAAATTGCCAAACTTTGACGGGGTAGTTCTCAGAATTCGTGACAGTTGGGAATGTTCTGTTTGGACCTACAGGTGCACGTGGCATCCTTCCACAATAACCTCTCTCATTTTTGGTCAACTCCATTCCGTTTGACCGTGCCGAAATCAAACGCATTGTTGCAAAATGCTTCAATTTGATGCAGTAGAAAGGTGCTAGGTGCGACATTTTCCATTCCATAGCTCGTGGGGTCAAACAGAATGCGCCAACGCATCGGGGTGGGCGGGTAAATGCTAGTGGAGGTCTCGTTTCGTGCGCCAAGCATCCCAGTCGTTCCGAGTTGTAAGCTACCGGCAAAGTGACTTTGTCGGTAGCTTACAGCTCGGAAGGACTGGGATGCTTTGCACACAAAACGAGACCTCCCCTAGCATTACTTACCCACCCCAACGTGTTGGCGCAAACCGTTCGGCCCCAGGACCTATGGAATGCAAAATTTTAATCCTAGCAACTTTTGACTTTGTCGGTAGCTTACAACTTGGAACAACTGGGATGCTTGGTGCACAAAACGAGACCTCCACTAGCATTTACCCACCCACCCCAATGCGTTGGCACAGTCCGTTCAACCCCATGAGCTATGGAATGAAAAATGTCGCACCTAGCACCTTTCCACTGCATCAAATTGAAGCATTTTGCAACAATGCGTTTGATTTCGGCACGGTCAAACGGAATGGAATTGACCAAAAATGAGAGAGGTTATTGTGGAAGGATGCCATGTACACCTGTAGGTCCAAACAGAACATTCCCAACTATCACGAATTCTGAGAACTGCCCCGTCAAAGTTTGGCAATTTTTTGGTCTCAAGGATCTTAAGGGACTTTGCCGATAGCCTCTTGCTCGGAATGACTGGGATGCTTGGCACACAAAATGAGACCTCCACTAGCATTTACCCGCCCACCCCGACGCGTTGGCGCAGTCTGTTTGACCCCACAAGCTATGGAATGAAAAATGTCGCACCTAGCACCTTTCCATTGCATCAAATTGAAGCATTTTGCAACAATGCGTTTGATTTCGGCACGGTCAAACGGAATGGAGTTGACCAAAAATGAGAGAGGTTATTGTGGATAGATGTCACATGCACCTATAGGTCCAAACAGAGCATTCCCAACTATCACAAATTCTAAGAACTACCTGGTCAAAGTTTGGCAGTTTTTTGGTCTCAGGGATCTTAAGGGACTTTGCTGGTAGCCTCTTGCCCGGAATGACTGGGATGCTTGGCGCACAAAACGAGACCTCCCCTAGCATTTACCCACCCACCCCGACACGTTGGCGTAGTCCATTCGACCCCACGAGCTATGGAATAAAAAATGTCACACCTAGCACCTTTCCACTGCATCAAATTGAAGCATTTTGCAACAATGCATTTGATTTCGGCATGGTCAAACGGAATGGAGTTGACCAAAAATGAGAGAGGTTATTGTGGAAGGATGTCACGTACACCTGTAGGTCCAAACAAAACAATCCCAACTGTCACGAATTCTGAGAACTGCCCCGTCAAAGTTTGGCAATTTTTTGGTCTTAGGGATCTTAAGGGACTTTGCCGGTAGCCTCTTGCCCAGAATGACTGGGATGCTTGGTGCACAAAACGAGACCTCCACTAACATTTACCCACCCACCCCGATGCGTTGGCGCAGTCTGTTCGACCCCACGATGAGCAGAATAAAAAATATTGTTCCAGTTGACACATTCTCAATCATTGACATGGATGATATCTCAATACCATTCCTTTAGGCACAATATGAGCTTCCAATGGAAGGCGCAATTGTGAGGTTAGAGATGATGAAAAGTGTGCCTCATTCACAGTCATGTTTTACTTGTCTTCAATGATGATTCCTTGATTCAACTTAATCCTTTGATAATACATTTTAACCTCCTTGTGAAAGTGCACTTTCAAGGTTGCTTGAGCAAGAGCTAGCGCCTCAACATTGAGGCGCACTTTTAGTGTTCTAGAAGCATGAACTAGCACCTCAAATAGTAAGGCACTCATTCTAGGTTGTTTATTCAATAATTGGCACTAGTCACATATGGTGTAGAGAGGTAGATGTGCGCCCAAGTCATCATTTGATGCCTTCAATAACTATAAACTCCTTTGATGATGCATTTTATCCTTCCAATTCACTATCTAGCCTTAGGCGCACATTTTAGGTTGATCAATCATAATCTAGTGCCCTAAGTACCAAGGCACACTTTTAGGTTAGTTTGATAAAGGATTAGCGCCTTCATTTCTAGGCAGAAGTTTGGAGTTGAAATACATCAAAATAACAAGTTTCTTCATCACTTCAAACATATTTAACACTTTGAAGATCTCCAATGCATGATTGAATATCAAGAAACCAATGTATCATTTCATGAAGGTCTTAAGTGTTGTAAATATGCATCTTCTTATTTAATCATGTGTTGTAAATGAAGGAATGCAATGATTGCAATATGTGCACAAAATGGAATTTTTGATAAGGATTGAAAGGAAATGTTAAGAAAATGCAATTGGTGGGTGTAAATCCAAAGTGTGGAAGCATAGACAAGGCATGTGAATAGTTTGGCATGACACCTCAAAGAGATGCTATCTCATGGAATGCAATGATTGCAAGATATGCACAAAATGGATTTTTTGGAAAGGCTTTAGAAACTTTGAAGCAAATACAATTGGAATGTTTAAAACCAAATTCCATAACCTGTGCAAGCATTCTCCCTACTTGTGCCAAATTAGGATCTTATATATACATATATGCACATAATGTCATGAAAATAATGTATAGTGTATATATCAAGCCATATAGGCATGTACAAATAAAACCATATGGGTATATACAATGATATACATCGATAACATACAAAAGTATGTTTACAAAGCCAAATACACATATGTAACAAAATGTCCCAAAATCAAATCTCCTATGGATTGCTATCAAATAATCTATGGCTCTTGCTAGGCCATGAAGATGGTGAACCAGTCAATGACTCATCTTCTATTGCTCATCGACTAGACCTCCTCGATAAAGATATTTGAATTTCCACCTATTAATACAATCAAACAATGTGCACATTAATATAGAATTTAATATTTAAAATATATAACATGACATAAGTAATCAATCACTTACCACCAATTGGTGATCCCTTTTGATCATTTGTTGTCTCTCTTCTTCTATAGAGCTAGATGGGTAGGGGAGGTGACGTCCTGTGAGAAGCATGAACAAGCAGATTTAAAAGTAAACATGAATATCATAAATATGTACATTAAATGTTGCTCTTATTATAGGACTATTCTAGTACTATTTTAGGACTATTGTAAGACTGTTGTAGTTAAAACTATCCTAGTAGACATGTATAGGATTGTTATAGGACTATCATCTCATGGAATACAATGATGGTAAGATTACTATCAAGATTAGTATGAAGATTAATTATGACTATTATAGGACTTTTATAAGAATGCAAAGTAAGGAAGCATAGGCAAGGCACATGAACTGTTTGGTGGAATACCTCAAAGAAATGAGAATTTTGTCAGATGTTGTAGTTGCAATTGCCATGTGACACATGTATGTAATATGTGAAAGCATAGACAAGGCACATGAACTATTTGGCAAAAGACATCAAATACATGTCATCTCATGGAATGCCTTATGTAGAAAAAGGTACAAATGTGCAATATTTAGAAATACAAATGAGAACTAAAAATCATACCTCGAGTATAGTCAAAATAACCTACGATGCCATACAAAATAATTTACGATGCCATGCAAAATAATCTATGATGCCATGTAAAAAAACTTTATTCGTAGTCCTGTATAGTCAAAAGCATGCATTATAGTTAAAGTAACAAGATTTTTAATAAAACAATTCTAAAAAATAGAAAAAACAAGAACAAGTTAAGATAAAAAAATGTCATACCTATCCATCTGGAAGTTTAAATGCTAGTCAAGCATACCTGAGGGGTCATCTCTTACCTTCAAAGTATCTAATATTGTTTCATGATCAGCATTACTAATTGTCCATAGTTCTTTTGATTTTGGTTTTCCACGATGCTTTAGTAACTTGACATTTGTTGCTACAACTAGGTGAGAATACATCAATATGGTTTTATGCTTCTCAAAGTCTTCAAAGGCTGGGATGCCATTCTTTTTAACCATATATGTTCGTAACCAAGTCCCAGCAATAACAACTGATCCTGTAGGATATGTGAACCCATCATCATCTGTCATAGGTTGTGTTAGCTTTTGTTTTCCCTATACACATCGTGCCAACCAATAGTCTGACCTCTCTTCATTTCCATGCGGTGCAACAACTGCATAAACATGACCTGGCTGTACAAGGTCTAAAAGATGTTCATAGTCAAATGAGCTCTCCATGTTATTGACGGAAGATGATTGACCTTCATATAAAGGGATTAAATATTGTGGAATCCATGCATCTACCCACTCACTTGACTCACAATTGTTCCAATCACATTTAATACAACTCTGACAAAAACAAGCTAATTCTCATGTCCAAATAGTCCATGTACTTGCATTTGAGCTTTGAAATGAATGCATCTTTGATGATTCACTAATTCTCTGACATTCCAATTTCTCTATCACTATCCCATCATCAACCAACCAAAAGAACCTGCACACTTCAGAATCAAGAGCCACTCCTCGTGACAATGCATAGTTACACCACTTAACAATGGAATCTACATCACTGAATGTAGCACCACCTCTAATCTTTAGTTGTTCTTTAAAAAGAGCTCTCTTCATGCATGCACCTGCTCCATCATATTCACCTTTTCCATGCCCAGCTTCAAAAAAATTCCAAATATGAGGTATACCCTTCTCTACATGCATTTTGCTCAACCAATAGAAATTACGAGCATTCTTGAATTAACCAGTGCAATTATCTGACCAAATGAGATGTTGATCTATCCTAATATCTTTTTCTTGCAAGAACCCATAAAATTGTTGAAAACAATATTGCACAAACTCTGCTGAATGAGATCGATCATCACTCATGTAAAAATGGTATTCTCTGACAATCTTCCTGTTCTCTTCTGTACTCTCGGGGGCATGTCTGTATGTGATGTGAACAAAAATAGCAATCTGAATAGAATTGTAGTACTGGGATTGAACTTCATTTTGGGGTTGCAATGTATAGTTTTCTGCAAAATCAACTATAGAGACAATAGTTCCAATCGGGAAAGAGTCTTTACACATCCTGAACTATTGATCTAACCATTGAGACCTGTGGCTATGTCTGACATACTTGTAGAAAAGATTTTTCTTAAAATCATCAATAAAATCAGCAATACTTACCTCTCTTACAATCAACTCACATCTAGAGCCTTCACCTCCACTTTTCAAATTGTATTTCACTGTCTCATATCTCTTTTTCTCAACCATTCTCTTTCCAAAATCATGCTCGTTGCCCTCATGAAAACATGATACAAACTTTGATAACCCACCACATTGTAAACACTTTTCATTTAAACAATCATTCTTGTAGAACATGCAACCATCATCTCTAATACATAGAAATAAATCCAATAAGTTGCTAGATGACTTTGGTAGTTGAATTGCACCACACTCCTATAACATTTCGTTAGTGTGCAAAGTAGAACGAATATTGCATAATAATTCATGGTACATAGAAAATTCTACATGGTATTTGCAACATGTATTACGAACTTTAAGAGGAACACAATAAAATGGCTTAAGAGATTCAAATGCTCTTTGTGAGATTGTCATACCTGGGTGAGTTTCACAATATTGTTTGTACAATGTTGTTTGGCTACATTCCAAGTAATGTTTAGGATGTGGTGTGCGGTCTTTCTCACCAATTCTTAACTTTGAAACATCTTTTGCATTCGGTGATACCCTAGAGTTAGTGTGCCAAAATTGTTCAATTTCTTCCTTTGTGCTATCAATTAGCTTCTTGTCAACTCATGGAAGCCTACCACTGAAAGCCCAAGTATCATTGGCAACAGGACTATCTAGCCTTGATCTTAATGCTAGTGCTTTTGACAATGTTTTACGATTCAATCTTAAGTCAACACAAGTTTGCCTCATTAATCGAGCATTTCTTAATTGTTTGCTTACTATTGAGGTTGTTATTACTCTACGGACAACTCTTTTATCTTTCTCCTTGCTAGTCTTTCCAATAGAATTGAGTGCATTGAAAAGGCTTCTTACAATAATTTTATTCCGATCGGACACTTTGTTTAACCGAATCTTTAATTTCTTTAGTAAAGGTCTCATTTTGTATATCTTTAATAATTGCACAAAAAGTTGGCATTGTTCGATTAATGTTTTCTTCTCAAAGTATTCATTGAAGAGTTTTGTAGCCCACAACCGAACCGTTCGTGATGACCTCTTGCCTTCAAGTTTTTCCATTATGTTCTCATCAATTTCAAGTAACCATTTTGGGGTTTTTGGGTGTTTTCCAATTTCATCACGGTTATTCTCTTCTTGACAAATGTCCTCTCTTCTTATGAAATTTGGAGATACATTGATTGTTCTTGTTTCATCCATGTTATCAACCTCATCAATTTTATCAACAAATGGATTATGGAGTGCAATTTCAACATCATGATGTTCATATCCACTTTCTTCAAGTGCACGTCTTCATTTTTCTTCTTCTTCTTTGTCCATGGTATTGCTATTATGAATAGGTGTTTCATAACATTTTTCAATATTTTCATTTGCAATATCATGGTGAATTTCATTCTTATCTAACATTTCATTATAATCAAAATTAACATCTTCAATTTGCATGGCATTAGATGGTAAAGAAGAAGATTCACCTTGATGAGCATCCGCCAAACCCACCCTTCCAATCCTCTTCCTTTCCCTATATTTTTTGCTAATTGCTTCAATTTCCTCCAATGTAACTTTCCTCCTCCTTTTTGCTTTACGGCGACTGTTGCTCCCCATTAGGGGAACAAAAATATCACCCTTATGATTGTAACAAGAAAATTATGTCTCCAAAAGTGCATAAAAATATTCCTTTCATTGTCATAGCTAGAAATCACGAGTATTTCGATAGCAAAGGGTCTCTGGTTGCGGAAGTCGGGCCCCACAATATTCCTTTTATCTTTTTTCTGCTTTTACAAAACGGATATCCATTTTGGAAAAGCCCAATTATTTGCAACAGACACTTGCAACGTCCATATGGCTACTACAAAACAAATATCCGTTTTATTATGTACATTTGGATTCTAGACTAGGGATTCATTGTATTATTCAATAAACTTGTGAATTACCATCTAATTTCAATGTTTACACACTAATCGACCTAGGTATCAACTTAATAAAGCTTTGGATATAAGCCATTATTTGATTTTAGGTTATCATCAAATGAGGAGCTTCTAAAGGCAAAAATGTTGTCCCAAAAGAAGGCTCAATGTTATTCGTAAAGACATTAGATTGTTAAAATACAAATTCAAGGTTAGATATTCCTTGGGCTATTTTAGTGTAGAGAAGCAAAATTGCAATATATGACTATCCTAGGAATTAGAATGGTTGATCATAGGATATTCATGGCATTTTGATATTAATGGATGGATTGATGGATGTTTAGGGAGTTTAAGTTTAAATGTAATGAGAATTCTTATTTATGAAGGATCTAATATGTCTTATGTCTTATTTGCAGGCCATTCAAGAAAGAAATGAAAAGATACCAAGGACTATCATAACACCTATCATAATTAGGTGCATCAAAGGATTGTCATCCAGGACCTTACCAATATGGGAAGTTATCAAAACCATGTCATGTTTAAAATTAAATGCTTTATCACCTCTTTGTCCCTATAGGCCTATTAGAACAATAGGTCACATTTTATTCATATACCAGGGTTGAGAATAAACACTAAGCATTTGTAGTTATGGCAAGTGTAAATGGAAATAGATCACAACTTTAGACAATCTATCCTCTCCTAGATTGCACTGACTGAGTGGAAATTAAAAATTCCCTATTAATGTCCTTTATATACTGAAGGTATGGGTGAGAAAGGTAAACTTTGTATGTTGTAGACAAGTGATATAGAGCAACATAGCAAAAGCTTAAAAACAGGGTGTAAAATACCCATTAACCCACCAATTGCTCAAATAGCTTTTAAAATATCCTTCCCAAGGTCCAAATGAGACCGAAATACACTCTTTCTTTACTATCGGCAAGACATTTCTAATGTCTCATCGAACTATGCTTCACATGTTCTTCCTTTCTCTATTGTCGGCCAGACTTATCATTATCGGTAACCTTCAAATTTGTTAGCCCGATGTGGGACCTCTCACCGATGTGTAGAATCCATTGCTCAAGCTTATGCTATTGGTGTGACTCCTCTGTTGTTCTCTGATATGTATAAGAGGATGGATCAAAGTAATTAGCATGCTCCCTTCAAAGTAAAGACATGAGAATAGAGCACTTGTGAGATGGTTATTGTAAAGGGACAAATCAAGTAGAGACATGCAGTTTCCTAGAGAATTTGGAACGCTTCCGCTCAGGCGATTGTAGGACAAACAAAGATGCTCTAACTTCCCCAGACCACCAAATTCTGCAAGTATGCTCCCCTTCAAGTTGTTGTGTGAAATTCTTTTCCAGTGAAGTTGTGAGTAATTGGCAAGAGATTTGGGAATAGAACCCTCTAGTCCATTTCTTCTTAAGTCAAGTATCTTCAACGCTTTCAACTGGTCAAACCAAGGTGGAATCCTTCCCTTGAAAGAACTAAAAGAGAGATTTAAAGTGCATAACAAGGAGAGACCTCCTTTGGATGGAAAAAGGGTACCTTTTAATTCCAATTGAGGGAGAATTATGGCCACCACTCTATTGGTATGTTTCTTGTACCAAACACTGGTCCAGAAGCACACATTTTTTGAATTGGTAGAAGTCTAGTTGGAGAAATGTGGTCTCCTCGACTACTATTATTGTAGGATATGTATAAATGGGTTTGTTGAAAAGGCTTTAGAAAATTTCAAGCAAATGCAATTGGCAAGTGTAAAGCTAGATTCTACAACCTTTGTCAGCATCCTCTCTACCTCTACCAAAATGGGAGCTTTGGAATAGGGTATGGACATTCATCAAAGCATAATGGAAGTGGGATTTTTGTAGATATTCTAGTTGGAAATGCTCTGGTAGACATGTATGGAAAGTGTGGAAGCATAGACAAGACACATGAACTGTTTGAAAAAATGCCTCAAAGAAATGTGGTCTCATGGAATAAGATGATTGCAGGATATATACACACTTACTCCGATGTGAGATTCACCACCCTTGTCTATCAGTAAGACCAATACCCTCGGTGAGACTTTTTACTTGCATTCCGACGTTATAACTCTCCCCGATGTGTTTACCGTCCATTAGTCATTGGTAAGACTTCTACATCGGTCAGACATTCTCTTCGATTTTTGATATCGTATCTCACACCGAAACAATAAACACCGAACTACACCATCAACCAGACCGCCTCTATCGGTGACACTTTTCTTCTCGCCTCTGAGAGTCCATCTCTTTCCGATGTTCCTTCTGTCGGTGTGACTCCCTCTCATCGGTGTAGTTCTCAACCGTTCTTCTGATGTGCCGATAAATAACCCATCAGTGACACTTAATGATTGTCACCCTGATATAACTTGATCAGTGAGATCAATGTTGTCGGCTCAATGGAACTTTGTCTCTCTGATAACTATTGTCAGTCCGATGTCTTCGATTTAGCCTATACATAACATGACTTGTTATAACCGGTCGACTAACGTATCTTTTCCCAATTTTTCCGATATGGCCGGTCAACCTTTGTATCCTTTGACATGTACATTCACCATTTACAACCATGATAAACGATAGCAGGATATACATGAAATGTCCACGCATACATAAATGATATACCCATGGATTGTATCTTCGGTGAAACAATACCAATGGTACAAAATATGTTGCTTCTCTTCATCCAAAACCAATGGTACAAAAATTTTTATAGATCAACAAAATGGATATCCGTTTTCAGAACGGATATCCGTTTTGAGTTGCTTTTACCGAAGCAAAACTGATATCCATCTTGCTTTGGTACAAAGCAAGACGGATATCCATTTTGATTGTTGACTTTTTATGGATTGTAACGTGTTTTAATGTTTCAGTCTCTTCTTCGAACTTCACCCTTCGTGCTGATGACTTTTTTTAATGCAAAATTGATAAAACGAAAAGGGTTTATAGAAAAAATTATTAGCTTTCTAAAAATATAAGATTTATTTGGTTATCATTTCATTAAATAATTTTTAATATACCGTGTCTCTGAAATCCTGATGGACACACTGATTGAAAAACATCCATAACTTTCAAACCATTTCACCTTTTTGAGATCCAAAACCTATGTCACACTCTATGCTTTTTTGGCTATAGGTTAAAAAAAAAAAAATTGAATTTTGATTTTTTTTATCGAGTTAGGTTGGCTGGAAAATTATTTTTTATTTTTTAAAAAAAGTCACAGTAAAAAAATCATAACTAATTATTTTATTAGAAAAAAATTTCAAATAAATATGCATCACATCCGGAAATGAGTCCTCTACTTATTTTGAAAGTTTCAAAAATATATATATTTTTACTCATAGTTAGGTTGGCTGGACAGACACCCACTTTTTATTTTTTTCTGAAAAATTTAATAGTTGTTCATTGAAATATTCAATTTTCACTAAGTAAATTTAGTTTTTTTTTTTTTAAATTAGTAGCCTATAAACTAGATTCAATTCTCTACAAATTTCATTCTTACATCTTTTTCAAATTGTATAGATAATCCATTCAAAATTTCACATGAACTTGATAAAGTCTGATTTTTTGTATTTTCATTGCCACTTAGAGGTATAGTTTGGCCCATCATGATCCTGCACATACCCCTACATGAATTAGCTATTCCTTATGATACCAACTAGAATCCCCTAATTGTTATTGGGGATGTGCAATTAAAGGCCCTAACATCATCTAGAATGAGCATAGGAGAGGGATCATTCAGCAATAGTATAATGAGAGGGAGAAATCAAATCCTCTCAAAATCAGGGTACAGGCCCCAAATCCCAATAGGATAGTGGTAGAATGGATTAATTTGATTGAACATCCTGAGGTGGAAACAAAACTCCTGGAATGTAGGGCAGTGGATTATAAGAAATTCAAGGAATTAGTTGAGGGGATTGGGAAGGAGGCTTTGGGTTTTTCAAAAGTTAGGTGGAATGAGTTGACACTAGCATTGCAGAGGAAAGAGCCCCACTCACTGTTGAATTTCTCAGCGGCAATCACTAGGGCATAGAGGTATATCAAATCAACTAATGAACATGGGATTGCTTGGATGCCTTTGGTTTTTCATCCTCCCATGTTCCTTTATCCAATTCCACACTGGCAGGAATAGAAGACATCTCAAGCAGCAGAACAGGGCCAGGTGAAACCAGTTGCCAAAGCAGAAGGGTTTCTATCTCAAACATGATAGAGGGGTCATGGAACCTACAGATTATAGAGAGCTTTCTCTCCAATATAATCAGAGGCCTTGGTTGCTGGAGGACCAACAACATGTTTAGTTGGGGTGTGATGAGGTTGTGCTTTTTTCTGTTTCGCTTGCTTTAGTTCAATCTTTTTAAAGACATTCCTAGATTTTTCCATGCATTGTCTATGCTTATTGACTATCTATAATGAAAATACAAAACTTACAAAAATTTTGAGTTGCATCTCCAATCAGCATACAGTAAGTTGTATGGCTCTCTTCTCCATTACCTTCTTCCATGCCCCATTGAAAAATTACCACAGAGAATAAAAACATACACAAAATTTGAGAAAACAAAGAACAAGACAAGACAAGACAAAATACAAAAATAGAAAGGAAAAAATCAGAGCAAAAATTCAAAACTACAACTCACAAGAGGAGGTATGGCCATGACAAAAACATTATAATAATAGGAAAAAAAAATAGAATAAGGAATTCTCAAATAAGACTCGGTGAAATCATGTTTTTTTCAACGACCATTCCATCTATTGATTTATTGAAGCTGTTGTTGGTTTATTGAAGTTGCTATAATGTAAGGGCGGAATATACTATAGCTGCCCACTATTATTATCATTGACTATAGTATTGACTATCTATAATGGAAAAATAAAACTTATAGTATTTTCAAGCCACATCTTCAATCAGCCAGGGGGTAAGCTGTATGGCTCTCTTCATCGTTGCCTTCCTCCATGCGCCATTGAAAAATTACCACAGAGAATAAAAACATACATGAAAATCCAAGAAAATGGAAAACAAGACAAGACAAGACAGAATACAAAAATAGAAAGAAAAAAATCATCAGCAAAAATTCAAAACTAGAACTCACAAGAGGAGGCATGGCCATGCCAAAAACATTACAATAATAGAAAAAAAATAGAATAAGGAATTCTCAAATAAGAGGTGAAATTGTGCTTTTTCAACTGTCATTCCATTGATTGGTTTATTGAAGTTGTTGTAATGTAAGGTGAAATATACTATAACAGACCTACTATTGTTATCATTGACTACAATATTGGCTATCAATAATGCAAAAATTAAACTTACAGTATTTTTCAGTGACATCTCCAATTAGCCAAGCAGTTAGTTGTATGGTTTTCTTCACTATTGCCTTCCTCCATGCCCTGTTGAAAAAATATCATAGAGAATAAAAGCATACATGAAAATCTAAGAAAACAGAAAACAAGACAAGAGAAGACAGAATACAAAAATAAAAAGGAAAAATCATAGAAAAATTCAAAACTAGAACTCACAAGAGGAGGCATGGCCATGCCAAAAACATTACAATAACAATAAAAGAAAAGAAAAAAATAGAACAAGGAATTCTCAAATTAGAGGTGAAATTGTGCTTTTTTCAACAACCATTTCATCCATTGGTTTATTGAAGTTGTTGTTGGTTTATTGAAGATGCTATAATGTAAGGGGGAATATACTATAGAAGACCTACTGCTGTTATCATTGACTACAATATTGACTATATCTATAATGAAAAAAATAAAACTTACAGTATTTTCGAGCCACATCTCCAATCAACATGCAGTAAGTTGTATGTCTCTCTTCACCGTTACCTTCTTCCATGCCCCGTTGAAAAATTACCATAGACAATAAAAACATACACAAAAATTTAAGAAAACAGAGAACAAGACAAGACAAGATAGAATACAAAAATAGAAAGGAAAAAATCAAAACAAAAATTTAAAACTAGAACTCACAAGAGGAGGTATGGCCATACCAAAAACGTTACAATAACAGGAAAAAAAAAATAGAATAAGGAATTCTCAAATAAGACAAAACTTTTCCATCCCAAAAACTTCTCCTATTTGAAAAAATTAAATTAAGATTATATATATATATATATATGCACATGTTCTCTCTAAAATTTTTTTTTTTAAAAATCACTTTAGGATTGCAGCGAAAAGCAGCGAAAGTTGGCGATTGCAGCGAAGTTTTCTATGACTCTGGCTAGGAAGGCCACTTTCATGGTGGCTTCCTCTGGCGGTCTTGTAGGGGGCGGCGGGAGACAGCTGGATGTCTCCAAGAGCATCCTCGATCCAAGTGTAGTTGTTTCCTCTCCCCTCATTAATGGTATTGAAATGCTTGGTCCTAATACCTCCTCTCTCTGCAATCCTGTCGATCTCGTACCCACTATCACTCCTCCCGCAGTGTCGAATGACACCGGCCTTAATGGCTTACCTGCTAATCCCCTTTTATCAAGCAATAGACCCAAATCTTTCTCTGAAGCTGTGGCTCAATCTTCTGGTTCCATTAATGAGAAAGCCAAGTTTGATTTTGCAAGTCCCCATGCCCATAAAGCCGCCGACCCCGGTAAGATCTCCTCGGCTTCCTTAGCTCCTTTCTCTATCGCTCCTAATCCTAAAATGTTTACTGAGATAGTTAAGGAAAAAAATAGGTTAAGAAATACTGCGATATTTTTTTCAGCTGTTGAAATGGACAAATGCCCTCCACAGAAATTTCTTGACGACTAGTTTCATAATTATTGGAATAATAAATTAGGGTTTCATATTTCTTTCTGCCGTCAGATTCAAAAGGGATTGTATGTTATTTTCTTTGTTAATCAGGAAGCTCAAAAGGAAGTTCTTGAAAAGCAATATTGGATAGTTGGGTCCACTTCCTTCCGAGCTCTGGCTTGGACGCCTGAGGTTGTTCACGAAGAAGTTTTGGCCTTATCGGCCCCTAGATGGATTTTGGTTAAAAACATCCCTCCTTTCTTATGGCGGTTCTTACCCCAATTACTCGACCCACTGGGAAAAACCATTCGTATGGACGATATTGTTAGGTTGGTACCCCATATGGATGCCAGAGTATTAATTTCTCTTCTTCCTGGTAAAGAAATTCCAGCTAATATCTCGGTTAATATCTTAAATGAAACTTTTGTGTGCTCAGTTGAAATATTGGGTGGATTAAATGCCTACTTTCTTTGTCGAAAGGAGGGACACCTTAGGAAAGATTGCCCTATTATCAAGAGAAACCCTATTAAAAACCCTACCCCGCCTATCCCTAATCCTCCCCCCAGCTCGGCTAACTCTATTCCGCTCCCTAGTTACCTGACCTCGCTTGAAGGAAATTCACCCAAGCCACCTCCTACATCCTTTTCTGTCTCTCCATCTCCCCCTTCCGTTCCTCTCTCAGTTCCGTCTTTGGACATGGCTATCGACTTAATTAACTCTGATGATGGTTTTATGATTGTTCGCAATAAAAAAAAGTGTAAAGGTAACAATAATGTTCAATCAAAAATTTAGATTCCTGCCTCCGCCAGAAAGATCCTTCCCCAAACTCCCCCTGTTATCAACCCTGAGGTTGAGATTATCAAGGATATGCCACAGAATATCGACAATAGAAGAATTAACAGTAATTCTACTATTGATTCCTCTCAGAAGTTCCCACCAAAATTTTTTAAAGAACTTGGCGATGATTGTTCTCTTGAAATCATCCCTGCTATACCCCCTTTTGATGGTTCCCCAAGCGTGCCTTCTATGGAGATGGATTCCCAATCAGAATATGAGGATGATCCTAAAGCTGATGCCTTAGCCGTGAGACGTAGGGGAAGGCCGCCTGGGTCTAAGAACAAATCTTTTGGTAAGAAATCAGGGGATAACTCGAACAAGTCTCTACCTTTAGCTGATGAGGAAGGTGATGTGTGCCCTACCCCCTCTAATGTTTCCCAATGAATTGTCTTTCTTGGAATGTAAGGGGCCTTGAATCCCTGGATAGGAAGTTTGTTGTTAAGCGTCTTCTTGATTCTTTCAATTCTATGGATGTGTTCATGATGCAAGAAGTTAAAGCTGTTGGATTCATGCTTGAATCCAACCTCAATTTTATATGGAATGATGCTATTAAATTTTTTACTAATCACAACAGAGGCAGAGGAGGAATCGCTCTCCTCATTAACCCCAAATGGGGGAGGTACATAACTGATAATGGTACCTCTCCCTGCCAAAGGGCTATTTGGATTACTGTTCATCATGACAATAATTTATTTGGCATTTGCTCTATTTATGCTTCCAATGACCCTAAAGAGAGGGCTTCTCTCTGGAACTGGTTGACTAATCTCCCTAATATCCCTTGGTTTTTTGGTGGAGACTTTAATATGGTTGAATCCCAAAATGATAAGTTGGGTGGCAACCCCTTTAATTGGAAGGATAATGAAAAATTTCATTGGAATAGATTTATAAACTTAAAAGCTCTGTTTGACCCTCTTGCTGGTAATAAGGACTATAACCCCGGTATTTGGCACACTTGGTGCAACTTTCAATAGGGTCACTCTCGGATTTATTCCAGGCTTGATCATTTTTATGGTAATAAAAACTCCTTCTCCTTTCTTCCTAACAAATAGGGAAACATTGTTCTTGTTACCGCCACCACCCTTTCTGATCACCACCCCATTTCCACCCATGTCAATCTTGACATCGGTCATGTTCACCATAAAACTTGTAAACCCAAATTCATCTTGAATACCAGTCTCCTTCTGGATGAGGACGTCCTTGCTGCCATTAAGATTACTAGGGGCATTAATAATGTGAATCTCCATGACCATTCCAAGTTATATAGATGGAAAGCTAATCTCCCAGCCTGGAAGTGTTTCCTCCAGACCATTGGTCAAAAGAAGGCCAAGGATTATAGGTTTATTGAGAAATGTTTATGTTCTGATCTTCAAGATGCAGAAAGCAATATTCAGGAGGACTCTTCCAATCTTGAACTTTTGTCTCAGGTTATGTCTGCTAAGGATGCCTTGAGGAAACATCAACAACTCAAAATTCGTGGTGCCAAAATCAGATCTCGTGCCCACTGGCTCCAACATGGGGACTGGGGCTCCAAATTTTTCTTTAATCTTCTTAAACATAAGCATAGCAAAGAGTCTATTAATAGACTCTCAATAGACAGCCATGAAGTCTCGGACCCTGTTGTCATCATCCAGGCGTTTGCTGATTATTATAAAAATCTCTTCACCTCTGAAGACTCTAAGGAGGCTGAGGACCTTAGAATTAAATGTAAACCCCTGATTCCCAATAAACTGGAGTATGGTGATATCTCTATCTTATCTAAGGAAATCTCTCTGGATGAGATTGATACTGCTATTAAAGCCCTCAATAATGATAAGGCCCCTGGTCCTATTGAGTTTTATAAGGCTAATATCAGTTGGATCTGCAAAGATCTTCATGATATGTATGCTGACGCCATCATTAATGGCACCCTGGGCCCTGAGATCAATAGTGGCATCATCAAGCTCCTTCCCAAAGATGGGGACAAAGCTCTCATAAGAAATTGGAGACCAATCACGCTCCTCAATGTTTCTTATAAAATTTTGGCTAAAATCCTGGCCCTCAGACTTGTGAATATTCTTCCTAAATTTGTTTGTGCTACTCAAACTGGTTTTATCAAGGGTAGATACATTCTGGAGAACCTTATTACTAGCTGGGAAGCTATGGATTGGGCTAAGTGCTCCCATCAGAACTCTGCTATGTTACTTCTGGACTTCGAGAAAGCCTATGATAGGGTTGAATGGAATTTCATCATCATGATGCTTGAAGCCTTCGTTTTCCCTCCCTTCTTCTGCAATGCTGTCCAAGTGCTTCTTAATGATGCCTCCGCCCAGGTGGAGGTCAATGGTTCCCTTTCCAACCCTTTTTCTCTTGGCCTGTCCATCAGACAAGGTTGCCCTTTAGCTCCTGCCCTGTTTGTTATTGCCTCAAAAGCCCTTTTTTATATCCTTAGAGACAATTCGTTATCCCCTAAGGTTAGAGGTCTTTATCTTCTGAATAACGATGAGCTTATTAATTGTCAATTTGCTGATGATACTGCCCTTTTTTTTTAGCTCTCTGATAGAAATTTTAAAGCTTTGCAAGCTAAACTTGATCTATTCTGTTCCATTTCTAGTGCTCGTATATCTCAAGCCAAATCCATTTGCCTGGGATGGGAAGAGCAACCTCCTTGCTGGTTTTCTCAGTATAACTTCCAATGGGGTGGTCCCAGCAAGATTGTCAAATATCTTGGCATCCCCTTCTTTGTTGAACCTTCGCTTAAAGATATGTGATCTTGGATAAAGGAAAAAATCGATAAGAAGCTCAATAAATGGCATAACAGGTCATTATCTCTTGCTGGCAGAATTCAAGTTTGTCGGAAGATGTTGTCTTCATATAGTATTTATTATTCCTCTGCTTGGATGTTCAATAATTATCAGATTTTAGAATTCCAGAAGGCTATCAGGCACTTTCTTTGGTCTGATGGTAAAGGTAATAAAAAGGTGCATGCGGTCAAATGGGACTGGTGCCATACTGACAAAATCCTTGGGGGGCTAGGGCTTAAAGACCTTAAAATTCAAGGTATTGCCTTATCTGCCAAATGGATCTTTCACTCCATGGAGGGTAATAATCCTTGGAAGGTGCTGGTTAGGCATAATATTGAAAGAGGTTTTCCTAAAAAAGCCAGAACTTGGAAAAATCTCCCATTATGTGATCTTATTTTTGGCAATTTCCCAGTCATTGTCCAAGGCTCTGCGGTTTTCAAATCCATTTGGAGAGCCTAGGATCATGTCAAGAACTTTATCACCAACAAGGAATTTTATGATGATAAGCAGATCCATGGTGAAAGATCCATTTGGTGGAACTTGCACCTGAATGGTAAACCCCTAGCCCTCTCCCAAGGATGTTCTGCCAAGTTATGGGCTAAAAAGGGTATATCTCAGTTTGTTGATCTTTTGTAACAGGATAATATCATTCAATGGGATGAGCTCAAGAATAAGTATAATATTCCTGATTCGCACAAGAAGACCTATAATATGATTGTTCAGGCTACTAAAAATCTTCCTACTGTTTGTCATGTGGATTCCCATAGGCACTTAAAGTGTAAGTGGTCGGATGGGGTCATCATGGCTAATCTCAAAGCCAAAAATATTTACAGAATCATTGATCACAATGAAGATATTATTTATCACATTAACACTGTTTGGTATTCCTCTCTTGATGCTGATTCTTGGAAAAAATATTTTGACATTTTGTGGCAAAGTCCTGTTGAACCTAAAATTAGATGTTTTAAATGGTTAGTTCTGCTTGATAGACTCCCCATTAAAAAAGATGGTCATAATACTGACATTTGTAACTTATGCAGGCTCCCTGAAACAGGTAGACATATTTTATTTGATTGTATCTTTGGTAAAGAGATCTGGAATATGTTTGGTGTCTTTTACCCTGTTAATGTAAATATTTTGGAAATTGTTACTAGTCATATCAATGGTCTCCATAAGGATACCAACTTATTTTGGAGTATGCTGTCTTCTAACATCCTCTGGCAGATCTGGAAGTGCAGGAACGAGGAGAGGTACCAAGGTAAACCAAGAGTTCTTACTGAGTTTTTTTTGAAAACTCACACATCTTAAAATTTTTCTGTAGGTTCACACTACTATGACGATAGAAAAAGAGAAGCTGAGGAAGTTCCTTAAGGATGGGCACACCACCTTTTTCTTCTATGAGCTAAAGCATGGTATGAGTGGAGGAGAACCCTGGACAACTTGTAGACGTTTGAATAGGCTTGTAAAAGACTGAACAAAGAAATCAGGAAGAACATCAATACTAGGAAAGAAGAGCTGTTTATGTTGCTTTAGATACAGGAACATAAGAACATTATTTGGATGGAGGGCCCGCTTGGTTGGACGGCTTAGGTTGATACCCACTATGATGTCCTTCATTAGTTGTTCGCTGCTTCATTTTGATCCTCTTTTGTATATATGATACTCTGATTTCGTGGTGAGGCTTGGCCTCTTTGTTGATACTCTCAGTGACGTATTTTTTGTAATTGATCCACCTATAGTTAATATAAAAAAATTAAAAAATAATAATTAAAAATATTCAAAGCTAACCCAAGTTAATTTATTTTTTAAAGTTGAGTTATATGAAATAGATGTTTCTATTTTTTTAAGTTGAGTTATAGAAATAAATGTTTCTAAAATTTTATTTTTAATTTTGAATTGGATTTTTGAAGTTGAGTTATAGAAATAGATGTTTCTAAAATATTATTTTTTATTTTAAATTAATTTTTTTGAAGTTGAGTTATATAAATAAATGTTTCTAATTTTTTTAGTTTTGAATTAGATTTTTTTAAGCTTTTTAATACAAAATATAAATTTACCCCCTAATTTTTGTATTATATTCCAATCAAGATGTTTTTTCAATTTTTGTATTATATATAATAAAAAAAGTTGTCACCTACATAAATAAAAATTAACATGGCTACATATAAAAATAAATAAAACTTAAAAAATTAGTAGCATTTGCTACCGCTTCTTTAATTTGTTTTATTAAATACTATTGCTAATATAAATGTTACTACTGCATATAAAATAAATTAAAATAGGGCTGGGGTCTGGCTTGATTGGCGAGCGCTTCCTGTGGTAGGCACGAGGTCACGAGGTCCAGTCTCCCCTTGCCCACCTGATATTGTATCTGGTTCATAGCTCCGGTCAAAAGCGTTTACCCATGTTGAATAAAAATAAATTAAAATAATTTTTTATTTTTTTTATAAATCCTATTGCTGCGTATAAAAATAAATAAAAATTAAAAAGTTGCAATTACTCTAATTTTTTATATTAATATATAGATTAATATATATTATTTATTTATTTTATTTTATAATATACATAAATAAAAATTAAAAAAATCACAATTACTATTTATTAAATTTTTTATATTAATATAGATACACAATTTATTTATTTATTTTATTTTATAATAAACATACACAAAAATTAAAAAGTCCATTTACTAATTTTAAATTTTTTATATTAATATATATACATAAATAATATAAATTATTTATTCATTTATTTTATTTTATAATAAGCAAAAAAAAAAAAAATCATAATTACTTCTTTTATTTTTTATATTAATATATACACACATACATTAATATATATTATTTATTTATTTCATTTATTTTATAATAAATATAAACAAAAATTAAAATGGTAACAATTATTATTTGTATATTTTTTATATTAATATATATACATATACATTAATATATTATATATTATTTATTTTATTTTATAATAAAATAAATTTGGAGAATGAACTTTCTTTTATTATTTTACACTTATTTTAGGTTTTTTTGTTTTTTCTTTTTTCTTTTTTATTTTTTGTCTATGTTATAATTATTATAAATCAATTAATTAAAAAATAAACTGAAGTAAAGTTTAAGAAAATAAAAGAAAGTTTATTCTCCGACTCTAACTTGCTATAAAAATTTAAATATTTTAATTATATTTTAATAATATTTAATTCACATTTAACCCAACTTTTTCCATAAACTTGCAAGGTTGTTAAAATGAATTATTTTTTAGAAAGTAAAAGAAAGCATCTTTTGACAAAATAAAGAATATTTTATATTTTAAAATTGATTAAATATTTAATCATTAGGAGAGCTCAATGAAGGGGATATAATCTTATGATATTCATTGTGTGTCTTTGTGTGTTTAAATGAACTTTGGCTTTCATTTTGTGTGTGAAATAATTGTGGCATTCACTATGCAAATGAACCTTGGAATTCATTGTGTGCATGTGAATGAACTTGGACATTCTTGTGTGAAGTGTGCACACGTGTGTTTGAAAGATAACTTTGTCATTCACTTTTTTATTTGTGTGAAGTGTGTGTGTGTGTGTGAAAGTTAATTGTTGATGGTGTTTTTAGCACACAACAATACAGGTGTGATTGCTGGTACCACACCTCTTTTAAAAAAGGTATCCTATCCAAGATAGGATTGCCCCAAGGATAATACAGCTAGGTCTTAGCTTGCTTGGAATATCTCAGTAGAATTTACTAGCTGTGCCAACAAGGGGCTTTACATGAAATGCAAGGTTTATGAAATGTGACAGCAAAGTATATGCAAAAACCCTAGGCGGTTCAGACTGTGAAGTCTGAAATTTTAGCAGATGGGTAATGAAATGCTGCTCAAACCCTAAATCTACCAAACTTTATGTAAATAAAATGCAAAAGGAAAGGGAAGAGAGAGAAGGGATAAGAAATCCTATAGACAATTACATAAATGATCAATAACTAGATAGACAGATTCCCAATAACAAACAAATCTCTGTTTAACCAGGTAGCCCCACAATGCCACAGAGATTGTGAAATCTTCTAAGGAAATGCAATGATTTTCAAATTGTAGAGGGTTCATCAAACACTCAATCCCTGGCATAGCTCAATGAAATCATACAATCAAACTTATCTCATAAACTATACTTAGACTAACCATGCACAATGACATACAATCAACAAGTCATCAATGGTATGGACAGGAAATCCATCAAATATCTGAATCTTTGCTTAACCAGGCAGCCCCGCAATGCTATAGAGATTGTGTAATCTTCTAAGGAAATGCAATGATTTTTAAATTGTAGAGAGTTCATCAAACACTCAATCCCTGGCGCAGCTCAATGAAATCATATAATCGAACTTATCTCATAAACTATGCCTAGACTAACCATGCACAATGACATACAATCAACAAGTCATCAATGGTATGGACAAAAAATCCATCAAATATCTGAATCACTAATCACAAATGCAATTGAATATCAACTAATTTTAGATTGACATGAACCATGAAATCTAAAATGAGACCACATAAACACAAATTCCCAATAACTTGCAAAACTTGCTTTGTATTGACTAAATTTTGGTAGTCTCAACAATTCATTATCAAATCTAACTTACAAATGAGAGAAAATGATGGCCCTTTTATAGACAAGGTACCATACCGAGTTTTTCAATGGATGATAGAGATTTACTCAACACCAATGGTCCAGATTACATGGCATTTAATGAGATACATCAGTTGGTTGCATTTTTGGATTTGCATTTGTCATTTAGGAAAAAGACAAAAAATAACTTACAAATACATTGAATCTGGATAAAATGGATACCCATTTAGTTGTATATGATGAAAAGTCAATTTTCAAGGCTTAATAAAGCCAAAATTAATGAAGCGTGAATCACAAAACACACAATAACATATATTGAACACAACAAATAGAACTTTCTTTTATTGAACTGGGCAACTCATTACATTACAGAAACTCAATTACAATCAGAGGATGAATCCTCTACTGGCTGCAACACATTACAGCTTTCCCAACCTCAAGACTCTTGAATCTTCAGCCTTCTGTAACCCCAAAATCAGCTAGGGTTTCTATTTTCCCACCTATTCTTGACTCTACACTGGCCCCCTTCACTCTCCTACTGCCCAGGGTTCCCAAAATAGTCATAAATAGCACTTTTTGGCAGCTTCCAGCTAAATTTTGAATTTTGCAACTCCCTCCAAAAGTAGGTCAACTTCCGGGAAGCATAACTTTTGATCCGAGTGTCCGATTGACGAACCGTTTTAAGCGCCGGAAAGCTCGCGATGTGAACTATCACACCGGAAATCTGTAAACAGATTTCCATCAACTTTTCAGGACGTTATGGAAAGTTTTAGTGCCTCATATCTCGTTCCGAAAACTTTTAGGGGCTTTTCAGAAAATAAAAATTTTAATATCTTTCAGCTCACAAATGATCTTTGCCTGATTCCTTTGCCAAAGGTCTTATATTTCCATTATGTAACTTTTTGGAAGTTTTTACTTCATTATGTGCCCAAATGCAAACTTTCTAAAAATAGCAGGTACACTTTCCTAATTAGGCAGGTCGCTATTTTTAGCAGTTTTAGAAAAATTGAAAGTCCTACATTATTATTCTAGATATTATGGAACCAAAAATACTAATTATGGAAAGAAATGAAAACAACTACAATGATTTTGAATTAACTTCTTTTTGGGTGATGTAAGATTGCCTTTACACTACTGGATGCTCCTGCATCAGACACCCAGGGTAATTTGAGAAGTGACCCTGTCACGTCTCATATGTTTGTGTGAGGAAAACCCAAATGGTCAACCTCTGCCTTAGACAACCAAGAAGAATCTTCAACAGGCCTTCATTTCCATTTTACCAGATATTCTTTATATTGCTTGTTCCGAGTACTTCTTCCCACACGGCTATCCAAGATCTCTTCTATCTCCTCCATTGAAGTAGATGCCAGAATACTCCACTGCACTTCTGTTGGTCCATCCTCTGTTCCACCTTCATGATATTCTGATAAATCAGCAATGTTGAAAACAGGGGAAACATTGATCCCACTCCGTAGCTCTACCTCATATGCATTTCCTGAATCATGCTTCTTCAGGATTCTGCATGGTCCAAATTTCTTCATTTTCAACTTATTGTATGTTCCAATTGGGAACCTTTCTTTTCTCAAGTGAACCATGACTTCATCTCCTACCTGGAATTCCTTATATCTCCTCTTCTGATCTGCCTTAGCCTTGTACTGAATATTCATTTTATTAATGTGCTTTCTCACCTCTTCATGCAAATTCTTCAGATGTTCTGCAAAGTCTTCAACTTCAGCACTTGTCTTTTCTCCATTGTCCAGCTTCCTTAACTCAAAAGCATTTCTTGGGCTATTGCCATATACAATCTGGAATGGTGATTTACCAATACTCCTATTGACAGAATTATTGTAAGCAAATTCTGCTTGTGGTAAAATCAAATCCCATCCCTTGGGCTTATCTCCTACTAAGCATCGTAGCAGGTTGCCCAAACTCCTATTCACCACTTCAGTTTGTCCATCAGTCTGTGGATGGTGTGCAGAACTAAACTTCAAATCTGTCTTCAACTTCTTCCACAATGTCCTCTACAAATAACCAACAAACTTGGTATCTCAATCTGAAACTATGCTCTTTGGTAGACCATGTAATCTTACCACTTTCCTGAAAAATAACTCTACAATATGAACAGCATCATTAGTCTTCTTACAAGGAATAAAATGTGCCATCTTTGAGAATCTGTCCACCACCACAAAAATAGAATCATGCCCTCTCTGTGTCCTTGGTAAACCAAGAACAAAATCCATACTAATATCATCCCATGGCTTCTCTGGTATAGGTAATGGTTGATACAATCCTGTATTTTGACTTGTTCCTTTTGCCATCTGACATACTCTGCAACTCTGCACAAACCTCCTCACATCCTACTATAGCTGTGGCCAATAATAATTTTCATTAACAATAGAAATGGTCTTATCTCGACCAAAGTGTCCAGCCAATCCTCCACTATGCTTCTCCTTAATCAGGTTCTCTCTCATGGAACTCCTCGGAATGCACAACTGGCTTCCTCTAAACAACATGCCATCTTGGATTATGAAAGCCAACCATTTTGTCCTATCCAAAGTAACAGGCTCCAGACAAGCTTTCCAAGCCTCTGCAAAATCTGGATCTTCAGGATACAAACTTTTGAGTTTATCGAACCCAACAACCTCTATCTTCATTTTTGTCAACAAATTTTGCCTTCTGCTCAAGGCATCTGCAACTCTGTTCGACTTCCCACTCCTGTGCTTCAAAACAAAGGTATAACTCTGCAAAAACTCAACCCATTTTAAGTGCCTTTGGTTCAACTTCCCTTGACTATTAAGATACTGCAAAGCCTGATGATCAGTATATAAAACAAACTCTTTTGGCAACAAATAATGTCTCCATTTCTTCAAAGCCTAAACTATTGCATAAAATTCCTGATCATAAATAGAATACTTTTTCTTGGCATCATTAAGCTTCTCACTAAAATAGGTAATGGGCTTACCTTCTTGGCTCAAAATAGCTCCTATACCACTACCACTAGCATCACAATCTACCTGAAATATCTTATTGAAATCTGGAAGTGCCAAAACAGGTTGTTCTACAACTTTCTACTTCAATGTATCAAAGCTCTTATCTGCTCCTTTAATCCATCTAAACTCTTTTCTATCCCCTCTCATTGTCTCAGTTAGAGGTGCACAAATGCTACTGAAATTCCTGATAAACTTTTTGTCAAAACTTGCCAAACCATGAAAAGATCTTACCTCCGTTGTACTCCTTGGCGTAGGCCACTCAATGATAGCCCTTACTTTTTCTGGGTCCATCTTAAGACCTTCCTCTGAGACAACAAATCTTAGGTATACCAACTCTTTCTTTACAAAACTACATTTCTTCAGATTAATCAGCAACTTCTCCTCCCTCAGCTTCTCTAGAACTCTTCTGATATGCATCAAATGCTCATTCCAAGTCTTACTGAAAATCAAAATATCATCCAAATAAACAATAACAAAACTTCCCAAAAATTCTTTTAGTACCTCGTTCATGAGCCGCATGAATGTGCTCGGTGCATTGGTTAGCCCAAATGGCATGACTAACCACTCATACAAACCCTCCTTTGTCTTGAAAGCTGTCTTCCATTCATCTCCTTCTCTGATTCGAATCTGGTGATACCCACTCTTCAGATCAATCTTCGTGAAGTACTTGGCTCCACTCAAACAATCCATTATGTCATCTATTCTTGGCAATGGAAATCTATACTTGATCATTATCTTATTGATGGCTCGAGAGTCTGTACACATCCTCCATTCTCCATCTTTCTTTGGTGCTAGTACTGCAGGTACTACACATGGACTTAGGCTCTCCCTTATCAGTCCCTTCCTCAACAACTCCTGAACTTGTCTGTTTAGCTCTTCATTCTCTGCAGGGGTCATTCTGTGGGCTGCCTTGTTTGGCAAACTGGCTCCTGGTATCAAATCCATTTGATGACTTATCTTCCTTACTGGTGGTAAACCTTCTGGTACATTATCAGAGATAATGTCCTGGAACTCTTCTAACATATCTGAAACTTCTACTGGTACATCTTCACAGTTCTCTTGACTAATCTTGGGAATCAATGCAAAGCAATGATGCTCATGCTTCATTCCCTCCAAAAACTTTCTACCATCTACCAAGCAAATTCTGGCAGTGCTACATACCTTTTCTTCCACCTCCTTCAAGGGCTTCAACTTATGACGAACTCCATCCTTTGTTAGGGAATATGTGTTTGCATGACCATCCATCATGGACAGCACTCCTATCATACTGCCACGGCCTCCTCAATAACATATGACATGCATCCATCGGTATGATGTTACACAGCACCTCATCATGGTAGTCACCAATCTTGAATTTCACTAAACACTGTTCATTGACCAAAGCTCTATGGTCCTTTTGCAACCATGCAATCATGTATGGATGTGGATGCTTTCTTCTTGTCAACTTCAATTTGTCAACCATCTCCTCTGAAACAAGATTATCAGTGCTTCCACTGTCAATAATAATATCACAACACTTACCTTCACATTTGCACCTTGTGCGGAATAAACTCTTCCTCTGATTGGGTTCTTTCTCCTCATTCAACAAAGTTCTTCTGACAACTAGGGTTTCTCCCCTTTCTGCATCTTCAGAGTGCTCAAACTGTGCATCTTCATCCACATGTGCAACTCGTGCATTACCTTCAGGTCTTCTATTCATCCTTCCTTGATGTTGCGGACACTCGTATGCTCGATGCCCTTCTTCTCCACATTGGAAACAGGTTCCTCTGAAACCTCCTCTTCCAGGTCCTTGCCCAGGTCTACCTCTTCCTCTTCCTCTTTGCTCACCATTATTCTGGTCACGAGGGCAGTAGGTATTATCACCTCTCTGATTTCGACTGGTACCAGCTTCTTCACTTTTCTTTGCATCTTCATTTTGGCCCCCATAGGGTCTTCCACTAGTCCTTCCGCCTTGACCTCTTCCCCTTTGATTGCTATCAAATCTTTTATTCAGCTTCTCTTCCACCTTTAGAGAAAACTGGTACGCATCTTCTATGGTGGTCATTCTTACTAGGCTCAACTCCTCTTGAATACTCGGCCTCAACCCATTAATGTAACGGGCTACCTTCTCCTTGTTGGGCTCTGCATGGCCTGTCCTGATAGTAATTTTATAAAACTCTTCTGTATACTCCTTAACAGACTTGTTACCTTGCTTTAGTCCTTGCAGCTTCTTCAGTAACTCCATCTCATAGTCCATAGGAATGAACTGCTTCTTCAGTTTCTCCACCATCCGATCCCATCTAGTGATCTTTCCTTTTCCTCTTCTATTCCTCTCTAATTGGACCTCCTTCCACCAAATATTGGCATGGCCCTTCAACTTTGTTTTTTGCAAACTTAACCCGATCTGGGTCCTCCACATCTTCATACTCAAAATACTCCTCCATTTCATTGATCCAATCAATAAGCTATTCTGGATTCAAATCTCTAGAATATGTAGAAATTTCGATCCTGGGCCTCTTTCTGATCTTCGAAATGGCCCTCAACAACCTAACTTCTGCAGCATCTCCGGTGGCTTCTTGTTCTTCCTCAGATAGCTCTTCTTTAGCTTCATCTTCACTTTCTTCTCTTACCCTCGGCTCAAACCCTCTTCGTAGCTCCTCTTGCAATGCATCGATTTGTCTTTGTAGGGCTCTAAAACCCTCTTCTATCAAAGCATTCCTCCCAACACGATTTCTTCGTGGAGGCATCTTGGTCTCCGCAGCAAACCCGCAACCTCAGGTCCTGGTGCAAACTACCTCACGATCGGCGATCTGTCTACACACTCAGGAACCCTTGCTCTGATACCACTTGATGAAGGGGGTGAATCACAAAACACACAATAACATATATTGAACACAGCAAATAGAACTTTCTTTTATTGAACTGGGCAACTCATTACATTACAGAAGCTCAATTACAATCAGAGGATGAATCCTCTACTGGCTACAACACATTACAGCTTTCCCAACCTCAAGACTCTTGAATCTTCAGCCTTCTATAACCCCAAAATCAGCTAGGGTTTCTATTTTCCCACCTATTCTTGACTCTACATTGGCCCCCTTCACTTTCCTACTGCCCAAGGTTCCCAAAACAGTCATAAATAGCACTTTTTGGCGACTTCCAGCTAAATTTTGAATTTTGCAACTCCCTCCAAAAGTAGGTCAACTTCCGGGAAGCATAACTTTTGATCCGGGTGTCTGATTGATGAACCGTTTTAAGCACCGAAAAGCTCGCGATGTGAACTATCATGCCGGAAATCCGTAAACAGATTTCCATCAACTTTTCAAGATGTTATGGAAAGTTTTAGTGCCTCATATCTCATTCCGAAAATTTTCAGGGGCTTTTCAGAAAATAAAAACTTTAATATCTTTCAGCTCACAAATGATCTTTGCCTGATTCCTTCGCCAAAGGTCTTATATTTCCATTATGTAACTTTCTGGAAGTTTTTACTTCATTACGTGCCCAAATTCAAACTTTCTAAAAATAGCAGGTACACTTTCCTAATTAGGCAGGTTGCTATTTTTAGCAGTTTTGGAAAAATTGGAAGTCCTACATTATTATTCTAGATATTATGGAACCAAAAATACTAGTTATGGAAAGAAATGAAAACAACTACAATGATTTTGAATTAACTTCTTTTTGGGTGATGTAAGATTGCCCTTACACCACTAGATGCTCCTGCATCAAAAATAGAGTCACATGACACTTGAAAATATAAGCTAATGTGGATTCACGAGGTTCCAAGTGCTGACTAGATCAAGAGGTGTATACAACAAATTTTTGGTGAAAGTGTATCCAACTGGATGCTTGCTGGATCATCATTGCATGGTTGGACTATTGGAATGGCTATGAACAAGTTTGAACATGTCTTAGACATTGGACTAGATCTGTAAGAACACCAATGAAGTAGGCCTGATCTATTGTGTCTTCAAGTTCATGTAGCTTATCTCCATCATCTTGGACATCATACTGACTTTCTTTTAGATGTGCAACAACAATTTGATTGATAGAATGTCAATTCTGTAGTTCTAGGTTAGCAAGGTACCTCTGTGTGTTCATCCTTCCAAGACGGCTCCAATTGGCTCCTTTGTCATTTTATACCTACAATCAACAAGGCCAAGCATCAATTTCATCATAAAAAATTATTTTACATCAATTTGGATCAAGATATGTCCACTTGCAGCCACGGATTAGTTTAGGACAGCGTATTGTCAATGTCACTTTCTCTATGAACAACCTCTTAAATCCAATGATTTTCACATGATTTTCTACATTTTTACCATTTTCAAGTACCCATTTGGTCTATATATTGATTTAGGAAGTTTTTGTGGTCATTAGAATCCATTCGGAGACATTTATTTCATGTTTTTATAGCCTTTTTTTTGCAAAAAACAAGATTTTTGGGGGTCACGAACTTTTCATGTGCTGTAGCATTAATTATCGTTAAACGTGCCCAAAATCCACACAAACTTGGTAAAAATGTTGGTCATGATGTGACAAATAGATATGCAATTCAAACCCATCAAGAAAATCCAATTTACCTTTGAAAAAATGTGTTTTTGGGCCCAAATTGGCAAAAAACGTTGATTTTGGGTGTCACGGACTAAAAGTCGGTGGAGGTCAAATTTAACGCAGGTCCGTGAGGAGGGTTTCTAATGCAAAGCGCTTTTGGTGCTAATCTAAAGTCTGACTGACCTTAGCGTGGATTTTAGGTCTGACCGACTAAAGTCAATGAGGGCGATATTCAACACAGGTCCGTAGGGTCTATTTTTAGCACTAAATGGACAACATTAGGTCAGTGGAGATTTCGGCTCGTTCCGACTAGCGCGGGTTTTGGCTTCTACTGCACAAAGTCAGTCGAATCACCTTTTAGCGCAGAGGCAATGGGCGGTGATTTTAGCGCTTAAGTCACATTTTGTGTTTGCGAGGAGTTGCGATGATGCCGACCAACGCAGGTTTTGGAAGGCATTGAATAAAGTCGGTAGGGGCCCATTTTAGCACAGTGCAGTAAAGACTTTTTTTAGCGCCAGATTTTGAATTGGCCAGATATTACTTTAAATATTTTTAAATATACTTTCAGGATGTTTGAGATAGGTTCCAAATCCATAGGATTTCATATGCAGATTCTAGATTTTTTTAAGTTCCACTAGATTTTAGACTTAGCCAAATCAGGGTTTCAAGACCATGCGTGGTTCCTCTTGTGGAATTAGGTGTGATTTTGCAATTCTATAGCCTGGAAACTAGGAATTTCAACTTGAAACATCCTACAAAAGCAATTTCAAGGGCAATATCCAGTAACATGAGATTTTTGAGCAAAATGCAGTAACACCCAATTTTAGCGCAAAAGACAACAAATGGCTATTCTTTAAGCACAAGACCACTCAAGACACCTTCAAATGACATCAAATCACTCGAAACATGCAAAATACTCAAATCTGTAACAAATCATGCACTCTAAGCACAAATTCACCTTCTCATCATCATAAAGAGGAAAGGTTGAGACTCTAAGCCAAAGTAAAAGAGGCCTCCATTTGATAAATGGGGTGTATGTGTAAGGCACAACATTAATTTTGGTCCAATAAAATTCAATCATACACAAAAAATTAAATGTTAAAGTTCTTTCAAGTGTGCATGCACGCACTCACGCACACACACAATGAATACCAAAGTTAGTTCAAATATACACACCACATAAAGTGAATACCAAAATTTACTTTCACACACACACACACACAAACAAAAAAGTGTGAAAGTTATCTTTCAAACACACATGTGCACACTTCAGACAAAGGGAATGTCAAAGTTCATTCACATGCACACAATGAATTCCAAGATTTATTTGTATAGTGAATGCCACAGTTATTTCACAAACACACAAAATGAAAGCCAAAGTTCATTTAAACACACAATGAACATCAAAGTTCATTTGTACACTCCACATAGAATGATAGTCAAAGTTCATTCATACACACAAAAAAAAGAATGCCAAACATTGTTCATACATTCCACACAAAATGATAGTTGAAGTTCATTCATACCAATAGAAAAACTAAATGTCAAAGGTCTTTCAATTGTGTGCACACACAAACACGCAATGAATGCCAAAGTTAGTTCAAGCACACCACACAAAGTGAATACCAAAATTAACTTTCAAACACACACCATACAAAGTGAATTGCCTAATTAACTTTCACACACACAAAATGATAGTTGAAGTTCATTCATACCAATAGAAAAACTAAATGTCAATGGTCTTTCAATTGTGTGCACTCACAAACATGCAATGATTGCCAAAGTTAGTTCAAACACACACACCACACAAAGTAAATACCAAAATTAACTTTCAAACACACACCATACAAAGTGAATTGCCTAACACACACACACACACAAACAAAAAGTGAATGCCACAAAGTTCAAACACACTTCATTCACACAAAATTAGTACAAACATGTACAAAATAAACATTTAAGTTCAAACATGCCAAACTAACACACACATAAAGTGAATGCCAAAGTTAAAACATGCTAAAGTGCAAGCACTTCACATGGATTTTGTTTAAACACACGCAAAAGTGAATTCCACAAACTTCAAGCATACTTCAATCGCATATAGTTAGTACAAACATGACAAGCATTCAAATGAAGTAAACACTTAAGTTTAAACATGACAAAGTCCAAACACACACACACACAAAGTAAATTATGCCAAAGTTAAAACATGCTAAAGAGCAAACACATTTAACATGAAATTTGTTCAAACACACACACCACACAAAGTGAATGTCAAAATTAAATTTTAAACACACAATTCACATAAAATAAATGTCAAAGTTAAAACACACAAAAAGTGAACACGTGCAAAAGTTCAAACATGCTGCATACAAAGTTAGTTCAACCACACATGAAGTAAACACTTAAGTTCAAACATGCCAAAGTTCAACACACTCTTCACACAAAGTACAATTGCTTCACATAGTTTGTTCAAACACACACTTCATAATATAAAAAATAAATATAAAGTTTAAAAGTTCAATAACACACATAAAGGAAATGCCAAAGTTAGGACATTCCTCACACAAAGTGAACGCAATGTTAAAACACTTCACACAAAGTAAGTTCAATCACTTCACACATAGTTTGTTCAAACACACACTTCATATAAAGTAATTGCCAAAGTTCAAACACACAAAAAAAGTGAACGTCAAAGTTAGCACACTCCTCACACAAAGTGAATGCTAAAGTTAAAAGCACTCTTCACACAAAGTGAATGTCGAAGTTAAAAACACTCTTCGCACAAAATTATTTCAATCTCTTCACACATAGTTTGTTCAAGCACACACTTCATACATACAAAAGTTCAAATATGTAATAAATGCAAAAGTTAGTACTCTTTAGTCAAAAGTTAAATTCAAGCACACTTCATACAAAATGAATGCCAAAGTTCAAAAACACACTTCACACACATAAAAGTAAACATTATAATTAACATTTCAATTTTCATTTCACAATAAGTGAGCATGAAAGTTCAAACTTACATAAACAAACAAATAGTAAATAGATCAAATAAGTGAATGTCAAAGGTAGTTCACTTAAGTTTCATACACAAAATATGAACACTAAAATTCACTCAAACAAATTAAGGGGATGCCAAAGTTCAAACATATGCTTCACATAGGCAAAGTGGATGCCAATACACAAAAAAAATGAATCCACAAGTCACTCAAACAAATTAAGGGGATGCAAAATTTTTAACGAAGTGGATTAAATCCAGGTGAATGCCAAGGTTAGAGCTCTCTCTCTCTCTCTCTCTCTCTCTCTCTCTCTCTCTCACACACACACACACACACACTCACACACACACACACACACACACACACAGAGAATACCATTGTTCAACCACACACCTCACACAAATAATAGTTGTGGATGCCAAAACATACAAACAATAAGTGACTCAAAGTTAGTTTGGTTCACTCACACAAAGTGAATGTCAAAGTTAATTAATACATATTTCACACACACAAAATGAATACCAAAAGCTCACTCAAACAAAGAGATGTCAAAATTCAAACACTTCACACAAACAATAAGTGAATGCCAAGTAAATGCCTAAAGTTCAAACACACACTACAAACAAACAACTAGTGGATGTCAAAGTGAAACACATTAAACAAACAAAGTTCAAAGACACTTTAAGCAAACAATTAATGGATGCCAAAATTCAAACACACACAAAGTGTGTGTCAAAGCTCAAACACACACTTCATAAAAACAATAAATGTAAATAATGTGAATTATATTTTAAACATACAACATGAAACAAATATAATTCAATGTCAAAGTTCACTTCACACAAAAAATAAGTATATCAAATTAAAGTGACAAATGACTCAATAAGTACATTAAATTAGAGTGACAAAGTGACTTCAATTTTAAAATATAACAAAATATAAGTCAATGCCAAAGTTCAAACCCATGCTTCACAAACAATCGATACATTAAATTAAAGTGAATGCTTAAGTTCAAACCCTCACTCCACACAAATAGTAAGTATATCAAAATAGAGTGAATGCCAAAGTGAAACACGCTAAATAAATATGTTTAAATTACAACAACACTATTTATTATAACTCGCTAATTGAAACTAAATTGCATTATGGTTAAAGAATATTTTGATACTTAATAATTAAGTGCACCATTTAAAATTCAAGTCATTAAACATGATGGAATTTTAAAAAATAAAATAATAAAAAAGGAATATGTTAAATTTCATGCCATAAAATATAATATGAAAAGTAAAACAATGGACACAAAACACCAGGCCTAAAAGAATGGTCATGGTCAATGGCCATTCCTTACAGCCTTAGGAAGGGGGCCAATTCAACCCCTTCCAAATAAAAATCTTTTGTATTAAATAACAAATCAGTTTACATTTATTGAAATCAAGTGGTAGAAAACCCACAAGACACAATTCCAACTTGTCATAACATAAAGAAAACCCAAAAAACCCTTGCATTTTTCTCCATTTGCAAATCTTGTAGAATGTCAGGCTACATCACAAAAAAAAATTTAATAAACCCTAACGCTGAAACCTCTGAAAATAGAATGTCCTGCAACATCAGAATATCATGGTCAAAACCTCTGAAATCTTAACAAACTTTTAAAATCAGAAAAAGAACGCTTACAATGGAGCAAGGAACTTGACAAATTACACGATCACAAATTGTTTAAAATTAGAAATCACAAACTGTGGCTTTGACTCTTAAAACACTGTTGGAGCTCAAGTTCCCTATGACAAATTTTTAGCGATAAAACCTATTTAATAATGGTACAAATTTTATGTAAGGAGTGCACAAACTTATACAAGCAAGCACTTTCAAAGCTACAATGACTTATAACATTAATCATTAAACATTTTTAGAATGACTTATTATTGAATTTTAAAAAATACATTGTTATCCCACTTCAGTAGAAAACAAAGGATGGTTTTTGGAGATGAATCTTTCATGGATTCTATCATTCTGACAAATCAACAACCCTTGATTTATGCAATTGATGTTGATGCCAAAAAAACTAATCATGTGGAAGCAACTGGCATGTTCAAAGGACTCCTGATGGTCATTGAACTTCCTATCTCTATGTGCGCTTTATGATACCACCCAATTTTTTCACAAATAGCAAAAATCTGATTTTTATGTTCTTAATAAAACCGTGAAAACTACAAAAAGAAAGAAATGGATGTGAACCTATTTTGCAGTATAATAACGCTGTTTGGCATTCTTCGAGATTAACCTTGTGATTATCCTTTAACGATGTGTGTTATATATTTTTTATTGTTATTACTAACTTTTTCAAACAGTAATTCCTTTATTTAAAACCTATAGGCTTTTCAATTCTGCCAACAATGATATTCAGTTGATTGTCATGGGAAATAATGCCAAATTTCTCAGGATTCTGTGCTTCTCCTTTGCTTAAGTATAACAGTTTGATCTTCCTTCGCTTAGAATTAGTGGAGAAATTCTGTGCTTGTCTAGCTCCAACTTCTACATAGCTATTTTGCCTAAACAGCAGCCCATGGAATTGTACTTGGATATTTCAATCCACGAGTTTCCTTACTTATCTTTTATTTTGCTCTGTTCTGTAGCCAATCCTCACCATAGTTTCCTAGCATGCAACTTCATTACTTCTAGAGGTTTTGATTATTGATAGAATTCTGGAGCCAATTTCAGTTCAGCCCTTAAGATTTTAAACAGAATCACTTTTTAGATCTATTTTCACTGATAAATAATGCAAAATATAATGTATAAACAGTGGTCATTTGATAAAATATTAGGAAATATAAACAGATCAAATGCAACATATATTATTCATCAAAGATATTACAAATTTATAATAGGAAAGGAGCTCAACAACTCCCTACAAAATAGGAATCTAACGTGACATCTAACTCAAGCTAACTGACACCTCTACAATTCTTGTTGACACATCTACAGCAATTGATTGACAACACAAAATAATATTGCCAGCACTTACACTTAGTCTTCAGTTATTCATTATTTTCTAACATCCCCTCTTAATGAATAACTAAAAATAAGTCCAACTTTCACATGAGCACAACATTGCTCCTCTAAGATCTCATGGACCACTCCTCCTCCAACACCATAAATGGAGGCATGTGGAGGAACCCATATTTCCTCTCACAACCTTTTTTCAACGTGCTTTGATGATCTCCACAACATTTAACAGTTTTACATAGAAATATTTGACACATTATTTGACAAATAGAAGGAAATACTATGCTTTCACAGCCATCTCCTTTCCCACCGTTTGCTCTGCAAACTCATAACAGCAGCAAGTCTTTTTCAATGGTCATTTATGCAATCGAAGAAAACTTTGGACAAATCAGTCCCAAATCAGCAGATCACTGCAGCAAAAGAAAAAGGCTTTCCATTTCCACGAACCACAGCAAGAATAGATCAAGACCAGATGACTCGATTGAGCCTCTTCCTCTACAAACTTCCTTCACTCAGGTTTTGTTCGATTGGACAGTATCTCCCCCTTGCAAACGACAGACACCTCCTTCAAACAGTGTTGCAGCAGTCCCTCCATAAATTGTTTTGTCTATTTCTGCAGCAAATATTTGGCTGCATTCATCTTCACTTTGGGGCAGCTTTCTCCTTGAGTATTCTCCTCCAACGTAGCAGCTGCATTAGAATTTTGGTTGCTAACCCCTTTTGCAACTAGCGCTTGAACAAATGCAAACAACACTTTACTTTTAGACTGGCAACTAACTCCTAACTCCCCATGCTCTCACATTCTTGGGCACTCCAATGGTGGAGTCACACTCAAACCAGCTTTGATACCATGATAAAATATTAGGAAATATAAACAGATCAAATGCAACATATATTATTCATCAAAGATATTACAAATTTATAATAGGAAAGGAGCTCAACAACTCCCTACAAAATAGGAATCTAACTTGACATCTAACTCAAGCTAACTGACACCTCTACAATTCTTGTTGACACATCTACAGCAATTGATTGACAACACAAAATAATATTGCCAGCACTTACACTTAGTCTTCAGTTATTCATTATTTTCTAACATCATTGACATGTTATGAGTAGCATTTGTATAATTATACTGCATATCAATTATGTATCTGGAGAGGAAATGCTTTCTACCAATGGCAACTGAAAAATATGAGAAACAAAGGGTTTCATAACCATGGCTGTCATTCTGTATGACTCAGGTAAAAGCCTTATTCCATCTATATGCTAATCTGTATTTAAAAAGGGCTAGTCAGATTTGGAAACCCCAAATAATGTTTTGAAGTTTGATGCATTGGGCATCTTGTATTTAAATTATATGCCATGGTAGTTTTATATGTTTTAGTGTGCTCGAGAAGGCAGGGCCTCCCTTGCCCTGCATAAAAGTGTGCTCCACTTGCAGGGTTTTTCTTTTCATTCTTTTGGTCATTGTTTAAATCGAACTATACTGTAACTTCTGATATCTGCATGCTTAATATTTGTTACTAGCAGGTTTGGGCATTTACACTTGAAACTTGCAGCTCTAATAGCACTTACCCATAAGAAGATTTCTCCTTCATATATGTACCTAACCTATTAATACTTCACTTCTTGAAAGTGCATATTTCTTTATGCAAACCTTTTATTTAGATTGACACAGTTGCCACGTTCAGAAGATGAAAGGGGATAATTAACATATTGATTGATAAATACCTCTAGAATCGGGTTGCGTCAATAAAAAACGATGAAGCCATTTCGAGGATAGCCTCCAAATGACCATACATTTCAAAATTCAAACTATGTTCTGAATACAGAATTAAGACAGAAATTCTGCTTTATGTTGTTCTACTACTAATTATATATGACATCTCCATGCTGCATATAGATTTTAGACAGGAGTTCCGATTTATGTTGCTCTTCTACTAATTATTTACAACATTTCTCCATGCAACATAAAAAAATAAGACACGTAGAATTAAGATAGAAGTATGCGACATATAGAAATGAGACACAAAATTAAGCCCTCCCACTAACGATATAGACCTGGATCTACAGATCTAACACCTCGTCAGTCAGCATCCTCCACACAAACATTTATTCCTTTCTAGAGGAGCCCTTGTTCCAGAAGTTGAAACATCTGCATATTTGCAGTTTCCTAAATTTCCTAGGAAAACAAAGCTTTGAAATTAATATTTTCTTGTGGTTAGATTAACCTTCATTTAAAATTTTGGACAATTTCAAATTGTTTGCCACATATTCTAATGCTACCCTTTTCATTTGCTACAGTCATGGCACTGATACTATATTTCAGTGCCAGCAGCATCCACCCATTTAACCAGAGTTTTAGCAAAAAAACATGCTTTATTGCCATCTTCCTTATGCATCATATGGGTAGATAGAAATAACTTTAAATGTAGCATGTTGCTGTTGATGCTTATTTATAAGCTTTAGAACTAACACTTATTCTTAGTTTGGCAGAAAAACCCTGTTCATTGCTGCTATCATGACAACATTAATTATTAGGACTCCAGAATGGAGAGTTCAAACAAAAGAAGATTCAGAACAGGAGTCTGCTGTTGTGATGAGTCCTTACTTATGCTCAGAATTGTTATGATTTCACTATGAGATTTTTTTTAGAAGATATTTTTTTAATGTACTTTCTACAGCATGATGTAATGAGGAGTTTTGTATCCTTGATTTCTGGCCAAATGAAGTTAGTGATGACAAAAAAAAAGGAAAGCAAGTTAGAATTTTATCCAAATAGGAGATAATCAAAATGTGTGTCCACTGCAAACTGCACTCCCCAGATATAAATAGGAGAAGTTGAACACATGGACATTCAATCCATCTCAATTGCCAAAAAAATGTTGGTGTTGGAAATAAGCCACACCCGGACCGATGATGGACTGGTCCAAGAGGGGCCAATAGCTCAGTGGTAGAGCACTCCAGCAGCGAATGGAAGGTCCTAGGTTCGAGTCCTAGCTGGTCCATGTCTCAACATGGTATCAGAGCGGGTCTAAGAAAAGATCTGATCAGATTTGTTTAAGTAGTCAAGTCAACTTTTCATCTAGGGCAGATCTTGAAGGCAAAGTATTGCAGATCTAAGGGTGCGGCTAGAGGCTAATGTTGCTCTTGGCAAAGTAAAGCAAGGTCTTTCGGTTTGTGGATGCAAGTGTTCTGATTGTTTTCGGAGGTGTGTGTTGGTGAAAGGGCATAGTGATGACCATTCTTGCATGGGGAGTCATTCGTGTGCAAAATGTTGCAATGCCCGAGAAGGAGACAACTTGAACCTATGCAGGGATTTGGCAGAGCACGAAGGCTCTCACGATTGCAAAGAGAAAAATCACACTTGCAGCGATATCTGTTTCTTATTTGAGATGTCTTCAAATTGCAATGAGTTATGTGCTCTGAGGCCTGGGCACTCGGGCCAGCACAAGTGCAATTCTAGTCAAAGATCATTTCCACGATTTGGATTCAAATGTAGAGCATTTGTGTGGGGATGAGCATGCCTGTCCTGATGAATACGAAATGCCAAAAAAAAAAAAAAGTGCAACTTCCAAAGCATAAAATTTTAAGCCTCTGCAATAAGCTTGTGCCCGCTTCTGCTTCTGCTTCCTTAGGAAACCCATCAAGAATCCGGATCAGTTTCGACAGGTTAAATCAGCGGCACTTATCTGCTGTGGGAATGTATGGTGACAAGAAGATGATGATACGCAATTTCCGAATGAAAAGCTTGATGGAGGAGTCAATTGTGGCTCAACTGGAGAGTGGCAACTTTGAGGCGGAACTTTACATCATTGTTCCTCAACAGTCAGCTAGCACTGTGGTTGCTTTCTACTAGCATGAAGGCGAGCATTTCAGGGAGGCATCTAGGAAGGATGTTTCCTGCAATTTCATTCGATATTTGGTTGAGCTTTGTGATTTTATGTATGTTTGTGTGGAAGGGAGCTACAATTTTCAGACCCTAGCTACTTCTATGGGAAGCTTGCGCTCCAAAGCTGCGTGTACACAAAGGGTTCATGTATGGATGCGGCTCCATGAATAACAAAACCTCACAATGCTCAGTCGAAATAAGGATGATGTGCTGTGAGGGATATCGACTCTGTAGTTTCATGACAACAGAGCTTAAGGAGGAGAAGCTTGTATGGAAAGTATGCGAGCTATCCCCAATGAAGAAAGACTTGAAGGTATTGACTAGCAATTTTGGACCTGCAATTGTTCCAGCCTGCAGTGAGGCGGTGGAATTAGTGGTGTGAATCCTGAGTATGAAAGTTTATTTAGGATTTTTCAGGGTCAAAGGGGTTCATTTGAGTGTGAGCTTGTGTCAAAGCAAAATGATCTGCACAAAGGCTGTTTCATTCCCATTCCTCTTTATGAAAGAAATCATCAAGGTCCACATGTTCATACAAGAAATGCAGATTCTATGCACTATTGCAACACTAAATGCCAATTTTGTGGTTACTTCTACCAGCTCCCAATGGATTGTAGTTTGCAATGAAGTTCTGTTGGTTGAGGTAGTATGGACTGACTTCACGGTGAGTATTCCCATGATTTTTTCATTGGTTAGTTATCGTGTTGGGATCTATTGTCATTTATTGATGATGGATCACAACAGTAGTATTTTGCCCAAGAAGTATGGAAAAGCAATGGGCGAGCATTACAAAATATTTTGAAATTGAAGATTTCTGGAAAAGGTATTTGCTTGAGTTGAAAGATGGCCATAAAAGCCATAGAGAAATGGGCGACAACTATCTTAAAATATTGATGCTAAAGCAAGGGATGAAGAGAATGATACAGTGCTCAAAGAACATCAGCTTCAAGTTAGTGAAATCGAGAATTTGAAGAGTGACAAGGAAACGGGAAACAATCAGTCCTCCTCGTTTTCGGCTTTGGCGTTGTTCCCTAATGTTTTTGTTAAATGTTTGTTTTCATCAAGATGGCCACATATACTTTATGTGATGTTTCCAAGAGAGATTATTATCTTTGATTTGCAGTATGGAACAACACTCTCAGTTACTGCATTACCCCATGGAAAGCTCAGTGTGTGGAAGAGAAAGGAAGGGAAGCAGACTTATATATTATGTATGCTGGAAACATTAATGCCTTTGATGAGCACATCAGTGCCATCGCCAACAATACTTGTTGTTTCTTAGTGCTCTTCAGAACTTGAGATAGAGAAAGCTCACATAAATTGAGCTACTTGCCTATGTAGAACAAGCCACTTCTTCCATGTTATTGGGGCATTCTACTCTTGTCCTAGAGACAACTTTTATCTCTGTTTCTGATGATGACAAAGTGTGGAAATGGTTGTTAACTCTAGAGGAGGCCTTCACAGGTGTGAAACCTGAGGCAAGAAAGGAATGTTTGTGGGATACAGTGAGACTTCCAAGCGCCTAACTGGATTTGTAGAATTGACTCACATAAAGAGATAAGTATTTCATGTTTGAATAATGTTCATGAATTTTTATGCAGTTAATAATTCATGCACTAACATTGAGAATAGTGAATCACATATGCTTCTAGCATTGGTCTGGATATTTCTCTTTGGGGTAGTTTGATTCTACAGACTATTAGTAATCTCTCTAAAATGCTTCCAGGACGGATCAAGGAGCAAAAGGATGATGAGAGACTGCATAAGGAATTCAAAGGGAGGAAGAGCTTGAGGCATCCTGTGAGGAAGGCATGCCAGCTGGAGAAATGAACATTCATGGAGTCATAGCTTGCAGCCATGGGACTGAGTTGGTGGCACATAACTTCACTAGAGACATCTCTCGAGGGCACAAGGTTGGGTCAACCTTGGATGAGGAATTTGCATTAGCAAAGAAGATTGAGAAAGATGAAGACACTACACAACGGAAAACCCTTTCAGATTGTCATTGCGATCAGCTACTTCAAAGAGGAGGAAATGACATTCAGAGGGAGTTAAATTCTGAGAATTCAAGGCACGAGTTGAGAGCATGTCCGGGAAAAGGACTAAGGTTCTGAGATAAATCAATGGAGGGGAATTCACTTCCTTGCAATCTCTGAGGTAGGGATCAAGAGGGAGTTCTGTGACTCACTGAGAAGAAGTGAAGGTGTCAGCTAAGTGGGTTGCAGTACTTGGAAGACCTCTTCAGCTGTTGAGAACAGAATTGAACAAGACTATCAATCTGGATTTGATTTTGGTAGCTCCACAAACCTATTCAAAATAAAGTGATATGGGATGAGATCAAGGAGGATAGTCCTGAACTCTCGCAAGTCAGTAGTGCCAGAGGCATGCGTTGAAAACCGTTTCTCTAAGGCAAGCATTGCAGGCAATCTTGGACGAGAAGGTCAGAAGGTTGATGCAAGTACTTGGAGCTTCAGAGGGAGTCACATCATCATGAAGATCTGTTGTAATGTATATTTCTCTGTGACGAAGAAGTATGAGGTGAAAGCCCTTGTAGTGTATATTTCTCTGTGACGGAGAAATATGAGATGCGAGCCCTTTGTCCATCTTTAAGATGGAGATGTGATTCTTTCCACCCTCTGGGAGTAGCCATGGTGGACGTCATGTTGAGTGACTCCATGACGATGTATTTTTCCACTAATGGGAGTAGCCATTGTGGACATCACGTTGAGAGACTCCGTGATGATTCTCTTGTACTTGTGTTTATCCACCCTCTGGGAGTAGCCATGGTGGACGTCATGTTGAGAGACTCCATGATGACATCACATTGAGTGACTCCGTGATGGGCATTTGTACACATGTTTCTTTCCACCCTCTGGGAGTAGCCATGGTGGACGTCATGTTGAGAGACTCCATGATGACATCACGTTGAGTGACTCCGTGATGGGCATTTGTACACATGTTTCTTTCCACCCTCTGGGAGTAGCCATGGTGGACGTCATGTTGAGAGACTCCATGACAACATCACGTTGAGTGACTCCGTGATGGGCACTTGTGCACTAGTTTTCTTCCACTCATGGGAGTAGCCATGGTGGACATCATGTTGAGTGACTCCATGATGATATCACGTTGAGAGACTCCGTGATAAATTCTTCTTACTAATGGGTGTAGCCATTATGAGTGTCATGTTGAGAGACTCCATGACATATCTGGAAAGATATCTCCTTAGCTAAGAGGGAGTGTTGATGTTATTGTAGCGTCAAGAGATTTACTCAGATCAACTCAATGAAAAGTCATATATGAAGAGACATCAAAATATATGAAGAGACACCAAAATATATGAAGAGACACCTAAGCATATGAAGAGTCGCCGACGCATATGAAGAGTCGCCGACGCATATGAAGAGTCGCCTTGATTTGTATATATACATCGATTCAATCACTTCATTAACACATCCAGCAGAAGTTCGGTCATTCTTTAGCAACAGAGCAGATTTCAAGGAGAAACATATTCATTTGTATCTTTGTATCTAGGAGAGGTGCTATTATTCATTGTATCAAATTTGCCCTTGTGTTGGGCCTGAGTTGTAAGCAGATTTCTGCTCCTATTGCTTCAATATATAAGAGATATATTTGCTGGGTTTTTCTCCCTTGAGTTGGAGGGTTTTCCCAGGGTACTTGCTATGTTCATTGCTCTATGTGTTGTTGTATTTCTGTTTATTTCATTTCTGATCCTAAAACTAACATGGTATCAGAGCCAGGCCCAGGCTAGGAGTCCCAAGCACACGAGAGGTGTGGCTTAAGGGGGGGTGTTGGTGTTGGAAATAAGCCACACCCGGACCGATGATGGACTGGTCCAAGAGGGGCCAATAGCTCAGTGGTAGAGCACTCCAGCAGCGAATGGAAGGTCCTAGGTTTGAGTCCTAGCTGGTCCATGTCTCAACAAAAACACACATATGGCTTGCAAGATAGAAGCTAAGTAATGAATGTGTAGGCAAGCAAAGATGTAACAGATAAGAATGGCAACGAATCTGAGTAGAGATGAGGAGAATTAGAAGAATTGATCAGTTGGAGAAGGCAGCTATAACGGTTATACATTTACAGTTCTGCATAAATTTCGGTTGATCAGTTATCATACTGGCAATCATGGTATGCTGGCCAAGGATACAAATCTCCTCAGACCGTACCCCATCTCAACACTTGCATAATTTGTTCTTTTTCTTTTTTTAAATCCCACTATGATTTGGGCATCTCTTTAGGAAGACAGAAAATAATAAAAGGAATAAATCCCCTGATCTGAAAATACTAATAATTGATTTCTGAGGTCACCCAATTCAGATTCCCTATAAAATCTCTATGTAATGGTATTGACAAGAGATAATGACAAGTTTTTTGAAATGGTTAAATTATTTAAGCCCTTCCTCATTTATTGTTATTGCTCCTTCATTACATATTTGAACAGAAAATCAAAAAATAAGGACTAAAGCTTGCAGGCTTACCTATTATACCGATAACTGTACGGGTTGTATCTTCCAATCTTCCACGGCCATGTTTCCTAGAGAGCAAAAGCCAATAAGCTGGGCGAGGAGGAGGAATCGTTTGAGGCAGAGGCAGCAGCTGAAGAGGCATGGCCATGCCAAATAAATTACAAATAAAAAAAAACAGAACAAAAAATTCTCAAATAAAGAGGTGAAATCGTGCTTTTTTTCAACGGCCATTCCATCCATGGCGTTGAAATCGTGAGAGCCGTTGGGGGACGCTCCGCTGCCTCTGAGCTGTCCTCCTTTTTAATCTGGTGATAATGGAGGAGCTTTGGATTTTGTCCCTAATCTCCTTTCTAGTAGTAACTTCATCCTAAACTCCAACTGTAAATTACATGACAAACTCATCATCAATGACCTTTCTATTACTTAGATTGTGTTCATTAGATAAGATTTTGAATGAATTTGCACTTGGGAGATACTGTACTTCAAAGTAATAACTCGTTTATTTACTTGGAGCTTAAATGTTGAATTAAACCCAAAATTAGAATATTGAATATCTAGATTGAGAATTATTTCACATCCAAAATATTTTTAGAACATTTATCTGTAGAGGAATTATTCTAACTAAAGAGTTAACAGATTGAGAATTGGGTTAAACCTAATTAATAGTTGCTTCGGTTCAAAGTTAGTTCAAAGCCTCTAAGTGATCCAATTGGAAATGACATCCAAAATCTAGGTATTCCTTAGTTTAATCAATCTCTTTTCCATGGATCCCTGCCATTAATCAATTTAATCTAGTTGACAAATGTTAAGCCTAAAATAGTAGTCTCTGAAAGTGGGTCTTACGAGTTTCTAGCCAAAGTGCTACTAGGCATAACTACATCATGTGGACTATAGAAAGGTGTGAGATGGTGACATACATCTTCCTCACATGTCGTACGTATTTGGTTGGCATGATGAGTCATGTTTAAGTAATCTTGTGCATCACACTCCATACATTGCTTATGTTGTTAATATTTGGTAATGCACAAGTGATCTAAAGAGTCTTGATGAATTAATTGTCACCACATGTCCTTCTAATTACTATAGAATCATGTGAATTACCATTGCCTAACGTACGTAATTCCAACTAGAGAAAATGTGACGGAGATAGGTGTAAGCTCCAAAGTTGTCTATAGTGACTAAATCGTTAGATGTGTTATCAAGATAAAGTAGTTCAAGAAAGACTTCATATTTTAAATTTGTCTAGAGAAAATTTCACCTTGGATATTTCCAAAGTTAACCCCAAAGCTAAATGGGTTTGAAATGGAACTAAACTTAGATAATGATCCTTTTTATCCAAACACCAATGCATAAACCCTTAGACACTTTTGGTTGTGAATGAAATTCTCAACCACCAATGACACACTTCTACTCACATGGACAGACACATACAATAGGGATAGTAAATAGGCTCGGGGTAAAACCACCCTAGGGATATTGTTTTCAATTAAGCCACGAAGCAATTCAATTACCTTAAATAAACAAAGCATCTAATCCATCTACTCTAGTTTGCATATCCATTTTATAAAAATATGAAAATAGGAGCTCTAACAAATCAAAATATGATAAAAGTGATACAAGATGATGCACAATTGGCACCAATATTGACACGTGCCAAAAGCAAAGGTAGTCACTTCGCCACTTATGTGTGTGGATCACAAATCTTTAACAAAGCATCCATGAACATAATTGTAACAATATTTCATAAATTGAAGCAAACATGCTATTATAACATGATTTTGACATAACAAATCATACTAACAACCTCACAGGATGAGCTGTGAAAAAAACCAAAATGATATCAAATAATTATTGTATGCAAAAATATGATCCAAGGTAAATAATGGAAGATAATACAATATAACTCAATACCTTCACCTTCAATCACACCTTCACACTTGATAGAATGGAGTAGAGTGCACCCTAACTCTACTAGCTTTTTCTTTGGATATATTATGCATTGTGGATTGCTCACAAAACCAGCATAACCTAGGTATGGAAATGACTATAATGAAGGCAAATGATAATGATAATGATATGGAATTTGATAGCATGTACTTACATATGAAAGATGTGTTGTGATAATGATGTGAGAGACTCAATTTATAGAAGTTGGATATGATGAATGAAAGGCTAGGTTAAAAGATAAAATGGATGGCTAAGATTAGATGAGAGAATTATAGGTCATGGATAAAGATCTTCTAGAGCATTCTTTTATGTGAATGGTTAAGATTAAAAAATGTAGTATGATAATGGATGGTGGAGATGAAAAGTGAATTTAATTTTGGATCAATTATTTAATAATTGTGACCAATTATTTAATAATTGTGGTAAGTGGCTGAGGATAAGGATGTGTGAGGGTAAATTAATTATTTATAATAAAATTATTTAATTAATTTATGGAAAGGAAGTTGTTAGAAATGATAAATTGATTAAATAAATGGAGATTTATTAATTAATTTAAGAGGAAAGGGTAAATTAAATAAATAAATAAAATTTATTTATTTAATATGAGAAAATGGATTAATGAAAGAGGAATAAATTAATTAAATAATAAAATGATTTAATTAATTTAGAAGACATGCTAGGATGAAAGGTGGTGTTAGAACTATGTCAAAAATGAAGGTGCATACATGGTCATTTTTAGATGTCTACATTTTTCCCCTCTTTGACACGGCATCCCATTAAAGTGGTGTCGTGTCAAAGAATAAAAGATGCCATAGTCAGTGATGGAAAAAGGGAATAATGGATAATGGATGCCCCCTCGAGAGTTTAATTGAAAATAAAAATTTTGGTAAAATCTCAAAGGAAAGGGTGAGGGAGTGAAAACGGGATACGAGTATGGTAAAAGGAGAATAGGATGAAATTTGGGGGTGAAAAGGGGAGGCCAGGGATAAATAATCTAGGCTAGGGATGAAAAAAACTTAGGGCTTTGGGGGGCCTACAAATAGTGGCAGGGGGCCCCATCTCTCCTCATTTGCACTCACAAGCTTAGAAAATTTAGAGAGAAGAGAAGAGAAGAGACAAAGGTATGGTGAACGTTGTGACAATCCCTCGACACAGACATCGTGGGCGAGAGGATCAGGACCTTCCAACGATCGGCAGGAGCTGGTAGACCTATATGTGACTAAACATGGGGCCTTTCGGGTAGGTTAGGGGATGGGTTAGGTGTCATAAATGCTAGGAAAAGGGTGAAAAAGTGCAGGTGTGGCTTTATGAAAGTGCACCCATGTGATTGGGTGGCACGCCTATGTAGCAAGGCAATGCGCCTATGCAAAATCTATGCCCGTGTGAGTGAAAGTGTACCTGCACCATCGTGATGAGTGTCTAGGAGGAAAAGCAACACACCTGCATTTAGCGGTGTGCTTGTGCAAAAGAACGACATGCTTTTGTGTGGAAGAGCACCTGGGTTAGGAAACGGTGTGCCTATGTCAAAAAAGGTGCTCTAGAATAGGAAATGGATAGGTTATGGGTATAGGAAATAAATAAAAAGGTTATGGTTATGTTGGTATAATATGTAGAGTAGTCCTAATTTGATATAGCAATAGGATATTATGCACCAAGGTATAAGGAACTAGGGTGACTTCGTATCCTTTACATGGACTTGACATTGCAAACAAAAGGAGTATCCTTATACATGCCCAGCATAATACAACCTTGTCTAGACGTGTGAGGAATGAAACTTAAAGCATTAAGGTCCAAGTACACAAAAGGTATGAAATGACCTTAGATGCAAAGGACAACTGGTATGCAAAAAGTTATTCCACTACACACAAGATATGAATATTAGCTGGAGTAATAAGAACATCCAACAAACACACAAAATGTTATGCCACATTATTTGCTAGTCATAACACACCAAGATATGAATGGATCTATGCGGTCTTGATGAAGCATGAGAAGGAGATAGAAAAGATAAAAATAAAAAATAAAAGACCGAATGACGACACAAGTCACACAACCATTATATATCTTAACAAAAATTTGGATGATGTTTAGATAGGTACCTGATTACAAGAATGATATATCCCTAGATAAGGCTTGATGATGATGTTTGATATCAAATGATGTGACAATTGATGACTAGTTATTGTTTCAAAATATGGACTAATACTTGTGATTTTTGTTAACACACGATGCATTGCATGATTGTTGTTTTGTTTGAATGTCAAGTGTTTTATTATGGAATGGATGAAATATGACAATGTGACATTTATTATGGACATGGTGTGGAAATAGTTTATTACGAGATATGGTATGGATTAAGGATGACTTGCATTTGTGATTTATTGCTTGGATTTTAGGGATATTTTTATTTTTTTGTGTTTTTTGAAATATTTTGATTTTTTTTTTGTATTTTCAAAATGTTTTGGGATGAGATGCATGAGACTTAAGATAAAGTCTTACTTCCCAACGTCTTATATAAACTAGGAGAACAATCTAAACCACAACTAGGTGTCAGTAATGTGCCCCCAAGAAATGGGATTTTATTATGGTATGAATGTTGGCCATGTGTGTTGTCATTGATGCCAACATATCAGCATACATTGATGTCAACTTAGCATACACTGATGAGAGAGACTGCTAAGGCTCTTGTGAAGAATTTCACTGATGTCATGTTCCTGAAGAAGAGAAAGCTCATGATTGGATGTTATATTCTTGAAGAAGAGAAAGTTGATACATTAAGCCTCTGGAAGTTGGCGACAGTCTCTATTTCAGAATGAACATCTTTGAAGAGTGCTTCAGAAATTACTCAGCATTTCCATCAGTTTGGCTTTGGGCATTTGTGGGCTAGAATATAGCTTTATGTAATGGTAAATCTTTCATATTCCATGTTTCATGGTGTTTGGTTTATCGGAAGTTTGTTTTACAAAAGATGGAATGAAGACAATGTTTATTCTGTGAAGATGTTTCTAGAATGGCAATGGAAGATCTGTTGGACATTCCTTTGATTTTGAAGATATGATCTTGCAGTTCAAGAGTTAAGTTAAGCATGATGTCAATATACTAAATTTTATGTTTCAGAGTCCTTGCACTTCTGCAGTGAAAGATATAAGTGGTTGAACTCTGGTTCAGGCTCTGACAGTGTAATGAGATGTTGAAAGGTGAATGGAATGCTCTGCATTCCTCCGTTGTAGCAGTTATGGCTATGTGGTTCAGGAACTATGTTCTAGATATAGTAAAGGTGACAATTCCAAGGTTTCAAATCATCTTTCCTTCTGTTGTGAAAGTTTTGCATGATAAGGTTTCGACATGTGTTTTGACAATATAATGTGATGATAAAAGCTGACTGGGATTCTCGCATTCCTCCAGATGTGAATGATTATCATTTTGGTTTTGTGGACATGTTCTTGGATGTGTATTACATGCCTCTTTTCAGTTTCATGCTTCTTGGTGGTCCGCAGCTCAGTATGGACTGGTGTGTCTAACAATGAATTGGTAGGTTATTATGGTATATATAATGGATGACTTATTATGGTTGTTGACCTATTTTTCCTCTGTCCAAGAGTTAAATAGTTCACCTTGTATATTCCTTGAATATCCTTTAGAAATGACCCTACAAAGCTTAAATTCTTCAAAAAACCCATGCTCTACCTTACAAAAATCCAAAAATTTGACTTGGAGAATCCTTGCCAAAAACCCAGAAAAACCCAGAAATCTTTTGTCTCCAATTGTTTTCTATCGCAAAGATTTCTTAGTTTTATACTTAGCCATTTTTCATGTATAATGATGATGACGTCATCCTTGTTTTGGGTTTTTTTGTCATTTGGTCGATTGTATCTCAAATACAATTTTCCTTGTATCTTGGTCATGTACAATGTTACTATGCATCGGGTTCGTTGTAGTTTATGTTGTATGTATCTCCTTTGTATATTGCGCATACAATTGCATATACAATGCAATATACAAGAGGTTATACAAGTATGAGATACTTTCCCAGACATAAAAGAATATGCATTTTGGTTTTGGAAAGGGAAGATGCAATGTCAGATACAAAGGGCGGGATACAAAGGTGAATGTACATTAGGTTATCTTTGTATATGCAAATACAGATACAAGTGCACATACAAAGGTCACATGCAAAGGTCAGATGCAACGTTTGTATGTACAAGTGCAATTGTATGCAGTTTTGTTTATATATTTGCATTGTATATGCGATATACAAAAGGAAATATACAAGGGAATACATACAATCTGGACGTGAATCAAGAATCAAATGTGGCTGATAATCATTTGGGGTCCGCAGTTTTATATTGCATATACAAGGTCCAAAAAGTGCAACATACAAGAAGGTAAGATACAAAGGCCAAACCCGATGTTAATTTCATTTTGCTTTATAAAAAGTTGGGGTCTACCTATTGTATGTATATGCGATTGTATCATCCCATATACAATCCTATATACAATTGCATATACAAAGGTTAGATACAAAAGGGATATACAATGCGGACCCGACTGGGAAATTAAATTTGGCAAACTCAGTGGTGCGGTCCGCAGTTGTATGTTGAAGTGCATGTATGTGCCAATATGCAAAAAGCAAAGATACAAGTTGAACCTGTTTCAATGTTCCATTCTGGTTGATAATCCATTGAGTTCCACAATTGTACGTACATGCGATTGTATCTCATATACAATCGCATATACAAGGTCACATACAAATGGATTTTTGGCGAGACAATGTGTATCGCTGGCTCAGTTTGAGGTCTTTCTAATTGCCGATAAGGAGGATGTAGCGGTGGGTCCCAAGTTCAGCTCAGAGACCAATCAGATGATGACATGTGTCAGGAAGATTCAAAGGCCGATTAAAATACCGATGCAAAAGCACATACAATGAACATTTTGGCAAGACCTTTGTATATCGGTATGACTCAGTTGAGGTTTCCCCGAGAGCCTGATATATACAAAGGTTAGACATGCAGATGCAAAGCGATATACAAGTGCAGGATGCAGTTGACCGCAGTTTTGACCGCAGATATCTCCCTCATTCTGGCGAATTTCAACATGCTTCAAAAGGCAAAAGTGTTTATTTTTACCTCCTCTTTCATCTGGCGGCCTTTTGAGGGGAATATACTCACTCTCAAAATATGATCTGGATTTGCATGCTCGGCTGACTGGACATTTCAGCGACCATTTTGGCGTGTGCAGAGGCTGATATTTTCACAGTAACTTCAGTTGGTGAGCTTTGTGGGTGCATTCATGGCGGATGGTCAAACTCTTCAATACGTATGGGATCTGTGTTTTGCTGGCAGATCGTCATGTGTTTGGCGATAGGACATCTTAGCGGTTGAATTAAGTTTTGTAGAGGTCCTTCAATGCAGATATTTGTTGCGTTCATTGGTGCAGGTCGATGATTCAGCAGCTCATATTGAAGATTCAAAGTATCTTCCACCTGCCCTGTTCCAGATATTTTATTCCATAACTTCTTGTAGGTGGACGTCACTTCTGGCGATGATATTTTCTGACAAAGATCATTGGACAGTTCATGGTAACTGACTTAGGTCAAATACAAAATGCTATATATGTAAAAAACATGAGATGTAAAAAGGGTTGGAAGTTGGGAGATTTAAGAATCTAGGCTTTTGATTCCAAACAGAGCTTTTCTTCTACTATAACCTTGCCTTCTGATTAAATACATGCTGGTTATTTTACCTCTTCATGCTATTTTGACTCTGTGTGATCTAAGGATGATGTGTTTGTGAATGTTTAATTCCTTCTAATCATCTCTTGCTCCTTGCCTCTGTTAAAATCAGCTTGATCTGTGTATGTTTATTGGTTGTATCTAGTCATCTTGTGCATTGTTTTCAGTTTTGTGAGGGTTCTTTTATTCAACCTGGTGAATCACCCTTATTTTCAAGTTTTCCTGTTTTATCTTTCATTTTTTAAAAGCATTTCTTTTCCCTTTTCCTCTACAAATCTAATATATTTTAGGTGATAACCAGCTAGGAATCCGGCCTTCTCCAGAGGTTCTTTCCAACTCAGGTGACCCACAGACCTAGAAAGATCCCATGTTTCTCCAGATTGCCAAGTTTTACAACTCAGCAAGGGTACAAACCCGGTGGGACTCTTTACAATCATATTGCTAGTTTTGATATGCTACTAGCATTATCAGCTTTTAAGAGGCATTTGAACATATCTGGCGACTCATACTGAGAAAGGATAAGTAGATCAGTGCTGTTACATTTTTATGAGAAAAATACAAACTCAGATTTCAAGTTCCTTTGATTATTTGCAGCTGTCTCTGCCTAGAAGATAGAGTAGAGCTATGGTAAGAACTCTGGTTTCAAAAAGAATACAATCAACCCCACCAAGTTTCAGGCCAGTAATACCTATAGTTCCTGCACCGGTTCAAGCAAACCCACCTCCAGCTATTCCAATGGCAAGAAATTAGCAATTTGTGGCTTTAGATGGGGGCAGTCCATTGAATTTGACAGTGCATGATAATATACCCATGGCAGCTTTGAAGAGCCTACCTTATTTCACTAGGGAGGATCAAACTACCCCAATTGAGCACATTAGAGACGTAGCTTCTCTATGTGGGGTTCATCATGTAACTCAAGAAAATGTAGCCATCAGGCTGCTGGCTGCCTAGTTTAAAGGAAAAGCATTACAGTGGTTCAGGAGTTTACCAGTGCAAACCATTGCAACTTGGGATGATCTAGGTGATAAGTTAAACAAACAATTTCAAGATAAGTCTGATAACTTATTGCTAGTTGAATAGTTGACTACGATAAAGAGATCTCCCCAGGAGCAAATGATGGATTTCAATTTCCAGTTTTAGAAGACATGGAACAGAATTCCTGCCACGGTGAGGCTTTCATCAGAATATGCATTTCTATATTTTTTGAAAGCTCTTACTAGTGACATTTCAGTAATGATACAATCAATGGGGGGTACAATTTACCTGATGCATATGAAATAACTATTAGAGCAAAAAACAACCTGATTCAAGCTAGGAAAATAGTACCTAGACCACCAATGCCCATTTTTCTTGAGATTCAAGCTTTAATGCCTTTGCCAATCCCGTCTTGTGCCCCTTTACCTGTTGCAGTAGCATTGCCAGGTATTGCCAATCCTAAGACTGTTGTTTCCAGCTCATCACAGGAGTTAAGAGAGATTAAAAACAGCCAACAAAAAATAGAGAACATCCTGCAAACTTTTGGGAAAGATTTGGTGAATATAAAAAAATAGCAGTCCTAGAACATATAGCCTTATCAACCACATAGTCATGGACAAAATCAGCCTTATCAAGGGCAAAACTAGCCATACCAAGCTAATAGGCCACCTTATCAAAGCAATTACCAGGGTGCTAGGTAGAATGTGAACTAGAGGCCTTTCTAGCCTTACAATCATGCACCCATTAATGTAGTTAGCGACCTCGTCCCTGTTCAAAACAACCTTGCAGCTGAGTATGAATGGTGTCTTCCATGTAATCAACCACACAATCCGGCAACCTGTTCAAATGGAGTGATAAATCAGGCTCTAATGGTGTATAATGTTGCAGTTTCATAGCCAAACACACCTAATGATGGGATTGTACAGCAGCAAGAATAGCCTCAGAATGATATTGCCTTCCTAAACTGGCAGGAAGATGAGTTATGTGGCATAAACAGAGATGATACTTCAGTTGCAACAAATACGAGAGCTAAAAAGAGGGGTTACGAGATAGATCAAGCAGCAAAAAAAGAAAAGGACCTGCTGATCCTTCTACATCCCAGATTCCCCATATTTTGCAAAGGAACACTCAAGCAATTGCCAGGGAACAGCCTCATTTGCAAGCTGATATTGCTGTTGTAAAGTCACATCAGAAGGTAAATGTTACTTCACCTTTCAATATCATTGAAAATATGAAGAAAATGAATGTGACAATATCTATGTGGGATTCCTTAGTGATCCCAAGTCAAAAGGACATGTTACAATCTACCTTGTCCGATTTAAAAGTGTCAAATGATGCAACTGTTGACCCAACTAGGGCTGTCCTTACCAATTCATCCTAGGACAATAGCAAACAGCCAAACAAGAATGCTAAACCACTTCCATTTTATGTGTCATTAATAATAGGAGACAAGTTAGTACATAACTAGATGGTGGATAGCGGTGTAAGTAGTTCTGTAATGCCAAAACAGATTGCAGACCAATTAGGATTGAAATACCAGCCCCTTATGAAGGGTGTGCTCCAGCTAGATGGCATAGTTGTTAACACTGTAGGTGTGATAAAAGATCTAGGTCTCACTTTGCATACCTGTCCAAATGTTTCCATTTCTCAAGAGGTGTTCATCATAGATTTACCTCCTTATTTTGCCATGTGTTTGTTAAGGGAGTTCATAGCCAAGATAGGAGGATATTTATCCTCAGACTAGTCCCACATATTTTTTAGGACCTGATATGGCATAAAAGTGACCCTAAAATCTGAATTGCTTGCCAAATATCACATAGAGCCTTATGTCCCAAGTGTTGTTAATGCAAATTACGTTATTTCTGATGATCCTGAGCTTGTTGCTGCTCAAGAACTGCAAGCTAGAATTATACCAGAAGTGCTGTTAAAGGAGTGGGTCTTAGAAAATATTGTAGATGATCCTACATGACACATTCAAGAAACTGGTATGGGGGTTTACATACTGCACGAGCCTGAATCAGCAATTCCAAACCTTGTAAAGAGTGCAAAACAATAGATAGAACAACAAGATGAGGTATGGAAAATGTACTTTGATGGCTCTAGGAGTAGGAATGGATCTAGTGGTGGTGCAATGCTTGTGTCTCCATAGGGTGACAGATATTTTTCTTCTTTCTGTTTCACTTTTTCGTGTACAAATAACACTGCTGAGTATGAAGGGTTGATTCAAGGTTTGCAATGGGCAAGAAAGAGGAAAATTGGTTGTTTGCAGGTGTATGGGGACAGTGAACTTATTGTGAATCAGGTGAGGGGACTACATTTTACAAAGAATGATGTTTTGAAATGCTATAAACATAGGGTATGGGATATGATTAAGGAGTTTGATGCTTTCAATCTAATCTCTATTCCAAGAAATCAGAACAATCATGCAGATAGGTTAGCTACAATTGGAGCTCAGTTCGATATCCCCAGTGATATTCAAAGAGAAAAAATATAGCCTCATGTGAAGATAGTTGATAGGCCCTCTATTCCTGACAATAACATTCATTGGCAGGTTTTTGAGAGTGATGAGCAGGTTCTGCGTTTCCTGTTAGAAGAGGATGAGTTTTCTGTGATGAATCAGAACAAACTCAAACAACAATATGATGATGATCAAGTTGTTCAATTAAGGACTAATAAGTTGCCCAGAGGATTAGTAACCTTGGAATCCATTTTTGGTACTGATGATCAGCTAAAAAAAAGTAAAACCAGCATGTAGGTCAAAGAGGAACATTATGAGGAGCTAGAAATTTTCAAAGGTAAGCTTCTCAAAATTGGTAAAATCTATTCACCTGAGGATAGAAAAGCTTTTATTGCTCTTTGTCAAGAATTTGAGGTTGTGTTTGCTTGGGAATACTCAAACTTAAAAGGGTTTGACCCTCATATTGCCCAGCATACTATATAGTTAGAGCCAAGTGCGAAACCTGTGAGACAGAAACAAAGACCTTTAAATCCAAAACTTGAGCCCCTGATGATTAAGGAATTAACCAAACTGATCGAGGGAAACATCATTTTTCTGATCAAGCATACTTCTTGGGTCTCCAATCTTGTTCCTGTGAGGAAGAAGAATGGAGAGATTAGGTTGTGTGTTGATTTTAGAGACCTTAATAGAGCCTCCCTGAAGGATCACTACCCGCTGCCCTCAATGGAACAAATTTTACAAGTAGTAGTTGGTTCAGAAAGATTCTCCTTACTTGATGGATATTCCGGTTATAATCAAGTATTAGTCAAGGAGGAAGATCAGTTTAAAACTACTTTTACCACTAAATGGGGCACCATGGCCTACAAAAGGATGCCTTTTGGTCTGTCAAATGTTGGTTCTACTTTTCAGAGAGCTATGGATATGGTTTTTAAAGGTTTGCTTTATAAATTGGTACTTGTGTACCTTGATGACATCACAGTTTTCTCTAAAGATACAGCTGAACATTTATCTCACTTGAAACAAGAATTTGAGAGATGTAAAGAGTTTGGGATCTCTCAATCCCAAGAAATGCATTTCTATTGTGCATGAAGGCAAGCTTTTAGGACACATTGTGTCAAAAGAGGGAGTTACCATTGATACAGAAAGAGTAAGAGCTATTTTGGAGCTGCCTTCACCCAGTCAAAAGAAGGGATTGCAAAGTTTTATTGGCAGAATTAATTTTCTGCGAAGATTTATACCTGACATTGCAAATTTATTGAAGCCATTAACCTCTATGTTAAAGAAAAATGTAGTTTTCAGTTGGACAAAAGAGGCCTAACTCAGCTTTGAGTCCATAAAAGAAGCTTTATCGGCTGCACCAACTCTAGTAAATCCTGATTTCTCAAAAGAGTTTATTTTGTATGCTTATGGCAGTTTAGATACAATTTCTACAATTTTGGTACAACAGCAAAGTGAAGGCTTTGAGCAGCCAATTGCTTTCTTTAGTCAAGGACTGGAGGAGTATGAACAGAGGTATAGTTTCATTGAAAAACATGTTTGTGTAGTGGTAAAGAGTGTCAAGAAGTTTAGGCATCTTATTTCTAACAATAAGGTACATTTGATGGTTGCTCACCCTGGTGTGAAAGAGTTTCTTTTAGGTAAGGATGTTAATGAGAAAAGGGCTAGCTGGATTACCAAAGTTATGGAATATGACGTAGATATCAAGATAACCAAGCTCATCAGAGGTAGAGGACTCAGTGAACAGCTTGCTACTAGGTCTAAAAATGAAACAGAGAAGGAAGAAGAGGTGCTTCTGACCATTGAAGATGAACATCAGGATGATACAACAGTAGTTGGAACAGGTTGGGTTAATGACATGACTCATTTTTTGCAAACTGGTGAATGTCCAGCAGGTTTAGATAGAACCAAGAGAAGATATTTTAGACTGCAATCTATTCCATATGTTTTAATTAATGATATCCTTTTCAGAAAAGATTTTAATGGTGTGTTGTTAAGATGCATTGATAATGATCAAACTGACAAGGTGCTGCATGAGTTTCATGATGGAACAGCAGGGGGTCATTTTGCCCCAAGGACTACTGCTTGGAAAATAATAAGAGCTGGCTATTACTAGCCCAACTTATTCATGGGCTAGAAAGTGTGTAAAATGTTCCATTTTTGTAGGCAAAGAAAGGCTGCCAGCTTTACCTCTGCAGCTGATTCAAGTAGAACAACCCTTCATGAGATGGGGCATTGATTTTATATGTCTCATTAACCCACCATCAAGTGCAGGTCACAGGTGGGTACTTACAGCAACAGACTATTTCACAAGGTGGACTGAAGTAGTGGCTCTAAAGGAATCCAATGAGAATGTTGTTTTGAACTTTTATTGTGATTTGGTATCTAGATTTGGAGTACCTGGGTCAATTATCTCTGACAATGCTTTAGCCTTTGTTGGATTGAAGATAATTGACTGGGTTGTGAAGAATGGAATCTATTTGAACACTTCATCAAATTATTACCCACAGGGTAATGGTTTGGTTGAATCCACAAATAAGAATCTCATAAAGATTATCAAAAGATCAATGGAGGACAACCAGAGGACCTGACACACCAATCTGAAATCTGCTTTATGGGCAGATAGAATAACTCCCAAGAGGTCTATTGGAAACTCCCCATATATGTTAGTTTATGGAAAAGAGGCAAGATTACCTATGTTTGTGGAGCTGCCAGCACTTGATATCATGAATCAACTGGAGATGTTTGAAGAAGAAGATCCCATGGCTATCAGATATGCTCAACTTATGGAGCTTGAAGAAATAAGAGATAAAGCTATGAAAGCTATGGAGTATCATCAGCTTCAGACAAAAAGAATTTTTTATAAGAAGGTCACTCCCAGAGATTTTAGGAAGGGTGATATGGTACTCAAATGGGATGAGTTGAAAAGCAGGCCAGGGAAACACTCCAAGTTTGACAGCACGTGGGGTGGCCCATTTATCATTACTGAATGCAAGGAGCACAATGCATTTCAGTTATCAAACATGGATGGAGAAAATTTGCCTATCCCAATCAATGGGATACACCTGAAGAGGTGTTTTGAGGTATGAGTTGCCTTGTAAAACAGTAGATTAGGTTTCTTGCTCTCAATAAGTGTTGTTGCACAATAGTTTAGATACTTTTTTATTTTCCCTAAGTGCTATCTAGCATAGTTAGATGATTGCTTTTAGCATTTTGTTTTGGTTTTGGTCTTCCAAGTGTTCTTCATTGCTGATATGCTGAGTTACTGAGGTCAAGATTGATTGTTGAAAGTATTTTAAGTCTCTGTATGACCTTGTGCCCAATGGATGCTTAAGGCCACTGGTCTGATGTTTAGCAAGCAAACATCCCGTAGAAGTCGCCAAATTGTTGACCTATTTTTCCTCTGTCCAAGAGTTAAATAGTTCACCTTGTATATTCCTTGAATATTCGTTAGAAATGACCCTACAAAGCTTAAATTCTTCAAAAAACCCATGCTCTACCTTACAAAAATCCCAAAATCTGACTTGGAGAATCCTTGCCAAAAACCCAAAAATCTTTTGTCTCCAATTGTTTTCTATCGCAAAGATTTCTCAATTTTATACTTAGCCATTTTTCATGTATAATGATGATGATGTCATCCTTGTTTTGAGTTTTTCTGTCATTTGGTCGATTGTATCTCAGATATAATTTTCCTTGTATCTTGGTCATGTACAATGTTACTATGCATCGGGTTCGTTGTAGGTTATGTTGTATGTATCTCCTTTGTATATTGCGCATACAATTGCATATACAATGCAATATATAAGAGGTTATACAAGTGTGAGATACTTTCTCGAACATAAAAGAATATGCATTTTGGTTTTGGAAAGGGCAGATGCGATGTCAGATACAAAGGGTGGGATACAAAGGTGAATGTACATCAGGTTATCTTTGTATATGCAAATATAGATACAAGTGCACATGCAAAGGTCACATGCAAAGGTCAGATGCAACGTTTGTATGTACAAGTGTGATTGCATGCAGTTTTGTTTGTATATTTGCATTGTATATGTGATATACAAAAGGCAATATACAAGGGAATACATACAATCTGGATGCGAATGAAGAATCAAATTTGGCTGATAATTATTCGGGGTCCGCAATTTTATATTGCATATACAGGGTCCAAAAAGTGCAACATACAAGAAGGTAAAATACAAAGGCCGGACCCGATGTTAATTTCATTTTGCTTTATAAAAAGTTGGGGTCTACCTATTGTATGTATATGCGATTGTATCATCCCATATACAATCCTATATACAATTGCATATACAAAGGTTAGATACAAAAGGGATATACAATGCGGACCCGACTGGGAAATTAAATTTGGCAAACTCAGTGGTGGGGTCTGCAGTTGTATGTTGAAGTGCATGTATGTGCTGATATGCAAAAAGCAAAGATACAAGTTGAACTTGTTTCAATGTTCCATTCTGGTTGATAAACCATTGAGTTCCATAATTGTATGTACATGCGATTGTATCTCATATACAATCGCATATACAAGGTCACATACAAATGGATTTTTGGTGAGACAATGTGTATCGTTGGATCAGTTTGAGGTCTTTCTGATGGTCGATAAGGAGGATGCAGTGGTGGGTCCCAGGTTCAGCTCAGCAACCAATCAGATGATGATATGTGTCAGGAAGATTCAAAGATGATTCAAAGGCTGATTAAAATACTGATGCAAAAGCACATACAATGAACATTTCGGCAAGACCTTTGTATATCGGTATGACTAAGTTGAGGTCTCCCCGATAGCTCGATATATACAAAGGTTAGACATGCATATGCAAAGCGATATACAAGTGCAAGATACAGTTGACCATAGCTTTGACCACGGATATCTCCCTCATTCTAGTGAATTTCAACATGCTTCAAAAGGCAAAAGTGCTTATTTTTACCTCCTCTTTCATCTGGTGGCCTTTTGAAGGGAATATACTTACTTTCAAAATATGATCTGGATTTGCATGCTCGACCGATTGGACGTTTCAGCGACCATTTTGGCGTGTGCAGAGGCTGATATTTTCACAGTAACTCCAGTTGGTGAGCTTTGTGGGTGCATTCATGGAGGATGGTCAAACTCTTCAATACGTATGGGCTATGTGTTTTGTTGGCAGATCCTCATGTGTTTGGCGATAAGACATCTTAGTGGCTAAATTAAGTTTTGTAGAGGTCCTTCAATGCAGATAGTTGTTGCATTCATTGTTGTAGGTCAATGATTTAGCAACTCATATTGAAGATTCAAAATATCTTCCACCTGCCCTGTTCCAGATATTTTATTCCATAACTTCTTATAGGTGGATGTCCCTTTTGGCGATGATATTTTCTGACAGAGCTCATTAGACGATTTATGGTAACCGACTTAGGTCAAATGGAAAATTATATATATGCAAAAAATATGAGATGTAAAAAGGGTTGGAAGTTGGAAGATTTAAGAATCTAGGCTTCTGATTCCAAACAGAGCTTTTTGTCTACTATAACCTTGCCTTCTGATTAAATACATGCTAGTTATTTTACCTCTTCATGCTATTTTGGCTCTGTGTGATCTAAGGATGATGTGTTTGTGAATGTTTAATTCCTTCTAATCATCTCTTGCTCCTTGCCTATGTTAAAATCAACTTGATCTGTGTATGTTTATTGGTTCTATCTAGTCATCTTGTGCATTTTTTTCAGTTCTGTGAGGGTTCTTTTATTCAACCTGGTGAATCACCTTTATTTTCAATTTTTCCTATTTTATCTTTCATTTTTTAAAAGCATTCATTCTCCCTTTTCCTCTGCAAATCCAATAGATTTTAGGTGATAACCAGCTAGGAAGCCGACCTTCTTCGGAGGTTCTTTCCAACTCAGGTGACCCACAGACCTAGAAAGATCCCATGTTTCTCCAAATTGCCAAGTTTTACAACTTAGCAAGGGTGCAAATCTGAGAGACAACAATGGTATGATAGGAAATGACACTAAGTGAAAACTTCAAGCCATGATAGGATGACAATTGGGTAGATGGATAATGACATGGTAGATGGATGAAACTTAGATGTGTTAGTGGAAAATGTGAACAATAGTATTAAACAACTAAACATCCAATAACTCAATGGAAATTGATGTAAATACAAGTAAACAAAGAATATACCTTCGAAGACCAATTTACCTCTATGTTTCTATTTTCACCATATCTCTTCTTGATCTTGATGGTAATGGAGCTCTCAGAAGTGTGTACTTCCTTGCTGTTGAAGATGACAAGAGTAGAACGGCTGTAGGTGGACAATGCAATGGAGATCACACTATAATGCAATACTAATGGAGATGGATGGATGGAGACATGATTAGATGGTGATTGTGATAATGGTGTTGTGTGAATGCAAATGGAGATAACTTTGCCAAAGGCACGCCGGTAGGATTCTTGCAGAGTAAGATTACAAATGCTTGAGTGGATGAAATGAGGGAATGAGGGTTCCTTTTATAGACTCAAGAGAAGCCAAATCCAAGTGTCAATAGATCCATGATTGGAGGAATTATCTATGATGTGTACGGTTGAGGAAGCTTGAGGGAATGTGCGCGAATCAGAAGAGGACAAATGTCCAAGCTCCTTTCATCAGTTATGGGAGTTAATAGAATAGATTGAGTTAACTGAATAAACTAACTAGTTAAGTGAATTGATTAATTAGATAACTGATTTGACTAATGAGTTAACTTATTTTGATTGGAGGAGAAATAGGACATGTGGGTGAGGGAATATTAACTAAATAAATATTAAAATATTTAATTATGTGTGCAACATGGTGAGGTGGAAAGGTGAGGTGGAAAAGGTGATGTGGAATTTATGGAATTTTGGACTTTGGAATGAGAAATTTGGGATTAATTAAATAATTTAAGATTATTTAATATATGAGACATTAGAAGAATTTAGGGATTTTAATTAAATAAATTGATTTTTATTTAATTATAAGAGGGATGTGAATCATTTAAATAAATTAGAATATTTATTTAATTGATAGAAGAATAAGAATTAAAATAAATATTAAAATATTTATTTAATTTGACTTAGCCATTTTTAGGCGTATACATTTTGCCCCTCTTTGATGCAATGTGTTTTATCATGTTGTTTAAAAGAATAAAAACTTTCTACAATTGATACATGCCCCAGTTTACCCTAGCACAGGTTAATGACGCCAGGATGCCCCATCGGAAGGTTGGACGGGGAGAATGTGACGACAGGACGACAGACAATCTCACAATGAGATTAGGTTGGAAGACAGGGTAGGGTGAAGAAAATGGATGACGCGGAGAAAAAGGCAGGTGAAAAATATGCCCTGGTTAAAACACCTCCAATTAGGGTTCAAGGCACTATAAATAGGAGTGTGGGGTCACATTCCTTATTATTTGCACACTTGTCTTGTCAGAGAGATTATAGGAGATCAGAGCTTAGGAGCTAAGAAGAGTCAGTGACAATGCAACAGGTTCCGATTGAGATACACCACTTCGAGAGGATCTGACGATTCAACCGTCCAGCAGCGTATGGTCCACCGGTAAGTAAGCTTTCATTTTTAGTTTAGGTGCATTTATGATGGTCAAAAGTTTAGGTCAAACTTAGGTTAGTTGAATGCGCAGCAGGAATGTTCTTGCGCATTTACCTCATGATGCTGCGCAAATGCCCTGATTCTGTGCAATTGCAAGTAGAATCTATGCAAATGATAGATTTGCGCAAATGAAGGGCAAACATGCGCATATGCAAAGTACTTCTGCACGTGAATTTTTGTTGCGCATTTGTTATGCTGCTACACAAATGATCTTTAAAGATGTGCAAACGTCACCAAAATCTGTGCATTTGATTATTCCTGCGCAAATAAATGGGGATGCTACACATTCACCCTAAATCTACATAAATGCCCCGCATAACTGTGCATCCATTTAGGTGGCAAAATAATTAGGAATTTGATAAAGTCAGCATTGAAGTTGATGTTCGCCAACTGATAATTCATCGCTGAGATTGATAAAATCTTAGGACAAATGATAGGATAGATATCCTGATAAAATAGCTAAGTATTTGATGCTTGATTGATAGATTTACATTTTAGCTGACTTTGTTTGATTAACGCTTGCTTGGCTGATTGCAAGAGGATCTTAATGATTTCCTCATGTCACAGGAACAGTTTCTGATGACACAACTTTTGAGACCTTATTTGATAGAGATAGACCATTTGGTACTGGGATCAATGGGTTTGTCATATGTTTGTTTTATACCAGAGATTCAGGGGAATCTCGGTATGCTGACTACACTGTCAGAGCTTTTCCACAGTGAGGATGGGACATTTCATCTTCCTACTAGGGAGATTACAGTCACATTGGAGGATGTCCATTAGATTCTGCACATTCTGATAGACAGAGAACTCGTTGAGTACGAGTCTCAGACAGGGGCTGGACTAGACGAGTGTCGGGAGGTTTTTGGTGATGACACCATTGAGGGGATAGAGATTAGTTGGGCAGACATGGTCACCTATTATGAGCCGTTGCCATCGGTGGTTGCTGGGTTGATTGGAGGGATAGTGTGCCCCAATAGGAGATCACACGGGTTTGCAGTTGGATGGGGGAGGACTCTGGAGTGGATTGTTATAGAGGGGACTCAGTTTGCTTGGGGTCCTTGTCTACTTGCACACCTCTATCACGACTTGCATATGTTTGTCTATGATGGATCTGCGAGAGCATGTAATTTCTCCATTTTTGTGAAGCAAAGATAACAGTGAGACATGCTCTTTCTATTGGTGTATACTATAGCTTATAACCTACTAGCATTCTACTGATGTAGTAGATTGCTTGCTCTTTTCCTTCATGGTTCTATTGGGCTAGCAGAGCTCCCAGAGCTGTTGGTGTAGCTGAGATATAGAGTAGCAGTAGCTTGCCCTGAATCAGCGGCATCAAGACTGGTGGGTTCATTAGATACTCCTTTAGGTGCTAAAAAGATTGCTCACATGAGTCATTCCATTTGAAAGGAATGTTTTTTGTGTAGAAGATGGCTAAATAGATGGCACTTGTCTACCAGTTGGGAGATGAACCTTCTGATTGACTGCAGCTTTCCTTGTAGAGACCGCAACTAACTCAGATTCTTAGGTGGTAGCATTTCCATGATTGCTTTAACCTTGGCTAGGTCCACCTCTATTCCATTAGCTGATACGATGTATCCAAGGAGTTTACCGGATGTTACTTTGAAAACACACTTTTTTGGATTTAACCAGACATTAAATTGCTCTAGATGTGTGAAAATCTTGTCCAAGACTTGTAGATGTCATTTTTTGGTAATTGACTTGGTGAGGATATCATGTACATAATCTTCCATGATGGTGTACATCATGTCATGAAAGATAGTGGTCATGGCCCTTTGGTATGTTGCCCCCATATTTTTCAATCCGAATGGCATGACGCACCAACAATAGGTACCCCATGGACATGTGAATGTAGTTTTGTGTTGATCTTCTAGCACTATTTTGATTTGGTTATAGCCAGAAAATCTGTCCATTAATGACAACATAGTATGACCTGCAGTTAGATCGACAATGATGTTGATGTTGGGCAAAGGAAAGTCAGCCTTGGGACAAGCCTTGTTTAAATCTCTGAAGTTGTTACACAGTCTCACCCTTCCATTTGGTTTGGAAACATGAATTATATTTGAAATCCACTCCGGATAATCGATTGGTCTGATGAAACCAACATCAGAGCAGCTTCTTTAGTTCATCCTTCACAAGGAGTGCAATGTGCGGATGCATTTTCCATAGTTTTTGTTTGACTGGTTTAGCACCCGGAGCTAGTGACAAATGATGCAGTATAAGGTTTGGACCAATCCTGGCATATCCACATATGACCAAGCAAAGTTAATCTGTTTCCGCTTGAAGAATTCGGTGAATGTCAACTTTTCTTGTGTAGATAAAGATTATGCCAGATGAATTATCCTTGGATTATCTTCAGTTCCAATGCTGACAAGTTCTGCTGGTCCATCAAAATGGAGGACCTTTCCTGATGTGTCAAATTGGGAAGAGTTTCAGGCCTTTCATCGTTGGATGCGTCTTTTATTTTTTTACTATTTTCATGATCTAACACTACCGCCGAGTAGTTTTCACTATTAAATCTATCTTTTATTTTCACATTTTTGTGACTGAAAGGCTTGGCACTCTCTCCAAAATACGCCTTGTCATTGAGTTCTATGGCGTAGCTAGTTTTGTGATCCCCTATGGGTACATGGTCTCTAAGTTCCAAATAATCTATGATGGCATCATCATTTTGGAAAGTATCAAGTTCAAGGGGTTCATCTTGTAAATCCCAGTCTATGAGTTCAGGGTGCACCAAGGGTAATGGGTCATTGGGTTGATTGGTTTCAAGGGTAGATATGGTTAAGATGGAGGAGTTGTTTAGGCTAGTGTAAACATTTACAAAGTCTATGATGATACTCTCCTCAAGTTGATCTGTCAAGTGTGACATCATTCCTTCCTTGAGAAACTCACTTTCAGTATTGTGCGGAATGGACTCTAGAGGTCTAGACCTAGAGCTCTGTCCCTCATGTGTTGTGGAGCATATTGTTGAACCACATCAACATCTTTTTCGTCACAAGATAGTTCGGAAAGACTATCCCATTCATATTCATTTGAGTCTGTGTCACTCCATTCTTGTAGTCATTGAATCTGCTCTACTATTTAGTAGAAGTAGTGTCCCTTGCCTTTTTTTTATACTTTTCTTGGCTTTTGACCTTTTCTTTTCCTTTGTAGCCTAGCCCAGTAGTGTCTCAGGTTGCTAGAGAAGAAGGTTGGATTGGTTCGGTGATACCTAATTTCCTTAATCCTATAGGACCATGACTGTCATATCCCATCCTTTGCAAGATGGAGAACCCTTGGCCATATTGGTTAGTTTGCAATTGGGATGGAGGGTTTTGTGGTTTTGGATTACTGTCTTCATCTTTGTAGAGCCATTGAAGAATGTCCTTCTCATCACTCTCATCAGATAGGCTTCCCCATTTTACAAAAGGGCCTTTAGTAGTCTCGACCGACTTGGGCTTGATCATGGATGGATTTCCATAGGACTTAGGAGATATAGGTAGTTGTGCTAGGCAAAAGGATTGTGCAATGGTATACTCTCCAACACCCTTGTCTTTGAGCTTGAGGTTAAGTTTGGATGTTTTGGATGTGGAAGGGAGTGAAGATGGGTCGATACGAGATGAGGATGATGCAGATGCATGGTTAGTGGGAATTACAATTTCAGGCTTGGATTGAATGGAGTTGCAATACTGGAATGGATTGGAATCACCTTGAATGGTGATTTATTGTCCGTCATGGGGGAACTTGATACACTGGTGATAGGTGGATGGCATCGCCTTCATTACGTGTATCCAAGGTCTTCCAAGGAGAATATTATATGTGATTTCCATGTCAAGCACTTAACACACTACATCTTTTACTTCTGGTCCCACTCTGATTGGCAAAACAACAGTCCCCTTTGATGTTCTCTCCTCTTCATCGTAAGCCTTGATGGTAATTTTCTTTTTGGGATCAATGGCATTTTCCAAAAACCCTAATGTAAGGATTAGCTTTAAGGTACAAATATTTAAACCCGCTCCTTCATCTATTAGAACCCTTTTTATTTTATGCTTATGGATGAAGGCTTCAATGTGGAGGGATGTGTTGTGTAGTTGGGTGAGTGACATATCATCCTTTTCTGTGAATGAGAGGAAATGAGGTGTGGTTAGATGACCTACCATGGTCTGAAACTGTTCTTTGGCTAAATTGGTTGGGACGGTAGTTTCTGAAAGAGCTTGTTCAAGGATGGCCTTATGAGACGGGGATAAACACAAAAGCTCCAAAATAGAAATGTGCGTAGGCATTTTGTGGAGTTGGACCAGGACGTTGTATTGGTCAGATGTAGGGGATGGTTTGGACGGAGCTCCTTTAAGAGTAACCTTTCCATAGCGAGTGGTCACATTACAATTAGGGCTTTTATTTATAGTGATCACATTGATATGTGAATCACTTTCAGAAATGTGGTTAACAACATAGTCATATGACACATTTGTATAGTTGGCGTTGTTAGCTCCACTTTTGTTTTGATTTGAAGAACTTCCCTTCTCATAGTTGGGGAGTGGATTCTTGAATACTAAATGATCATCATTAGAGGCATGACCATCAAGTGATATCCATTTTAGATCCAACAAGTCTTGAATGATGTGCTTTAGTACCTAACAGTCATTAATTTTGTGTCCTTTGTTTCGGTGATACTCGCAAAAGTCAGAGTCATTCCACCAAGCGGGTCTAACTTTTGGTTCATAATCATGCGCCGGTGGAAGTGTTATGAGGTTGCCCCCTATTAACTTCCTAAGGGCGGATTCAAGAGATTCTCCTAGTATTGTGAATTTTCTCCTAGGAGGAAAATTTGTAGATCTTTGCTCATTACTTGGAGGCTTGTTGGTTGGCGTATTGTTTTGTGGTTTTGATAGAGTGAAGATTGGTTGCTTTTGCACTACATTTTTAGCATCTACCACACCATTGTTTACAATGGGTTTGTTCTTGGTCCAAAATCGCAGCTTGTCCATATTGTTGTTAGAACTAGGGGTGTCTTTGTATAGCTTTATTTGCCCCTTTGCTATCAAGGCTTTCTCGATGAGTATCCCCATTTCAATTACCTTACTAAAAGTAGTTGGACATTGTATTTGGATTTGATAGCTGAGTTCAGTGGATAGATTGTGCACAAAAAATTATTTTCTTTGCTTCTCTGGTATGTGGTAGGGACACTTTCTTGCAAGTTGTCTCCACCTCTGTAGGAAAGAGGCAAAGGATTCTCCCCCTTTTTGCTTGTTATTATAGAGATCCAACATGGAGATTTCATGTTCGATATTGTACGAGAAATGTTTGACAAATTTATCCACTAGCTCATCAAAAGTGTAGATACCGGGAGGTAGGCGACAGAACCACTCCATAGCTTGCCCTCCTAAACTATTTGGGAATAGTCGCATAAGATAAATTTCATTGTGTGCGACTTCTAGACATGTGACACTAAATTCCCTGATATGATCTCTTGGATCACCTTTTCCTCGATACTTGTTGAATTTAGGAACCTCAAACCTTGAGGGAAAAGGTATCATGATCAAAGATTTATCAAATGGATATGGTGATATATCTTCAAGGGAGTAGTGCTTCATGGTTTTCCCACTTTGGATGTCTACCAATTGTTTTTGTAAGGCTTGGATTTGTGTTGTTAATGTTGGCAAGAGACACTATATGGATTCATGAATGTTGTCATTGATGGCAACAACAGTTACCCCACACATTCGCAAGACATGATGAGTCTCTACCGGAAGTTAGATTGAAGAAGTGTTATGATCCAGTAAGCAAGAACAGAGCAGTCAGCAAGGTCCGACAGTCAAGTTCGGATCTCTCAGATGAAGTATTTTAGTGAAGTGCGGATTTGGTGAAGTCAAGAGGAGTACCTTGACTAATAAATTCCAAGGATTTATCCTCCGGTGATGGAAGGGTGAAGAGATATGAGCACTTGAGTGTTGGGTTCCTGTTTGACAGAGTAGACAGAGGAAGAACTATACCGGCAGAGTGTCAGACCCGAATCCGGAAGAGATATTGCTAATGACTAAGTTTCTTGAGGTATCATTCATGATTGGCCGACATGATTGAAGACTTCTACAAGCATATTCTTGATCCACATTACTTGGTATGCAAGGATTCAGCCGACATACCAGAGTTTGAGATAATATTAACTATTCCGGTTGCCGACTAGAAAAGTGTTGAAATCACTTGTGCGGATATATATACAAGATGGAGTTAGATGTGAAGGTGTGTGTGTGTGTATGCAAGTGCGAATAAAAGCAGAAGAATAATATAAAAGGCAGAAAAATAGGTTTGGAATGTAAGAGGACAACAACACTTAAGGAGAGTTAGAATGAAGTGCAGTCGATCAGTCTATTGAGCTTAACTGGAACTGAACTTTAGCATGTGTGGATGCTTCTCATCAGTTCAAGTTTTTTTCTTGTAGATAGTAAGTCTTTTGTAGGTAGTGAGCCTCTTGTGAGCAGTGTGCTCGGGCAGTGAGCCCTAATTGGCAAGTGCCATTTTGTATCTTCTATTCTTTTAACAGAGAATAATATCTTGGGTTAATCACCCCGTGGTTTTTCCCTTAATAGGGTTTCCACGTCAAAATCATTGTGTCATGTGTATTGGTGTTATTTCCATTTCATGATTATGCTTGCTTATTTGATTTGATGTTGCATTAACTGTTAAGAAAGCATATAAAGTTGAAATATTAGGATAACTAATTCACCCCCCCTCTCAGTTATCAACAATTGGTATCAGAGCCAAGTTCCTCCCAATAGAGCCTAACAGCTTGAGGAAGATCTAGGAATTCAAATGGATGTGTATGGTATAAGGGAGCAACTTAAGTCTGCCCTTGATGATCTTGAGTAGTCAAACTCTGAAGTCAATGAATTAAAGGAAAGACTCAAACAGGCTGATGATTTCATAAAAGAACTAAAGGAGAAACTGAGTCTCTCTATGAAAAAGAGAAAGGTGCTACTTCAGCAATTGGCAAGTCAAGGTGAAGCCAATGATACAAATGGAGTTCTGAAAGAGAAAACCAAGTTATGTGAAAAGTTATCAAAAGAAATCATCATGGTAAGACATGAAATGGAATCAGGAGTTATGAAGTTCACCCAAGAAATTGAAGAAAGAAGAAAATCTGAAGATGATCTAAAACAATCTTTCAAGGAAAAATCAGAAGACTGCCACAAGATGGATAGAATAATCAGACATCTTGAATCTGATCTTGAAGATGCTAAAGATAATGAAGAAAAACTTGAGGATCCAATTGTCTCTCTTAAAAGGGATCTTCAAACAGTAAATGAATACAAAGAGAAATTCAAGATAAGCTCTACTCAACTTGAAGTTCTTCTTGAAAGCCAAAAGAGGGTAGATGACAAGTGTGGCCTGGGGTATGAAAAAGGTGAAAGCTCTGGATCCGGTCAGAAGAATTTTGGATCAGAAAATCCAAGGAACAAGCCTAGAAGACCTCCAGTAAGCCAGCCTAATGCTCAAAGATATCCATCCTTCAATGGATACTGCCACAGCTGCAATAACTTTGGTCATAAAGCTAATCAATGCAGAAAGAGAATGAATCAGACTAATACATCCTTCTCCGGACAGTGTTTCAACTGCAAAAGGTATGGTCACAAATCTCATGAATGCAGAAATATGCAAATGAACAATTCATTCAATGGTAGATGCTTTGCATGCAATAGAATGGGTCATATGGCTAATCAATGCAGATCAAGAGGATATCAATCAAATATGCAAAGAAATGTTGTTTGCCAAATTTGCAATAGATCCGGTCATATTGCAAAATTCTGTAGAAACAAGAATCAGGAAAAAAGAGATCCGGTACATCATAATCAGAATCAAGATAAGGGAAAACAAAAAGTAAATGTAGATGAAGTTCAATGTGAGATGAACAAGATTTGGGTGAAGAAAAGTATAGAGAATGTAGGGGATGGATCCGCACCAGACTCTGGTGCTGATATTCCTTCCGGAAATTAAAAAGTGAGCTCTGGCTCAGGGGGAGACTCAAAGAAAACCTTTTTCCCCCACCCAGTCAATTGGTGCCAGAACTGGCACAAGGAGAGTTGTAGATTAAATGATTCATAAGAGAAACATATAAATAAACTATGATTAAGATTTGGAAGATCCACAAGATGTTTAGATCAAAATTGATCCGGTTCTTCAAGTCATCCAAATAAGGCAAACCGGAATGACTTAGGTCGAGCATTTATTACAACTTGGTATTAGGGTTTGCGGAGTAATATAAGGGTTCTTCTTATTAAACATTTGCTCATTCTACATTTAAGAAGAAGAAAAGAGGTGCTCTGCAATAAATTCCCTCAAGCCCGTCCAAGTTCATTTGCAGAAGTTGATTCATCCAGAAATTGATCTGTCTCACTCCGTGAAACCTAAAGGCACAAAAGGTATTTTCCGTTCTTAAATATCTCTCTGCAAATCTTTTTAAAGATGTCTACTCTGAATATTGTGAAGATCACTGATAGGCCTTGCCCCAAATTCAAGAAACATCCCTACAAATCCTTGGAAGTAGATCCCCTAGGAGCATTTTCCAGTGTTCTGCATGGTGTGTTGCATACATTCATGCAAACATTGAAGAATTCAGAGAATTCAAATTGAGGGATATCTACCACAACAACTAATAGATGATTCATTTGAGCTCAAACCCCAATACAAGGCCCTCTGGGAGAAGCACTTTGCACAGTGTATACATTTCCCCTACTTTGCTGAGGAAGAATGGGTCTGGTATGTCTTGAGCAGAATACATGACAACTTCATGTGGTTAAATGGACCATTCAAGATCACAAAAGATGCCATTAGGGCTGTTACCGGTCAGCACTCATCCGGTGGGATACCTATTCTCAAATCAGTCAAGAATCAGACTGTAAGTGAGGCTACTGGATCTAGGTTTGACAAAAGAGCAATGACAATAGAAGATATCACTGATCCGGATATCAAGTTTGCCTCCATGATCATTGGATACAAGATATATCATTCTAGTAGGGAGAATTCAGTACCTAGAACTGCTATCTAAATTGCTTATGAAATGTTAAGAAAGAATTCATATTATGACCTTTGTCAGCTCCTAAATCAACTCTTGGAGAATTTGTAAAAAATAAAGAAAGATAAAAAGAATTCATTTAAGTATGGTGGGTTAATATTGTGCTTATTCTTCTACTTTATGAATGAGCTACCCGGATCCAGTGGATGGGTATGTCAGAGTGATAGACCGGTTGCCATACAAATTAGGGACTATTTGCATGGACTTGGTGATGACAAAGCACAAAACACGGCTCTCTAGGGTTTCTTCAAAAACTTCTAGAGCATGATGCAAGATAGAGAGAGAATTCTCTAGTCTCTAGTTGAGAAATACAAAGACACAATATGCTTTATGGTAGAGACTGATCAGTGCCTAATGGAGGTAGTAGAACCAAGAACAGTATGGATCATGCCAATGGGGTATGAGGTGGATGAGAAAATCGTAGAGCTGCATGTTCAGCACATGTTGAGTCAACTAAAGGATCCTAAGGCAGAAAGGTTTGGAACCTTTGAAGAATTAAGTATAAAAATCCATGTGGAACTTAGACAACCAGAGATGAAGAGAAAAGTGAGAAAAGAGGTAGAAGATTTTGCCAAGAGGCATGGAATCTCAAAAGAAGCACTTGATGCACATAGAGAAAAGATGGAAAAGACAGAAAAAGAGAAGGAAGAGGCAGAAAAGGAAAGTGATCCAGTAAAAGCCTCCTCCCGGACCAAATCCTCTAAGAGGTCTGCACCTACCAAGATCTCAAAGGCATCAAAACTAGAAGCAAAATCATCTAGTAAAGAAGAGAAAAGAACTAAGACAAAGGCCACAAGGTCTTATATTAGTCAGAAAGATGAAGAAGAGACAGAATCTGATGAAGAAATCAAGAAGATGAAGAAGAAGAAGAAAGTTTCTAGTGAACCCTCTACCGGTGAAGACAAGGAAGCAATGGCAGAAGAGTTTGTTGAAAAACCCACTCTATCATTAGATGATGTCATCAAATTAGTTATTGTGGATGGAAACCTTCAACCAATGACTGAATTCTATGATTATTATAATGAGGCTGACCAAAAGATCTTGCAGGATGCAGCAGTCAAGTATCTGAACATCTACAATAAGGCTTTTATTGAAATTATATCTCTTATTCCCAAAAGCCTAGAGAAAGAGTTAGAAATAAGAAAGAATAATGCTATGGAAAAAGATCTTGAGATCCGAGAACAGATAGCCATTCAGCTATATCCTTCAATTGATTCAAAGCAAATGAATATGATCTTCAAAGATTGCAAGGATAAGTTCCGGAGCAAAGCTAGAATGAATCAGCTCATGCTTGGAGAAACTGATAAAGTGGCAAATGAAACAAAAGAGATCCTTCTGAATGCCTTCAAAAGATTCAATCTTCTTGCTATAGAGGACTTAGGTGTTGATCCCTCAGCCACAAGTGTTGAAGAAGGATCTACTGAGGCAATGACAGAAGAAGTAATGGACACCAATGAAGATAAGGGCTTGGAATCCTCTGCTTCGGAAGAGGTGGCCCATCCTCCTGTTTCCCCCGCTGACTCTAGATCCAAAGGAGAAGAAAGAATAGAGGAGAAAGAAAAAGAAGTGAAGGGAAAAGAAGATGATAGCTCTAAGACTGCAGTAGAAAAGAAAATTCTGTCTTCGGCAAGAGACACTGCAGAAATTATCAAAGAATTCTTAAACAAAGAGACAATGGAGATTGATGAACTAGAACTTCTACTAGGACCATTTGATTTTGATTCTCTTTCTCCGGTACAAATAATGAAGATAGCTTCATTTGCTAATGCAAAGGCAAAATAAAAACTCCTGAAGTCTCACATGGTAGACTGTGAGCTAATAGAAGTTGCATCTAATGTGCTTGAAAAGATCATGCCATCCTTTCTGAAGGATTCATCGGCTTCCTCATCAGGTAATCTTAAGTCTCTTATTAGTTCAGTCAGCACTCATTTTGAGTCCTTAGAGAAATTAGCTGAGGAAAAGGTCCGGAAAGAGTTTTTGGATAAAAGATTCTCTAAAGTACTAAGTCTAATATCAAATGATAGAAGAACTATGGATATAGGGATAAAGAGCTTAGAAAATGCTCTTAAAAATGGTGAGGAAATATATAAATTTTGTCTATCATGGTCCAAAGCAACAATGGAGATTGAGAAGAAAATGAAAGAACAAGAGATCAAACGAACAAAACTTTCTCAAAATTTTGATCCACTTACCTCATCCATAGTAAATCAAGAATGTCAGACTATTGCAGTCTTGGATGAAATTAAGAAGCTAGAGAAAGAAAAGAAAAACAGAATCAGCAAGTTAAATGAACTTAGAAGAATAATCATTCCTAAGTTGGAGGCCATGCATGAGGCCCTAAGTGATGCTCAAATCACAGCCAAGACAAATGATCCGACAGATCTGAAGAAGGCAGAAGCTTTTGCATTCCCGTTGAGTGGTCACATATCAATTTTAGATAGGATGAAGCTGAGTTGGGCAACCAAAGTTGTACAATTGAAAAACACCTTTGCAGATATACTAACGTATATGTAGAGTACAACCGGATGATATACTTATACGACTAAGTATAGATTAATTTTTGAAAATTTTGGTGTGCAGACCCCACCCTTTGCCATTGATGTCAAAGGGGGAGTGATGAGCAGAGAAAAATGAGGAATCCAGCTAAGGGGGAGCTCCAAAAAATGTACATAGAAACAGAGCATCAGCCAAGGGGGAGTATAGTGTGACACTTAGTCATTTTTCACTAAGTGTTGCCATCAATGCCTAAGGGGGAGATTGTTGGCAAGAGACACTATATGGATTCATGAATGTTGTCATTGATGGCAACAACGGTTACCCCACACATCCACAAGACATGATGAGTCTCTACCAGAAGTCAGATTGAAGAACTGTTATGATCCGGTAAGCAAGAACAGAGCAGTCAGCAAGGTCTAACAGTTAGGTCCAGATCTCTCAGAAGAAGTATTTTAGTGAAGTGCGGATTTGGTGAAGTCAAGAGGAGTACCTTGACTAATAGATTCCAAGGATTTATCCTCCGGTGATGGAAGGGGAAGAGATATGAGCACTTGAGTGTTGGGTTCTTGTTTGACAGAGTAGACAGAGGAAGAACTGTACCGACAGAGTGTCAGACCCAAATCCGGAAGAGATATTGCTAATGACTAAGTTTCTTGAGGTATCATTCATGATTGGCCGACATGATTGAAGACTTCTACAAGCATATTCTTGATCCACATTACTTGGTATGCAAGGATTCAGCTGACAGACCAGAGTTTGAGATAATATTGACTATTCTGGTTGCCGACTAGAAAAGTGTTGAAATCACTTGTGTGGATATATATAGAAGATGGAGTTAGATGTGAAGGTGTGTGTGTGTATGTATGCAAGTGTGAATAAAAGCAGAAGAATAATATAAAAGGCAAAAAAATAGGTTCAGAATGTAAAGGACAACAGCACTTAAGGAGATTTAGAATGAAGTGCAGCCGATCAGTCTATTGAGCTTAACTGGAACTAAACTTCAGCATGTGTGGATGCTTCTCATCAGTTTGAGTTTTTTTCTTGTAGATAGTAAGTCTTTTGTAGGCAGTGAGCCTCTTGTGAGTAGTGTACTCGGGCTGTGAGAAGTGTACTGGAGCAGTGAGCCCTAATTGGCAAGTGCCATTTTGTATCTTCTATTCTTTTAACAGAGAATAATATCTTGGGTTAATCACCCCGTGGTTTTTCCCTTAACAGGGTTTCCACGTCAAAATAATTGTGTCATGTGTATTGGTGTTATTTCCATTTCATGATTATGCTTGCTTATTTGATCTGATGTTGCATTAACTGTTAAGAAAGCACATAAAGTTGAAATATTAGGATAACTAATTCACCCTCCCCCTCTCAGTTATCAACAGTTAATATGTCCAAGGGACTGATTGTATCCTTACCCTTCTCCAAATTGGAAGTATTTTTGTCAGTTTTGGGAGCACCTTTGTCCAGTTTGGAACCATCTTTCGATGACTCAGCTTCATTGGAGGCATCGTTCTCTCTTAGATTGGATAGATCAAAATCAGAGGGTAATTTGGCTCCTTGTTGAGCTAACATGAGAAAATACTTATGAGGATCTATGGCAACTACCCTATCCATAACCTTTTAGAATTTTGGGTCTTGAAGTTGTTGAAGGATTTCCTCTTGACTAATCTCCTCATCATCAGAATTATGCCCACTATTGTGAAGGGAACCCATGTTTTGTTTTTATTTAGATTGAGATCTAGTTTGAACCATACAATTTTTCAGGTGTGGGTGAATGTTGGATGTTTTTGGTGTGGTTGAGATGACAAGATTTTACTAAGGTTCAGATTTTTGATTTTTCGCTGTTCAAACAAATGTGCTCTTGAGCTAAAAGGTAGTCAAAGTAGGGAGAGTTGATCACCACTATTTGATATAGACTACTTTTATCAAAATCACACTAGTGTAGTTCCAAGGGAAGGATGATTTATCCTATTTATGAAACTAACTAGATTTTTGCTTTGAAGTTGGAGAATCTTAATGACACCTTAGTGGGAATCTTGTTTTGTTCGTTTGATATTTTTGATTTGGACGACTAGGTGTGTTATGGCAAGGTGAAATGCTTTGGGAAAATGGGCATGAAAATGGAATCCTATGGTTTTCCTGAGTTCTCAAATGAAATCTATGCAAAAATGGGTATCCTAAAATGAATTTGTTTTCTCCTCAAAATGTTGAGAAGTGCTCTCTATTTTGGATGTGCAGGACTATGTTGTATATGCACAGGACTGTACAGCAAATGTACAACTTTGTATGTGCAGAACTGCATTGCAAATGCATAGGACTACGTTGTAAATGTGCAGAAAGAGTATATGTACAGCAGGATTTTACAGATGCGCAACAGGATTGTGTAAAAGCGCAGCAAGAGTAAATGCGCAACAATGTTTGACAAATTGCAAGAAGATGGAGTGTATACGCAGATTTGCAAAAGTTTTGTCCTTTTTGTTTCAGATTTTCAATTTTGGTTTGTTTGCATGATTTCCTAGGATGTTCAAAAGTTTGAAGTACTGTCTTTGATTCAAGTTATTGCCAGAAAACACAACAAGCAAGAGGTTGTCATGATTATTTGAAAAAAGTTTTTTTTTGATAAATGAAAAACAAGCAAGTACAATCCTACGGATGGTCAGGTCAACATTCGTTGAATTCCAACTTGGTTTTTACACCAGTCACTTCCATAAAGGCAGATAGTTAGTAACTTGATAGCATCGGCTCCCCTCCACGGCACTCACTTCTCGCGCATATCAAGTTACAGTTCCTCTAAAGAGTTGAACTTTCTGTCTCTACACTAGATGAGTGTATGACGTTGGATGGCTTCAGAGGTCTGACCTCCTACGTCAACAAATAGGGGTTTTTGGCTTTCTAAGAACAAATGGCTTTTTAGTATGGACATCCATTTGGGTGGTTACACGTGCGGCAATTTGCTTTGATAAGGAGGCTTCCTAGCCTACAAAGGTTACGCTCCACAGGGTTTTGGGGGAAATATTTGTCAGTGTAACACAACAGCACCCATTGTTTGCAACTTTTATCACAAACACAATTTATTTATAGCGACTTGGAAGTGGCTTAGCTTTAGCCCGTTATCGCTTAAGGTCGTCCCACTTGGAAGGAAGGAATTCCAAGGGCAGGCCTCTCTAAAGGTTACACATGCAAAATGATGAGTTTGGCATTTTGGTCACCCAAGAAAGGGGAGAGCATAGTCCTATCATCATTTTGAAAACACAGAGAACATTGGTTCTTTATCCCCCTAGTTAAAAATAAAGAAACTAAATGTATTTAATCTATCAAGCATAGAAGTTTTTAACAAGATAGCAATAACTTGGAAAAGATTTTTGTTTATTTTAACCTTCTAACAAGTCTAGGTGTAGATTGTTGCTTGAAGAAATAAACAAGTGTTACTTTCCCTTATTAAGCTATCTGATAGATTGTAGTGCAAGATAGTAAAACATAAAGAAATTGTTCAGTTTTTAACCCCTAGGTTGGGACTAGATACAAGTTGTGATGCAGCAAAATGATTTACTTTCCTCCTAGTTATGTCTATGTGATGATTTGCATGAACATATTAAGTTACTTTCCCCTAATTAGTTCTAGGTGGCTTAAGAATGCAACTAAAATGACTAAGTACATCTCCTAACATCTGCAAATGAAAGTTAGTATGGAAAATCTTTGTGAAACATTACAATTCTTCTGACAACATTTAAATATGCAGAAACAAAAGGTGGATGCGCAGGACTGCTCAGTGTTTGCGTAAAAACACATGTGTAGAACTAATTGATGAATGCGCAGGAACAGTGTATGCGTAGTATTTGCACAAAAAGACGGTGTGGATACACATAACTATGGATGCATAGCAAGAATCTGTAAATGCGCAGGTCTGGAACATGAATGTGTAGAATCAACCTATTACAATAGCAGATTCACAAGAAAACTCAAATGGAGGTTAAAAAATGAGGCTAGGCCCCACGGTGGGCATCAGAAATGTTAGTGGAAAATGTGAACAATAGTATTAAACAACTAAACATCCAATAACTCAATGGAAATTGATGTAAATACAAGTAAATGAAGAATATACCTTCGAAGACCGATTTACCTCTATGCTTCCATTGTCACATATCTCTTCTTGATCTTGATGGTAATGGAGCTCTCAGAAGTGTGTACTTACTTGCTGTTGAAGATGACAAGAGTAGAACGGCTGTAGGTGGACAATGCAATGGATATCACACTACAATGCAATACTAATGGAGATGGATTGATGGAGACATGATTAGATGATGATTGTGATAATGGTGTTGTGTGAATGCAAATGGAGATAACTTTGCCAAAGGCACGTTGGTAGGATTCCTGCAAAGTAAGATTATGAATGCTTGAGTGGATGAAATGAGGGAATGAGGGTTCCTTTTATAGACTCAAGAGAGGCCAAATCCAAGTGTCAATAGATCCATGACTGGAGGAATTATCTGTGATGTGTATGGTTGAGGAAGCTTGAGGGAATGTGCGCGAATCAGAAGAGGACAAGTGCCCAAGCTCCTTTCATGAGTTATGGGAGTTAATAGAATAGATTGAGGAGTTAACTGAATAGACTAACTAGTTAAGTGAATGGATTAATTAGATAACTGATTTGACTAATGAGTTAACTAATTTTGATTGGAGGAGAAATAGGACATGTGGGTGAGGGAATATTAGCTAATTAAATATTAAAATATTTAATTATGTGTGTAACATGGTGAGGTGGAAAGGTGAGGTGGAAAAGGTGATATGGAATTTATGGAATTTTGGACTTTGGAATAGAGTAATTTGGGATTAATTAAATAATTTAGGATTATTTAATTATATGAGACATTAGAAGAATTTAGGGATCTTAATTAAATAAATTGATTTTTATTTAATTATAAGAGGGATGTGAATCATTTAAATAAATTAGAATATTTATTTAATTGATAGAAGAATAAGAATTAAAATAAATAATTTAACTTAGCCATTTTTAGGTGTATACAAGATAAATGAGTGGAAAGTGGAAGTCAAAGTGGTAATGTAGTAGATGGTAAATGCAAGGGTACTACACATGGCACCTATAAATAGGTTTTCATCATGGTACTTATCCAATGCGCCACCGAAGTGGTTTTCACCAGAGGACGGATTATTTCTCTTTACTATTTTTATTTTTAAAATTTTTTTTAATATTATTTTTTATGTACAATTAGAATTCCTACGAGTTAGGCATAGAACCTCTTGAGGTGAAGGTAATCCTATGAATCCTCATTATGCTATAGGTATTAATTATTTGTTAATATTTTCCAAGGGGTTGAGCTTTATTGGTTGAAACATTGGGTTCTTGTTGAGGAGACCCAAGTTCAAATCCCCATAGGGACATCTAATGTGGAATTCTAAATTGTGACTCTTGGTCTTCCATAGATAGTGGAATTCTAAGTTGTGACTCTTGGTCTTCCATAGTTGGATTCTAATGTGGATGTGTTCAAATTACTAAGTGTTCATGCTTGGGGATGAGGGACCCCGTATTGTGGCCTCACCGGTTCATAGCTCCGGTAAAAACAAGCGTTCACTGATTAAAAAAAATTATTTGTTAATATTATATTGGGTGCATATGCTTTCTAAATTGCCCATGTGGTAAATAAGAATAAAAGTATTTATCCCACATGCATCGAACAGTAGTAAGTACCTTTAGTAAGACCCTTATATTGTAATAACTTCTCAAGTGGAAGTTATCTTGGATATTTGTAATTGGAGTGTATGTTAGATTGGGACATTGCCCTCTTGAAGTGGCACTATGAAGATAATATAAAGCATTCTATTGCTATCTTTACTGTGTATATCAATATGCATTGTTTTTATTTGTCTTATTAGGTTCCTTACATGAACACTTAACTGGATTTAATATTTCACTAATTCTAGGAAATCTTCCTCAAAGGTTTACTCTCCTCGAAGACACTCTGTATATGAAAGACATGTTATACTTTAGCTTAAACAAGGTCATAATTTGTTATAACACACTCTTTGAGACACATGAAGATTATTAGGGCCCACACGAAATGTGGTATTCTCATGTTACCTTCTATTGGAAATTTCATATGCAACCAAAAGTGACTAAGGATAATTTATGTTTTGGTATCTAGATAAAAAAGGGATCAATAATTGGTTGATCCCACAATAGTGTGTGCCACTTGTGGTATATACTGATTTTTTCCTTATTTATCATATTTTTTTTTTTAAATAATGGTTTAAGCCTAGAGGGGTTCCATATAAGGGGGTTTGATTGAAGGGTGCTAGATCAAACCTCCTTGGATATGACCTCATTAAGCTTAAATCAAACACCTGATGAAGCCTCCTCCACACCTATCAAAATACCAACAAAACCAACAATTTTGCTTCACCTTTTGGGAGATCAAATGAAATCATTTGGAAATGTCATTTTGTATTATGTATTATGTAGTATTAGATTTACAAAAATTATAATATGTATTATGTTTTCTTTAATATATATTTTTTTAAATTATAATGAATGTAGGTCCATTACGAAATAATAACATATTAAAATATGTTTTAGTCCCATTTCTCTGTGGAGCACTTAAGATAGAATTTAAAAGGGGAAAGAAGCTTCAAAGTGAGTTTAGACCTAAAGTCACATCTAAACTAATTAATCCCTTATAATGCTAGTAGTATTTATGCCTTGTATGATATTCAATTTATATGTTGTATTGGGTGTTTTGACAGTGTATTGTGAGATTTGTGTTGTAATTAATTGCATTGAACTTTTTTATGAGGCCTTGTTGTACCATCAAGGTATTTTAATTGTGTACTATAGATACTTTTGTTGTGATGTTTTGTATGACCATCAATGTGTTCTTGATGAGGTTTTGTATTGCCATTGAGATTTCCAACTATGTATTATGAGATACATATGTTGTGTGTTTATATATTTAGATTATTACAATGTTTTAGCTTCACTATTTTCACTATATTTAGTGTAGGTGAGATCATTACATCTGATTCATCATTATGAATTATTTTCAATATTGTTCCTTGAATTGTGCTAGTCATAGATGATTTACAGTAAGAAGAGATGATTTAATATCACGTTGGGTGGTTTATGTTGCTTTGGCTATTATTATGTGGAGTTAGTACACCCAATGTTTGATTTGAGTGTGTAGGTATAGGATTTCTCCAAATGTTGGATATATTTGCGATGATCATTTTGAGGTAAAACATGTGTTAACCTCTAACTCACTCAAGTTGAGTGTGAGATGAGTTTTGTGAATCCCTATGTAACCCCATCTCTGCATCAATGGTGATTCTAGAATATGCATGTTGTGCAAACCCATAAAGAGTGTGTGAGTCTTTTGTGTATGGCTACTTTATATTATTTTATTGCATTTAAATTTATTTCAAAATGCATGCTTGTTGCATTTGCAAAATATTTAAATGCTTAAGTCAAAAAATAATATTTGCACTTTGGTAAAAAATGGTTATTGCATATTTATTTTTAGTGGAAGGGAATTAAAGTGAACCATTGTTCTTTAGAAATAAAATATTAGCTTATAGGAAATTATAGAATTGCATTATAGTGGAAACTTAATTCAATTGCCTTGGTTATAGGGAAATATTAAATTAATTGCATAAGTATAGTCTTATTGAATTATTTCCTTGAAAAATATCAATGTAAGTTAATTGAATTGTATTTGCCTTATTGAATCATTTGTATTGATCTAGTTATCTTTGAAAATGTTATTTTTGCGTAAGTAATTTTAAAATAACAAAATAGAGGAATAAGTATACAATGAAAAAATAAATGTTTATTTTGATTCACTTTATATTTTTGGAAACCTACCCATCCCAGCCCCCCTCTCTTCTCCTCTTTTGAAAATAGATGTAAACTAGAGATGCTTGGATTTAGATTGTGCTTAGGAATGGAATGGATGGAGGATTGTATTTCTTGGTTTATTATTGAAGGTGTATTGCCAAGAAAAACCTCTCTTCTCTAATGTTTCAAATTGAATTGGAAAGGTATTTTCCTTGTGATTTATAATTGAAAGGTTTCTTATTCATTGTCATGCCATATTAGGTGGAGATATATGGCTTCTCCTTATCAGAATGCTTTATTATATTTATTTTCATCTTTTTAGGCATTGTTTTAAATTTGAAAAATGCAAGAATAGAGCCAAGATTATGGCAAAATTTTCTTAAATATTCCTAAAAAAATGTGAATAGGAAAGAATGTTGTTGTGCATTTACTACAATATAGAGGGTAATTGAAATTTGAGAATTTTGTGTAATTTATGATACATTTTTTGAAGGTTCATGATGATGTAATCAACATTGAATTTGGAGATTTTTATGGTTTTTCCTACCTTTTAAAAATGAAAATTAAAAATTAAAACTATGTTTGACATTTTTATTTTGTGAGATGAATAGTCTCCTTAATATATTGTGATTTTGCATTATTGATCAATGTACCATGACTTTTTGCATTGATTTTCATGCCAAGCCAAAATTGTAATTTAGGCCATTGGGCACTTAGGACTAAGGTACAAAGTAGGAAAGGAGTGGCCTCTCACCACTTGCTTGGATTTTAAAGGCATTCATGGATAGAGATAGTTGATATTTTAACCAATTAATAACATAAACACATTGGGGTTAAATAAAACATGTGATTAAATAAGTTAATTACACCATGTATCAAATACTTCACAAGGATTTGGAATTGGATGTAGAGGACATGCCACAACTCTTGGAATTTCATGAATGTTGTTGAGTAACCTCATACGAGGTATGGTTTCCTTCTCAACATTATATATAGTTGTTGTGCTAGTGTATTGACAGTCCTTGGCTTACTTCTAGGATCCTCATCCTATCGTATTAGTGGATTTGGTATCCGACATGTGTTGAGACCCCTACATGTATGTTGGTGACATGTCTGTTGTTGGTATTTATTCATATGTGTTAAATTGCATGCATTGATGGTGTGGAAACCTTTGTGAATGCATATTGGATTCTTTTTTGTATTTTGAATTATGTGCATTGAAGGTGTGAGGAACCCTTATACATGAATGTTTTTTGGTGTCCTCTTTATACTCCTATTGGCATGAGTTTTGCTACATATACTATTGTATGTATTCATTATTATGGGTTGCTACATGTGTTACTGTATGTATTGATTGACATGAGTTTTTCCATGTACTCCTTATTTGTGTGAGTGTGATTAATATCCAATTCGACTGTGTCCTAAGACAATGAGGTGGGATTGAGGGTTCCACAAGATTGGGTGGTGCTAAACCATTGTTGGGGTAGACAAACTTGGAGGATGCTCATTTGATAGCATGTTGGACTCACATGGTATTAGATGCTTCTTGTGTCTCTTCTTTGTTATAGTTTTTTGTAAACATTGTAAACTAGGTCCTTAAGACCATCATACTAATAGCATAGATGTACATATTATAGCCTCTTATGCTAGTTATGATCCATCCATGTTTGGGATGAGCCCCTTCAATTGTAATAATTATTTGATATTGTTTTGGATGTTTTCACACCTTATCTTGTGAGGTTGTTATTATGATTTATTATGTCAAAATCATGTTATATTAGCATGTTTGTGTTACACATATGGTTCCTAAGGTTGTCATTAATGTCAACACTATCACAAGGTTGTAATTGATGTCAACACTATCATGGATGTGTGATGCTGTTCATGGTTGGATGTCATGTCCTATCCTACAGAGAAGATACAGTTTATGGTTGGATGTCATGTTGAATATAATGAGGTTACTAAAGTTCATAGTTGGATGTCATGCCTTGATCAATGCAGAGTTGAGTATGAGGTTATATTAAGATGGGAATTAGAAGCATCAAGAAGACATATTAAGATATATTAATATGTGAATTAGAAGCACTAAGATGATCAGATGTGGTGTTGATGTTGGGAAGATGTTACTAGTGGCCTGAAGCATATTGTATGATCTCTCCTATTGTTCTTAAGAATGCATGTGTTGATACAAAGAAGGTTTGGCCTCTGAAAGTTGGTGAAATTTTCTGCTACAGGATGACTTCCTCTAAAGATTGTCTGGGAGATTGCTCTGCATTCCTCTGCATTTGCAATTATGAATATGCAGTTCTAGAACTATGTTTAGGGTGCTGTGTAGGTGATAATTCCAAAGTTTTAGATCATTTGTCCTTCCGCTGTGAATGTTATGCATGATAGAGTACCGACATGTGTTATGGTAGAGTAAGGTTGTGTTGAAGGCATGTTGGAATGTTCTGCATTCCTCTAGATATGAATGTTTGTCTTTGTGGTTTTGTGGATAGGTTTATGGATGTACATTACATGCTTTCTTGGAGTTTCAAGTGTCTTGGTGATCCACAAGCTTAGTTTTTCAATGACAGTATGTTGTAGTGTGTTCAGGATGACTTGTTCTCATAGTTCATGGTTGAAGATGTGTGGCACCAATTATTTGATGTGCAGACGTAAAGGAGTATTTGAAGATGTTGTATGAGTCTTGTAGACTCATCTGGAAGAGTTTCATGAAGATCCTTCTTGTTTCCAGTACCGCACAAGGTTTTCAAGTTGCTGTGGCTGTTATGCTTCAAGTTTCATGTCTTTGCCTAAGGCTATCCTATTTTCAAATGAGTAAAGTGTGTGGATGTAATTCCTTGATGTTTGTTGTTGTGAAGAATGTTTTGGACCTGGTTAAGCAAGTATTGATGTCCGCAAGGCATGAATCCTCTACTGGTGTAGCATGTAGTCTTGTTTAGGACTCAAGTCCTCTACATGTTTCATGTTGTGTGTTGTCTGGCCGACTTGTAAATGTATTTTTCATGTTGTCTCTAGCCAACAAGAAATGTATTCAATGTAATATCATGTATACATTGTAAATCAATTTGATTTAGGTGAAGTGTGATTGCAATGTGATTGATAAGGTTCACAAGCAAGAAAAGGAGCAGAATGATTGCATTATGATGTGTGACTAAGGGAGAAAGAGTAGATGTGTTAGAAGCTGTCTTGATTCATCTTGAAGACATTTTTGTGACAAGAAGGAAGTAAAGAGTGTGCCTAATTGATCCAATCATCAGAAGAAGCAAAATTGCAATAATCAAAGGTGTGAATTTCAATGTCAGTTTTTAGGCAGTAGAAGGACTGTCATACTATAATCTTTTCTGAATTTGGTCTTAGTTTAGGGAGTAGTTGCTTCCTTGGGAGTGACCCTAAACAAAGTTTTCAGGGAGTAGTAGCTTCCTTTGGTTGTAGTCCTAAAACAAAGTTAGCAGAGAGTAGTAGCTTCCTTGGGTTGTAGCCCTAAAACAAAGTTGTTATTTGAGCTTCATATATTATGAGTTAATCCTCACCGTGGTTTTTCCCTTCTTGGGTTTTCTAAGTATGTCTAGTTTTATGTGTTGATGTGCATTGTGTTAATCTTTCATGTTTATGTTGATGTTGTCCTGCTTAAGTTTTAATCTGCTCCAGAAAAATTGAAGTTTGATTAGATATTGATTCACCCCCCCTCAGTATCCTAGTGTGTTTAACAATTAGTATCAGAGCCAAGTTCCTCTGAAGAAAGCTTAACCTCTTGAGGAAGGTCTGGGATGGAACTTAATGGATCCAACAAGATACTTAGGTTTGATGGAACAAATTATGCTTTTTGGAAGCTAAGGATGGAAGCCTATATCAATTCTCTAGGGTGCAGTGTTTGGGACTCTGTCAAGACTGGTTACAAAGTTCCTGCTACTACTCCTACAGACTCAGATGAAATTAAGAAGTATGATAACAATGTCAAGGCAAAGTTCTCTATCATGAGTGGGCTAGTTGATTCAAAAATTTAAAAGGTAATGAGTTATAGTTCTACTAAAGAAGTTTGGGATAAACTTGAAACCATTTATGGAGATAAGAAAGTAAAGCAAGCAAAGATGCAAATCTTCAAAAGTGAATTTGAGACCCTAAAAATGATAGAGGATGCAGACATTGTTGGATATATGCTCCAGGTGAATGAAGTGGTCAATGACATCATAGGTCTTGGTGGCAAAGTGGAAGAGGATGAAATTTTGAAGAAGGTTCTGAGATCTCTTCCCAAATCTTACAGCCTTAAGGTATCTGCTATTGAGGAGAATACGGACTTGGATACATACACTGTAGACAAATTATTTAGTACCCTTACTGCTTTTGAAATGAGAGAGTTTGGTAGTGATGCTCCCAAGATAGAAGTTGCTTTCAAAGCCAGTACGAAGACAAAGGATGAAATTTGTTACACCCTGCATGTTTCTAACTAATTACTATTTACCTTGACTGGTTAATTTGCTTGAATAAATGAATGGTTTGTGAATCTTGCATTAACATGTATTTTGAATCTTGAATTGAATATATTGAAAGATTGAATGATGCAATGCGATGTATTATAAGTGATTATTGTTATGAAATGTATGATGCTTATGATTATATTGTGATTAGCTAACTACTGTTGTAATGATATAAGTTAAATGTAGGAATAGGTTGCTCCTCCAGAAATGAGGAGAAGTATCACTCAAGAGAAGGACTTGGTTTGGTAAACATTAGAGAAAGCCTAAATTGAGCAAGCACACACCACTATCCTACTTGGTCTAGGTTATGTCAATTCTGTGTGGGTAAAGGCAAGTAATCTGCAGCAATGATCCTGAATGCTTTTGAAGATATGATTTTATGAATGTTTTGAATGAGGAATGTGATTTAGTCTAAGTGTCGATTGAAGTCTTCTTTCATAAAGTTTGGAATTGCAATCGATGAGTTTTTTAACGTGAGATGAATATATACACATATGTAAATGCATATCCATGATAAACTTATACGTATTTCTCATAGGCATAAGAGTATCAATTGGATGAGGGAATCTATATGCATGTGTGTCTATGTACATTTCATATTTATATGTCGTAAGTGGATATGTGGATTAATGGGTTTTATGTTGTTTTCAAATAACGATAATATATGCATATACATAATAATTGTTGGCAAGAGACACTGTGTGGCTTCATAAGTGTTTTCATTGATGGCAACAAAGTCTATCCCACACATCCGCAGTACATAATATTCCTTCACTAGAAGTTAGATTGAAGAATGTTTTGGTCTGGTGAACAAGAACAGAGTATGTAACTAGGTCTGACAATCAGGTCCAGATCTCTTAGATGGTGTAACTTAGTAAGTTGCGGACTTGGACAAGTCAAGAGGGGTATCATGACTACTATATTCCAAAGATTTAGCCTCCGGTGATAAAGAAAGAAAAAGATATGAGCATCTGAGTGTTGGGTTCCAATCAGGCAGAGCAGACAGAGGAAGAACTGACCGACAGAGTATTAGACTTCAATCCGGATGAGTAAAAGGTGTTAATCAAGCAATTTGTAGGATTATACATTGTTGGCCGACATGATTAATGACTTCTATACTTAAGCTTTTGATACGTATCACAAATCAAGCATGGATTCAGCCGACAGATCAACAACTTGCAAATATCTTGAGTGTTCTTGTTGCCGACTAGAAAGTTGATGAAGATCCTTGATGCGGATATATATACCAGATGGATTACAACATGTAAAAGTGTATGTGTGAGATGTGAAGAAATAAGGTGCGAAGAAAAGCAGGGATAAGTTCTTCTTGAAAGCCAAAAGAGGGTAATGATAAGTGTGACTTGGGATATGAGAAAGGTGAAAGATCTAGATCTGGTCAGAGAACTTTGGATCAGGAAATCAAAGAAACAGGCCTAGAAAACATCTGGTAAGGCAACCAAATGCCCAAAGATATCCATCCTTCAATGGATACTGCTTCAATTGCAACAATTTTGATCATAAAGCAACTCAGTGTAGGAGGAGAATGAATCAGAATAATCCATCCTTCTTTGGACAATGTTTTAATTGCAAAAGGTATGGTCACAAATCTCATGAATGCAGAAATATGCAAATAAATAATTCATTCAATGGTAGATGCTTTGCATGTAATAGAATGGGACATATGGCTAATCAATGCAAATCAAGAGGATATGAATCAAATAAGTAAAGAAATGTTGTATGTTACAATTGCAATAGATCTGGTCATATTGCCAAATTCTGCAGAAGCAGAAATTAGGATAGAAAAGGTCCGGTGGAATGTAATCAAAAACATGATAAGGGCAAAGGTAAAGTGAATGCGGATAAAGTACAAGAGGAGATGAGCAAGATTTTGGTAAAAAGGAGTACAATGAATATTGGGGATGGATCCGCTCTAGAATCTGGTGCTGATATTCCTTCTAGAAACTAAAAGGTGAAGCTCTAGCTCAGGAGGAGTCACAGAGAAAAATAATTTCCCCCAGCTAATCAACTAGTGCCTAAATTTGGCACATTGAGTAAACATCTGACGCTATGGATTAAAGGTTTCTCAAGAAAACCTCCAAATAACCTTCAGTCAAAATGTGAAAGATCTGCATGGAGTTTTGCAAGATTTTTAACCGCTCAAGTTAATCTGATTTTGACAGCTATCTGGTAAAGTAGAATTTCACAGACAGATCCGGTATGATTCAGAATAGAAATGCTTTGATCTGTGGGCCCATGGCATGATTGAAGAAAAGAAGATATGTTGTCAATCCTCACTGACAATGATTCTAAGTTCAACGCAGTGATTCAAGAAGATCTCTCTTAAAACAGGGCAACCAGATAACTTAAGTTGTGCATTTATTACAAAAGGAAATAAGGGTTTGCGCAAGGATAAAAGGGTTCCTTCACTCATTATTTACACACTTGCACTCACGAAGAAGAAGAGAAGAGATCTGCAAAGAAGATTCTACAATTCACTCAAGATCAATTGAAAATTGAATTCAGCCTGCGATTCGTTTCGGTTCCTACTTCAAACCCTAAAAGCGTGAAAAGGTACTTCCATTCTGAAAATCTCTCTTCGAATCTTTTGCAAAATGGCTACTCCAATGGTTGTCAATATTTTTGATAGGCTGAGATCTAAATTCAAGAAACACCCTTACAAATCTCTAGAAGTTGATCCCTTCGGGGCGTTTTCTAGCATTCCGCACGAAGTGTTGCATGTAGAAGATGTTAGGGTTTATATCCATGCCAACATTGAAGAATTTGGAGACTCAAAATTGATGGACATTTATCACAAATAGCTAATAGATGAAAATTTTGAACTCAAACCAGAATTCAAGGCCCTCCAGGACAAACACTTCAGACATTGCATACATTTTCCATGTTTTGCAGAAGATGATTGGGTCTGATATGTTCTAAGCAGGATGCATGATAATTTTATGTGGCTAATGAGGCCATTCAAGATAACTAAAGATGCCATCAGGGCAGTGACCAAACTGCATTCATCTGGTGGGTTACCTGCACTTAAATTTGTGAAGAACCAAATAGTAACTGAAGCCACCGGATCTAAATTTGACAAAAGAGCAATGACCATAGATGACATCACAGATCCAGATGTCAAGTTTGCTTCAATGACAATCGGCTACAAGATCTATCATTTGAGTAGAGAGAATTTTGTGTCTGGCACAACAATCTATGCAACATATCAAATGTTGAGGGAAGATGCAGATTATGATCTATGTGAGCTTCTTCTAAATCAGCTATTGGAGAACTTGCAAAAGATCAAAAAGGATAAGAAAAATTCCTTTAAATATAGTAGTCTAATACTATGTTTGTTCTTCTATTATATGAATGAACTGCCTGGATCAATTGGTTGGGTCTGGTAAAATGATAAACCGGTTGCAATTCAGATCATAGACTACATGTATGGACTTGGTGATGCTCAATCTCAAAACACAGCCCTCTGGGGGTACTTTAAAAACTTCCAAAGCATGATGCAACCCAAAGAGAGAATACCACAGTCCATAGTTGAGAAATACAAGGACACAGTTTGCTTCATGGTTGACACTGATCAATGCCTAATGGATGCAGTTGAGCCAAGAACTATGTGGATAATGCCTATGGGATATGAGGTCGATGAAAAAATCTTGGAGCTACATATTCAACACCTACTGAGCTAGCCTAAGGACACTAAAGCAGAAAGGTTTGGCACCTTTCAAGAGCTAAGTGTAAAAATACATGTTGAGTTAAGGCAGCCAGAGATGAAGAGGAAAGTAAGAAGGGAAGTTGAGGAAATTGCCAAAAGATTTGGCATATCAAAGGAGGCTCTAGATGCTAATAGAGAGAAAATGGAGAAGGCAGAGAAAGAAAGACAAGAAGCAAAGAAAGAAAGTGTCCCTGCATAAACCTCCTCTAGGACTAGATCCTCTAAGAGCTCTACTCCTGTCACTTCCAAAAGCTCAAAGTCTACCAAACTGGAAGTCAAGACATCTGAAAAAGGAGAAAAGAGGATGAAGACCAAAGCCTCAAGGACGCATAAAAGCCATAAAGATGATGAGGCAACAGAATCAGATGAAGAAATTAGGGAAATAAAGAAAGAGAGAACATCCGGGAAGTTCTCTGCTAGCAAAAATGAGGAAGAGAAGGCAGAGGAATTTGTAGAAAAGCCCACTCTTTCCATTGATGACATCATCAAGGCAGTCACTGTGGATGGGAACCTGCAGCCGGTGACTGAGTTCTATGATGAATACAGTGATGTTGACAAGAGAATTTTGGAAGAAGCTACTATCAGGTACTTGAACATTTACAATAAAGCTTTCATTGAAATTATATCATTAATTCCTAAGAGTCTAGAAAAAGTACTTGAGCTGAGAAAAGAGAATGCAAAGGCAAAAGACGTAGAGATTTTGGAGTAGATAGCAATTCAACTTTATCATTCCATCACTCCAAAACAAATGAACATGATTTTCAAAGATTGTAAGGATGAGTTCCAGAGTAAGGAAGGAATGAATAAACTCATGCTTGGAGAAACAGACCAAGTAGCAAGTGAAACAAAAGATATCCTCCGGAATGCCTTGAAGAGATTCAATCTTCCCATTGTAGAAGAAGCAGATGAAGAACCTTCTACCATGGATGTTGAAGGATTAAAGAAAATAAATGAAGAAATCTCTGAGAACTTAGACTCCTGAGTTCCAGAAGAGGAAGTTCATGAAGCAACAAACACAGGTGACATCTCTCCTCCAAATCCCACTGCAACTATGACAAAAACTCTAGACTCTAAAGCTGAAGGAGAAGATAGAAGAGAGGAGAAGAAGACTCAAGAAGAAGAGGTTAAGGGAAAAGAAGAAGAACAAGCAAGAAAGACTAATGATGACTATTCTGATATCCCAAAAGAAAAGAAGACTCAATCACCAGCAAGAGACATTGCAGAGATAGTGAAGAACTTCTTAGACAAAGAGGTGGTGGAGTTAGATGAACCGGAGTTGTTTCAAGGGCCCCTAAATCTAGACACTCTCTCTCCAGTACAGATGATGAAGATAACATCTTTTGCCCAAGCCAAGGCTAAAGAAAAACTCTTGAAATCTCACATGGAGGACTGTGAACTATTGGAGATTGCATCCGGGATGCTGGAGAAGATCATGCCATCCTATCAAAAGGATCCTTCGGCCTCACCATCTGGTAACTTCAAAAACTTAGTAAACTCTGTTGACACTCATTTTGAATCTCTAGAGAAATCAGCAGAAGCAAAGGTCCGGAAGGAGTTTTTGGGAAAAAGATTCACTGAAGTTCAAGAACTTATTGCTAATGATAGGAGGACCCTAGACATTGGAATAAAGAGCCTTGAAAACACTCTTAAAGATGGTGGGGACATATACAAATTCTATTTATCTTGGCCCAAAGTGACAAAAGATATTGAATAGAAGGTAAAAGAATAGGAAGAAAAACTGTCAAGCCTAGTTCAGAATTTTGACCCTCTTTCCTCCTCTCTAATGAATCAAGAACGCCAGGCTATTGTTATCATAAATGAAATAAAGAGGCTAGACAAGGAAAAGAAGAAAATAAGGAATAGAATGGGTGAACTCAGAGGGATAATTATCCCTAAACTAGAGGCAATGCATGAGGCCTTAACAGATGCTCAGACCACAACCCAGACCAGTGATCCAATAGATTTAAGAAGGGCAGAAGCATATACATTTTTGTTGAGTGGTCACATCTCCATTTTGGATAGGATGAAGTAGAGCTGGGCCACAGAGTTTGTATAGTTGAAGACTACTTTTGCGGATATACTTAAGTATATGTAAGTATAACATATGATTTATATATATTTATACAACCATGTATAGGACAATTTTTGCAAAATTTTGGTATGTAGATTCTACCCTTTGCCATTGATGTCAAAGGGGGGGTAAGGAGTAGTGAAAAATGTGGAATCCAGCTAAGGGGAGCTCCAGTAAAACAATGCAAAAGACAGAGCATTAGCCAAGGGAGAGTTACTGTGACACTTAGCCATTTTTCACTAAGTGTTGCCATCAATGCCAAAGGGGGATATTGTTGGCAAGAGACATTGTGTGGCTTCATAAGTGTTGTCATTGATGGCAACAAAGTCTATCCCATACATCCCCAGTACATAATATGCCTTCACCGGAAGTCAGATTGAAGAATGTTTTGGTCCAGTGAACAAGAACAAAGTATGTAACAAGGTCCGACAATCAGGTCCAGATCTCTCAGATGGTGTAACTCAGTAAGTTGTGGACTTGGACAAGTCAAGAGGGGTATCATGACTACTGTATTCCAAAGATTTAGCCTCTGGTGATAAAGCAAGAAAAAGATATGAGCATCTGAGTGTTGGGTTCTAGTCAGGAAGAGCAGACAGAGGAAGAACTGACCGACAGAGTATCAGACTTCAATCCGAATGAGTAAAGGGTGTTAATCAAGCAATTTGTGGGATTATACATTGTTAGTCGACATGATTAATGACTTCTATACTTAAGCTTTTGATACGCATCACAAATCAAGCATGGATTCAACCGATAGATCAACAACTTGCAAATATCTTGAGTGTTCTTGTTGCCGACTAGAAAGTTGATGAAAACCCTTGATGCGGATATATATATATACCAGATGGATTCCAGCATGTAAAAGTGTGTGTATGAGATGTGAAGAAATAAGGTGCAAAGAAAAGCAGGGATAAGTGTGAGAACAAGAATTTAAGTCCGGTATGTGACTGAATAACAACATTGAACAGAGGAAGAATGAAGTGCGTCAGATCAGTATATTGTGCCTAACCGAAACTGAACTCTTGCATTTGTAGATGCTTCTCATCAGTTCAAACACTTAATTATCTTTTGTAAGTTCTTGTAGGTAGTGTGCCTCTTATGAGCAGTGTGCTTAGGCAGTGAGCCCTAATTGGCAAGTGTCATTTTGTACTCCTTTATTCTTTTAATAGAGAATACAATCTAGGGTTAGTCACCCAGTGGTTTTTCCCTTAACAAGGTTTCCATGTAAAAATTCTTGTGTTATGTGTTGATTTTATTTCTGTTCTTATGATTACATATGCTTTCATGTTTTGATATGACACTGAATACCGAGATAACAAAATTAAGGAAATTTTGAGATAATTGATTCACCACCCCTCTCAGTTATCTGCCTTGCTTTCAACAATATGTATATATATAGATGTTAATGGAAATATATATATATTGTATTTACAGATAGATCGAATAGTTTACGGTTTATGTAAACATATGTAATTGATAGAATATGCAAATGCGATTATGTGTGAATTCTATTATCAATTGATATTTGTAATATGGTTTATATATATATAAAGATGTTTTAAGCATTGATATAAAGCGCACAGATGTAACCAAAGTTAATATAGCATAGTGCATGGGTTTTGAAACCATTGTAGATGTTATTCTTAGCGCGTGGTTATGAGACCATAGCGCAACATGACTACTAAAGCTATAGCGTAGGTTGGTAACTAATATGATTGTTAAAGGAAGTGCGTAGTTGGTAAGACTATGGCGCTTGAAAAGCAACGTATAGTATAGATTATTGCACAATATTTACTATGATAGCTACGTAGCCTTGAGACCAATGTAAATATTAATGCATAGCATATATTATTATGATTTAGGCGCTAGAAATAAAGCGCATACCTTTATGTTATATGAAGTTGAAAGCACATAAAGTGCAAAGCAAGGTAATTATGGGCAACGTTGATGTATAGCACCTGTTAACTATTTCCCAACGTGCAAATACATTAACCATTTCTCTCCAAACTGCCAGCAAAAAGATTGGGAGCGTGCTGTTTTATGTGGTCCCATGTTGAGTAGATACAAACCAATTGGGAGACTTATATCCGATCTGTCCTTGCATTTATGAGTTTACTTCTTGCTGTCCTCATATGTGTACATTATGCATCGATTCCTACTGCCACCACAAATTCATTTTGCCAAGTCAAAGTATGGAGTGGGAGTTGTGGCAGTTCTACAAGCTTGTTTATAGCCTTGGTGTGCTCATAATTCTGTATATAAGGAGAAGCCTTCCATTCTTTTTGACACACAATTCCCTTCGAAGTTGCTTATGCGATGCTGCTATTACTTTCTGAGTCTTCTATTTTGTTATGCATTGTATTTTGGCCTTGAGTGTGAGGAAAATTAGTAAGTAAATAGGGGGAAATCAAGTTGATCATGGAGGAGATACTCAGCTAGCTCGAGGAATCAAGACGAAGGAGCCCTGTTGATTATTTGGAGCATATCATTTATAGGCATACTAAATCTCTTCTTCATTCTGTATTTTCTATTTGAAAGATTGTATGTCTTTGATTGTTGTTTGGGAATAAGTTTGGTTTGCTATTCTTTGTCGAATATAATATTTACTTATATGTTCAATGAGAAGAACATGACTAGTATGGAAATTATTATTATGTATTAAATGGTGAATAATCTCTATAGTAGAGAATATCATCTAAATAGGAATTTTGCACTATATTAAGTATGAATAGTTATTGCTACATTGTGAAATGATTAAGTTATGTATATTATACATTACAACTTGTATTATTTTGGTAAAAGTGTCATAGAAAACTTAGAATTGGCAAGAAGGGTTAATCTTGGGATTAGTTGATCCATGGGTAAGGGAATAACCTTTTTGTCTAGAGAATGATGTCATACCAAATCGAGCTAGAAAGATGGGTGAATGTGTGACGTCCATTCCGAATTAGGGGTGATGAATACTTTGGCCAAAGTAGTGTAAGTAGCCACTATTGACACTGTTAGTTCACTGTGATCTAGGTTTACATACTAGGAAGGGGTAATCATACTTGTAGGTTGGAGCTGCAATATGACATTACTAGTTATGTAGGACACAACATCTTGCTCAGAATAGGCTATTCTTTGAGGTTACCATACCAATCCTTTCGTTGAAGGGTAGGGCCATTTACCAGTTCAATAAATGTGTGAGGGACTGCAATTAGTCTGTGGTTGGCGGAAAAGTGCTTAAGTGATGCTTCTCCTCATGCAATTGACAGGCAGGATTTGATTAAGGACATCATAACCATTTGTATCTCTATTTTCAGTTAGCCCTTTGAAGCTTGTATGTAACTTTGTATCCATTTTATGGAATTTTGTAAATGAGAAATATTCAATACTTGTAGTGTCAAAATGTAATTTGATTATGCAATGGTAAAGTTTGAAATATGTTTCAAATGTGCATATATCATTTAAAAAGAAAAAAAAAATTATTGCTCCTATTGATGGTATCTTGAACTATTTACTTTTGGGTTAAATTTAGTAAATTTTATTTGGTAGAACAATGGGCATGTTACACATGGTATCAGAGCTACCAGGTTTAGTTCTGGAACCTATGTGCTCACTATGCTTTCCCATCTAACGATGTCTGTGTCGAGGGATTGTCACAATGTTCACCATACCTTTGTCTCTTCTCTTCTCTTCTCTCTGAATTTTCTAAGCTTGTGAGTGCAAATGAGGAAAGATGGCCCCCCTACCACTATTTGTAGCCCCCCAAAAGTCCTAATTTTTTTTCATCCCTAGCCTAGATTATTTATCCCTGGCCTCCCCTTTTCACCCCCGAATTTCATCATATTCACCTTTTACGATCCCCATATCCGGTTTTCCTAACCCAGGTGCTCTTCCATGCAAAAGCATGTCATTCCTCTACACAAGTGCACTGCTAAATCCAGGTGCGTTGCTTTTCCTCCTAGACACTCATCACGACCGTGTAGGTACACTTTCACTCACATGAGCACAGATTTTGCATAGGCGCATTGCCTTGCTACGTAGGCGTGCCACCAGATCACATGGGTACACTTTCATAAAGCTACACCTACACTTTTCACCCTTTTTGTAGCATTTATGACGCCTAACCCATCCCTTAACCTACCTGAAAGGCCCCATGTTTAGTCACATATAGGTCTACCAGCTCCTGCCAATCATTGGAAGGTCCTGATCCTCTCGCCCATGATGTCTGTGTCGAGGGATTGTCACAACCTTCGCCATACCTTTGTCTCTTCTCTTCTCTTCTCTCTAAATTTTCTAAGCTTGTGAGTGCAAATGAGGAGAGATGGGCCCCCCTGCCACTATTTGTAGGCCCCCCAAAGCCCTAAGTTTTTTTCATCCCTAGCCTAGATTATTTATCCCTGGCCTCCCCTTTTCACCCCCAAATTTCATCATATTCTCCTTTTACCATCCTCGTATCTCGTTTTCACTCCATCACCCTTTCCTTTGAGATTTTACTCAAAATTTTTATTTTCGATTAAACTCTCGAGGGGGCATCCATTATCCATTATTCCCTTTTTCCATCACTGACTACAACATCTTTTATTCTTTGACACGACACCACCTTAATGGGACGCCGTGTCAAAGAGGGGAAAAATGTAGACACCTAAAAATGACCATGTATGCACCTTCAATTTTGACACAATTCTAACACCACCTTTCATCCTAACATGTCTTCTAAATTAATTAAATAATTTTATTATTTACTTAATTTATTCCTCTTTCATTAATCCATTTTCTCATATTAAATAAATAAATTATATTTATTTATTCAATTTACCCTTTCCTCTTAAATTAATTAATAAATCTCCATTTATTTAATTAATTTATCATTTCTAACAACTTCCTCTCCATAAATTAATTAAATAATTTTATTATAAATAATTAATTTACCCTCACACATCCTTATCCTCAGCCACTTACCACAATTATTAAATAATTGGTCACAATTATTAAATAGTTGATCCAAAATTAAATTCACTTTTCATCTCAACCATCCATTATCATACTACATTTTTTAATCTCAACCATTCACATAAAAGAATGCTCTAGAAGATCCTTATCCATGACCTATAATTCTCTCATCTAATCTTAGCCATCCATTTTATCTTTTAACCTAGCCTTTCATCTATCATATCCAACCTCTATAAATTGAGTCTCTCACATCATTATCACAACACATCTTTCATATGCAAGTACATGCTATCAAATTCCATATCATTATCATTATCATTTGCCTTCATTATAGTCATTTCCATACCTAGTTTATGCTGGTTTTGTGAGCAGTCCACAATGCATAATATATCCAAAGAAAAAGCTAGTAGAGTTAGGGTGCACTCTACTCCGTTTTATCAAGTGTGAAGGTGTGATTGAAGGTGAAGGTATTGAGTTATATTGTATTATCATCCATTATTTACCTTGGATCATATTTTTGCATACAATAATTATTTGATATCATTTTGGTTTTTTTCACAGCTCATCTTGTGAGGTTGTTAGTATGATTTGTTATGTCAAAATCATGTTATAATAGCATGTTTGCTTCAATTTATGAAATGTTGTTACAATTATGTTCATGGATGCTTTGTTAAAGATTTGTGATCCACACACATAAGTGGCGAAGTGACTACCTTTGCTTTTGGCACGTGTCAATATTGGTGCCAATTGTGCATCATCTTGTATCACTTTTATCATATTTTGATTTGTTAGAGCTCCTATTTTCATATTTTTATAAAATGGATATGCAAACTAGAGTAGATGGATTAGATGCTTTGTTTATTTAAGGTAACTGAATTGCTTCGTGGCTTAATTGAAAACTATATCCCTAGGGTGGTTTTAGCCCGAGCCTATTTACTATCCTTATTGTATGTGTCTATCCATGTGAGTAGAAGTGTGTCATTGGTAGTTGAGGATTTCATTCACAACCAAAAGTGTCTAAGGGTTTATGCATTGGTGTTTGGATAAAAAGGATCATTATCCAAGTTTAGGTCCATTTCAAACCCATTTAGCTTTGGGGTTAACTTTGGAAATATCCAAGGTGAAATTTTCTCTAGACAAATTTTAAATATGAAGTCTTTCTTGAACTACTTTATCTTGATAACACATCTAAGGATTTAGTCACTATAGACAACTTTGGAGCTTACACCTATCTCCCTCACATTTTCTCTAGTTGGAATTAGGTACGTTAGGCAATGGTAATTCACATGATTCTATAGTAATTAGAAGGACATGTGGTGACAATTAATTCATCAAGACTCCTTAGATCACTTGTGCATTACAAAATATTAGCAACATAAGCAATGTATGGGGCATGATGCACAAGATTACTTAAACATGACTCATCATGCCAACCAAATACGTATGACATGTGAGGAAGATGTATGTCACCATCTCACACCTTTCTATAGTCCACATGATGTAGTTATGCCTATTAGCACTTTGGCTAGAAACTCATAAGACCCACTTTCAGAGACTACCATTTCAGGGTTAACACTTGTCAACTAGATTAAATTGATTAATGGCAGGGATCCATGCAAAAGAGATTGATTAAACTAAGGAATACCTAGATTTTGGATGTCATTTCCAATTGGATCACTTAGAGGCTTTGAACTGGAGCGACTATTAATTAGGTTTAACCCAATTATCAATCCGTTAACTCTTTAGTGACTTAGAATAATTCCTCTAGAGATAAATGTTCTAAAAATATTTTGGATGTGAAATAATTCTCAATCTAGATATTCAATGTTCTAATTTTAGATTTAATTCAACATTCAAGCTCCAAGTAAATAAACAAGTTATTACTTTGAAGTACAATATCTCCCAAGTGCAAATTCATTCAAAATCTTATCTAAAGGACCTAATATGAACACAATCTAAGTAATAGAAGGGTAATTGATGATGAGTTTGTCATGTAATTTACAGTTGGACTTTAGGATGAAGTTACTACTAGAAAGGAGATTAGGGACAAAATCCAAAGCTCCTCCATTATCACCAGATTAAAAAGGAGGACAGCTCAGAGGCAGCGGAGCGTCCCCCAACGGCTCTCACGATTTCAACGCCATGGATGGAATGGCCGTTGAAAAAAAGCACGATTTCACCTCTTTATTTGAGAATTTTTTGTTCTGTTTTTTTTAATTTGTAATTTATTTGGCATGGCCATGCCTCTTCAGCTGCTGCCTCTGCCTCAAAGGATTTCAGCAGGATGAACGTTGGTATTGAGACTTCTTCTTTAGGGAAATGGATATAAATTTACTCTGGCAGTGAAAGCTCAATTCCTTCATGAAACGTCACTGCATTGATGCAGAAGGTAAATAATATAATACTTTTGATTAAAGGTTGTATGGTCGTTGGTTCTTTTTATTTTTTCTCTGGTTTTCTTTTATCTTTTGCTCTCTGTTTTTTTTTTTGTTTATTGGCTTTTGCTCTCTAGGAAACATGGCCGTGGAAGATTGGAAGATACAACCCGTACAGTTATCGGTATAATAGGTAAGCCTGCAAGCTTTAGTCCTTATTTTTTGATTTTCTGTTCAAATATGTAATGAAGGAGCAATAACAATAAATGAGGAAGGAGTTAAATAATTTAACCATTTCAAAAAACTTGTCATTATCTCTTGTCAATACCATTACATAGAGATATTATAGGGAATCTGAATTGGGTGACCTCAGAAATCAATTATTAGTATTTTCAGATCAGGGGATTTATTCCTTTTATATTTTTCTGTCTTCCTAAAGAGATGCCCAAATCATAGTGGGATTTAAAAAAAGAAAAAGAACAAATTATGCAAGTGTTGAGATGGGGTACGGTCTGAGGAGATTTGTATTCTTGGCCAGCATACCATGAATGCCAGTATGATAACTGATCAACCAAAATTTATCCAGAACTGCTTCACTAGCCCTTTGCATCTGCCAACTTGTAACTGTTTCACTTGACATGGTGTACTCAGACATGCCTTGATGCAACATCTTTAACAGTTTTTTCATAGCTCATCCTTTCTCGTTTAATCAATCACCTTGCTTGTCACTGATTAATCTTGAAACAATAAATTCGTTTAAAAGTTTGTATATATGTTATCATTGTACTGCGGTCCCCAAGCATATCAAACCCCAAGTTAATTACATATGTAGATTATCGTTCATTTGATTTCAGGTTTGTTTCATCTAGCATAGTTTTCAATCTTATTTCAAAAAGATTGAATGAAGATACACTATAAACAACCAGTGCGTTGACCACAACACATCAGCTCTTTAAGCTCTTCCAATTCCATCCCTGTATAACCGTTATAGCTGCCTTCTCCAACTGATCAATTCTTCTAATTCTCCTCATCTCTACTCAGATTCGTTGCCATTCTTATCCGTTACATCTTTGCTAGCCTACACATTCATTACTTAGCTTCTATCTTGCAAGCCGTATGTGTGTTTTTTGGGCAATTGAGATGGATTGAATGTCCACGTGTTCAACTTCTCCTATTTATATCTGGGGAGCGCAGTTTGCAGTGGACACACATTTTGATTATCTCCTATTTGGATAAAATTCTAACTTGCTTTCCTTTTTTTTTTTTAATCACTAACTTTCATTTGGCCAGAAATCAAGGATACAAAACTCCTCATTTCATCATGCTGTAGAAAGTACATTAAAAAAATATCTTCTAAAAAAAATCTCATAGTGAAATCATAACAATTCTGAGCATAGGTAAGGACTCATCACAACAGCAGACTCCTGTTCTGAATCTTCTTTTGTTTGAACTCTCCATTCTGGAGTCCTAATAATTAATGTTGTCATGATAGCAGCAATGAACAGGGTTTTTCTGCCAAACTAAGAATAAGTGTTAGTTCTAAAGCTTATAAATAAGCATCAACAGCAACATGCTACATTTAAAGTTATTTCTATCTACCCATATGATGCATAAGGAAGATGGCAATAAAGCATGTTTTCTTGCTAAAACTCTGGTTAAATGGGTGGATGCTGCTGGCACTGAAATATAGTATCAGTGCCATGACTGTAGCAAATGAAAAGGGTAGCATTAGAATATGTGGCAAACAATTTGAAATTGTCCAAAATTTTAAATGAAGTTTAATCTAACCACAAGAAAATATTAATTTCAAAGCTTTGTTTTCCTAGGAAATTTAAGAAACTGCAGATATGCAGATGTTTCAACTTCTGGAACAAGGGCTCCTCTAGAAAGGAATAAATGTTTGTGTGGAGGATGCTGACTGACGAGGTGTTAGATCTGTAGATCCAGGTCTATATCGTTAGTGCGAGGGCTTAATTCTGTGTCTCATTTCTATATGTCGCATACTTCTATCTTAATTCTATGTGTCTTATTTTTTTATGTTGCATGGAGAAATGTTGTAAATAATTAGTAGAAGAGCAACATAAATCGGAACTCCTGTCTAAAATCTATATGCAGCATGGAGATGTCATATATAATTAGTAGTAGAACAACATAAAGCAGAATTTCTGTCTTAATTCTGTATTCAGAACATAGTTTGAATTTTGAAATGTATGGTCATTTGGAGGCTATCATCGAAATGGCTTCATCGTTTTTTATTGAGGCAACCCGATTCTAGAGGTATTTATCAATCAATATGTTAATTATCCCCTTTCATCTTCTGAACGTGGCAACTGTGTCAATCTAAATAAAAGGTTTGCATAAAGAAATATGCACTTTCAAGAAGTGAAGTATTAATAGGTTAGGTACATATATGAAGGAGAAATCTTCTTATGGGTAAGTGCTATTAGAGCTGCAAGTTTCAAGTGTAAATGCCCAAACCTGCTAGTAACAAATATTAAGCATGCAGATATTAGAAGTTACAGTATAGTTCGATTTAAACAATGACCAAAAGAATGAAAAGAAAAACCCTGCAAGTGGAGCACACTTTTATGCAGGGCAAGGGAGGCCCTGCCTTCTCGAGCACCCTAAAACATATAAAACTACCATGGCATATAATTTAAATACAAGATGCCCAATGCATCAAACTTCAAAACATTATTTGGGGTTTCCAAATCTGACTAGCCCTTTTTAAATACAGATTAGCATATAGATGGAATAAGGCTTTTACCTGAGTCATACAGAATGACAGCCATGATTATGAAACCCTTTGTTTCTCATATTTTTCAGTTGCCATTGGTAGAAAGCATTTCCTCTCCAGATATATAATTGATATGCAGTATAATTATACAAATGCTACTCATAACATGTCAATGACCACTGATTATACATTATATTTTGCATTATTTATCAGTGAAAATAGATCTAAAATGTGATTCTGTTTAAAATGGTAAGGGCTCAACTGAAATTGGCTCCAGAATTCTATCAATAATCAAAACCTCTAGAAGTAATGAAGTTGCATGCTAGGAAACTATGGTGAGGATTGGCTACAGAACAGAGCAAAATAAAAGATAAGAACCAGGTAAGAGTAAGTAAGGAAACTCGTGGATTGAAATATCCAAGTACAATTCCATGGGCTGCTGTTTAGGCAAAATAGCTATGTAGAAGTTGGAGCTAGACAAGCACAGAATTTCGCCACTAATTCTAAGCGAAGGAAGATCAAACTGTTATACTTAAGCAAAGGAGAAGCACAGAATCCTGAGAAATTTGGCATTATTTCCCATGACAATCAACTGAATATCATTGTTGGCAGAATTGAAAAGCCTATAGGTTTTAAATAAAGGAATTACTGTTTGAAAAAGTTAGTAATAACAATAAAAAATATATAACACACATCGTTAAAGGATAATCACAAGGTTAATCTCGAAGAATGCCAAACAGCGTTATTATACTGCAAAAGAGGTTCACATCCATTTCTTTCTTTCTGTAGTTTTCACGGTTTTATTAAGAACATAAAAATCAGATTTTTGCTATTTGTGAAAAAATTGGTTGGTATCATAAAGCGCACATAGAGATAGGAAGTTCAATGACCATCAGGAGTCCTTTGAACGTGCCAGTTGCTTCCACATGATTAGTTTTTTTGGCATCAACATCAATTGCATAAATCAAGGGTTGTTGATTTGTCAGAATGACAGAATCCATGAAAGATTCATCTCCAAAAACCATCCTTTGTTTTCTACTGAAGTGGGATAACAATGTATTTTTTAAAACTCAATAATAAGTCATTCTAAAAATGTTTAATGATTAATGTTATAAGTCATTGTAGCTTTGAAAGTGCTTGCTTGTATAAGTTTGTGCACTCCTTACGTAAAATTTGTACCATTATTAAATAGGTTTTATAGCTAAAAAATTTGTCATAGGGAACTTGAGCTCCAATAGTGTTTTAAGAGTCAAAGCCACAGTTTGTGATTTCTAATTTTAAACAATTTGTGATCGTGTAATTTGTCAAGTTCCTTGCTCCATTGTAAGGGTTCTTTTTCTGATTTTAAAAGTTTGTTAAGATTTCAGAGGTTTTGACCATGATTTTCTGATGTTGCAGGACATTCTATTTTCAGAGGTTTCAGCGTTAGGGTTTATTAAATATTTTTTTGTGATGTACCCTGACATTCTACAAGATTTGCAAATGGAGAAAAATGCAAGGGTTTTTTGGGTTTTCTTTATGTTATGACAAGTTGGAATTGTGCCTTGTGGGTTTTCTACCACTTGATTTCAATAAATGTAATATGTAAACTGATTTGTTAATTAATACAAAAGATTTTTATTTGGAAGGGGTTGAATTGGCCCCCTTCCTAAGGCTGTAAGGAATGGCCATTGACCATGACCATTCTTTTAGGCCTGGTGTCTTGTGTCCATTTTTTTAGTTTTCATATTATATTTTATGGCATGAAATTTAACATATTTCTTTTTTATTATTTTATTTTTTAAAATTCCATCATGTTTAATGACTTGAATTTTAAATGGTGCACTTAATTATTAAGTATCAAAATATTCTTTAACCATAATGCAATTTAGTTTCAATTAGCAAATTATAATAATTAGTGTTGTTGTAATTTAAACATCTTTATTTAGTGTGTTTCACTTTGGCATTCACTCTATTTTGATATACTTACTATTTGTGTGGAGTGAGGGTTTGAACTTCAGCATTCACTTTAATTTAATGTATCGATTGTTTGTGAAGCATGGGTTTGAACTTTGGCATTAATTTAATGTATCAATTTTAAAATTGAATTCACTTTGTCACTCTAATTTAATATACTTATTGATTCATTTGTCACTTTAATTTGATATACTTATTGTTTGTGTGAAGTGAACTTTGGCATTGAATTATATTTGTTTCATGTTGTATGTTTAAAATATAATTCACATTATTTACATTTATTTTTTTTATGAAGTGTGTGTTTGAGCTTTGACAAACACTTTGTGTGTGTTTGAATTTTGGCATCCATTAGTTGTTTGTTTAAAGTGTCTTTGAACTTTGTTTGTTTAATGTGTTTCACTTTGACATCCACTAGTTGTTTGTTTGTAGTGTGTTTGAACTTTAGGCATTTACTTGGCATTCACTTATTGTTTGTGTGAAGTGTTTGAATTTTGACATCTCTTTGTTTGAGTGAGCTTTTGGTATTCATTTTGTGTGTGTGAAATATGTATTAATTAACTTTGACATTCACTTTGTGTGAGTGAACCGAACTAACTTTGAGTCACTTATTGTTTGTATGTTTTGGCATCCACAACTATTATTTGTGTGAGGTGTGTGGTTGAACAATGGTATTCATTGTGTGTGTGTGTGTGTGTGAGAGAGAGAGAGAGAGAGAGAGAGGGAGAGAGAGCACTAACCTTGGCATTCACTTGGATTTGATCCACTTTGTTAAAATTTTTGCATACCCTTAATTTGTTTGAGTGACTTGTGGATTCATTTTTTTTGTGTATTGGCATCCACTTTGCCTATGTGAAGCATATGTTTGAACTTTGGCATCCCCTTAATTTGTTTGAGTGAATTTTGGTATTCATATTTTGTGTATGAAACTTAAGTGAGCTACCTTGGCATTCACTTATTTGATCTATTTACTATTTGTTTGTTTATGTAAGTTTGAACTTTCATGTTCACTTATTGTGATGTGAAAATTGAAATGTTAATTATAATGTTTACTTTTATGTGTGTGAAGTGTGTTTTTGAACTTTGGCATTCATTTTGTATGAAGTGTGCTTGAATTTAACTTTTGACTAAAGAGTACTAACTTTTGCATTTATTACATATTTGAACTTTGGTATGTATGAAGTGTGTGCTTGAACAAACTATGTGTGAAGAGATTGAACTGATTTTGTGCGAAGAGTGTTTTTAACTTCGACATTCACTCTGTGTGAAGAGTGCTTTTAACTTTAGCATTCACTTTGTGTGAGGAGTGTACTAACTTTGACATTCACTTTTTCTGTGTGTTTGAACTTTGGCAATTACTTTATATGAAGTGTGTGTTTGAACAAACTATGTGTGAAGTGATTGAACTTACTTTGTGTGAAGTGTTTTAACATTGCATTCACTTTGTGTGAGGAGTGTCCTAACTTTGGCATTTCCTTTATGTGTGTGTTTGAACTTTTAAACTTTATATTTACTTTTTATATTATGAAGTGTGTGTTTGAACAAACTATGTGAAGCAATTGTACTTTGTGTGAAGAGTGTGTTGAACTTTGCCATTAACTTTGTTTGTGTTTGTACTTTGGCATGTTTGAACTTGAGTGTTTACTTCATGTGTGGTTGAACTAACTTTGTATGCAGCATGTTTGAACTTTGGCACGTGTTCACTTTTTGTGTGTTTTAACTTTGACATTTATTTTATGTGAATTGTGTGTTTGAAATTCAATTTTGACATTCACTTTGTGTGGTGTGTGTGTTTGAACAAATTTCATGTTAAATGAGTTTGCTCTTTAACATGTTTTAACTTTGACATAATTTACTTTATGTGTGTGTGTGTGTTTGGACTTTGTCATGTTTAAACTTAAGTGTTTACTTCATTTGAATGCTTATCATGTTTGTACTAACTTTATGTGATTGAAGTATGCTTGAAGTTTGTGGAATTCACTTTTGCATGTGTTTAAACAAAATCCATGTGAAGTGCTTGCACTTTAGCATGTTTTAACTTTGGCATTCACTTTATGTGTGTGTTAGTTTGGCATGTTTGAACTTAAATGTTTATTTTGTACATGTTTGTACTAATTTTGTGTGAATGAAGTGTGTTTGAACTTTGTGGCATTCACTTTTTGTTTGTGTGTGTGTGTGTTAGGCAAATCACTTTGTATGGTGTGTTTGAAAGTTAATTTTGGTATTTACTTTGTGTGGTGTGTGTGCTTGAACTAACTTTGGCATTTATTGCATGTTTGTGTGTGCACACAATTGAAAGACCTTTGACATTTAGTTTTTCTATTGGTATGAATGAACTTCAACTATCATTTTGTGTGTGTGAAAAAGTTAATTAGGCAATTCACTTTGTATGGTGTGTGTTTGAAAGTTAATTTTGGTATTCACTTTGTGTGGTGCGCTTGAACTAACTTTGGCATTCATTGCGTGTTTGTGTGTGCACACAATTGAAAGACCTTTGACATTTAGTTTTTCTATTGGTATAAATGAACTTCAACTATCATTTTATGTGGAATGTATGAACAATGTTTGGCATACTTTTTTTTGTGTGTATGAATGAACTTTGACTATCATTCTATGTGAAGTGTACAAATGAACTTTGATGTTCATTGTGTGTCTTTGTGTGTTTAAATGAACTTTGGCTTTCATTTTATGTGTTTGTGAAATAACTGTGGCATTCACTATACAAATAAACCTTGGAATTCATTGTGTGCATGTGAATGAACTTTGACATTCACTTTGTCTAAAGTGTGCACATGTGTGTTTGAAAGATAACTTTGTCATTCACTTTTTTGTTTGTTTGTGTGTGTGTGTGTGTGTGTGTGAAAGTTAATTTTGGTATTCACTTTATGTGGTGTGTATATTTGAACTAACTTTGGTATTCATTGTGTGTGTGCGTGAGCACGTGCATGCACACTTGAAAGAACTTTAACATTTAATTTTTTGTGTATGATTGAACTTTATTGGACCAAAATTAATGTTGTGCCTTGCACACACGCCCCATTTTATCAAATGGAGACCTCTTTTATTTTAGCTTAGAGTCTTAGCCTTTCCTCTTTATGATGATGAGAAGGTGAATTTATGCTTAGAGTGCATGATTTGAGTATTTTGCATGTTTGGAGTGATTTGATGTCATTTGAAGGTGTCTTGAGTGGTCTTGTGATTAAAAAATAGCCATTTGTTGTTTTTTGCGCTGAAGTTGGGTGTTACTGCATTTTGCTCAAAAATCTCATGTTACTGGATATTGCCTTTGAAATTGCTTCTATAGGATGTTTCAAGTTGAAATTCCTAGTTTCCAGGTTTTAGAATTGTAAAATCACGCCTAATTCCACAAGAGGAACCACGCATGCTCTTGAAACCCTGATTTGGCTAAGTCTGAAATCTGGTGGAACTTAAAAAATCTAGAATCTGCATATGAAATCCTATGGATTTGGAACATATCTCAAACATCCTGAAAGTATATTTAAAGATATAGTTAAGTAATATCTGATATTACTTAAATATATTTTTAAATATACTTTCACCCTAGCCAATTCAAAATCTGGCACCAAAAATAGTCTCTACTGTACTTTGCGCTAAAATGGACCCTTACCGACTTTATTCAGTGCCTTCCAAAACCTGCGCTGGTCGGCATCATTGCAACTCCCTGCAAACGCAAAATGTGACTTAAGCGCTAAAATCACTGCCCATCGCCTTTGTGCTAAAAGGTGATTCGACTGACTTTGTGCAGTAGAAGCCAAAACCCGCGCTAGTTGAAACGAGCCGAAATCTCCACTGACCTAATGTTGTCCATTTAGTGCTAAAAATAGACCCTATGGACCTGCGCTGAATATCGCCCTCACTGACTTTAGTCGGTCAGACCTAAAATCTGTGCTAAGGTCAGTCGGACCTTAGATTAGCGCCAAAAGCACTTAGCGTTAGAAACTCTCCTCACGAACCTGCGTTAAATTTGACCTCCACTGACTTTTAGTCCGTGACACCCAAAATCAACGTTTTTTGCCAATTTGGGCCCAAAAACACATTTTTCCAAAGGTAAATTGGATTTTCTTGATGGGTTTGAATTGCATATCTATTTGTCACATCATGACCAACATTTTTACTAAGTTTGTGTGGATTTTGGGCATGTTTAACGACAATTAATGCTACTGCACATGAAAAGTCCGTGACCCCAAAAAATCTTATTTTTTGTTAAAAAAAGGCTATAAAAACATGAAATAAATGTCTTCGAATGGATTCTAATGACCACAAAAACTTCCTAAATCAATGTATAGGCCAAATGGGTACTTGAAAATAGTAAAAAATGTAGAAAATCATGTGAAAATCATTGGATTTAAGAGGTTGTTCATAGAGAAAGTGACATTGATAATAAGTTGTCCTAAACTAATCTGTGGCTGCAAGTGGACATATCTTGATCCAAATTGATGGAAAATAATTTTTTATGATGAAATTGATGCTTGGCCTTGTTGATTGTAGGTCTAAGAGGACAAAGGAACCAATTGGAGCCATCTTGGAAGGATGAACACACAGAGGTACCTTGCTAACCCAGAACTGCAGAATTGACATTCTATCAATCAAATTGTTGTTACACATCTAAAAGAAAGTTAGTATGATGTTCAAAATGATGGAGATAAACTACATGAACTTGAAGACACAATAGATCAGGCCTACTTCATTGGTGTTCCTATAGATCTAGTCCAATGTCTAAGACATGTTCAGACTTGTTCATAGCCATTCCAACAGTCCAGCCATGCAATGATCCAGCAAGCATCCAATTGGATACACTTTCACGAAAAATGTGCTGCATACACCTCTTGATCTAGTCAGCATTTGGAATTCTGTGAATCCACATTAGCTTATATTTTCAAGTGTCGTGTGACTCTATTTTGGCTTTATTAGGCCTTAAAAATTGACTTTTCATCATATACAACTAAATGGGTATCCATTTTATCCAGATTTAATGTATTTGCAAGTTATTTTATCTTTTTCTTAAATGACAAATGCAAATCCGAAAATGCAACCAACTGATGTATCTCATTAAATGCCATGTAATCTGGACCATTGGTGTTGAGTAAATCTCTATTGTCCATTGAAAAACTTGGTATGGTACCTTGTCTATAAAAGGGCCACCATTTTCTCTCATTTGTAAGTTAGATTTGATAATGAATTGTTGAGACTGCCAAAATTTAGTCAATACAAAGCAAGTTTTGCAGGTTATTGGAAATTTGTGTTTATGTGGTCTCATTTTGGATTTCATGGTTCATGTCAATCTGAAATTAGTTGATATTCAGTTGCATTTGTGATTAGCGATTCAGATATTTGATAGATTTCTTGTCCATACCATTGATGACTTGTTGATTGTATGTCATTGTTGTTGATAACTAAGAGGGGGGGTGAATCAGTTATCCTAATTATTTCTTCTTTCTGAACTTTCTTATTAATCAATGCAACATTAATTCAAATAAGCAAACATTATCATGAAAAGGAAAAACACATGACACATTATTTTTGACGTGGAAACCCTGTTAAGGGAGAAAACCACGGGGTGATTAACCCAAAGATTATTCTCTGTTAGAAGAATAAGGAAATACAAAATGGCACTTGGCAATTAGGGCTCACTGCCCAAGCACACTGCTCACAAAGGAGGCACACTACCTACAAGGAGACACACTGTCTACAAAAGAATGTTATACAATACTTGAACTGATTGGAAGCATCCACATATGCTAGAGTTCAGTTCTGGTTAGGCTCAGTACACTGATCTGCTGCACTTCATCTTTCCTCTTCTCTTATGCTACTTTCCTTTCACATACCAGACCTTCCTTACTGCTTCTGCTCTGCTCTACTTTTATTCGCATACCACATAACACAACAACACTTCTCACAACTAAATCCATCCTTTATATATATCCACACAAGTGATTTCATTATCTTTCTAGTCAGCACCTGGAACAGTCAATCTTCTCACAAACTCTGTTCTGTCGGCTGAATCCTTACACATCAAGCAATGCGGATCAAGCATATACTTGTAGAAATCATTAATCATGTTGGCCAAACATGATTCATGCCTTCATAACCTTTAACACCATCAGTAACACATCCGGAAAGTAGTCTGATGTTTTGTTAGTCAGTTCTTCCTCTGTTCACACTGTCACTCAGGAACCCGATACTCAAGTATTCAAATCTTTTGCCTCATCTATCACCGGAGGCTAAAACCTTGGAATCTATCACTCAAGGTAGTACTCTTTACTTCCCCAAATCCACACTTTACCAAGATACTTTCTCTGAGAGATCCAGACCTGTCTGTCGGACCTTGCCATATGCTCTGTTCTTGTTTACTGGACCACAACATTCTTCACTCTGACTTCCGGTAGAGACACACCATGTCCTGCAGATGTGTGGAATGAACTTTGTTGCCATCAATGACAACAATCATGAATCCATATAGTGTCTCTTGCCAACAATATCCCCCTTTGGCATTGATGGCAACACTTAGTGAAAAATGACTAAGTGTTTACACTAGGCTCCCCCTTGGCTGATGCTCTGCCTTTATATATATTCTCTGGAGCTCCCCCTTAGTTGGATTCCTCATTTTTCACTGCTCTTCACTCCCTCTTTGACATCAATGGCAAAGGGTACGGTCCGCACACCAAAATTTTCAAAAATTTTACTATACTTAGCCGCATAAGTATATATATACAAGTTGTACTTACATATACTTAAGTATGTCTACAAAAGTGTTCTTCAACTGTACAACTTCTGTCGCCCAACTCTGCTTCATTCTATCCAAAATTGAGATATGCCCACTCAAATGGAATGCAAATGCATCTGCCCTTTTTAGATTTGTCGAATCATTTGTCTGGGCTATGATTTGACCTTCACTTATGGCCTCATGCATGGCCTCTAACTTAGGGACAATGATCCTCCTAAGTTCACCCATCTGGTTGATCATGTTCTTCCTTTCCTTCTCAAAATTCTTTATTGCATTTGTGATTGCAATAGTTTGACACTCTTGATTTACTATGGAGGAAGAGAGAGGATCAAAACTTTCAGACAATCTTAGTAGTTTATCCTCTTGTTATTTTATTTTCTTCTCAATCTCTACTATTACTTTGGACCAGGAGATACAAAATTTGTAAATTTCACCGCCATCCTTAAGAGCATTTTCTAAGCTCTTTATCCCAATACTCATATTTCTTCTATCATTAGTGATTAATCCTTGTACCTCTGAGAATCTCTTATCTAGAAACTCCTTCCGGACCTTTTCTTCAGCTGATTTTTCTAGAGAATCAAAATGTGTACTAACACCGCTCATTAAGGTTTTGAGATTACCGGAAGAGGAGGCTGTGGGATCCTTCTGAAAAGATGGCATGATCTTTTCCAGCACTCCGGATGCAGCTTCTATCAACTCACAGTCTTCCACATGAGACTTTAGGAGTTTCTCATTGGCCTTAGCATTTGCAAATGAAGCTATCTTCATTGTATGTACCAGAGAAAGAGAATCAAAATTGAATGGACCTTGTAGAAGCTCCGGTTCATCAATCTCCATTGTTTCTTTGTTCAGGAATTCTTAGACAGTTTGTGTAGTGTCTCTTGCCGGAGACAGATGTTTCTTCTCTTCTGCAGTCTTGGAGCTGTCCTTAGGAGTTTTCTCTCCTTCACCACTAGCAGTTGTGGTTTTCTCTACTGAAGTCTTCTCTCCTTCTACGACCTTAGCACTGTCATCTTCTTTTTCCTTCACCTTTGCTTCTTTCTCCTGTGATTTTTCTTCTCCTTTAGATCCGGAGACTGTAGGGGAAACTGGAGGGGAAATGTTAGTCTGTTCGAGGCCCACCTCTTCTAACATTTTCTCAGGAGTTTCTTTTGCAACATTTGTAGGATCAGTACCCAAGTCCTCTATGATATGAAGATTAAATCTTTTGAAGGTTTTCCGGAGAATCTCTTCAGTGTCCTTGGCTACCTTGTCGGTCTCACCAAGCATAAGCTGATTCATCCTTGCTTTGCTCCTGAATTCATCCTTGCAGTCTTTAAATACCATGTTCATTGTCTTGGGATCAATTGAAGGATATAGCTGAATAGCTATCTGTTCCTGGATCTCAAGGTCTTTTGCCATGGCATTGGTCTTTCTCATTTCCAACTCCTCTAGACTCTTAGGAATTAGAGAGATAATTTCAATAAAAGCTTTATTGTAAATGTTCAGATACTTGATTGTAGCTTCCTGCAGGATCTTTTGGTCGGCCTCATTGTAATCATCATAGAATTCGGCCATTGGTTGAAGGTTTCCATGCATAGTGACTGATTTGATTACACTTTCTAGGAACAGGGTGGGCTTTTCAACAAATTCCTCTACTATTTCTTCCTTGTCTTGGCCTGTGGAGGGCTGACTAGATCCTTTCTTCTTCTGCTTCTTTATTTCCTTTACCCCCTCATCTGATTTGGTTTCCGCTTCTTCTCTTTGACTTGCATAAGCCCTTGTGGCTTTTGTCTTTGACCTTTTCTCTCCTTTGCTGGATGCTTGGACTTCCGGTTTTGAGCTTTTAGCTGGGACAGGTGCTGGTCTCTTTGAAGATCTAGTCAGGGTGGAAGTTTCTACCGGAGCACTTTTCTTGCTTCCTTTTTCTGCCTCTTTCTTCTCTTCATCAACTTTTTGTCTCTTTTCACGGTTGGCATCAAGTGCCTCCTTTGAGATCCCAAGGCCTTGTGCAATATGTTCTACTTCTTTTCTCACCTTCCTTTTCATCTCTGGTTCTCTGAGTTCCACATGGATCTTTACACTCAGCTCCTCAAAGGTTCCAAACCTTTCTTCCTTTGGATCTTTAGGCTGACTCAGCATGTGTTGAACATGCAGCTCCATAATCTATTCATCCACTTCATACCCCATGGGCATGATCCAGACTGTCCTTGGTTCTACTGCCTCCATTAGGCACTGATCAGTCTCTACCATAAAGCAGACTGTGTCTTTGTATTTCTCAACAAGGGACTGGGGAATCCTTTCTCTTGTTTGCATCATGTTCTGAAAGTTTTTAAAGTATCCCCACAGAGCTGTTTTTCTTGCCTTTGCATCTCCAAGTTCATGCAAGTAATTTCTGATCTGGATAGCTACCAGTTTGTCATTTTCCCATACCCATCCATTTGATCCGGGAAGCTCATTCATGAAGTAGAAGAACAAACATAGTATCAGTCCTCCATATTTAAAGGAGTTCTTTTTGTCCTTCTTGATCTTGTGTATGTTTTCCATTAATTGGCTCAAGAGGAGTTCACAGAGATCATAATCTACATTCTTTCTCAGCATCTCACAGGCCGTGTATACTGCAGTTTCGGATACTGAATTCTCCCTACTAGAATGATATATCTTGTATCCTATTATCATAGATGCATACTTGATATCCGGGTCAGTAATATCTTCAATGGTCATTGCCCTCTTATCAAATTTTGATCCGGTGGCCTCTGTGACAATGTTGTTTTTGACAAACTTGAGGACAAGAATTCCTCTGGAGGAATGTAAACCAGTTACTGCCCTAATTGCTTCCTTGGTGATCTTGCAAGGTCTATTCAACCATAGGAAGTTATCATGCACCCTACTTAAAACATACCGGACCCATTCATCTTCTTCAAAGCAGGGGAAATGAATGAACTGATCAAAATGCTTTTCCCGGATGCCCTTATACTGAGGTTTGATCTCAAAGGAAGCATCTATTAACTGCTTGTGGTATATGTCTCTTAGTTTGAATTCCCCAAACTCTTCAATGTTTGCATGTATATAAACCCTAATATCTTCGGTGTGCAAGACGCCATGCGGAACACTAGAAAATGCACCTAGGGGGTCTACCTCCAAGGATTTGTATGGATGTTTCTTAAATGTAGGGTGAGGTCTATCAGAGATCTTTACTATATTCAGAGTAGCCATCATCAAACAATCTTACTGAAGGATATCAAGAATGATAAATACCTTTTACGCAGGTTAGGGCACACGAAGAAATCCGTGTAGAGCTGTATGAAGAGTTGCCTTGATCTTTTGGGAGAAGTTGTTTGCAGAGCTCCTTTTCTTTCTTCTTCGCATGTGAGTGTACAAGTGTGTAAATGACAGACAAATGAACTCTTTTATTCCAAGAAGCCCTAATTTTCACTCGATAATAAATGCGCAACCTAATTCATTCCGGTTTCCCTGGTTTTCCTTGTTCAAGGAGGAAGAAACTCATCCGGATCATTATGATTCCCTTGTGATCGATGTTAGTGATGAATCATCATATCCACTTGTCCTTCTGATCATCTTATGTATCCGCAGATCAAGCTGTATCAATTTGGATTCATACCAGGCCAATCTTGTGAGAAACCTGTTTTACTAGAAGACTTGCTTAACCGGACCAATTCTGAAGGAATTGAACCTTTTAAATTTTCTTGCGGATCTCTCAAAACTTTACCTGACCTTCTTTACATGTTTCTCTAGAAACCCTTTGATCTGCAGCTTCTCATGTGCCAATTTCAGGCACCACTTAACTAGCTGGGGGAACAAGGTTTTCTTTGTCTCCCCTTGAGCCAAAGCTCACCTTTTAGTTTCTGGAAGGAATATAGCACCAGAGTCTGGTGCGGATCCAACCTCTACATTCTCTAAACTTTTCTTCACCCAAATCTTGTTTATCTCATTCCCAATTTCATCTGCATTCACCTTTTGTTTACCCTTATCTTGATTCTGATTATGATATACCGGACCTCTTTTCTCCTGATTCTTGCTTCTACAGAATTTTGCATTATGACTGGACCTATTACAAATTTGGCAAACAACATTTCTTTGCATATTTGACTAATATCCTCTTGATCTGCATTGATTAGCCATATGACCTACTCTATTGCATGCAAAGCATCTACCATTGAATGATTTGTTCATTTGCATATTTCTGCATTCATGAGACTTGTGACCATACCTTTTGTAGTTAAAACACTGTCCAGAGAAGGATGAATTAGTCTAATTCATTCTCTTTCTGCACTAATTAGCTTTGTGACCAAAGTGATTGCAGTTGTGGCAGTATCCATTGAATGATGGATATCTTTGAGCATTGGGCTGTCTTATCGGAGGTCTTCTAGGCATGTTCCTTGGATTTTCTAATCCAAAATTCTTTTGACCGGATCTAGAGCTTTCTCCTTTCTCATATCCCAAACCACATTTGTCATCTACCTTCTTTTGACTTCCAAGAAGAACTTCAAGTTAAGTAGAACTTATCTTGAATTTCTCTTTATACTCATTTGTTGTTTGAAGATCCCTTTCTAGAGAGACAATTTGATCCTCAAGTTTTTCTTCATTATCTTTAGCATCTTCAAGATCAGATTCAAGATGTCTGATAATTCTATCCATCTAGTGGCAATCTTCTGATTTCTCCTTGAGAGATTGTCTTAGATTATCTTCAGTTTTTCTTTTTTCTTCAATTTCTTGGGTAAACTTTATAACTCCTGATTCCATTTCATGTCTTACCATAATGATTTCTTTTGATAACTTTTCACATAACTTGGTTTTCTCAGTCAGTTCTTCATTTGCATTATTTTCTTCACCTTGTCTTGCCAATTGCTGAAGCAGCTCCTTTCTCTTTTTCATAGAGAGACTTAATTTATCTTTTAGTTCTCTCATGAAATCATCAACCTGTTTGAGTCTTTCCTTTAATTCATTGACTTCAGAGTTTGACTATTCAAGATCATCAAGGCAGTCTTAAGTTGCTCCCTTAAACCATATGCATCCATTTGGACTCCCAGAACTTCCTTGATCTATTAGACTCTGTTAGGAGAAACTTAGCTCTGATACCAATTGTTGATAACTGAGAGGGGGGGTGAATCAGTTATCCTAATTATTTCTTCTTTCTAAACTTTCTTATTAATCAATGCAACATTAATTCAAATAAGAAAACATTACCATGAAAAGGAAAAACACATGACACAATATTTTTGACGTGGAAACCCTGTTAAGGGAGAAAACCATAGGGTGATTAACCCAAAGATTATTCTCTGTTAGAAGAATAAGGAAATACAAAATGGCACTTGCCAATTAGGGCTCACTGCCTGAGCACACTGCTCACAAAGGAGGCACACTGCCTACAACGAGACACACTGTCTACAAAAGAATGTTATACAATACAATACTTGAACTGATTGGAAGCATCCACATATGCTGGAGTTTAGTTCCAGTTAGGCTCAGTACACTGATCTGCTGCACTTCATCTTTCCTCTTCTCTTATGCTGCTTTCCTTTCACATACCAGACCTTCCTTACTACTTCTGCTCTGCTCTGCTTTTATTCGCATACCACATAACACAACAACACTTCTCACAACTAAATCCATCCTTTATATATATCCGCACAAGTGATTTCATTATCTTTCTAGTCGGCACCTGAAACAGTCAATCTTCTCACAAACTCTGTTCTGTCGGTTGAATCCTTACACATCAAGCAATGCGGATCAAGCATATACTTGTAGAAATCATTAATCATGTCGGCCAAACATGATTCATGCCTTCATAACCTTTAACACCATCAGTAACACATCCGGAAAGTAGTCTGATGTTCTGTCAGTCAGTTCTTCCTTTGTTCACACTGTCACTCAGGAACCTGGTACTCAAGTATTCAAATCTTTTGCCTCATCTATCACCGGAGGCTAAAACCTTGGAATCTATCACTCAAGGTAGTACTCTTTACTTCCCCAAATCCACACTTTACCAAGATACTTTCTCTGAGAGATCCAGACCTGTCTGTCGGACCTTGCCATATGCTCTGTTCTTGTTTACCAGACCACAACATTCTTCACTCTGACTTCCGGTAGAGACACACCATGTCCTGCGGATGTGTGGAATGAACTTTATTGCCATCAATGACAACAATCATGAATCCATATAGTGTCTCTTGCCAACAATTGTGCATGGTTAGTCTAGGCATAGTTTATGAGATAAGTTTGATTGTATGATTTCATTGAGCTATGCTAGGGTTTGAGTGTTTGATGAACTCTACAATTTAAAAATTATTGCATTTCCTTAGAAGATTGCACAATCTCTGTAGCATTGTGGGGCTGCCTGGTTAAGCAGAGATTTAGATATTTGATGGATTTTCTATCCATACTATTGATGACTTGTTGATTGTATGTCATTATGCATGGTTAGTCTAGGCATAGTTTATGAGATAAGTTTGATTGTATGATTTCATTGAGTTGTGCTAGGGATTGAGTGTTTGATGAACCCTCTACAATTTGAAAATCATTGCATTGCCTTAGAAGATTGCACAATCTCTGTGGCATTGTGGGGCTACCTGGTTAAACAGAGATTCGTTTGTTATTGGGAATTTGTCTATCTAGTTATTGATCATTTATGTAATTGTCTATAGGATTTCTTATCCCTTCTCTCTCTTCCCTTTCCTTTTGCATTTTATTTACATAAAATTTGGTAGATTTAGGGTTTGAGCAGCATTTCATTACCCATCTACTAAAATTTCAGACTTCACAGTCTGAACTGCCTAGGGTTTCTGCATATACTTTGCTGTCACATTTCATAAAATTTGCATTTCATGTAAGGCCCCTTGTTGGCACAGCTAGTACATTCCACTGAGATATTCCAAGCAAGCTAAGACCTAGTTGCATTATCCTTGGGGCAGTCCTATTTTGGATAAGATACCTTTTTCAAGAGAGGTGTGGTACCAGCAATCACACTTGTATTGTTGTGTGCTAAAAACACCATCAACAATTAACTTTCACACACACACACACACACACACACACACACACACACACACTTCACACAAACAAAAAAGTGAATGACAAAGTTATCTTTCAAACACACGTGTGCACACTCCACACAAAGTGAATGTCAAAGTTCATTCACATGCACACAATGAATTCCAAGGTTCATTTGCATAGTGAATGCCACAATTATTTCACACACAAAATGAAAGCCAAAGTTTATTTAAACACACAAAGACACACAATGAACATTATAAGATTATATCCCCTTCATTGAGCTCTCCTAATGATTAAATATTTAATCAATTTTAAAATATAAAATATTCTTTATTTTGTTAAAAGATGCTTTCATTTTGTCAAAAGGTGCTTTCTTTTACTTTCTAAAAAATAATTTATTTTAACAACCTTACAATTTTATGGAAAAAGTTGGGTTAAATGTGAATTAAATATTATTAAAATATTTAAATTTTTATAGCAAGTTAGAGTTGGAGAATAAATTTTCTTTTATTTTCTTAAACTTTACTTCAGTTTATTTTTTAATTAATTGATTTATAATAATTATAACAGAAACAAAAATTAAAAAATAAAAAACAAAAAAAACCTAAAATAAGTGTAAAATAATAAAATAAAGTTCATTCTCCAAATTTAATTTATTATAAAATAAAATATATAATATATAATATATTAATGTATATGTATATATATTAATATAAAAAATTTACAAATAATAATTGTTACCATTTTAATTTTTGTTTATATTTATTATAAAATAAATGAAATAAATAAATAATATATATTAATGTATGTGTGTATATATTAATATAAAAAATTAAAGAAGTAATTATGAATTTTTAATTTTTTTTGCTTATTATAAAATAAAATAAATGAATAAATTGTGTATCTATATTAATATAAAAAATTTAATAAATAGTAATTGTGATTTTTTTAATTTTTATTTATGTTTATTATAAAATAAAATAAATAAATAATATATATTAATCTGTATATTAATATAAAAAATTAGAGTAATTGTAACTTTTTAATTTTTATTTATTTTTATTTAAAAAAAATATAAAAAATTATTTTAATTTATTTTTATTCAACATGGGTAAACGCTTTTGACCGGAGCTATGAACCAGATACAATATCAGGTGGGCTAGGGGAGATTGGACCTCCTGATCTCGTGCCTACCACATGAAGCACTGGCCAATCAAGCCAGGCCCCCAACCCTATTTTAATTTATTTTATATGCAGCAATAGCATTTATATTAGCAATAGTATTTAATAAAACAAATTAAAGAAGTGGTAGCAAATACTACTAATTTTTAAAGTTTTACATCTTGATTGGAATATAATACAAAAATTAGGGGGTAAATTTATATTTTGTATTAAAAAGCTTAAAAAAATCTAATTCAAAACTAAAAAAATTAGAAACATTTATTTATATAACTCAACTTCAAAAAAATTAATTTAAAATAAAAAATAATATTTTAGAAACATCTATTTCTATAACTCAACTTCAAAAATCCAATTCAAAATTAAAAATAAAATTTTAGAAATATTTATTTCTATAACTCAACTTAAAAAAATAGAAACATCTATTTCATACAATTTAACTTTAAAAAATAAATTAACTTGGGTTAGTTTTGAATATTTTTAATTATTATTTTTTAATTTTTTAGAGAGAACATGTGCATATATATATATATAATCTTAATTTAATTTTTTCAAATAGGAGAAGTTTTTGGGGTGGAAAATTTTTGTCTTATTTGAGAATTCCTTATTCTATTTTTTTTTGTTTTTTTTCCTGTTATTGTAATGTTTTTGGTATGGCCATAACTCCTCTTGTGAGATCTAGTTTTAAATTTTTGTTTTGATTTTTTCCTTTCTATTTTTGTATTCTGTCTTGTCTTGTCTTGTTCTTTGTTTTCTTAAATTTTTGTGTATGTTTTTATTCTCTTGGTAATTTTTCAACGGGGCATGGAAGAAGGTAACGGTGAATAGAGCCATACAACTTACTACATGTTGATTGGAGATGTGGCTCGAAAATACTGTAAGTTTTATTTTTTTCATTATAGATATAGTCAATATTGTAGTCAATGATAAGAGCAGTAGGTCTGCTATAGTATATTCCCCCTTACATTATAGCAGCTTCAATAAACCAGCAACAACTTCAATAAACCAATGGATGAAATGGTTGTTGAAAAAAGCACAATTTCACCTCTAATTTGAGAATTCCTTGTTCTATTTTTTTTTGTTTTCTTTTACTGTTATTGTAATGTTTTTGGCATGGCCATGCCTCCTCTTGTGAGTTCTAGTTTTGAATTTTTCTATGATTTTTCCTTTTTATTTTTGTATTCTGTCTTCTCTTGTCTTGTTTTCTATTTTCTTGGATTTTCATGTATGTTTTTATTCTCTATGGTATTTTTTCAATAGGGCATGGAGGAAGGCAATGGTGAAGAAAACCATACAACTAACTGCTTGGCTAATTGGAGATGTCACTGAAAAATACTGTAAGTTTAATTTTTTCATTATTGATAGCCAATACTGTAGTCAATGATAACAATAGTAGGTTTGTTATAGTATATTTCACCCTTACATTACAACAACTTCAATAAACCAATCGATGGAAGGACCATTGAAAAAGCACAATTTCACCTCTTATTTAAGAATTCCTTATTCTATTTTTTTTCATTTTTTTTTCTATTATTGTAATGTTTTTAGCATGGCTATGCCTCCTCTTGTGAGTTCTAGTTTTGAATTTTTGCTGATGATTTTTTTCTTTCTATTTTTGTATTATTCTGTCTTGTCTTGTCTTGTTTTCTGTTTTCTTGGATTTTCATGTATGTTTTTATTCTCTGTGGTAATTTTTCAATGGCGCATGTAGGAAGGCAACAATGAAGAGAGCCATACAGCTTACTACCTAGCTGATTGGAGATGTGGCTTGAAAATACTATAAGTTTTATTTTTCCATTATAGATAGTCAATACTATAGTCAATGATAATAGCAGTAGGTATGCTATAGTATATTCCACCCTTACATTACAACAACTTCAATAAACCAATAGATGGAATGGTCATTGAAAAAAACACAATTTCACCTCTACTTATTTTAGAATTCCTTATTCTATTTTTTTTTCCATCTTATTATAATGTTTTTGGCATGGCCATACCTCTTCTTGTGAGTTCTAGTTTTGAATTTTTGCTGTGATTTTTTCCTTTCTATTTTTGTATTATGTCTTGTCTTGTTCTCTATTTTCTTAAATTTTTGTGTATTTTTTTATTTTCTGTGGTAATTTTTCAACAAGACATGGAAGAAGGTAATGGTGAAGAGAGCCATACAACTTACTGCATGTTGATTGGAGGTGTGGCTCAAAAATATTGTAAGTTTTGGTTTTTCATTATAGATAGTCAATATTGTAGTCAATGATAACAGCAGTAGGACTGCTATAGTATATTCTGCCCTTACATTATAGAAGCTTCAATAAACCAACAACTTCAATAAACCAATGGATGGAATGGTTGTTGAAAAAAGCACAATTTCACCTCTAATTTGAGAATTTTTTTTGTTTTCTTTTACTGTTATTGTAATGTTTTTGGCATGGCCATGCCTCCTCTTGTGAGTTCTCGTTTTGAATTTTTTTCTGTGATTTTTCCTTTCTATTTTTGTATTTTGTCTTGTCTTGTCTTCTTTTTTCTTGGATTTTCATGTATGTTTTTATTCTTTATGGTATTTTTTCAATGGGGCATGGAGGAAGGCAATGGTGAAGAAATCCATACAACTAACTGCCTACCAATTGGAGATGTGGCTGAAAAATATTGTAAGTTTAATTTTTGCATTATTGATAGCCAATACTATAGTCTATGATAACAACAGTAGGTCTGTTATAGTATATTTCACCCTTACATTACAACAACTTCAATAAACCAATCGATGGAATGGTCGTTGAAAAGCACGATTTCACCTCTTATTTGAGAATTCCTTATTCTATTTTTTTCATCTTTTTTCTATTATTGTAATGTTTTTGGCATGGCCATGCCTCCTCTTGTGAGTTCTAGTTTTGAATTTTTGGTGATGATTTTTTTCTTTCTATTTTTGTATTTTGTCTTGTCTTGTCTTGTTTTTTATTTTCTTGGATTTTCGTGTATGTTTTTATTCTCTGTGGTAATTTTCAACGGTGCATGGAGGAAGGCAATGATGAAGAGAGACATACAACTTACCACTTGGCTGATTGGAGATGTGGCTTGAAAATACTTTAAGTTTTATTTTTTCATTATAGATAGTCAATACTATAGTCAATGATAATAGTAGTGGGCAGCTATAGTATATTCCGCCCTTACATTACAGCAACTTCAATAAACCAAAAATAGCTTCAATAAATCAATAGATGGAATGGTTGTTGAAAAAAACGTGATTTCACCGAGTCTTATTTGAGAATTCCTTTTTTTTTCCTATTATTATAATGTTTTTGGCATGGCCATACCTCCTCTTGTGAGTTGTAGTTTTGAATTTTTGCTGTGATTTTTTCCTTTCTATTTTTGTATTTTGTCTTGTCTTGTCTTGTTCTTTGTTTTCTTAAATTTTTGTGTATGTTTTTATTCTCCATAGTAATTTTTCAACGAGGCATGGAAGAAGGCAATGGAGAAGAGAGCCATACAACTTACTGCATGCTGATTGGAGATGCAGCTTGAAAATTTTGTGAGTTTTGTATTTTCATTATAGATAGTCAATAAGCATAGACAATGCATGGAAAAATCTGGGAATGTCTTTAAAACGATTGAACTAAAGCAAGCGAAATAGAAAAAAGCACAACCTCATCACACCCCCCAACTAAACATGTTGTTGGTCCTCCAGCAACCAAGGCCTCTGATTATATTGGAGAGAAATCTCTTTGTAATCTGTAGGTTCCATGACCCCTCTATCATGTTTGAGATAGAAACCCTTCTACTTTGGCAACTGGTTCCACCTGGCCCGTTCTATTGCTTGAGATGTCTTCTATTCCTGCCAGTGTGGAATTGGATAAAGGAACATGGGAGGATGAAACACCAAAGGCATCCAAGCAATCCCATGTTCATTAGCTGATCTGATATACCTCTATGCCCTAGTGATTGCCACTGAGAAATTGAACAATGAGTGGGGCTCTTTCCTCTGCAATGCTAGTGTCAACTCATTCCACCTAACTTTTGAAAAACCCAAAGCCTCCTTACCAATCCCCTCAACTAATTCCTTGAATTTCTTATAATCCACTACCCTGCATTCCAGGAGTTTTGTTTCCACCTCAGGATGTTCAATCAGATTAATCCATTCTACCACTATCCTATTGGGATCTAGGGCCTATACCCTGATTTTGAGAAGATTTGATTTCTCCCTCTCATTATACTATTGCTGAATGATCCCTCTCCTATGCTCATTCTAGATGATGCTAGGGCCTTTAATTGCACATCCCCAATAACAATTAGGGGATTCTAGTTGGTATCATAAGGAATAGCTAATTCATGCAGATAGAATTCACACATTTGGTTTTCCATCTCAGGGGTAGCTTGTTGGTAGGTTGTCAAAAATAAATCAGGTGTAAAAAGAGAAACATGGGCATCACTATAAAATTTACTAAAATGAAAACTTAAATATTGTTCCTATAAATAAAGGGCATAAACCCTTGCAGGTGGTCAACATCTCATCAGTTGGACAATCATAACTACCATCCTATCCATTTTGAATTTTAGTCTCCTTATTTCTTTATTCTTATCGTCAATCTCCTTGTTGTGCTTTTCCTTCATTCCTTTACCATTTCATCTATTTTACCCCACAATTACAAAGTAGTAGTTAACAAATTTGATGGTATAGGTTCCTCCAGTTGTTCCTCCTACTGCACATGCTCTAGACTTCTTTGATTGATTTCTATGATGGCCAATTGATCCAAATAGTCTAGTCCTATTCCCTGTTGCTGGTAAACATGCAACTGATCCTCCAACCTCTTAACTCTCTCATTTAACCTAGTATCCTTTTGTTGATATTCCTTCCACTGTTTCTCCAATGCTGCAATTTTCTTAGCTTTATTCATGATGTTCTTAAGGGGAACCGTAGTATCATCCAACAAGGGTTCCTTTTCTTCCTTTGTTTTAGAAACATTAGAAGAAATAAGAGGAACCACCAAAGGCTACGAGATCATAGGGGGAAGGTTCCTCAATGCAAGTTGCTCTTCCTTCTCAACTTGTGAAACAGGTGGAAGAACATGAGCATCCCCAAGTGGTTGAGAAACCTCAAGAAATAAATCTCAGGTCACAAAGCTCATAAAGTGACTACAAGCTTTAATAACACACAAGATTCCCAAATAGAAGAAATTGATGATGTAACAAAAGAAATATTTGAGTTTTCTTTTAAATGAAGCAATTGTATATCTTTAATCAAATTCAATTCAAATGAATAACAACAATGCCAAAGCTAAATTCAAACACAACTTTCAATGCAATGAAATAACAACTATGCCATTTTCAAATCTAGGATGTAATTTCTTCTTTTCAAATTTCAAATGCCACAATGCAAAATAATTTGATTAAAAAAAGGTACAGCAAATGCAAATGCTCTAATCAATGCATCAAGATCTAAACAATCTTCAAATCTAAAACCCCTAGTGTTAAAACTAGCAAGATTTGCTATCAATGCAAAACTTTGACAAACACTAGGTTGAAATTATGCAAAATCTAACTATGTTTGATTGCAAAGAAACAAAATAACACAATCCCAATCAGATCTAGGGTGATGAACAAATCAGATCTAAAAGCAAAAGGTGCAAGAAACAACGAGTTCACCAAAATGTAGTGTAGAAAAGAGATCACAAGCCTAAAGAGTTAAACTAGTTCATCCCTCTTCTACTAAACATTGGGGCACAAACCAAGCATGGCTTCTACCCAAGGAGGAGAGCCAAACTACAGGGGTTTTGCCCTTTTGTTGTATATAGAAGGACCAACCACAAAATTTAACCACAAAATGATGAATAACAAGCTAATATTGACTACATGAAATGAACCACCAAGATTAACAAGTACAACAAAGGTAAGAGAGTAATTTAGAACCTGGAAAATATAGCAGAAATGCCTAGGATAGGGGTTCTCGGGTGCCCTGGTCCTTTCTTGGGGTTAGGCAGAACCTCGGGTATGATCAAACCTGTATCCATCTACACTGCCTTCTTCCTAGAAACCAACCTTTGAAACCTATTCTTCTCACCTGCACACACAAAAAGAGGGAAAATATTGTGTTATTTTAAGGGTTTTCCTTAGTCAAACCCTGTGTTGGTGTTCCCACCTCCACAACAGTGAATGATAAGATCCAAGAGTGCGTGCCCTAGGAGGGTAGAGGCTAGATCTACAACAATATGATAGATAATAATGATAAATGATGATAAGAACCACAAGATATCCAACCTTAGTTGATGAAGACCTAACAGCAACAAAGGAGAGTGATGAAGAGGGATTCAAACTTCCTTCAAAGCCAGCAAACAACTTCAATAGCATTCACAAGTAGAAGACAATCCAAACATGAAGAATCCTTTAACATAGAACCTTACATGAGAGCAATTTCACATTCATCCGATTAGGTGTAAAATGAACTACAACACACACTTAAATATGCATTCCTACTCACCTTTGGCAAATAAAACAACTTTAGGCTAAAAAATACTAAATAGAGGAGTTTTCTAAGCTGACACTACAAAGTGGGGCTAAAAATCCCAAGAGGGACCAGGGCGCTTGGGTGCCCTAGACTTTTATCCCATAAACTTCACAAAGTATCTTTTAATGGGGGCTTAGTTTATTCCTAGTTTGATTATGTCAAGTTTATTTGTTGGGATCAGGATATTCATCATTTAGAGCTCAAAGATGTGTTAAAATAGGTCTTAATTATCAAAGGCAACAAAATAGGTCCAACCTAAGAGCTAAACTAGGTGTAAAATGCTACTCTACACATTTTACGATGCTACAGGTCAAAACTAAGAGAGGTTATTGTGGAGGGACTTGACATCTAGCCGTAGGTCGAGATGGATCATTTGTAGGTGCCACGAAGTCTGAGAACTACTCCATCAAAGTTTGGTAATTTTTTTTCTCTTAGGTCTCTTAAGAGACTTTGCCAGTACACTGTAGCCCAATTTGATTGGGACACATGGGGAATGAAACAGGGCCTCCTCTAGCATAAGCCCACCCATCCTAACCTGTCAACACTATTATCTAGGTCCCATGAGGTGAAGAACATAAAATATGGCTCTTGGCACCTTTACACTAAATGCCACTGAGGCATGTTTCAAGAATGCATCCGTCCTTGGCACGGTAAAATGATGTTGAGTTGGTCAAAACCAAGAAGGGTTATTGTGGAGGGACCTGACATCCAACTGCAGGTCTAAATAGATCATTCATAGGTGCCATGAAGTCTAAGAACTACTCCATCAAAGTTTGGCAATTTTTTGCTCTTAGGTCTCTTAAGAGACTTTGTTGGTACATTGTAGCCCAATTTGACTGGGATATGTGGGGAATGAAACATGGCCTCCACTAGCATAAAACCACCCACCCTGACCTATCAGCACTATCAGTTAGGTCCCACAGGGTGAAGAATGCAAAATATGGCTCTTTGCACCTTTACACTAAACGCCACTAAGGCATTTTCAAGAATGCATCCGTTGTTGGCACGATCAAACAATGTTAAGTTGGTTAAAACCAAGGGAGGTCATTGTGGAGGGACCTGCCATCCAATCATAGGTCTAAATGGATCATTCGTAGGTGCCACAAAGTTCAAGAACTACTTCATCAAAGTCTAGCAACTTTTTTCTCTTAGGTCTCTTAAGAGACTTTGCCGGTACATTGTAGCCCGATTCGATTGGGACACATGGGGAACCAAATAGGGCCTCCACTAGCATAAACCCACCCACCTTGACCTAGTGGCATTACCAGTTAGGTCCCATGGGGTGAAGAACACAAAATATGTCTCTTGCCACCTTTACACTAAATGCCACTGAGGCATTTTTCAAGAATGCATTCATCATTGGTACGGTCAAACAATGTTGAGTTGGTCAAAACCAAGAGAGGTTATTGTGGAGCGACTTGGCATCCAGTCATAGGTTGAAACAGATCACTTGTAGGTGCCACAAAGTCTAAGAAATACTCTGTCAAAGTCTGGGAGTTTTTTTCTCTTAGGTTTCTTAAGAGACTTTGCTGGTACAATGTAGCCTGATTCGATTGGGATGCCTGGGGAACAAAATAAGGCCTCCACTAGCATAAACCCACCCACCCTGATCTATCAGCTTTGTCAGTTAGGTCCAAATGTGAATCATGCCAAATGTATCTATCTCCCTATGTAGTCATCTTCGTTGTTTGCAAGGGAAAAATGTTCACTCCCCCGCAAACATTGGAACACACCGAGGGCATAACTCATTCCCAATTCAAAGTTTGCAGCCACATGGAATTGGAGACAATTCAACGTGGACCCTAAACTGCTAGAAAATGAGTCTCTCTCCCTATGTCTCTCTTTCTCTCTACCTCATCCTGCTCTTTCCATAACCCATATAGAAGGTGAAATGAGGGTATCCTAGACCTATAGATAATGAAATGATGATAGGAAAATCATGTTAAACATATAGCAGGTGAAATGAGGATATGTTATAGATAAATAAGGTGAAATGAGGATAAGAAAATAATGTCAAACATGTAAACACAAGAAAAATGAAGATATGCAAAGTTTGTAGACCATATAGAAGGTGAAATGAGGATTGTGAATCATGCCAAATGTACATCTCTCTCCCTATGTCTCTCTCTTCCTCTCTACCTCATTCTACTCTTTCCATAACCCATATAGAAGGTGAAATGAAGGTATACTAGACCTATAGACGATGAAATGATAGGAAAATCATGTTAAAACATATAGAAGGTGAAATGAGGGTAAGCAAATAATGTTAAACATATAGAATGTGAAATGAGGACACGTTATACATGTAGAAGTTAAAATGAGGATACGTTATACATATAGAAGGTGAAATGAGGATACATTATACATATAGAAGGTGAAATGAGGATATGAAAAGTATGTAGACCATATAGAAGGTGAAATGAGGATATGTGAATCATGCTAAATGTACATCTCTCTCCCTATGTATCTCTTGTAGGAGTACACACAACACTGAGAGGGGGGGTGAATAAATGTTGTAACAAAAAATTTAGTTCTTGTCAATTTTGAGCAATAGCTTTATCAAATAAAAGATTTAAAAGATAATTATTCAATCATGTATGATAAATTTGTATTCACAGATCAAGACACAAAAATTATACGAGAGGAAAACCCCCCTGGGGTAGAAAAACATCTAAAAATGCCTCACTGGCTTAAGTTTGAAAATTGTTATGTACAAGGCCTCACTGGCTGATTAAAGTCTCACTGACATAGTAAGGTCTCACTGACCTATACATTCAACTTGATTATAAATCAAAATCACCTCAGGGAATTACCCTAATTCTCTTTTGCACAAGACCTTATTCCTCCTTTATCTATCACCTGACAAACTTTCTCTTGGACACAATCTTTTTAATTTTGACAAGACACCAATATTTCAATGTCTTTGCAAAGAATTCTGCAATTATGACTCCTTTAAATCTTCTCACTTGTAAGCCTTCTTTTCTTGTCATACAATCTTCAACTTCTAACTTAATACTTCAAACCACCTTGAATTAGAAAAATATTACAAAATTGTCCTACATCAAATCAATTTCTCATATAAGAAAATAGTTGATATTTCATGTCTTTCAATAAGCCTTGAAGTCTTCATTCTCAGATAGATAACTTTCATGTAGAAAACATCTATTCTTAACATCCATCTTTTACCTTCATTCCAATTTTTTACTTCTATAAAATAAAAAAAACACATTTAAAAAAATATACACCAAATTGATATCTTCTTATATCAGTAGAGAGAAGCATGTCATGACTTTATACATTCTTAATCCAATAAGAAAATCATCTTCACAAACTTTCTATATTCCCATTTAATCTTCGTTGTCTAAAAAATGGAAAAAACCATGATTTTTGGCTTTTGTTTGGAAAAAAACACGTCAAATTTAAATAGAAACTGTGACCGTTGGCATTCAAATGCCTTTTAAAAGACCACCACATGATCTTCTCTTGGTGCCAAACCACAGACAATCTTTGACCATTCGATGCTTATCTCCCGCCACATGCTTAAAAACAACTTTGAGCTACCTTCGCACACCAGTGACCCTAGGTAATCGAGGCCAGTCATTCAATGGATCAAAGACCCTCAAAATGTGACTTAAGTCATTTTTAACCTGCTTAGCTAGTCAACTGCTAAAAAGAAATAAAGTATGTGACGTGCATTTGAGGGTTACAAAGAGATTCTTAGGTACTTAGACTTAGGGTTATAAATCATATAGAACATTTGTTTGAGTGCAGACCATATTCATAGCACCAATAGATGACTGCAGACCATTACTTCAACAAGGAAGCTCTGAGATAAAGATCATATGCCTTCCATAACTGCAGACCATATGCCTTTCATATATAGGACAAGGAAGATCAGACCATTAACTGCATGAGTCTTGAAGACAAATGACTATGTTTTGTCTCATGATATAGAGGATGTCAAAATAGCATTAAAGGAAACTGATATAGGCACCAATAACTTTATATTTTGAAACTAAGCCTACTGTCCACATTGCAGACTAAGACATTCACTTCAAACCCAATAATCTTGCTATAGCATGAAATCAATAAAAACCCCTGTAGAATGCAACCTCAACCATTATGCCCACTGTTAGTAACATCACCAAATCAAATGACAACAGTTACAAACATCATCACATAGAGAAATATATCATATGCCAGTCACTATATCATCAGGAGATATGATACCATATGCTAGGACCACTATATCATCAAGAGATATGATGCCATCTGCACCTTGAACTCCTTTGCACCTTGAAGACCAACACATCAATTGTCAAGAATGGGAGATCAACACATCAACTGTCAAGACCATCTGCAACATGAATGCACAAGAGACAACCAATTTGACATCAATGATGAAGACAACCATACCAAACTAACAAAACTCCCCCTTTGTCTTGGCATTGATGTCAAAACACAAAAATACAAAGTCCTAAGACATTTTGCATTGAAGCCCATTCTAACTCCCCCTTTTTGGCACTCAATGACAAGAACTGACCCCCTATTTTATTTCTCATTGAGTAAGAGTTGAATATGCAGAAAACACATACTATCACTGTCCTCTGTCTGAAATTAGCAGTCAAATAAACTCATTGAGAAATCATTGTCCTCTGTTAGAAAATGAAATATTACTGTCAAATGAACTCTGCCTTTACCATTTGTAATGCACTAACCTTATTGAGATATTACTATCAGAGAATGCATTGAGATTACTTTCATTGCAATGTCACTATCAATAGGATAACTATTAGAAAGTGCATAAAGTGTTGAAGTTTGACATAGTCTGCTACAAAGACAGTTGCGGACCCTTATACTTGATGCAAAGAATGCATATAATCATGATGTATTGCCATAAATCTTTAAGATACCTTGTCAAATCATGAAGAAAGCTTGAAAGCACTGGTCAAATCATGTTCAATGCACACTAACCTTTTTGCCATAGACAAAACTTGTCAGGTATTATTGACTGAGAACAACATGGTAGTATGACATGTCTGCACCACTGTCAAGAACTGCAAATACTCCCCCTAAGCATATTACTTCAACTGAAGTCAAAGACACTGTCCAAACCCAAGAACATTGAATGCTACACCAAAATATGAAGCTAGATAGCTCTGCATCTCAAAACAAATGTTCAACAACTAACCAAAACTTTGAACAGACAAAAAAAACTATGATATAATTGGATTTCAGGACTTCATAAGACAACCAAACACTCCTCCTGATTCCAATATCATCATGAACTCATTGAAGAGAAGAAAGAGACAAAACCCCAAGCCTCTATCTCAAGGATTCAAATACCTCTTTAGGCAATGGTTTTGTAAAAATATTAGCCAGTTGATCATTAGTATGTACATAATCCAACACCACTTCATTTGCAATCACCTTTTCTCTTAGAAAATGATATCTAATGGCAATATGCTTAGTCCTAGAATGCATGATTGGATTCTTGGACATATTGATGGAGCTTGTATTGTCACAAAGAATAGATACAAGTTTAGCTACCTCCACTTTGATGTCTTGAAGTTACTGAACCATCCAAAGCACTTGTGTACAACATGAAGATGTTGCAACATATTCAGCTTCAACAGTAGATAAAGAGACACACTCTTGCTTCTTACTATGCCAGGCTACCAATCTGCCACCAAGAAAGAACGCTGCTCCACTTGTGCTCTTTCTATCATCAGGACAACCTGCCCAATCAGAATTTGTATATGCAAGAAGAGTAAAATCATTATGTCTAGGATACCATAGTCCAAAATCAAGAGTACCCTTAACATATCTAAAAATCCTCTTAACAACATTTAAATGAGATTGTTTAAGACATGCTTGAAACCTTGCAACTAAGCAAACTACCTACATGATATCAGGTCTAGAAGCAGTTAGATACAAGAGGTTGCCAATCATGGATCTATACAAGGACTATTCCACCTCGGGTGAATCATCATTTTTGTTTAATTTGTACCCTGTTTCCATAGGAGTACCCAGTGGTTTATAATCATCCATTTGAAACCTATTAAGCATTTCTTTAGCATACTTGGTTTGTGAGATGAAAATTCCCTTTTCAAGTTGAGACACCTGTAAACCAAGGAAGAAAGACAATTCTCCCAACATAGACATTTCAAATTCTAACTTCATGATGTTAGGAAATGAATGGCTCATATCATCATTATTACTTCCAAATATGATATCATCAACATAAACCACTACATCCAAGATATCCTCACCTTTGGCAATATAGTACAAATTGCTATCTACCCCACCTTTAGTGAAACCTTGTTCTTGCAAGTACTTGTCCAACTTGTAGTACCATCGTCTTGGAGCCTATTTCAAGCCATACAAGGCCTTTTTCGATCTGTATACATAGTCTGATTTGCCTTTGCATTCAAAACCTTCTACCTGCTCCATGTAAACTTCTTCTTCAAGATCACCATTTAGAAAGGCAAATTTGACATCCATTTGAAATACCTTGAAATTCTTATAAACTGAAAAGGCTAAGAATATTCTTATAGTGTGAGGCTGATTATTTTACCTTCGTTAATTTGATCGTTATGCATTTCAGTTGATGACATTATCAGACTTTTAGTGACTATGGTTTCATTATGCAGACTTGATTTTATCTCCTGATTATGATAGGACATTGATTAGACATATGTGATTTGAATTGATCAGATTTGATGATATTTTGTGATTCGACATATGAGACATATTAGATGATGTTTTGTGATGAGATTCTAGTTATTTATGTGATGTGGACTATTTGACATGTGATTGAAAAATGTAGTTTATTTGGAATTATGTATTGATGATTATTGTTGTATTCGATTGTGTGAATTTAATTCTAGTTGCTTCGGCTATGATTTTTCATGATATGATTGACACTTGATCGAGATGTGCAGGTTTTACATTCCCTAGCCACGGGAAATTGGAGGTAGAATTCACACCTAAGTTATCCCCTGTGAAACTAATCCATTCCCAAGAGGGATAAGGATCACATTTGAATTTGAATGTGATTTAAGTACTTGATTTAATTTTTAATCTTTTGGCCTAGTACCCTTTGTTTAAATTAATTAATAATAAGTGTTGTATAAATCTTATTGGACTTACACCACTTGGTATTTATTTTATTTTTGAGGCCATTTAAAGTGGATTTATGACCCTTTTGTGAACCTTAGTGTCCCAAAAGTTACCCTAGGTTGTTACCCATGGGTCTAGGGTCAATTTGGACTAACTAAACCTTGGACTAACTCACTTTTGGTCACTCTAAACTATGGTTTAGTCAAAGTGACGAAATTTGAAATAAGGGAAGGTGGGAGATGAGTCATGCCTTGGGAAAGACTCATCTCCCTTCCCAAAGTTTGGGAATCCTTTTCCAAGGAAGACTTGGGAGGTCTCCAAGACTCCCAAGTGTGTGTGAGCTTCCTCCAAGAATCTCACACATGCGTGAGAGCATCTTGGAGGGAGATGGCTCTTTGAGAGAATAAGAGGATGCCATATGGCATCCCTTATCCTCTTGGAGGTTTGAGTGGGAATGCCACCTCACCACTTGTCCTCTCACACATGCGTGAGAGCACAAGTGGATAAGGTGAGGATGGAGATGGAATGGGAGGATGACACTTGTCATCCTCACACTTCCTCTCCCTTGCAAGTGGCATTGGAGGAGTGTGGGGTTCTTGCAATTTTTAAGTTTCTTTCTATTTTGGAGGAGTTTGAAAAAGTTGGAGGAATTCTTGGAGATTGAAAGGTTTGGGAAGGCTTGAGCTCTTCACCAAATATGCTTCCATTATAGGGCTTTGAAGGTAAGCCTCTTAAACTTTGTTTCTTCACCCTTGCTTATTTAATGTGTTGTGTTGTAGCTTTTGGTGGTTTTGTTGTTTGCATTGTTTTTGTGTGGGATGGGAGTATGGTGAGAGCACCTCCATTGGAGGTAATGCTCAACTTGTTTGGGTAGGGGAAACGAACCTCCTTGAGGTCACTCTGACTTTGTGCTATTTATGCCTTGAGGGCTTTTACTTGTTGAGAAGATATTTGAATGGCAAGAGTGCCATGGAAATTATTTTGTGATTTTGTGGAGAGTGGTGGTTTTGGAGATTTTGGCTTGAGGCCATGAGTTTGGTATTTTATCATTTGGGTGGCCTTTGAAGTAGAGGGGTCCATTCCCTACCCTCATCAAACTCATTTTTATGAGTTGAGTTTTGTGTTAAACCTATAGGCAATTTTTGTGTTGTTGTGTTTGATTTTTGTTGTGGAATGTTACACCTGTATGAATCCCTACCTCCCTAGCTCAGGGGTGACCCTCTTGCGGGTCTATGGTAGGGAGGAGGGCATTCCAAAGTGGCTGGGTTGTTCTTCCTTTTGTTGTGTTTATTTGCAGGTTTTTAGTGAAGAAATGGAGTTGTTGTGGAGCTCATTGTGAGTGGTTTAGTGGTATTTTATTGGTCATTGTGGCCTTATTGTAAAATTTGTTACGTTTTTCTTGCCTTGAGGTTGGCTGTGAAAAGTAGTGCAATGTAAACATTCTATTTATTTTAATTAAAAGTTGTTATTCCCTTTATTGTGGAGATTGGTTTTGTATTGAGAAATGTATGTTGAAATTAGATATATATAGTTCTATTTTTTTTTTCTAGTAGAGAAAATAGTATTTGTGTATGAAAAATAAATCTAGGTGTATGCAACAGAAAGAAAGAGAAAGGTATAAATATAATGTGAGTTCCTTTTGTATTAGAAGCTGTTGGAAGAAAATAAAATTTAGATTTAAATGTCTTTTCTACCTTAATGCTGTCGAAAAGAAATATAGTGTATTTCTGTATATTTAACTGTTTCAAACAAATACATATATTACTGTTGTTCTAGGTTTTCAAAAAAAAAGAAATAGAAGTGTATGTTTCTGTATTATTTATGTCGCAAACAGAAAATTTACATTCTATGTTAGGCCAGAATTAAAATTATTTGATATATATATATATATATATATATATATATATATATATATATATATATATTTATTTATTTATACATATATATATGGGGCATATATATATATATAAATAAGTATATATATTTACTTTATTGGCCATAATGAAATTATGTTGTTGTGTTTTCACAAAAAAAAAAAGTGTAGAAGGAAGTTTTATTTTACATCTTTTGTTGTATACAACATAATATGATTATTCACTTAATATGTATATATATTAGTATATATATATATACATATATATATATACATATATATATATACATATATATATATACATATATATATATACATATATATATATACATATATATATATATACATATATATATACATATATTAAGTGTTAACATATATATTTATATACAACATTGTGAAGGAGAAAATATGCATATTTAACATGTGTTATTTTTTTAAAAATTGTATATATATAATATATATATTATATTTATCAGAGACCAAAAATTACTTGGAAAAGATTATAGAAAGATAGAGACTTCTGTAATGGCGGACTATTAGAAACTGTATTAAAAAAAAACACAAAAAAAAGAATATATTTATGTTGGGGTTGTGGTGGGAAGCGCCCACCACAGACCCCACGGCCTTGCTAATGTTTTGATACTGGTGTGGGGAGGGGGTCGTGCCTCCCCCCACACCCGCGGGTGTGGGGGGGAGGCATGCCCCCCTCCCCACACTTCTCCCTTTTTTTAGCATCATTCTGCCGCCCACAGACCAGGACCTCCGCAACCCTCCGTGGCCCCCTCACACCCTTTTATCCCCACAGTCCACGTAACCTCCACTCTGTGGCTCCCCTTACTCCTTTTACCCTTCGGCCTCCACAGAAGACTTCCCCGCAGCCCTTTGTATCTCGCCGCCCTTGAGACCTCTGCACACCACACTCCGTGAGTTAAACTCCACACTCCGCCTCCATCGTGAGCTTCACCGCCGTTGTCCTCCATGTTTGGCTGCGTCCACCACTCCCCTCCGGTCAACACTTCTCACAAGTGGTGCCACTAGTAGATGTCCACTACCCCCTGGAATCTCTACTATGCCCTGCTATGGCTGCCATCGCCCTCTCTTCTCCCTTAACCCTGCTATGTAGGTTAAAAAGATATAAATACATTTCTATATATATTTTTGAAAAAGAATACATATATATGGACATACACGGAATAAACAACAGATTAAGACATTCATAGAAGTCATGGAAGCAAACCTTCGTGAAGGAGTTTTAATGGCCTCCATGCCTTTGTAAGAAGAAACCCTAACCTACAACAATGTAGAGAGCAAAACAAGAGGAAAAAGAGAGAGGAAAATAAGAGATTAGGGCACAATAGGGGAAATATTAGAACTGAGATTAGGTCAACATGAGAAATAGAAAACAATTTTTAAACTGAAATAGGGCTTTTCTTATTTTTAATGAGAGGATAATTTATTTTGAGAAGAGATATTTTTAATATCCTATTGGCCTTTTGTTCATTTTTAGACTTAGAGTTCCTTAAATTTTGTTTGAATTTTAAAAGAGGGTTTTTACATTTTTTTTTATTATTATGACCTTGTGTATTTAAATTTTATTCGGGGAATTTATTTTATTTTATTTTATTTGGGAAAGGGTTTTTTTTCCCTTGTTTATAGATTCACTTAAATGGGGATATTGATTTTATTTTGATAGAATTTTATCATTTTAATTTCATCTATTTTATCATTATTTTGCGGGGAGAGTTATTTAAACTCTCCTCCCTTATCTATTAAATTTTCGAGTAAGTTATTAAATATAATGCCAAAATTACATTTAATGACGGAGTCAGTTTTTCTGTTGAATTTATTTGACATCTTGTCTTTTAATTTAATTTTATTATTTTATTTTATATCGTTGATTTTGTTTGTAAGTTCTAATTTAATTTTTATTCTTAAATTTTATTTATACCCTTTCTTGATGTCTTATTTTAAAATCTATTTTGCGTTTATCAAAAATGCGTTATGCTGCCGAAATTTTACTAGATTTCTAGGGTTTAATTTATGCAATATTTTAATTATTTTTATTCCATCATTCCACTTCAATCATACACCATCATGCCATATTATTTAATCACTTTTCGATCTGAGTTAAATTAGGGTTCGATGTTGGCGGAATCTTCTTCACCTAGGAAACTTAGAGTCAAATTAAAATCAGTCTAACCCTAGAAGTGACACACTAAGTGTTGCATACCACCTAGACGGCCTTCACCATCGTGGTTATGTTGACAGGTTTACGCCTTAGGCGTATTGCCATCGAGCACACAGACGCGTGCAAGGGGGTTCCTAGGGATAGGTAGAAGAGTTTTTCGTAGTTCGTGTCATGACCACATGGAAAATGTGGACATGACACGTGTGTTGTGTGTCATGACCGCATGGGAAATGTGAGCATGACATTTGGTATCAGAGCCTAAGTTTAAACACTGGGCTTGTTTTGGGCACATTATTATTTCCGCAACTTGATTAATTTGTGGTTACTTCATTTTTGTAGGATGCCTCCCCGACGAGTTCGGCGAGCGTAGTCCCGCCGCACTCCTCTCGCTGAGGTGCACACTGACTCTTCAACTGAGGGACCAAACCAGCCAGTCCCACAGCCACAGCTAGACTTACTAGTACCACAGGCACCGTCAGCCCTACTAGATATTGGGTCACATATATTACAGGCTTTACAAGCAGTTTTGGATAGGCTTCCACCAGCCGTAGCAGAGCCATGCATTGAGCCACGTGTTGAACTGTGTGTAGAGCCATGTGTTGAGTCATGCATAGAGCCACGTGTTGAGCCACGCGTAGAGCCACGTGTTGAGCCGCACGTAGAGCCACGTGTAGAGCCCCGCGAGGATCCGCAAGAAGAGCCACGTGTGGAGCCACGAGCTAAGTCCCGTGTCAAACCACGTGTGGAGCCCCGCATTGAGCCGTAAGGGGCACCATGTGTGGAGCCCTATGTTGAGGTGCCAGAGACAGAGGAGGTTGGTTCGGCTGACAGGGCCCGTAGCAGGAGCCCTTCATGTCATGCTAGGTATGATGAGGCAGTACGAGTAGAGCACATTGTTCATAAACCTTATGATTATTACACAGATGAGCCTATCAGGAGGCACAGAGATAGAGGAGATCCCATTAGGGATATTTTGAGGCTGAACCCTCCTACATTCGTCAGGACCGTACAGGGAGCTGAGGCAGAGGCCTGGCTCATCAGCTTAGATAGATGCTTCATGTTGTGTCATTATGAGGGCAACACGAAGGCCTGTGTGGCAGTACACTTGTTGCGAGATGCAACAGCTACCTGGTGGCACACTGAGGAGTGCAAGCGTCACCTTTCTTTAGACACCCTCACATGGGAGACCTTCATTGAGAGCTTCAATGTGCAATACTTATCAGATCATTATAGGCAGCGTTGTATAGACAAGTTCCATGACCTTCAGCAGAGGGGACTTATAGTGGCATAGTATAAGGGTAGATTTACTAAGTTATCCCATTATGCAGAGTATCTCCATGATGAGAAACTCATGGTACATAAGTTTATCAAAGGACTGAACCATAGTATAGCAGGGCCTCTTCGTATGGAAGACCCCCAAACTTTGAGTGATGCTGCTGAGAAGGCATATATCACTGAGGAGATTCAGGGACAAGGGCAGAGTTCACACCCTCAGTTTCAGGATCAGGGACAGCAGCAACATCAGCAAAGTTTCCGCAGACCATCACAGCCACCTCATAGGGGAGGATTTAGTTCCGCACCCTTACCTCCTAGGCCCCCACAGCAGCAACCACAGCAGCAACAGAGAGATAGGATACAACAGAGGGCACATGGGGGACATAATAGAGGTTGGAAGCAATAGGGCCCGTGCAGAGATCAGAGGCCACAGGGACCACCTGTGGGACCCACGAGGTCGCAGCAGTCTTATAGGGGCTCACAGAGGTCTATTGGCAGATCAGGACAGTAGCAGTCGAGTAGGACTCAGACTGGATAGGTACAGGCTAGGGGCCCTTGTTATGTTTGTGGTGGAGCAGAACACCTAGCTAGAGAGTGTCCACAAGGTTTTACAGCAGGGGGACAGCCTCGTACAGGAGGATCCGAGCAGACTGTTGGTGATGTGGGTAGATCCCACCGTATGTTCGCAGCAGTTGATAACCGCTAGGCTAATTTTTAGGCGTCAGTGATTGAGACGTCAGGTATGATTGGGGGTAACCCCATTTCTATTCTCTTTGATTCTGGTGCTACTGACTCTTTCATATCTCCATTGTTAGTGGAGCGTTACAGGCTGGTGGCCTCTATGCAGGGTGATAGGTGGGTGGTTGAGTTGGCCTCAGGGGCCAAGATGACAGTAGATGCCTTAGTCCATGACTATAAGATTGTTTTGGGACCCTTTACCATAGTATGTGACCTTAGAGTCATGACATTAGGATCCTACGATGTGGTGTTGGGTATGGATTGGCTTGCAGCTCACTGAGCCAAGCTAGATTTTCACCAAAAGGTGATTAGCTATTTAGATGATCATGGTACATAAGTTGAGATAGTGGGCATGCAAATGCCCACAGCAGTGCATATGGTATCCACTTAACAGCTTAAGCATTGCATGCAGAAGGGGTGCCAGATGTTCGCCATCACAGTGAGTGATAGATCAGATGACGAGCTTGAGGCATATTTGGATGATCATCCCATCCTTAGGGAGTTTGCCGATGTGTTTCCAGTAGAGTTACCGGGGATGCCACCCTGACGTGAGGTAGACTTTCACATAGACTTAGTACCGGGTGGTGAGCTAGTGTCTCGTGCACCCTACAAGATGACCACACATGAGCTCACTAAGCTCAAGTTACAGTTGGAGGACTTGCTCAAGAAGGGGCACATCTGACCGAGCGTTTCACCTTGGGGCACTCCTGTCATCTTTGTGAAGAAGAAGGATGGGTCTCTTCGTTTGTACATAGACTACAGGCAGTTGAATAAGGTGACGGTGAAGAATCGTTATCCTCTGCCCAGGATTGATGATCTTTTTGATCAGATGCAGGGAGCCAGGGTGTTCTCTAAGATAGATCTAAACTCTGGGTATCATCAGCTATGTATCACAGAGGCGGATATCCATAAGACCACCTTCTGAACCCGATATGGCCATTATGAGTTCACGGTGGTTCCCTTCAGCTTGACGAGCGCCCCTGCAGTGTTCATGAGTCTCATGAATGGGGTGTTCCATACCTATTTAGATTGGTTCATGATCATTTTCCTTGATGACATTTTGATCTATTCACGGACCAAGGAGGAGCATGAGGAGCACCTTCGTCAGGTTCTACAGTGTATGAGAGAGCAGAATTTTTATGGGAACTTAGCAAAGTGTGCATTTTTCAGGACAGAGGTTCAGTATCTGGGGCATATCCTATCTGGCGATGGAATCTTAGTAGATCCATCAAAGATTAGGGCTATCAGGGATTGGCCAGCACCCACTAGTGTGACAAAGGTCAGGAGTTTTATGGGGTTAGCTAGTTATTACCGTCGCTTTGTTTAGGGTTTTTCTTGGATAGCGCACCCCATCACTTCCCTTTAGCAGAAAGGGAAGAGCTTTATTTGGACTGAGCAGTGTGAGAGGGCCTTCAGGGTCCTCAAGGAGCGTCTTACCAGCACTCCCATTTTAGTGGTTCCTAATCCTGCAGCAGATTTTATGGTTTGCACAGATACATCACTTGAGGGGTTGGGAGCCGTACTTATACAGGGTGGTAGAGCAATTACGTATGAGTCGCAGAAGCTCAAGACCCATGAGTTGAACTACCCCACACACGACTTGGAGTTAGCGGTAGTGGTTCATGCTCTAGTTCGTTGGAGGCATTTCTTATTGGGTCATCACTTTGAGCTCCATTCAGATCACCACAGCCTTCAGTACATCTTTACACAGCTGAATCTGAACACCTGTCAGCGGCGTTGGATGGCATTCCTCTGTGATTATAACTTTGATGTCCACTACATCAAAGGGAAGGAGAACATGGTTGCTGACACATTGAGTCGGAGGCGCTACAAGCTCTTGACCTTGACTCTGAGTGTGGACTTGAGAGGTTGCATTATTCAGCATTTGCTAGAGGATGAGTGGTTTCTTGAGGTGTAGCAGGAGATCAATTCACAGAGGGCCCTTATGGGCAAGTTTGTAGGGTATTCACTTGAGGCAGATGGGTTACTTCATCATCGACAGTGCATCTATGTACCCCGCACAGGTGACCTACGTACTGTAGTGTTATCAGAGGCTCACAGAGCACCATATGTAGCACATCTGGGGGTGAAGAAAATGCATGCCGACCTATGAGAACTGTACCATTGGGCATGTATGAGATGTGACATAGCAGAGTTTTTTGCTCGATGCCTTGAGTGCCAGAGGGTCAAGGCCGAGCATCAGCATCCAGCGGGTCTTCTTTACCCACATGACATACCTGAGTGGAAATGGGACACCATTTCCATAGATTTTATTGTTGGTCTTCCTATGTCTTCGTGTCGCCATGATGCCATCATGGTGACAGTCGACAAGTTGACCAAGGTGGCACATTTCTCACCTATACGCACGACGTACAATGCGCCAGCAGTGGTGAGAGTATTCTGAGATGATATTGTGAGATTACACCGAGTACCTCGCTGCATCATTTCAGACAGAGATTCTATATTCACTTCAGCATTCTGGAGAGCCTTGCAGCAGGCGTTGGGCACACAGCTCAACTTTAGCTCCGCTTATCATCCTGAGACAGATGGACAGACAGAGCGGGTGAATCAGGTGTTGGAGGACATGCTTTAGATGTATATTATGGACCATCAGTCTAGATGGGAGAAGTATCTGTATCTATTTGAGTTTTCCTACAATAATGGGCATCACAACTCGTTGGGTATGCCTCCCTTTCAGGATTTATATGGCAGACCATGCAGTACACCATTGAGTTGGGATTAGATAGAGGACAGATTTGCCATTGGTCCAGAGCTAGTTCAGGATATGGAGCAGTAAGTTACATTGATTAGGTAGAGGTTACAGGAGGCACAAGATAGACAAAAGAAGTATGCTGATACTATGAGGACTGATCGGAGCTTCTCAGTGGGTGACAGGGTATTCCTTAGAGTGCGGCCACACAAGAGTCCTATCCGTTACGAAAAGGGCTCTAAGCTTGAACTACAGTTTGTAGGACCCTTTGAGATTTTAGAGCAGATAGGACCAGTTGCCTATCATCTAGCTTTGCCACCTAGCTTGTCACGTATCCACGATGTCTTTCATATTTCTGTTTTGAGACAATATATATCTGATTTATCTCACGTATTGGACTGGAGTGCTCTACAGGTAGAGGTGGACAAGCAATTGGCTTTAGAGCCAATTTGCATATTGGCTCATCGGACGCTGGGCCTTCGAGGTCGAGAGCTGGACCAGGTTAGGGTCTAGTAGGATCATTATGATGAGGTCACAGTGACTTGGGAGGATGCAGCTAGTTTGAGGGCACTCTATCCTCACCTTTTTGACGACTTCCAGGAGGAAGTTTAGTCTTATGGGGGGAGGATGTGAGGCCGATTATTTTACCTTCCTTATTTTGATCATTATGCATTTCAATTGATGACTTTATTAGACTTTTAGTGACTATGGTTTCATTATGCAGACCTTATAGGACATTGATTAGACATATGTGATTCGATTTGATCAGATTTGATGATATTTTGTGATTCGACATATGAGACATATTAGATGATGTTTTGTGATGAGATTCTAGTTATTTATGTGATGTGGACTATTTGACATGTGATTTAAAAATACAGTTTATTTAGAATTATGTATTGATGATTATTGTTGTATTTGATTGCATGAATTTAATTCCAGTTGCTTCAACTATGATTTTTCATGATATAATTGACACTTGATCGAGATGTGCAGGTTTTACATTCCCTAGCCACGAGAAATTGGAGGTAGAATTCACACCTAAGTTATCCCCTATGAAACCGATCCATTCCCAAGAGGGATAAGGATCATGTTTGAATTTGAATGTGATTTAAGTACTTGATTTAATTTTTAATCTTTTGGCCTAGTACCCTTTGTTTAAATTAATTAATAATAAGTATTGTATAAATCTTATTGGACTTACACCACTTGGTATTTATTTTATTTTTGAGGCCATTTAAAGTGGATTTATGACCCTTTTGTGAACCTTAGTGTCCCAAAAGTCACCCTAGGTGGTTACCCATAGGTCTAGGATCAATTTGGACTAACTAAACCTTGGACTAACTCACTTTTGGTCACTCTAAACTATGGTTTAGTCAAAGTGACGAAATTTGAAATAAGGGAAGGTGGGAGATGAGTCATGCCTTGGGAAAGACTCATCTCCCTTCCCAAAGTTTGGGAATCCTTTCCCAAGGAAGACTTGGGAGGCCTCCAAGACTCCCAAGTGTGTGGTAGCTTCCTCCAAGACTCTCACATGTGTGAGAGAATCTTGGAGGGAGATGGCTCTTTGAGAGAATAAGAGGATGCCATATGGCATCCCTTATCCTCTTGGAGGTTTGAGTGGGAATGCCACCTCACCACTTGTCCTCTCACACATGTGTGAGAGCACAAGTGGATAAGGTGAGGATTGAGATGGAATAGGAGGAAGACACTTGTCATCCTCACACTTCCTCTCCCTTGCAAGTGGCATTGGAGGAGGAAGGAGAAGGTGACAAGTGTCACCTTCTCATTCCTCAAGGCCAAATTGATGGCCTATAATATCTCCTCTTGTTGAGGAGTGTGGGGTTCTTGCCATTTTAAGGTTTCTTTCTATTTTGGAGGAGTTTGAAAAAGTTGGAGGAATTCTTGGAGATTGGAAGGTTTGGGAAGGCTTGGAGCTCTTCACTAAACATGCTTCCATTATAGGGCTTTGAAGGTAAGCCTCTTAAAATTTGTTTCTTCACCCTTGCTTATTTAATGTGTTGTGTTGTAGCTTTTGGTGGTTTTGTTGTTTGCATTGTTTTTGTGTGGGATGGGAGTATGGTGAGAGCACCTCCATTGGAGGTAATGCTCAACTTGTTTGGGTAGGGGAAACGAACCTCCTTGAGGTCACTCCCACTTTGTACTATTTATGCCTTGAGGGCTTTTACTTGTTGAGAAGATATTTGAATGGCAAGAGTGCCATGGAAATTATTTTGTGATTTTGTGGAGAGTGGTGGTTTTGATGATTTTGGCTTGAGGCCATGAGTTTGGTATTTTATCATTTGGGTGGCCTTTGAAGTAGAGAGGTTCATTCCCTACCCTCATCAAACTTATTTTTATGAGTTGAGTTTTGTGTTAAACCTATGGGCAGTTTTTGTGTTGTTGTGTTTGATTTTTGTTGTGGAATGTTACACCTATGTGAATCCCTACCTCCCTAGCTTGAGGGTGACCCTCTTGCAGGTCTACGGTAGGGAGGAGGGCATTTTGAAGTGGTTGGGTTGTTCTTCCTTTTGTTGTGTTTACTTGCAGGTTTTGAGTGAAGAAATGGAGTTGTTGTGGAGCTCATTGTGGGTGGTTTAGTGGTATTTTATTGGTCATTGTGGCCTTATTGTAAAATTTGTTAAGTTTTTCTTGCCTTGAGGTTGGCTATGAAAAGTAGTGCAATGTAAACATTCTATTTATTTTAATTAAAAGTTGTTATTCCCTTTATTGTGGAGATTGGTTTTGTATTGAGAAATGTATGTTGAAATTATATATATAGTTTGGTTTGGTTTTTTCTAGTAGAGAAAATAGTATTTGTGTATGAAAAATAAATCTAGGTGTATGCAATAGAAAGAAAGAGAAAGGCATAAATATAATGAGAGTTCTTTTTGTATTAGAAGTTGTTGGAAGAAAAAAAAATTTAGATTTAAATGTATTTTCTACCTTAATGTTGTCCAAAAGAAATATAGTGTATTTCTGTATATTTAACTGTTTCAAACAAATACATATATTACTGTTGTTCTAGGTTTTCAAAAAAAAAGAAATAGAAGTGTATGTTTCTGTATTATTTATGTCGCAAACAGAAAATTTACATTCTATGTTAGGCTAGAATTAAAATTATTTGAAAGGTATATATATATATATATATATATATATATATATATATATATATTTATACATATATATATGGGGCATATATATATAAATAAGTATATATATTTACTTTATTGGCCATAATGAAATTATGTTGCTGTGTTTTCACCAAAAAAAAAGTGTAGAAGGAAGTTTTATTTTACATCTTTTGTTGTATACAACATAATATGATTATACACTTAATATATATATATATATATTAAGTATTAACATAGATATTTATATACAACATTGTGAAGGAGAAAGTATGCATATTTAACATCTGTTGTTTTTTTAAAAATTGTATATATATAATATATATATTATATTTATCAGAGACAAAAAATTACTTGGAACAAATTATAGAAAGACAGAGACTTCTGGTAATGGCAGACTGTTAGAAACTGTATTAAAAAAAAAACGCATAAAAAAAAAGAATATATTTATGTTGGGGCTATGGTGGGAAGCGCCCACCACAGACCCCACGGCCTTGCTAATGTTTTGATACTGGTGTGGGGAGGGGGCTGTGCCTCCCCCCACACCCACGGGTGTGGGGGGGAGGCACGAACCCCTCCCCACACTTTTCCCTTTTTTCAGCATCATTTCGCCACCTGCAGACCAGGACCTCTGCCGCCCTCCGCGGCCCCCTCACACCCCCTTACCCCCGCAGTCCACGTAACCTCCACCATGTGGATCCCCTTACTCCTTTTACCCTTCGGCCTCTACATAAGACTTCCTCGCGGCCCTTTGTATCTCGCCGCCCCCAAGACCTCTACACACCGCACTCCGTGAGTTAAACTCCACACTCCACCTCCGCTGTGAGCTTCATCGCTGCTGTCCTCCATATTTGGTTGCGTCCACCACTCCCCTTTGGTCAACACTTCTCACAAGAGGTGCCACTAGCAGACGTCCACCGCCCCCCTGGATCCTCTGCTACGCCCTGCCATGGCCGCTGTCACCCTCTCTTCTCCCTTAACCCTGTTGTGTAGGTTAAAAAGATATAAATACATTTCTATATGTATTTCTGAAAAAGAATACATATATATGGACATACACGGAATAAACAACAGATTAAGACATTCATAGAAGTCATGGAAGCAAACCTTCATGAAGGAGTTTTAATGGCCTCCATGCCTTTGTGAGAAGAAACCCTAACCTGCAACAATGCAGAGAGCAAAACAAGAGGAAAAAGACAGAGGAAAATAAGAGATTAGGGCACAATAGGGGAAATATTAGAATAGAGATTAGGTCAACATGAGAAATAGAAAACAATTTTTAAACTGAAATAGGGCTTTTCTTATTTTTAATGACAGGATAGTTTATTTTGAGAAGAGATATTTTTAATATCCTATTGGCCTTTTGTTCATTTTTAGACTTAGAGTTCCTTAAATTTTGTTTGAATTTTAAAAGAGGGTTTTTGCATTTTTTTTATTATTATGACCTTGTGTATTTAAATTTTATTCGGAGAATTAATTTTATTTCATTTTATTTGGGAAAGGGTATTTTTTTCCCTTGTTTATAGATTCACTTAAATGGGGATATTGATTTTATTTTGACATAATTTTATCATTTTAATTTCATCTATTTTATCATTATTTTGTGGGGAGAGTTATTTAAACTCTCCTCCCTTATCTATTAAATTTTCGAGTAAGTTATTAAATATAATGCCAAAATTACATTTAATGATGGACTCAGTTTTTCTATTAGATTTATTTGACGTCTTTTCTTTTAATTTAATTTTATTATTTTACTTTATATCGTTGATTTTCTTTGTAAGTTCTAATTTAATTTTTATTCTTAAATTTTATTTATACCCCTTCTTGATGTCTTATTTTAAAATCTATTTTGCATTTATAAAAAACGCGTTATGCTGCTGGAATTTTGCTAGATTTCTAGGGTTTAATTTATGCGATATTTTAATTATTTTTATTCCATCATTCCACTTCAATCATGCGCCATCATGCCATATTATTTAATCACTTTTTGATCTAAGTTAAATTAGGGTTTGATGTTGGTAGAATCTTCTTCACCTAGGAAACTTAGAGTCAGATTAAAATCAGTCTAACCCTAGAAATGACACACTAAGTGTCGCATACCCCCTAGATGGCCTTCACCATCGCGATTATGTTGACAGGTTTATGCCTTAGGCGTATTGCCACCGAGCATGCATACGCGTGCGAGGGGGTTCCTAGGGATAGGTAGAAGAGTTTTTCGTATTTCATGTCATAACCACATGGCAAATGTGGACATGACACGTGTGTTGTGTGTCATGACCGCATGGGAATGCGGGCATGACATATAGCCTCTAATCTAGCCATAGGTGCAAAAGTTTCATCAAAGTCAATTCCTTCAATTTGTGAATAACCTTTGCAAACCAATCTAGCTTTGTTTCTTATTACTTTACCTTTGTCATCAAGCTTGTTTCTAAACACCCACTTTGAACCAATAACATTTTTACCTTCGGACCTAGGTACAAGTACCCATGTCTTGTTCTTCTCTATTTGATTTAATTTCTCTTCCATTGCTTTCATCCAAGCTTCATCCTTGCTGGCCTCAACATATGTTTTTGGTTCCATTTTTGATATTAAGCACACATGTGCTTGTTTACTTGCAGCAACAAGTTTTCTTCTTATTAACACACCATCATCTTTTTCTCCTATTATCAGCTCTATTGGATGATCTCTTTGCAATGTTCTTGAAGGAGTTTTACCTTTGGTTTCAATGGACTCATTGAAAAGAATCCCAGAGAGTGGAAAACTCTACTTAAATACGCCTTATGGGTAGAAGAACCAGAATGAAGACTGCATTGGGAAATTCTCCCTATCAGTTAGTTTATAAGGAGGATCCCATCCTCCCTATTAACCTCAAAATCCCTACCCTACAATTTGCACAAGAATACCTAGGCATCGATAATAAACAAGAAGTTAGATTACTTCAACTGATGCATTTGGAAGAAAAATGAGATAGGGCAGTTGACCAATTTGCCAAACATCAAGTTACTGTCAAGTGTTGGTTTGACAAAAGAGCCAAAGTGAAAGCATTTAGAATCTTAGACTTAGTCTTATCTTGGGATAAGGCCCATGAAAGGAAATGTGACCATGGGAAATTTGATAAACTATGGAATGGACCTTTCCAAGTATCAGAAATCCTAGGTGATAGCATCTATAGGCTCAAAACTTTAACAGGTGAGGATGTCCCATTGTTGGTCAATGGACAGTTTCTCAAACATTTTTTTCAGGCCTAGGTAGGTCATATCATGATAATGTATCATATGTATATTTTGTATAGTTGTCTGTATAGTTTGCTTTGTGTATTGTTGAGTCCCTATTTTGGTTAGGCAAGATAGTGCACCTTTCCACTTTAGAAAACTAGTTAAATTGTCAGAATTTGGGAAATGAATATAAATTCTTACATAGGTTGTAGCTCAAGTTAGTCTAAGTATCTCTGATCAGGTTTGTGATATCCTATCCATTAGTGATAACTTTTCTTGTTCAAGGAGATCCTCACATAATGTACCTAACAACCTTGGATTTGTTGAACATGCTATTGTAGTTTTAAGTGAAAAATCTAAAGGTTTGCTCTCGCTACCATTGAAATTCTCAACCTAAACAACAAGTTTCCACACCTTGCAAAATGTGCTTACATGATCATATCTTATGAATGAAAAAAAAGAGATAAATATATTGAGTATCCAAAGGAATAATTAGGCCATCCAAGTAACTCTACCGGGGCTATGGATGCATGTCTGGTAGTGGGGCTCTACTTGGGAGAATTGCAATGACAACCTTGTCGGGGCTATAGATGCCTGCTGGCAGCAAGGCTCTATCCAGGTTGGCTATGAGGGTTAAACCAAACTATGTAGCTTAACACCTATCACTAGTGTATTCAACTTATCTTCAAGATGAAGGATATGAATCACATGCACACAACTGATTCCTTCTTAGCATTGTTATATTGATGAACATGATATCATTTAGAAAGGTCAGGATGCTCATATTTGATAAGAGTTAGAATATTATGTGCTAATTTGTCTCCATCTCTTGAATTATTTGAATTTTGGTTGTTTTCTTTGGTGTTAAATTGTTGTGTGGTTTCACAACACGCCCCATTTTGCCCCAGCAAAATAGGGACCCAACTTGTTACTTGCCTTGCTTGTCTTTTGCTTTCGGGCAGTATGATAAAAGTAACCAATGTCAGATGCATGACAAGATGTCATCCCATGCATATCTAGACCTCAGGTTATAGGTCAGATTTTCAAACTTTGAATTCCATATTATAAATCCTGCCAAGCGAAAGAGCATGAAGATCTAAGCAAGTTTGCTTTTTGAAGCACCCTGAAATTTGTTAAAATAAAGAAGTTATAGTCAATCAAAGTTCGGTCAATAGGTCAACCAGATATTCATATTGCACGTCATCCAGATATTAAATTAGTATCTTGACACCTATTAATATCTAGACATCAAATTTAAAAGGCTTAGAGGGCAAAAAGTCAAACGTCGGGATATTAGTTAACATTTCGATCTTAACTTAATGTCTTGATGCTTGCTAACATCAGGACGTCAAATTTAAGAGACTTGTTGGGTTAAACATCATATGCAAGATATTAGTCCATGCCTAGATCTTAACTTAATATCCTAACCTCCAATAATATCCCTATCCTGATGATGTCACGTCATCTTGATTTTATAAAGAACTTCGACTATACTGACATCATCTAGATATTAGAGTGCATGGATATTAACTTTGCTAATATCCCGACCTTATTTTAACATCCCGATCTAGATGACATCACGTCATCTTGGCCTAAGGAAGAATGCTTAATATCCAGACATTATTTTAACATCCATATCCTGATGACATCATCCTATCCCGATGCGATATATAAGATGGATCTATGCTGACATCATCATGACCTTAAGCCAAGGGGATATTTCACATTCCCATTATCTGGATCCTATTCTAATATCCTCATCCCAATGATGTCACCTTATTATGCTACGATGAAAGAAAATTTTCTTACTGACGTCATATGGACCTTAACCCGATATCTACAACCCGGATCGGACGATAATGCATCCTCATGGGACAATCTTGTCAGCAAGAAATATTCTCCACACTACTGCGAGATGATGACACGTGTCCATATGCATATCCCTACTTATTATGATTAACATATTTGGAACTTGATAAAAATTCCTTGGTCAACCAAGGTTGACCTGACCCATGATGACGTCATCTAGATATTCATATCCAGATGTTCACATGAATATTCCTTGTCTAGATATCTGTTTCCCATATACCCGCGCTTTGTGCATTTAATGCAATATGAAGGCCATTGGCATTTAAATTTAAACACATGCCAACAAACACCTGTAGTGATCTTGTGCAATCTTGTTAAAGGAGGATGTCAAATCGCCTTGACGCCATTAATAAGCCCTAAAATAATGAATTAGTAAAAGGGAATTATATCGTCCTAATTGACATAATTGCATTCGAGAGCCCTAAATTCCTACTATTAAGAGATATATCATGAACCAGAGCCGAGTCGGGAGAGCAAAATTACAGAAGAATACTTCATCCAGAGCTTCTATTCGGTCATCACCACATCCATAACAGGTTAAGGAAGCATACACATGTATGTATAAAAACCCTATTCATCTGGTTATTTCGCAAAATCATATCATGATTAATTAAAGAGAGGATAAATGGTGAACATCAATAGTGATTATGCATTATCAAATTTAGTTCATAGGATTTAGGCATGTTACCATTTTAGAGCATGAAAAATCAATAGTGTGCTAACCCTAGACAGACAAATATATGTTGTTATTTGATACTAGAACATTTGAATTGCAGGAAGAAATGTCACAGCCACGTATGGATAAACGGGATGCAGAATTCAAACCTGCTATGTTCCCTAAAATGTGAAGGGTGTACAACAAGCTGGGATACACAGAGGATACTCATTCAGGTAATATAGATATCGAGGAATTCAGAGAAAGAATTGATGCAGGAGAAGATAGCCCCATCCTACAAAACATAGTGGCATCAGGCTTATATCATGTAGCCAATTTTCCTTATTCCACATAGGCTTTCGACCTTATGGTCGAGTGTGCACTGAATTATGATGTTACTACAAGGAAAGTATCGAAACAAGAGAGGATGTATGCATATTTATCTATGGAGGGTATAACTAAAGTATTCCATTTGCTAGTTTATCAACCCATTTATGTGTCAGACCTGGATGCATTGGCAAAGGAATTTGATGACAACAATAAGGTCTGCAGGAAGGTGATATACCAGGGATGGAGAAGTTCAGATAATACATCCAGGGCAGCTGCCAAAATGGCACAACACTTATATAAGTTCTCTCTGCAGGATGAGGGGGCTGATAAATAGTGGAACCTTTGAATCTTGGATGTTCGGACTAATGAGGATGGTTATTGAATATGAAGAAGATCAAGCAAAGGTCCAGTGGGCCAAGATTATCAGTGATACAATACATGACCATATGGTCAAGTGGAAGGAAGGTAAGGGGATGATCTTTAGAATGACATCCTACTTAGTATATGCTTGTGCAGTGAAAGGCACATTTGATGGCCTACAAACTATAGGAAGGATGGGTAGATTACCCAATGAAAAGACTCCCTGGGAGCATTATCCCCAGCTAGAGAGAAGACTTTCATTTTAATATTACAAAATGGTTAATGATTGCTTACTTATGCACCTAGTTTGACTCATGGAGGGGGACAGACCCAAACAGTTTTCAGTGGGTGCTACAAAGGCAATCAGTGGATATGGCTCTTGGTTCATCCAGGCCAAAACTTATTCCTACATCCAGATGGAAGGTTTCAGTGGGAAACCTTACACGCTACCAAGGTACCCTTCAGACAAGGTAGTATTAATGGAGATGATGAGGCAACAACTGCCTACATTTGAAATGTCTAAGGTGAAGGAAGGGAAGCCCTCTAGGAAATTTCTGATTGACATAAACTGGTTCTTGGTAGGAGCCATAGAAAATGCAAGGAAAGATGAGGTGGAGTTGAAAAGTTTGAATCTAAAATTGTTTCCACTCGCCAGAGATTATGATCCTTACCAAAGGATCAAGAAGAGATTCAATAAGAAGTATAAGCACAGTGTCCACCTCGAAGACTATTGGGTAGATATTGATGATGAACATGAGGTGAGAAGAAGAGAGTATTAAAGGTTAACATTGGATCAGATGAGGAAAATAGGGCAACCTAAAGTGCCCCCACAAATCAAAATAGATGATGATAACCTCATGGATCCTAAATATGAGGAACATAAGATATACAATGACACCATTTTTTCCCCAGATCTAACACAGAAGGAAGACTTCAATAGATGTCCTCACTACCAAAGTTATGGCTAGGACAAAGAACTAGGTTGCCAAAAAGATCAATGAACTTAAAGAAAAAGGTGTAGTAATCACGAGTGACAAAAAGGGGAAGAGAAAGGAAAGAGAAGAACATGGATATGATGATTTCCTTGTACAAAAGAGGCAAGTCCTAGGGACAACGTTACTTGAACCTAGTTCATCTAAAGCAGCAGAAAAGATTACCTCTGAAGGAGTATCCCTAGTAAATAAACCCTTTTTTCCTCCTACAAGATCGGTGCTTAAGGTGATTCCTATACTTACACCCCAAGTACCAACAACACATGAGGAGCTCCAAAAGGATATATAGTAAAATCCTATTTAGGGTAAAATTGGATTTGTTGATCTTTTGTGGTTTAGATGTTAAAATCCTCCTTTCACCCTAACATTGAAGGATCTAAGGTCGAGTGGCAGAAATATCATACCCTAAGTTACTTGCAAATGAGGGGAAGCTTGGCTTAGGAATTAATTATCAAATTTTCCTTCTCCTATGCTCAATTGACCATTAAAACCCTAATTATACAAATACGACAACAAATTATCGAATTACAGAAAAAGCTCTTACAGAGAGGAGTAAAATACTAGATTATAGAATACCTATTTTGGGGGTTCCGAAGAGGAATAGTCAGGGACACAGGAGCAGGTGCCCAAGTCCAAGGTACCTTCTTTTTTGGGGAATCTAGACCTCCTTCGGACACTAATCAGCCCTGTAACTTCTATTTTCTAGAATCAGTCTACAGAGGACAATGGAGCGACCACCTTAGTCTCAAAAGTGATCCTTTGTCTGTCGTTTCTTCAGATCCTGAATCCTTGATGTCTTTCCAGCCTTCCTGCAACTCCACTTTTCCCAGATGCGACACCTGTAACCTGCAATCACAAGACTTGGTTTGGGGGTTGTGGTGTTTAGAGGTTTGCCTCAGTCAAACCCCAGAGGACACTTAAGTCTTTGAACACCATTATCAAACAAAGAGGGAGTGACCTTGTGAGGTAGAGGCCAAAAAACCAAAGGAATCAATGATAAAAACACAATGATATGTCACCTTGTAGTGAAGCTTTCATGGAGGAAGATGCTCTTCGTGCCATGAAGGAATTAATGCTTAAATATGCAAATATCAACACACAAAACATACAAGTCTGCTCTTGCAACACAATAGAAAGCCTTGAATGACCTTGAGAATACCTAGAGTTCACCCTAACAATCTCATTTACAAATGAATGCCTACATATGTTTATATATGCATCTACAAGCACTCCCAACAAGATATTTGAAATTTAAACTTACCGTGTCGGCAAAGGGGCCCAATAATTGTCACTAACTGACACCCAGAAATTGGGGCTGCCTTAAAATAGGGCAGGACTAGGGCATGGGCGCCCAAGTCTTCTTCCCCTATTTTAGGCAGGGTACAACTCAAGGGGTCCTCCTAGGTCCTATTTGTCATCGGATTTAGGTCTCATTCCTTCGGGATGCTAAAATATGAACTAAAATGTCCTAAATGCACTCTAAAGACTCGGGAGCTAAACCTTATGAGGGAAAAGCCCCCAAGTGGACATTTTTCAACGTTACAAATCCATTACGGAATATTACAGGGAAGGAGCATGATGATGATGAAGAAGATCAAGTGCCCATTGGGACACTAAAGAAGAAGAAAAGAAGTGATGTGTTGCAAGGAGTTAAATTGCCTAAATAGTCTAGATATTAGAGCCCAAGCATGAGAGGGGCCATTCCACCACGAACAACAACAACATCAGGATCAAGTGATCCATTTGTAAGTGCGTCTAGAGTTTTGCAATGTTATGTGCCAGTGGAGACAATTGTCAAAGTGAAAACTGAGATGGCATAGGAGGCCAAGAACAAAGCTCAAAAAGAAGAAGCTAGAAAGGCCCTACCACTAAGTCAAACCATTGATCTTACTGAAGATGAGGTGGTAAAAGATATTACCAACCATCCTATTGAGACCATGCTGCAACATACAGAAGCTACAGATAAGGGTGGTGCAACAATAGAGTCACATGATGAGGAAAAAGAAAGAGAAGAATCCCTTGAAGTAGAGGTACACATGGGACCTCTCAGTACTTTAATTGAGAATGTAACTAGCCCGACAGTGGTCGATTTGACCTATGTGCTTGAGAAGGGAAATATTGAAGAAGAGGCTATTAAAGATAGCCAGAATCAAGAAGAGAATATCTCTATGGAGATAGATGATAAAAATAATGATGCTCAAGCAAATGAAGCACACTCAGATATCCCTGAAGGTAAAAGTGCACAAGAACAAATAGCATAATAGGATATCCTGATGGATAAGCTAGAAAAAGGGAGTGTGTCTAAATCACTTGCTAGTACAAGAGATAAGGTTGATAAACATGGGCAAGAACATCATCATCATGATTATGCAAGTAAATGACAAGAGCTTAAAGATGACAAGGTTCTAGAGGAACAAGGTGATAAGGCACAAGATAATTAGCCTCCTCTAGAGCAAAGGAAGGAAGAGAATTTTCCTGAGAAAGATAAGTTGGATGCTAGAGTAGAGCAACAACAAGATCAAGAGCAATATCAAGATCAAAGGCAACGATAAAATGTGCAGGATCTTGATGGAGATGAGGAAGTCAATAAAGACAAAAGAATACAAGATGCTCAAATTGAGCAACCAGATCAAGGAAGATCACAATCAGATACATTATCATTGATTTCATCAGAGGTAGGCCGATCACAGGAACAATAGGTACCTTTTGATTTCAAGTCTTTATTTACTCTTAACCTAGCTAAAGCTAAATGAAGAGCTAGGATAGTCTCCACTATCAAGAGAGATCCAAAAATAGGAAAGAGAATAGCCCAAGTTGTTGTCCCAATAGTAGACAAGGCCAAAGGAGAAATTAGGCCAGAAGAGTTCCAAGTGACACAAATTGACTTAGATCATGTCACTATGGAACAAGAAATTTAGGAACACATTGAAAGTACCGAGGAAGTAGTGACCAAAATAAGGAAGCTTAAGGCTAGAAAGAAAGAGTTGAAAGAGAAAAATGCTCAACTATAACAATTTATACAGGGATTAGTGAATCCTGATAGCTTGGCATCCACCCTACAAGATATAGAGAAGCCTATTATATTAACATTAATAAGTGAAGAAGAAATAGCTAGTCTAGATGTGCAAAAGCACCAAGCTCATATTATGGACAAGTGGTTCATAAGATTCATGACATCCAAAGAGAAGATAATTAGGACTTCCAAGTCCAATTGGGACACATTGTCCAACTTGAAGAATGACATTGGTTCTTTGAAGGGTGAATTCACTCAGAGGATACAGAAATGCAATTATGTAATGGTAATACTCAAAAGAGCCAGAGAGATGATAGATGAAGAGTTATTGAAAACTAAAATTATCACTCATGTAACTTTACCACTCATGGATACCTGGATGATTGAGATGAAGTATGAATTGGAAGTATTAAAGGCTAGCATGATTAAAGTGAGAGACACTAAAACTAAGATCCATGACTTGTTAGCTGAGGAGATGAAAGTATTGGAAGAATTGCTAGAAGATGCTATAACAAAGGAAGCAGTGCCAAAAACAGATGATGCCATCTAGATATTCAAAGATAAATTGAAAGAAGTGGTAGAAGATCCAATAATGCTTTTTACATAAGATGTCATGGATGAGATGTCTGAGCTGAATATGAAGGTAAAGACATATGATAAAGAACCAGATAGCAGGACATCCATGTTGGAACCTTTAGATGAGTAGATAAAAGCTCTAAAATATGTTAAGTTGAGAGCTCAGACAATCAACAAGTTCCAATTGGATACTTTTGTACAAGCATATGATAATCACAAGAAGTTAGACACAGGGAAGTTAGTACATGAAGAAGGTACATCTAAATGAGAGGATGTTGGAACAAGTATCATCCAAGATATTTTTGTAATTTTTGATACTTACAGTTTGGTTGACTAAATCAAAGATCCTAGAATATTCTAGAGTGTCAGTTGTACCTTATCAGATGGTTGCCAACTGGCAACTTGTGCCACATATTTGGTATGTTGACTTGGTCAATGCAATAGAAACCGTTGATTGTAATAGATAAATCTTGATCGTAGGATCTTTTGTAACTGATTCTCATCCTTGTTCTATAAAAGGATGGAGAATCTCAGTTATATTTATTCAGAAGCTTAATTGAGATTGGATTGTTGAATGCCATGACCAATTCTCAAAGTTAATTGTAAATATATACTCCTTTTGCATACTTAATGAAGATGAAGACATATGATTACAAACAATCATAAATCCTACATAATCTATGGATGATATCTTAATGTTCATCTGATTTGCTGCATCCCTTGAGGTGCATTTCAGTTTGTGAATGTTGTTATTATCCTTTCCATTGAAGATTCACATCAATCATATCTAGCCGTGGAATGACCTGGTGAAAATATGGTTTGATTTTCTTCTCTTCATGACAGTATCAAGGATATATGTGGATCAATGACTGAAGATTCATTCATTTCAATAAATTTAGAAAGATTAATTCAATTTTCTTTAAATTTATAAAGAATTATCACTACAATTGCAAATACATAGAAAATGACAAGCAGATCATCATATAATATGCTGATATTCGTAAATACATGAAGATCATAGGTATATTTACACAAAGTGCATACAGAATAGCAAATATCATGCAAATGAACACAAATAATGATAAGAATCATAGAAATACATGCTTATAGGCACATCATTTGAAAAAAATTACGGTAAAAAAGTGAAATTAAGCAAGGATTAGTTCAAATTTAAGTGAACCAGAGATAGTTTTAGAAGAATTAAGCAGAATAATCACGAATCATCTTAATCAGAATGATAGACAGAAGAATTGATCAAACTTACATAAATATTTGCATGAATTGATTAAATGTTGTAAGATTTGGTATAATTTGTTGAGAATTTCCTAAGAGCAGGTGAAATATAGTAACATCCAGATATCTAGTTACAAATCCAAAATCAAAACGTAAGGCCCCTAAATGGAAAACAACAAAACACATCAACCTTTGAGTAACGTCAGTTCATTATGAACTAATGCACGAAGACTTGAGATCATAAATTCATTCTGAATTTATCGTATCTTTCAAGATAAATAAAGGTTGTTGTGTAACTTTTATTTCATGTTGTTTTGACTAACAATCAACATCAACATGTACCTTATTTCAATGACATCTAATTCGGCATCCCATTCATCTGAAGAAGAGTAGTCTCCACTAGTAAACAATATATTGATACTATCATCCCCATTATAATGTGGTTCACTACATTCATCACAATTATTATCACCAGCTTGGAAGGACTTAGCAACCATACATTGCAATGGTGAATGAGGCATCTGACAAACTATACACCAAGGAATGTCTTCCACCATATTGATGTTTTTTCTTAGTGGATATGGCAGGTCTCTATTATGATGATTCCTTTGATTTTTATTGTTATTTAGAACAAGCTTCCTATTGTGCCAAGTAGTATTATATGGTATGTCATGCAACTAAGGCCTCTTTTCATGCTTCTAATAGCCTTGCCTATTGACTCCTAGTCCTTTTTCTACTCTGGCTACTTTATAGCTAAGATCTTTTAAATTGGTAATCACTTGATCCAACTTTTCTTTAGATGTGGAGGGCACATTTTGTTGGATCTTACTATTTTGGTTCTATAGAATTTTAACTTCATCTCTCCTACCCCAATTTCTAGATGCCTTTTTGTTATTTTCAATATTTGTTGCAAATCCAAAAGCATCTCTTAAGCCAGATGGGTTTTTATCCCTTAATTCATATCCCAATTTTACATCAAAAGTATTTGTGTACAAAACCATACACATAGGCTCATTTGGTCTCATATGAGGTGGAACCTTATTCAGGATTCCAGTGAACCTTGCATTAAAATCAGTTACCAATTCATTTGATCCTTTGGTTCTACTAGTAAACTCATTTATAATAAACCTTGGATCAATCATATCTCCATATTGTTCTCTAAAAAACCCTCTTAAATTGATCCCATGGGGCAATACTTAAATCAGCTAAATTCCTATACAATTCCCTAGCTTCATCAGCGAGAGACTACAGGAACAATTTCATAACTACATCCTCATGTTCTATTTCAAAATCATCCATCAAATTCAAAAAGATTCTTAGATGTTCCTCACCACAAATTACATTATTACCTAAGAATTTTGCCAATGCTTTCCTGACAACATTATCAATTGATTAGGATAACCAGGGATACTAGTGAAGTCTAACTGTCTATATCTATCCACCTGCATTGGCCTTCTACCAAAAAAATTTTGGTTTGCATTTCCCTATACATTTACATCCTGATTCCCCAAGGGGTTTTGATTTGCTCCTTGTTAATGCAGATTCTATTGTTGATTACCCAAAATATTCTGATTTTGATTTTGAATTGCATGCAAGTTTTGATTTGCATTCTGATTAATCCCCACCTATTCATTACCCGCATTCTGATTACTAGGATTGACCACATTCTGATTATTCTGGTTATTTTGATGATTGACATTTTGATTCACAAGAGGTACATCCTAATAAGAAGCCCTTAGTGTTCCAACCCTTTCCCTCATCCTAAGTTCTAGATATTCAAGTTCAACTCTAAGGGTTCTTACTTTGTCTAATACTTAGTTTTTATTAGGCCTTGATGAAATTGGGTTGTTCAGATCCTGATCATTTGCACTTTATGTAGATTCACCAATTCTAGGGTTAGCAAATAAATCAGTATTGGGGCTCCTATAAGACATATCAAACCTCATTTGTTGTCTGTCAGCTTCTTGTTTTTGGAAGGTTTCATGAATTTGAGCCTTAACGTCTGTGAAATGCTCCTCTTGAGTTCTATCTTTATCATCAGCATTATATAGGAGGATGGAAAGTCATCTTGACTAGTTTGGGGATTAGGAGCCTTCCTTCTTGACCACATTCTTACTGGTAACTCTGGAATTAAAGGGTTCTCCTAAGACCTCCTTCCTTGCATAAAGTATGGATTCACGGGTTAGGAGATAGATTTCAGAGTTCCCACCCAATGAAATGGGATTCAATTTTGTTAAACTTTTGGGATAAGACCTGGATTCTTTTGTTGACAACTCCCTAGTAGAGTCACCAATCTGTTGGTGTTCCCAACTGATTGTCTGATTATCCCTATAAGGTAGCTATCCCTAATGCTCAGGACTCTCATGTCAGTGGCCAACGAACATGAGATAATTGCTTGTTCTCCTCTGCACTTTAGGCTCTGCTAAACCTAGGGGTATTCCCTTATAACAATATCTTAAAGGTATTCTCAAGTATAATGAGATATATTGACTAAGCAGAATTGTTCTCACCAATAAATTGAGGTCTAAATGATCCTACTTCAGATTAACTAAATCCTCAATATGCATCAATTTTAGAACTCTGAGAACATGAAACTAGTACTACACACTACAAAAAAAATCTTTGTCCTTATGATTTGTATGATATGATGTGCTTGGACTTGAAAACTTTCCTCATATCAGTGGCTATTCAGGGTAACAGAGTCAAAACTCAACATGCAAGTGTTTTCCTCATAACAGTTAAACTTCTCATTCAAAGGGTGATAACATCACTACTGCCTCACAGTGGTGAACCCAATAAAAAGTATTATCTATGGTTCTTCTTCAATAATCCTTTGACACAATACACTTCCCCCTATATCTGATTCAAAGCAATTTAATCTATTCCTTGAACAGATACAACAAATCAGACATACAATATAGCAAATGTATACTGATGAATTTAGAAACCCTTGGCACCCTCATTCAAAAGAAAAGCATCCATATCAAAGGAGACAACCACAAACAACACACACATTTAGTGTTTCTCATTTAAATCAACTTGAATAGAATATAGCTATGAAAAGAACAAGTAACCTCACACAAAATATTTAACCTGCAACCCAGAAGTACTCCTTTCTTATTGGAAAATCATTAAAGTCTCAAAGTTTGTACAATATGTTCTAAGAATTTTCTCAGTCTTTCTCTATCTATCTTCTATTTTCTACTCTTAGATACTATAAAAATTTCTCCTTATATTAGAGAGATACAAAGATTGTCGGCTAAGCTCCTAAGACTTAACTATTTCTAGAAAAAAATGACCATTACAATACAAAATAGCTTTGGAGCTCATGCTCATTATGACAATTGATCAAAATTTAGTTACGATCACATGTGAGCTGACAAAATCCTCCAATGTAAACATTTGATTTAGTTATAAGAGCCAAAAATGTAGTATCACCTAGAAGCTGCCAAAATGAGTCATCCTTGGAAACTAATGACCATTTCAAAGCTCATTCAACTTCATACTTCTCGACCCATGCTCTAAATTCTTATCTTCTAGCCATTGTAATTCCAACACCTTGGCCAATTTATCATTAATTGTTGTATATTGAGCATCTAGGATAGCTTTTGACTCCCTGCTGATATGATCGCACAACTTCTCCAATGACAAGAATTCATCCAAAATTGAATTCAGAACATCTATCCTTAGCTCACCATCAATGCAAACTTGAGCAACAACCCTAGAACCCACAATATTAAACTCATCCTTCCAATGGTCCAATGGTTTGGGTTAAACTTGACTGTGCTTGAAATGAGGCAGCATTTTCACTCTCACTAGATCAATAGATGCCACTTTTCCTTTCAACTATTTATCAGGTTTTATTATATAGGAGGCCACATCATGCAAGGTATCATTATTTTTGATGTGCCTTGCCACCGAATAGTCTTATCTGGGTCAAACCTTGATGTTTTGATCATTTGTCTAATGGAAACATTTTTTGGCAACCATTTATTTATAATCTCTTGTAGATTGAGAGAATTCTTCTCATGCTTAACCAAAGCTTGATTCAAATCTACAATTCTCTTATAAGCATCATCTAGCTTTCCACTAATCTTAGTTAACCGATAGTTAACTATTTTAGAAACAATTTCACTATGTGCTTGCAGCCTATCTCATTTTAACAAGTCTACAGTACTTTTCAACTCTGTAATCTCTACAAGTAAAGTATCCTTATCTGCTGAAAAAGACTCCCCTGACGGGCTTGAAATGATAAGCACTAGAGCACTAGAAGATGCCAATTCCTTATCCTCTAAAACTCTCAACCTGGCCAAATTATCTGCATACCTTTGCTAAAGTTCATCATTGTAGCTTGGTTGAACAATATTGTGTGCACTGCTAAAGCTACTGCATTAGGTGCTGGGGTATCAACTACTCTTTTTACAATAAAAAATCTTTTCAATTGGTCAAGGCTCTGCACCACATCTGGTTTGTTTGTTCCTGGTGTCAGAGTCCATATGGCCAATGTCTCATGAGATAAGATGAATCTAGAACCAGAAGCCTTTCCTACTTCCTCGTCAGTGGAGAAAAAACCTCCTCTTGCCTTATGATAGTTTCAAATGCCAAAGCATCTACCATACTCCAATTAGGTAGCAACAACATACCACTTTCCATAACTATCTATCTTCTTATTTCATGGGTAATGTCAACAAACTTGAAATCAAACTCAAACAAGATTTTCTTAGTCAAGTCACTATCATCCAAACGATTCATTTTTTTCTCTCTTCCTCAAACCTTTGGTGGTATGCAACTTGTTTTATTCTCAAAATTAAATCTTTGAACTCTTGTGTCTTGATGAATTGAACATCAGACAAAAACTGTTTGCAAGCTAGTGCTCTTAGATCTCTTGTTTCATGATTGACAACTATAAAATAATCAAGACTTCTATTGAAAGGAACAGGAGGAACAATCATGCCTACCAATGTTTAAGCAACTCCCACATTATCTAATGTCTCTTCAATATCTACAATCTTCATTGGAGCTTTTCCTTTATATTGAGGAGCTAACCTATCCTCAACAATCTTTTTCCTTCTAGCCTATTGACTATCTACCTCCTTAGTATCTAGTAGATATTCTTCTTGTAGATCCTCATTTCTTGACTCATTTCTTGGCCTGATGTGGGGTTGTATTCTTACACCTGAAGGCCTTTCCACATCAGGAGGCCTCTCTTCAATAGGAACTATAAACTTCTCTACATTCTATAGGACTTTTTCAATTCTTGCAATCAAATTATTTTCTTCAAAACAAAAACCAGTAAATTTGGGGTCCCTCTTCTTCTTCTAATTTTCTGCAGAGATGATTCTACTCCATTTCTCCTTTTTCTCCTCAACCTTTGCAATTTTTTTAGATTGTCTTATAACATCCTTAACAAATCTAGCTTGTGGAAAAGCTGACTTTTTCATACTCAATATCAATGAACTGACAAATCCCTTTGGATCAAATTGCTCTCTAATTGTAACATACTTCAACCTGTAACTGTTGAGTATTGGATATATTTGATCCAAACCTTATTTATTCATCACTTGAAAATTTGACCACTTTAGGGCAGCAGGGAAAAGGGAACCTTTCTTTTGACCCCTGAGATGCAATTTGTCCACCTCATTTAACTGCCAAACAATTTCCAAATAAGATATTATTTTGGGTACATAGACAGGCAATAAACGTGGTCTCATTGTGAAACCATACACTCTAATATATGTTGAGTATTTGTTCAAGAACCAATCCCCCCAATTATGTTTTATTCCAACTGCAGGAGTTTCTTCATCAAGTATGAGGAAATCCCTTATTTTTTAGGGTATCCTGTATATGTGTTCACACATGCATGCCATTAGTTTCCTTATGAAAAATTCCTCAAAAATTATGAAGCTTGAGTCTGGACAATCTCTGTCCCATAGATATGTCCAACATTGTATTGGCAAGGGCTATTCTTTTTCATCTAATTGTTGCACTCTTAATGTTCAACTCCTTTGATTCCTACCAAAATACAAGAGCATGTGACACAAATAAGAATACCACTTGAATTCAAGCTTCTGACCATTCTTTAAAGCCACCATTTGTTTGTGCATTTCATTCACCATGTAGGAAGCAAAAGCAAATTCTACGTTCATAATGTTGTCTTGGATGTCTATGGCCATATACGTCAAGTGCACATGAATGCTTTCACCTGCATCTTCCCCCAAAACTTGACACAGTGAGTAGTAAGTCTTGTTGAAGTAATGTTCAGAAGTCTTTATACTGAGAGGCTCCTTTTCAAAAACTTCCAATTCTCTGCCACTAGGAGTCCTGAGTCTGTGTCTAGGAATTTTGACAGACCGATATGATGCTCTATGCATTTCATACGATCTTTGAAATTTATCAATGTCAATGGTTTTGTTTGTGGCTGGGTTGAGACCAAAGACTTCAACAATGTAGGGCTTAGTGAAAGAGACCATAGTACTCCCATTAATTTTCAATACCCTTCTTGTGCCAACATCATATTTGCTTGCAACAAGTTGGACTAGTTCTACATCAACAAATATATTTGGGACCACAATTTTGCCCAAATCCAAATTCCATGCATTGCACAATGGGGACATAGCACTCCTCTTTTTATACCAATGTAGGAACAAAGACCACCCCAGCATAGAGACACACATATCTGACTTCTGCAAAGTTATCCACAAATTTTTCGTGTTTATTCTTTCCCAGAAGGACTGGTTTTGAGGAACTCAGACACTTCAAGTGAATAAATCTTGCTCAAAGCCCTTTTTCTCTGAAGTGCTTGCCATTCTTTTCATAGGGTTTTTCTACAAGCTAGGGCTTACTTGAAATAGAGCCAATTGAACAATATGCCCTACTATTTTTATGTATTCAATCTCTCCGACAATTTTAGAATGGAATTGATAAAATTTGCAAGCAAATGGATCAATAGGCCAGTAGATGCACAATTACTTGTTGTTCGCAGGAAAAAACTCTAGTTCTTCAATTATTGCCTCGAGCTGCTCAATTTCTGCAAGAAATCGGATGACCAATAACTCAATTAATAGAAAATAATCAATTTTATGGAGTTACTTCACAAATTGGACATGATTCTGGATAATTTTTTTATCAAACCAGCATTAATACGATCATGCGTTGGTGTGCAGGCTAAGACTAGTTGTTCTCCGTGTTTGAATATGCACCGTTGATCTCAATCATCTCGTGGGAGAATAGACAGTCTTGATTTAAAATTTATATCATTGAATGTCACTTCACACGCTCTAGATGGCGTAGACTAATGAGAATTAGCCATCTCAGTAAAAACCTTCCACCTTGGATGCATATGGTGGGTCATCACAACAGCATAAGCCCATGAGGGACCAACACTACCGCTTGTGCGCTAGCTTTAGTGTACCTGGACTAGATGGGACCCACATGACATGTGTCGCTCTGTCACAGTATTACAAAGCATATTCCTTGGTATCTCCCATATGCATGCCCATACGATCCACTAAGGAGTGAGCACAACATAGGGTTCAATGAGTGAAGCCTTGGGCTCATCTGTCTAAAAATCTACGTCCTACACATTAGCGCAACTCTAACAGATTTGATGGATCTAGAGCTTGTGATGCCTTGATAACTATTAATGTGATGTCAAGAACCTTTAACACAGACTTAAGAAGCAATAGGTTTCTTTGGATTAGCTAGTAACTAGGCTCAAGGGGCTGGTTTTGAATGAGAAACAAAACATAAGGTCACAACTTAGGCTCAGGGTGACTGCTAATAATAAGTCAACTCAAGAATGGAACATAAGCACACATGAAAAAGACTAAGGGTTTAGGGTTTAAGCCAACTATACTCAAAATTAGCCATTTTCAGAGGTTTTGACACCATAGGACAAGGGAATCACACAAGGGTTCCATCATGTGTGTGTGGGTGTGTGTGTGAAATTTAGCATTTACTTTGTATATGTATGAACTGTGTTTTTGAAGAAACTATGTGAAGTGATTGAACTAACTTTGTTGGAAGAGTGTATTTTAACTTTGGCATTCACTTTTTGAGTGTGAACTTTCACATACACTTTGTATTTGAATTTTGGAATTCACTTTGTATGTGTGGACTTTCACATTCACTTTGTGTTTTAACACTAGCATTCACTTTTCCTATGTGTGAAGCATGTGTTTGAACTAACTTTGGCATTAATTTTTTATGTGTGAAATCTTAGTGAACTACCTTTGGTATTCACTTTTTTGATCTATTTACCATTTGTGTGTTTGTGTAAGTTTGAAATTTTGCATTTACTGAGTGTGAATTGAAAATTGACATGTTTAAATTTTAATTCTTACTTTTGTGTGTGAAGTGTGTGTTTGAACTTTAGCATTCACTTTTTATGTGTCTGAAGCATGTGTTTGAATTAACTTTGGCAATCACTTTGTATGAAGTGTTTAGATTTCACCTTTCACTTAGATTTGATTATCTTATTGTGTATGTGTGTGTGTGTGTGTGTGAACTTTACTGTTTACTTCATATATGTATGATGTGATTGAACTAACTCTGTGTGAAGAGTGCATTATAACTTTGGCACTCACTTTATGTGTGCAAACTTTCACATTCACTTTATGTGAAGAGTGTGTTAACTTTGGCACCCACTTTGTGTGTGTGAGTGTACTAATTTTGGCATTCACTTTATGTGCATATTTGAACTTTATAATTTACTTTGTATAAGTATGAAGTGTGTTTGAACAAGCTATGTATGAAATGATTGAACTAACTTCAAGTGTGAAGAGTGTGTTTTAACTTCAACATTTACTTTATGTGTGGTTGTAATTAGGCATGTCTGAACTTGAGTGTTTATCTCATGTGTGGTTAAACTAATTGTGAAGCATGTTTAAACTTGGGAACATGTTCACTTTCTATGTGTAAAGTGTGTGTTTTAACTTTGACATTGATTTTGTGTGAATTGTGATGCAGAGTGGCACAAGGGGAGCAACAACACAAAGTAAGTTTGTTCTCCTTAGCCCACTCACCCACTTCACTTCTTCAGTCCAACACAATCAAAGGCACATTCCAGGGTATATGAAGGATTTGTTACCTAGGCTCTTGTCCAACTCTCAAGGCTATGTCTACACCTTCATGCAGGTCTGAAAACACCTTACCAACACTTGGTTTGATCACCAACTTCCCAAAACTCTCCAACCTATACCTTGACTAGTAAGGCTACTAGCCCTCCAAACTAGGTTTTCTCAACAAAACTTGACAAAATCCCAAATGACCAGGCAAGCAAATGATGGTTTTAGATACCCTTTATGGGACCCTATCAAACTCCCAAGTCTCCTGTTCCAACTCCACTCCAGCAATCCAGAACACTCATTTGGTCTTCTAGGCCTAATTGATCAATTTAGGCTAGGTTACAAAGCAAGTGCTCAAAATTGGGTGCATAGGTCAGGGGTAGGAATTTGGAATGCTTCTACCATGTCCCTACAACACAAATCCATCATTTATTTTCTCACCCTAACAGGTTTCTATCATCTACAAGCTCAAATAGCATGAAATTGGCCAAATACAATGAAATACTTGACCTAGGGCATCACCTTAAAAATTGAAAACAGCATCTCCCAGCAAAATGCTTTTGGAATCCTATAATACACATCCCTAGTCTGCATTTCACCAGTTTTTGTGAATTTTCACTGGTGGGAATGCATTCTAGGGCCGGATTTCTATGTCTGCCCTAGAAAACAGGGTTTCTAGACCTGTTTTGAAAGAAAAATCAATAACTTTTGATCCCGACCACTTCATGACCTCAAACTAGTTTCATTGGAACCCTGACTCCAAGAACTTTCAGAAAAAAGACATTAGCACATGTGACAAGTCCGTACAGTCCATACACAGCGAGAAAAACAAGAATTTTTTTTGTTTTATGTAGTTTCAATGCCCCAAAACTCCGTACCAGATGTTCTCTGTCGTACAGGAGTGAGTTACCATGTTTTTACAACCATTCTAGTTGGTATCTAACTTCCAAAGGTAGATGCAACCGCCCAAACCAAGTTTCAACTGGCCAATGTGTCATTGGCAACATTGGACACTATGGAGTTTTTGCATTTCCACAAGGATGGTAGTTTGTTTTTCTTGTTTAATGGAATCAAACCACCATCATACTCCTTAGACCATGCTAAAACACTAAGACAACTCAAACAAACTCAAAAAGCCAATATTAGACCTTCTAGGCCTAAGTTGCACAACTAGGTCCAAGTGGACTAAGAAGGATATGAGGTTTATAAAGTTACCCCAGACCTCTTGACCACACAAGAATAGACCTTCCAACATGGCTATTAAAATCCTTATTACAAAACACATCATACAAAAACTCGACTTATCAAAGATGCTAGCACAATGCTTGTAGGGATCAAACTGCTCCTAGGTGCCCTGCACCAAATTGTGTGTTTGAAATTTAATTTTGGAATTCACTTGGTGTGGTGTGTGTTTGATCAAATTGTATGTGAAGTGTGTTTGCACTTTAGTATGTGTTGTAACTTTGGCAATGACTTTATATGTGTGTGTTTGTATTTTTCCATGTTTGAACTTAGTGTTTACTCCATGTGTGTTTGTACTAACTTTGTGTGAATTAAGTATGTTTGAATTTTGGCATTCACTTTTTGTTTATGTGAATTGTGTGTGTGTGCACACTTGAAAGTTAACTTAGGCATTCACTTTAAACTTTGATGTTCACTTTGTATGGAATGCGATTTAAAGATTTGACATTCTTTTGTTTGTTTGTACGAATGAACTTTGGCTATCACTTTGTGTGGCTCGTGTATGAATGAACATGTGTGTGAATGAAATTTGGCTATCATTTTGTGTGGCTCATGTATGAATAAACATGTTTGTGTGTGAACTTTGGCATTCACTCTATGTGTGTGTGAATGAACTTTAGCATTCCCTCTGTGTGCACATGTATGTGTGTGTGAATGAACTTTGGCATTCATTGTGTATGTGTGTAGAAAAATACTTTGATGTTCATTTTGTGTGAAGTGTATATGTACAAATTCTTTCAAAATTTAATGATGTTCACTTTGTGTGTATATGTATTTGACATCAGATGGAGATGGTTCTTAAGAAAAACTCCCATGGTGGTGCAGGGCACCTAGGAGCAGTCTGACACCTCAAGCATTTTTTATGCATTTTGATAAGCTATGTTTTGTTTTGATTGTATGTGTGGTAATAAGGCTTTAGCCATGTTTGTATGGTCCCTTTTGTGTGGTCAAGATGATTGAGGTGACCCTATAAACCTCAATCATGCTTAGTCCACTTGGATCCTTGTTGTGCCAATTAGGCCTAGAAGGTCTAAGGATTGGTTTTCGAGTTTTTTTTGGTTGTTTTAATGTTTTAGTATGTTGGAAGGAGTTTGTTGATCATTTGGACTCCATTGGATGAGCCAAACAAATCAACCTCCTTGTGTTAATGCAAAACACCATAGTTGTCAAAGGTGTTATGTGTTGGGTCGGTTCAAAAACCACTTTGGGCAGTTAAATGCTGTTGTAGAAGTTGGAAACCAACTTGGATGGGTTAATATGGTGGATATCTGACTCCAGTACGGAGGAGGAAGTTTTTGTACGGAATTTGGGCACAAAATTTAAGAAAACTGACTGTTTTTCGCTGTTTTTCTTGCTGTGTACGGACTGTACGGACTTTTCATGTGTACAAATGATATTTTTCTGAAAGCTCTTGGAGTCATGGTTCCAATGCAACTAGTTTGAGGTCCTGAAGTAGTCAGGATCAAAATTTATAGATTTTTCTTTCAAAACAGGTCTAGAAACCCTGTTTTCTAGGGCAGCCATAGAAATCCGGCCCTAGAATGCATTCCCACCGTTGAAAATTTGCAAAAACTGGTGAAATGTAGGCTAGGGGTATGTACTATAAGATTCCAAAAGATTTTTGTCAGAAAATGCAGTCTTCTATTTTTAAGGTGATGCCCTAGGTCAAGTATTTCATTGTATTTGGCCAATTTCATGCTATTTGAGGTTGTAGATGATAGAATCCTGTTAGGGTGAGCAAATAAATGATGGATTTGTGTTGTAGGGACATGGTAGAAGCATTCCAAATTCCTACCCCTGACCTATGCACCCAATTTTGAGCACTTGCTTTGTAACCTAGCCTAAATTGATCAATTAGGCCTAGAGACCTAGTAGGCGTTCTGGATTGCTGGAGTAGAGTTGGAGCAGGAGATTTGGAGGTTTGTTAGGGTCCCCTGAAAGGTGTTCAATTCCATCATTTGTTTGCCTAGACCTTTGGGATTTTGTCAAGTTTTGTTGAGAAAACCTAGTTTGGAGGGCTAGTAGCCTTACTAGTCAAGGTATAGGTTGAAGAGTTTTGGGAAGTTGGAGATCAAACCAACTGCATAGAAGGTGTTTGTTGATCTGTCTTAAGGTGTTGGAGAAGCCTTAGGGGTTGGACAATAGTCTGGACATCAAATCCTTCATATGCCTTGTATGTGCCTTTGGTTGGTTGGTTGGTTGAAGGCTAGTTGAAGTGGGTGAGTGGGCAAAGGACAATAGAGTAAACCTTTGTGTGTTGCTTCCCTTGTGCCACTTTGCATCAGGTGGTATCAGAGCCATCAAAGAGATGGGAGATAGAGAAGAAGAGGAGGAAATTCCTTCAAAGGTGACAAATGCCGAATTGGCAAAGATAGTGAGAGAGCAAGCAGCCAAGAACAAAAGGATGGAGGCTGAGATAGAAAAGTTGAAGAAAGACAAAGACAAGAAGAAGAAGTCAGAAGTCATCTTAGATTCAGATGAAGAGGATCAAGATGAGGAAGAAGAAGTGCCTATGGAAGAGCCACAAGGAGGCATGTCAGAGAGACAATTCCTAGATGCACTTGGAAAGTTGAGTAGGAAGGACACTAAGGCAGACTTACCTATGTTTCCTGGTAAGATGAATCCAGAGGAGTGCCTTGATTGGATTGAGGCAATGGAGAACTATTTTGAATGTGAAGAAGTGGCAGAAAATTAGAAAGTGAAGATTGCCAAATCAAGAATGAAAGGGCCAGCCTTGAGTTGGTGGAATTTTATTCAAAATGAGAGGATAGAAGATGATAGGAATCCTATCTCTACATGGAGGAAGATGGTACTTGAAATCAAGAAGCAATTTGTCCCTGAGGATTATGAGGTCAACTTGAACAAGAAGTTGCACAACTTGAGACAAAAGGACATGGACGTAAGCACCTACACAGAGGAGTTTCACAAGATGACATTGAAAGCCAAGATGCCTGAGAATGAAAAACAGAAGCTTGCAAGGTATCTTAATGGCCTCAAGTTCTCCATTCAAGATGAATTAACTCTCTTTAACCCAGAGACAGTCCATAAGTGTTTTCAAATGGCACTGAGGATTGAGGATAAGCAGAGAAGAAAAGGGGATTTTGGCAGCAGTAGCAGAGGCAGAGGAAATCAGAATTTTATGGGCAGGGGCAGATTTCAAAACAGAGATAATTTCTCTAGATTCCAAGGTGGCGGATCACAAGAAGGCAGCCAAGGGTAGGCTGATAAAAACAGTGCTGATAAGGGTCAGTTTAGGGGCAGAGGTAATGGCAGAGGAAGAAGTGGGGGCAGAGGTCCCAATGTGTTTACTGGAAGGTGTTTCTCTTGCAATCAGATTGGACATCAGTCCTTTAGGTGCCCGGAGAAGATGGGAAACACTGCTGCAAATCAGAAAGAAAGAAGAGTACAACTCCTTCAAGAGGAGGACTGTCAAAGCACCACAAGTTACCAAACATCCTCTTCCAAGTCTGCAGCACTTGAGAGTGGAGAATGCATCATGTTCAATAGGTCACTCATCATGCCAGCCACCAAGGAGCAGCCCCAAAGAAACAACTTGTTCAGAACCACTTGCAAGGTGAAAGGAAAAGTGTGCAAGGTAATAGTTGATTCAGGTTCTTCTGAAAATTTGGCTTCTAATGAAATGGTGACTAAGTTAGGATTGGAAAGAATGCCTCATCCTAACCCCTATAGAGTCTTTTGGCTAACCAAGGAACAACAAATTGTGGTGAAAGAGCAATGTTGGGTTGAATTCAAGATAGGTGAATATCATGATAAGGTTCTTTGTGAGATAGTGGATATGGATGCATGCCACCTTCTTCTTGGAAGGCCTTGGCAACATGACACAAGTGCCCAACATGATGGTAAGAACAATGTGATTCATTTGTCCAAGAATGGTGAAAAGTTTACAATGACTCCTTTGATTGATGATTGCAAAGAGAAAGTCATTTCTAGTTCAGTTATGTTGGTAGGTGAAAAAGAGTTTTTGGCTAACCTCAAGGAAGAGAAAGTGCCATGTTTTGCAGTAGTCATCAAGCCCAAGGATGTGAATCCCAAGAAGGTCAAAGTGCAGCACCCTCTTAGGAGGCTTGGACCAAAGGAAGTGGAAGAACTATTGGAGAAGTTTCACGATGTGATAGCCGATGAAGGCAAGGATGCCCTTCCACCAAAGAGGGAGATTAGTCATTGCATTGATCTCATCCCTGGATCCACCCTACCAAACCAAGCAGCCTACAAGTTGACCCCAGAGCAAAATGTTGAAGTGGCAAGACAAATCCAAGACTTATTGGATAGAGGACTTATCAGGAGGAGTATTAGTCCATGTGCAGTACCTGCAGTGCTTGCACCTAAGAAGGAAGGAACATGGAGACTATGCACTGATTCCAGGGCCATCAACAAGATTACTATCAGGTATAGATTTCCAATGCCTAGAATAGAAGATTTAATGGATTGCTTGGGTAGTGCTAAGTATTTTACCAAGATAGATCTAAAAAGTGGTTATCACCAAATCAGGATAAGGGAAGGGGATGAGTGGAAAACCGCCTTCAAAACCAATGAAGGACTATTTGAATGGGTTGTCATGCCTTTTGGCTTGTCAAATGCACCAAGCACCTTCATGAGATTGATGAATGAAGTGCTAAAACCTTTCCTTAACAAGTTTATTGTTGTATATTTGGATGATATACTGATTTTTAGTGACAGCAAGGAAGACCACATAAGGCATATCCATCAAGTGCTCAGGAGGCTTCAAGAGGAGAAGTTGAGAATCAATCTTGACAAATGTGTCTTCCTACAAGAAGAGTTGATATTTTTGGGGTTTGTCATCTCCAAGGGCAGCCTAAAAATGGATCCAAGTAAGGTTGCAGCCATTCTTAATTGGCCAACACCTACAACAGCCTCGGAGGTAAGGAGTTTCCATGGTTTATGCAGCTTTTATAGAAAGTTCATTAGAGGGTTTAGTGGCATTTGTGCTCCACTTGTTGACACCATAAAAGGGGGCAAGAAATGTGTGTTTTTATGGACAAATGAGGCCAACCAAGCCTTTGAACTGTTAAAGAAAAAAATATCAGAAAAACCGGTCCTTGTTCTTCCTGATTTTGACAAGGTCTTTGTGGTAGAATGTGATGCAAGTAAGAGGGCTGTTGGGGGAGTCCTAAGTCAAGATGGGAGGCCTATAGCATTCTTTAGTGAGAAGTTAAATGAGGCAAAACAAAACTACTCCACCTATGATCTAGAGTTATATGCCATGGTTCAGTCATTAAGGAAATGGAGACACTACTTATTGCCAAAGGAATTTATAGTTTTTACTGACAACCATGCATTAAGCTTCTTGAACAGGCAGCAAAAGTTGAATCACAGACATGTCAAGTGGATGGAGTACATCCAAGCATACACCTTCTCCATAAAACACAAGAAAGGAGTGGCCAATAAGGTAGCTGATGCCTTAAGTAGGAGAAATCTTGTTGTGCAAACTATTCAGTTGGAAAGTACAGGTATTCATGCCATTAAAGATCAGTATACAGCAGATGAAGACTTCAAAGAGCCATACCTATCTTGCAAGGCCATGACAGGAAGGTATAATACTGATTTTTCTAATTTTTTGTTGCAAGATGGATATCTTTTCAAGGGTAGCATGTTGTGTATCCCAAGAGGATCTGTTAGAGAGAATATAATCAGGGAAAAGCATTGTGGCAGCATGTCAGGTCACTTTGGTATTGATAAGACCCTAGAATTGGTTAGGAGGTACTATTTTTGGCCAAAATTGCCAACCGATGTAAGGAAGTTTGTTGAAACTTGTCAAATTTGCCAAAGAGCAAAGGGGCATACATCAAATGCAGGTTTATACACTCCTCTACCTATTCCTTCAAAGCCTTGGGATTCCATAAGTATGGACTTTGTACTTGGTTTGCCTAGAACAAAGAATGGACATGACAGCATTTTTGTGGTTGTAGATAAGTTCTCAAAAATGGCTCACTTCATCCCATGTAGAACCACACATGATGCCTCACACATAGCAGGTCTTTTCTTCAAGGAAATAGTCAGGTTACATGGTTTACCTTTGTCCATAATCTCAGACAGAGACCCCAAGTTCATTGGACACTTCTGGAGGACACTGTGGAAGAGACTAGGTACAAATTTGTCCTTATCATCTGCCTATCACCCTCAGTCTGATGGACAAACAGAGGTGATTAATAGGTCACTTGGCAACCTCCTAAGATGCCTAACCAAGGAGCAGGGTGCTAGTTGGGATTCAATTTTGGCTCAGGCAGAGTTCTCATACAATGACACTGTCAATAGAAGCACCGGCCTGTCTCCTTTCCAAATTGTTTATGGCACTCACCCAAGGGGTATTTTGGAACTAAGAGAGGTTAAAGGACTAGAAAACAGCAGTGCCTTGGCTGAAGACTTTGTTCAAGTCATGAAAGATGTCCATGAACAAGTACAACAGAAATTGCTGTCCACTTCTAAGAAATATAAACAATTTGCTGACAGAAAAAGAAGGGATTTGCAGTTCAAGGAAGGTGATTTAGTAATGGTTCATCTAAAGAAGGAGAGACTCCCGATAGGTAAACACACTAAGCTACTCATGAAGAAGATTGGGCCTTGTGAAGTGCTCAAGAAATGTGGAGAAAATGCCTACAAAATCAGACTTCCGGATGGCATTGCTTTGTCTCCAATTTTTAATGTTTCAGACCTTCATCCCTATAAAGGATCTGATCCTCAGACTGTTGTTGAAGAAGAGCAAACTGATCACACACTCCAGGAACTCATTCCTTCATCTCCAAATCAGATTGAGTGCATTTTGGACAAGAGGATTGCAAAACAAACTAGAAGGCACACGTATCATGACTATTTGGTGAAGTGGCTAAACAAACCTCAGGAGGATGCCACTTGGATGAGCAGGGCAGACATTGAGAAGGCAGGTTTCACATTTGATAGCATTCCAACTCAAGAGACTTGAGTTCTGTTTGACAGTGGGTGTATGGTGCAGGGCACCTAGGAGCAGTCTGACACCTCAAGCATTTTTTATGCATTTTGATAAGCTATGTTTTGTTTTGATTGTATGTGTGGTAATAAGGCTTTAGCCATGTTTGTATGGTCCCTTTTGTGTGGTCAAGATGATTGAGGTGACCCTATAAACCTCAATCATGCTTAGTCCACTTGGATCCTTGTTGTGCCAATTAGGCCTAGAAGGTCTAAGGATTGGTTTTCGAGTTTTTTTTGGTTGTTTTAATGTTTTAGTATGTTGGAAGGAGTTTGTTGATCATTTGGACTCCATTGGATGAGCCAAACAAATCAACCTCCTTGTGTTAATGCAAAACACCATAGTTGTCAAAGGTGTTATGTGTTGGGTCAGTTCAAAAACCACTTTGGGCAGTTAAATGCTGTTGTAGAAGTTGGAGACCAACTTGGATGGGTTAATATGGTGGATATCTGACTCCAGTACGGAGGAGGAAGTTTTTGTACAGAATTTGGGCACAAAATTTAAGAAAACTGACTATTTTTCGCTGTTTTTCTTGTTGTGTACGGACTGTACAGACTTTTCATGTGTATAAATGATATTTTTCTGAAAGATCTTGGAGTCAGAGTTCCAATGCAACTAGTTTGAGGTCCTGAAGTGGTTGGGATCAAAAGTTATAGATTTTTCTTTCAAAACAGGTCCAGAAACCCTGTTTTCTAGGGCAGCCATAGAAATCCGGCCCTAGAATGCATTCCCACTGTTGAAAATTTGCAAAAACTGGTTAAATGTAGGCTAGGGGTATGTACTATAAGATTCCAAAAGATTTTTGTCAGAAAATGCAGTCTTCTATTTTTAAGGTGATGCCCTAGGTCAAGTATTTCATTGTATTTGGCTAATTTCATGCTATTTGAGGTTGTAGATGATAGAATCCTGTTAGGGTGAGCAAATAAATGATGGATTTGTGTTGTAGGGACATGGTAGAAGCATTCTAAATTCCTACCCCTGACCTATGCACCCAATTTTGAGCACTTGCTTTGTAACCTAGCCTAAATTGATCAATTAGGCCTAGAGACCTAGTAGGCGTTCTGGATTGCTGGAGTAGAGTTGGAGCAGGAGATTTGGAGGTTTGTTAGGGTCCCCTGAAAGGTGTTCAATTCCATCATTTGTTTGCCTAGACCTTTGGGATTTTGTCAAGTTTTGTTGAGAAAACCTAGTTTGGAGGGCTAGTAGCCTTACTAGTCAAGGTATAGGTTGAAGAGTTTTGGGAAGTTGGAGATCAAACCAACTGCATAGAAGGTGTTTGTTGATCTGTCTTAAGGTGTTGGAGAAGCCTTAGGCGTTGGACAATAGTCTGGACATCAAATCCTTCATATGCCTTGTATGTGCCTTTGGTTGGTTGGTTGGTTGAAGGCTAGTTGAAGTGGGTGAGTGGGCAAAGGACAATAGAGTAAACCTTTGTGTGTTGCTTCCCTTGTGCCACTCTGCATCACATGGGGATCATTGTCGAGCTTTTCTTCATTTAGTTCAACCCTATAACATGTCATCTCATATTACTAGGAATTACATACACAAATTACTAAGAAAATAAAAGAACATGATAAACATGAGAGAATTTTTTTAACATTTGCATAATCACATAAATTTTTTTTTTTTTTTTTTTTTAAAAATGCGCCTGGTAAACTTTTTAACGTGACCGGCGACGCTGGTGCAACACGCCCTCCGGCTCCACGCGAATGCTTTTGCCCGGAGCAATGAACCGGTGAGGCCACAATTGGGGGACCTCATCCCCTAGGAAGAACACTTCAAACCCGCGAGCTCATTGGCCCAGCGAAGGCGTAAAGCCTTGCGAGCTCATTGTCCCAGCGGGGGTTTGAACTCTGGTGGCCGCCACTACATCCTGAGCGACTTAACCACCGAACCATGCCATCATCGGCGCATATTCACATAAAATTAAATGCATATCTTTTCTGAATATATTTCCAACTTTGAAATACAATATTTTCAAAGATAAATCATAGTGAAAACATTTCACTTTACATTTACAAATATATTGCACTTGGAAAAAAGAATAATTTTACATCATAAGTTAATCATGAAGTAAACTGCATCTAGAATCTTGATATCTATCTCACAAGTCTTAGTGAGTCTTCTGCTATAGATGGAGAGCATCATCTGAGTGCTTTACCTCCAACTACAGACTAACGGTCCCTCGTACACCTTCCTTCCCGAAAGTGGCCCTACCCTTCACAAAGATTATAGACATAAGGAGTTCCAACAGGTTTCCATCTAAGTTCTAGTGTCATGTCTGACGTGACTTAATCGACCATACGACTCTAGACAATCTTCTAGCTAAGTATGATCATTCTGATAGGTCATGCCATCTAGACATGATGAACTGACTAATGCATGTAGAGACAAATGCATCACTTTGGCCAAAGTTTCTATATAAATATATGTTTGCAATAAATGTAGTCATGTGTCTGCACACCTCTAAATTGACTTGGAAACTACCTCATCCTACAATTGATTTGTTTGACTAGTAACTCTAGACATGAATTGTCTTGACTAAACTCAAATTCTAGTCAATCTGACTTATAATTTAGTCCATAATCTAGGATATATACACAATATATGGTTTAGATGATTGTGACTTTTTAGAGAGTCCTTAATTGCATCCTTGCAAATATCAGGGTCTATGACTTCCTTTCATTCTACTCAAGGACTCAAAAATTAATATCTCTTGTGTTATATGTCGAGTTGTCGAATCTATCAAGAAATCACTTAATTTAAGCAAAGTATGACTTAGACTTTACTCTAATTTACACTGTCTAGAACTATGGTTTTCTCGATGATTTAAACTGTCGACTGTGACTTACAATAGACTATAACAAAGTCATAACTGACTTAGAATTTTAAGCTTTCTAAACCCTTTCGGGTTGAATCTAGGGTTTTTAACTTCTCTAACACTCTATATATAATCAAAACTCTTGTTATCTAAATATAAGAATGTAAATAATAAAACATGAATATAATATTGTCTAGTCTTTTCTAGACCACTTAGGCACTAAATGAATTCACATTTCTCATAAAAATATGAGTTTCTATATTCATATAAATAATACCTTAATGTATACTATCTTTATCATCAATACTCTTAACTAAGTTTAATCTTATAATCTAGATAGGTTTTGATTCTACGACAACAATATAATGCTTTTGACCTCTTGGTCTTCTCAAGTCAACTGAATTTCTATAATGAAAAGATTAAGAACTAATGTTTAACATCCTATGTTTATCTTGATAATGCTTATCATTGTTGTTGAATAAGTAAGTGATATTGTATCACTATACAAAGTTGTTCTTAATGATAACAATATCATTTTTTTATTATATTCTAACATAAATGAATGTCAATTCCAAAGTCTTTGATCTCAAGGCATAAAACTTATACCATTATCTCATTGTGATACGTAAACCTATTTATATCTTGAACTTTCTACATAGAATAGATTTTGAACTCACATAGAATATCTTTCAAATATCATGATGGTACATGTCATTGTTGTAGATTTCTTATGTGATGACATATCACTATTCTACATGTTTTGAAATATATTCATAGCTTCTCTATTTATTCTACAATAGGAATAATTCAAACACAAAATCATTTGATCAAAAAGCAATAAAACTTATACATTCCTACTCTTAACCTTCCTAGGTTAAATTCATAATTCTGGTAAGGCTTGGTCTCTACAAATGCATACATAACTTCTCCTAGTTATACATTCCAACCTAATCAGCCAACAATTTTTTCAGTTAATGAGAAGACGAATTTTGAGATCTATTCCTACATTTCTTCCCTATGGTGGTAATGTACTTGCATCTCTTTTCCTTGCATGACTTTGCATTAGTGAAGCTTGAGCTTTATTGATAAAATCATAAGTTTGGTGGAGGAATGAGGGTTTGAACTCTGCGCATGTAATATGGTGTTTTCAATTTCTTGTTCTTCTGCTTATTTTATTAGAATATTGCACTTACAGTGGTCATGATTGTGCAAAATACTGGTCATTCATTGCTTGTTATTTTGATCTCACTAATGTTTGTTATATGAAGTGAAAAGCCAGGTGCAGAGGTTGTCCAAGCTATTTTACATTTTCCTTCTAAACCCTAAACCTCTTTTTCCTTTTTTTACAACTTAGAAGTAGGTTAGCATTTTCACTCAATTGAACATCTACCTATTAGAGGTTACTTGGTATTCCAGATTGATATTACCAGCACAGGCCCCTTGAAAAAACATTCACATTGTCCACTCTACTATTTTAAGACTATTGTGACCCAACGAAACATGGACCTTGGGGTAAACCAAGATCATCAGTTTACCTTTTAGGAGAAGTTGAGAGATCATTTGTTCTACTTGAGTTGATGTGCCAAAATAACCATCAACAGTTTCCTTCTCAAGTCTCTCTATTTCTTCCAGGTCTTTTCCCATTAAAATATTTATTCTCCTTTTTGTTCTGAATTCCTTTGCTTTTTTTTAAGATATCTTGATCTTTTCTTCATCAGTGATGGATGGACCAACCTTTTCAATTGCATATTTTCTCATCTCAGCCTCTTTTCCCATGGCTTCATTTCTTTTGTTGGTGAGTAGGTCTGTAAGGCTTACAGGAAGCTGATCAATGAACTCAATTAGGGCCACATTGAAGGCCATCATGTACCTGATTATTGCTTCCTCAATTGTGGCTTTGTCATCAGCAGGAATCTTATCATAAAGATCTACAACTTGTTTCAAAGAACCATGTTGTACTATAGCATTCACAGTGGCCTCAAGTTGTAGAGGCTCATGCTCAAATTCTTCTTGAGAAGTTTCTTTTGAGTTCTGTTCTTTTCCTTTTTCTTTTCCTTTGGTGGTTTTTGCTTCTTCCTCTCCTTCTCTTGATCTTTTCTTTCTTCTTTCAAACATATCATATTCTTCTTCATCTTCATCTTCTATTTTCACCAGATTGATCTTTCCTCTCTTTGCTTGGACCTTAGGTCTATGTTTCTTTGTCTTTGTAGTTTTGGTCTGTACTAGAACTTCAATAGCAATTCTTTTCCTATTCAGAGGTGTAGGAGCAAGTCCAGAGGATTTTGAAGAGGTAGCAATAGCAAGGACAAACCTAAGTTTGTCCTTCTAGGAGTTTGTGAGGAAGAGGTGGTTGGAGGTTCTTCTGTTGAACCCTCAGGAGTATTAAGCATTACCTCCAATTTTGACTTCATCTTCTCTATTTTTTTCTCCACATCCTTCCTAACTTTTTTGTTGGTGATTTCATCATAAGTTCCAAATCTTTCAATAGTAGGATCATTGGGCTTGTTGAGCAACATATCAGCATATCCAACCAAATCATATTTAGACACCTCATAAGGCAAGGTGGTTATCCAGAAATTTCTTGGCTCTACTACCTCCATATAGCAATTATCTTTGTCCACCATGAAAGTTATGTCATTCTTGTATTTTTCTACTACTTTTCTTGATATCCTTTCCCTCATTTGCATGTCATTTTGAAATGTTTTGAAAAATCCCCAAAACAAAGTGTCACAATTTTTGTGATCAGGGAAACTACGCATATAGTCCTTGATTTGATGAGCAATAGGGGTATCTACTTTCTAGACATTATTCTTCATTGCAATTAATTCCCTTAGAAAATAGAACATAAGGAAAAAGATTAAAGGATGATACTGGAATTTGTACTTTGTCTCCTTGGTTCTCTTCAAATTGTCTAATAATTGCTACTGAAAACAGAGGTCATAGTCCTTCCCTTCTTTCACCATCTAATAAGTAGTATGAATAGTAGTGGTAGTAGCAGTCCCCTCTATGTTTGTGTAGTACACTTTGTAATCAATACCCATAGTCGCATACCAAACCTCTAGATTAGTGATATCATCCACAGTTAGGATTCTTTTATCAAATTTCACTCCGGTAAGTCTCATCACCTCCTCATTCTTCAAAGCTTTCAATATAGGCATTGCTTTGGAGGAGCACAATCGGGTCACAGCTCTGATTGCTTCCTTTGTGATCATGTGAGGTTGGTCAAGGAAAAATAAATCCTCATGGATTTGGCTCAATGCAATCCTGATCCAATCTTCTTCATAGCAGAAGTTGGGGAAACCCTTCCATATGTCTAGCCATTTTGCCTCAGCATTTGCAAACTCTAGCTTTAATTGAAAATAATCACCTAGCAGATGATCATTCCTGAATTATTCCAACTTCAGGTGATCATACTCATCTAGCTGTGAGTGGATGTATATCTAAACATCCTCTGTATGCAACACATTAGAGGGAATGCGAGAAAAGGCTCCATCCTTATTGGTCTCTGTGGATTTGTATGGGTGTTTCTTCAATTTCAGTCTCGGTCTCTCCACAACATCAACTACTACTGGTGTTTCCAAGATAATTCCTTCAGAAAACTAGGGTTTAACTAGCAAATTTGAAGAATACCTAATAATGTTGTCATTAGGGTTTACACACAAGTTCTGTTGAAGATCTTCTTCTCTCCTTTGCTCTTTCACACACTTGAATTCATTCAAATGAGATCAAATTTTATCAAGTATCAACTAAATAGGCTTCTCACCAACCCTAGTTGCTCCGCATTGATTGCATTCATCTATTCTTGACCTAATCAACTTTTTAGTATACAAAGATCTATGATCACTCAGCAATCCTCTGCAAAGAGCCCATTTTCTCCAAAAATTTGATCAATCATCATAATTTCATTGGCTAGAAATTTCCATGTTACTTTTAACCATTATGCTGAAAATTCCAACATCATATGCATTCAAGGGTTTGAAAAGTTTGCACTTGCAACTCCCCCTGAACCAGTACTTCCTCCTCTTAGTTTCCAAAGGATCCATCTACACCAGCCAGAGTTGCAGATCCTTCCTTTACTTCATTTCCTTCCTTATTCCTCCATGTCATGTTCATTTCCTTCTTTTTTCTGAGCAATATCAATCTTCTTTTGAGGAGCAAAAGACCTTACACTCCTTCCCTTGTAGAACCTTGCAATGTGTCCTGATTTATTGCAATTGTAGCAGGTGATGCTAGATTCTTGAGCATGACCACCTCTTCTCACATTAGATCTTCAATTAGCAACCTTATGACCAAACTTGTTGCATGTGTAGCAGTAACCATAGAAGAATTGGGAAGTCATAGCATTGTTCTTGTTCATGAAACCATTCCTCATCACTTTACTTATGTATCCATTAGCCCTATGACTAATTGACACTAACCATGAGAGTTTACAACATTGTACCTTGGAGGCCTAAATGAGCTTTGATTCATCTTGCTTCTACATTCAACAATGTCATTGTGACCAAACTTTTTACAAGCATAGAAATTACCATTGAAAGCTTGAGGGTACATGGTAGGAGGAATTTGTTTAGGAGTAGGATTTCTAAAAATTTTCTTCTTGTTGTTCTTTCTTTGTCTCCAGATAGGCGTGAAGCCTTCTTCTTTTTCATCTCTGGAGGCATTCTTCTTAGGATCTTCAGTGCAGGATTTTTCTTCCTTTGTTTCAGACTTTCCTTCTGCTTTGAAGTTACCATAAAAGTTTGTAGATGCAATAATTATAGGACTTTTCCCCTTTTCAAAACCAAGGCCAGATTTTTCTTTTGATGGCTTTTGAGAGTTGATTAGTTCATTAAGAATCTCAGAACCTCCCTTCAGTTTTAACCCCTTGTCAATCTGTTCTTTTTCTTTTTCTAGATATTTTATCAAAGTAACAACTTGTTCTTCAAGTTTTGAACATTCAATAACTTTCTCATTGAGCTTGATATTTAGGCAATCTTCAATCCTCTTGTCTTCTTCAACCATGACTTTGAAATTAGAGATTATATCTTCTACCTCCTTGAGTTTAATGTTACCTCCTTATCTCCTTCTATTTGAGCTTTCAGTTTTCCAAATTCTTCTTTTGATTCTTTATCTTTTATCTTCAGTTTCACAATTGTCTCCTTTGATTTTTCAAGCATGTCCTCATATTTCTGGTTTAGTTCTCTTGCTTCATCCAGATCCTCAAGGGTTGACCAGAGTTCTCCTTCAAGGTCAACTTCTTCTAGGTTGAGGTCCCAACCTTCAGGTTCTATTGCTTCTAGATTTGGTTCCAGAGTAAACACATTATCTGGCATAGCTTCAGATTCCATGTGTTCAAATGTAGGATCTACCTCAGCTTGTTAGGCTTCTCAAAGGTACTTTGCTCTAATACCAATTGTTGAACACACAGGGATGCTGAGAGGGGGGTGAATCAACATATACAAAAACTTAACTACTTTATTTGTAGAGAAAATCAAATTACTTGGAGAACAGAAAGTAAAACATGCACCACATTAATCAACACATTGACACTATGATTTTTATGTGGAAAACCCAAAAATGGGAAAAACCACGGTGAGTGTTAGCTCACAATATATTGCTCACTGCTATAAAAGTTTACAACATTGTTTTAGGGCTACAACCTAAGGAAGCTACAACTCCCTATTGCCTTTGTTTTAGGGATACAACCCAAGGAAAATACTACTCCCTGAAGAAAGATCACTACTACATAGAATTACAATGATAATATAACTATGAACTACTATGGAAGAAGCATCTGACTTATGTTGATGTTGCAGTCCTCTTTTCTACACAATTAATCTATCATACCAAATTCACATACTTCATACTGCTCATTCTATTCTATCACATTTGTTGTCACTCCTTCACTCCACAAATGAATTGGTTCTTCTATATATATCCTCTGCACCATCTCAAAACATTGATTAGGTTGGCACCAAAAAGACTCTTAGATGAAATGTGTAATACTGTATAGGTTGGCATAGGGAAAACACATATTGAAGAGGAAATAAATTGCAGATTACAACACTTCATAATAAGATCCAATAAACATCACTACACATCTTCCAATGCCAAACCAACCAATCAGGATCCACCGCATATGAAGGAAACTGGATTGTCGGCCCAAACAACAGTATCACTGCTAACTAAGCATTTTCACATCACTGGGGAGAAGCCAAAAACATTATGCGGACCAAGATTTCAACCATGTATCTTCTCAACACTATCCATACACCATTCTCCTAAAGTATCTAATAAGTATATGCATCTGTAAAACAAAAAGCATGTTGAACTGATGAAAACAAAGCATTCCAGATAGACTGTGATATTCTAAGACTTAGAATTTTGCATTGTGGTACAACAAAACATCTAAAACTCTTAGAAATGAACTTATGCACTATTATGAACACATTCCCAGATCCACACAACTTCATCTATCACTTCCGGAGAAAGTCAGAGACTTAACTCTGGTATACTGTGATCCAGAGGATAGTCATATACAACTCTTTACTAACTGACTTGAGTACCTTATGCAATACATGAAATAAGAGAAAATTGCATACGATTCAAACCTGATATACTATGAAGCATGTATAGTCTCTGTAGACACTCATATAGCTGATCTATACCTTCTCCATTTTCTGCAAGCACTCAAACATGTGTTTTATAGAATACTTCTACATATGGAACCATCTGTATTACTTATATCATTTGAAAGTCAACCTTGTGGACCATTAGAGCACTTGATACTGCAAGGTAGTATGCATTACATTAGAAATATAAGCAGTGCATAATTGAAATAACAGTGAATTAGCAATAAAAGCACAAAATAGACAACACATATTTATGTGGAAAACCTGGTAATATACCAAGAAAAAAACCATGGGCAAAGATCTGTCAATTTTATTCTCAGAAGAAAATTTGTAGTTACAAAACATTCTCTCATGCCTTGGTATTCAAGCTCGAAAACCCTAAATATTCACGAAAAAGCACATGTAAAAATCGATCGAATCTAAATAAAGATTTCCATGCATAAAAGCATGAGTGGCACTTCCGCATGCAATTTTGCATGGTGAACACATGGAATAAGTCACTGCTGGAATAAGTCACTGTTCGTCACTACTGGAATAAGTCAAATTGACTTCACATTTCAACAATCTCCCACTTGAATTCATGTTTCTACCTTATGAATAATTCCTCATATTGAGAGACCAATGTCGTTGTTGCCTATCATCAAGTGATATGCAAGCCAAGAGAAGTTCTGCACCATATGAACTTCTCTCTACTAGTAGGCTTCGTCAAAATATCTGTTGGATTTATATCAATGTGTATCTTAGCCAAAGAGACCTGTCCTCCTTCCACCACCTCACGTACAAAGTGATACTGTACATCAATATGTTTTGTTTTGGTATGATAAGCTGAGTTCCATGCTAAGTGTATAGCACTTTGGCTATCACAATGCAACACCATGTTATCCTGCTTACCTGCAATTCACCCAAGAGTCTATGAAGCCAGATCACCTCCTTGCTAGCCTGTGTCACTACCATATATTCTACTTCAGTAGTAGACAAATCCACCACTGTCTGCAACTTTGAAACCCAGCTAACAACACCTCCCGCTAAGGAGAAAACATAACCGATAGTAGATTTTCTCTTATCTCTATGCACCAAAATCTGCATCCACATATCCATTAACCTAAACACTACTCCCACTATAATAAATAGCAACATCAGAAGTGCCCCTCAAATACCTGAGAATCCACTTCACAGCTGTCCAATGATCACAACCTGGATTCGCCATGAAACGACTGACTAGTCCTAGTACTTGTGCAATGTCTGGTTTGGTGCACACCATAGCGAACATACAACTACCAACTATTGATGAGTAGAGTATGTTGGTACCTTCAAATTTTGCAAATTTGAAGTGCCTATATCCTTTCAATGTGTTGACAGAGGCTGGGTCGACATGTTGCTCAATCTACCCCGAAGCCCACCTTCGCCGATTAAAATCTTGCAGCTCAGAAGTCATCTTCCAAATCCGTATGGTGGGAAGTTTTTTGGTGCATATGGTAACATGCCTTCTCAGTTTCATGCTTCCAGGATGAGTTTTGATGGGGCATTTAATTCTTTCTTAATTGCGACCGGGCTAGATTTGGTGTCCCGAAAAGTTTCAAATCTCACAATTCTGAAGGTAACCCATTTCTCGTTTTGGCATAAAATGTCTCTAGTTTCAGTTTTGTCAAGATCAGAGGTCATATGATGCATTATTTTAATGCATTCCAATTGGGGCGAAGGCATCCGACAGGCCGGTTTACAAAGGATGTCCCTGAAATCATTCGGTGATACGAATTCTGAGGAAATGGGATTGCTTTAAATAATTAATAATGGCCCTGTGCAAATTTTCACGACCCTTCAACATCTTGTTTGCCCGCAGTGAAATGCATCGTTTCCCTGAAGTAGGAAATTCAAAAATTGCCATTTAACTAAAGTTAAAAATTACAATTTTCAAATCTTTTATTGGCAATTTTAATATTTTAAAAGGCAAATATTATAAGGTTAATATTATAACTTTATGTTATGATGTTAAAGCAAGTGAAATAAAGTTGAAACAATGGCATTTCGCACCATCGCACGGTGCTATACCTGCACTCCCTCTGCCATGAGATGGTGCAAAATCACCATCCTAGGGTAGATTCTGATCTGCAGTCTTCATTACAATGAAACTTGAGGTGTTTCGACCTTAACGAGGGGTTTTTGAGGTGTTTTGTGCAGCTCCAGGGGTGTGTTGGTTGCAGAAGGAATGTTGCTCACGTTTTTTGTCTTTTGGACAAATTTTGGGGGTGTTTTGGAGCTTTAAAATGTCGATTCATGGTTTAAATTCATCCCTTGGCCATTCCTCATGCTTGGGTAGAAGTTTTAACCATGTTTTTGATGGTTTCTGAGTGGCAGAGTGACAAAAAACGCCCCTGCATCAGCAAAAACGACCCAAGGATGATGAAATTTGTTATGGAGGTTCCAAGATTGTGTTCTTTATTATCTCAGAGGATGGGTGCAAGCAGGAGGAGTCTGAAGAGAAGACCATGCAGTGCCATATCACAGCCACACATAGGGATGAGAGAACCTTCACGCAAGTCGTGCGATGGTGCGAAATGGAGATGCCCGATAGTTGCATTGTTAAATGTGGACAAAGTAAAAGGGAAAAACAAATATTAAACATTTAGCTCCACATTTTATATTGTATTTTATTCTCCTCTTTTTTGTGATTTTTTAAAATTCCCCCAAGCTCATTGGTAGTAGCTTGCAATGTGGAAACTCACCTAACTGCCAGGATGTAACAAACTTTTAGGGCAACATGTTGTTCCACTTTGTAAGGGATTATTCTAGGCTTTGGATACAATCTACCACACTTTGAGAAGTATTTTTTGTTGTAGACCTAGCTCTTGTGTCTGGGTGCAGAGGTATTTTTGTTTTGTAAATGTATAAATTTTTGAATTATAATGTTCTTTCTAGGTTGTGTTATATGAAAAACACTTTGTGTGTGTTATCTATGATTTTCTCCTTGGGTATGAACATTTTTCTTTTGAATGAAGTTGCTAAAGGTTGCTTAACTCATTCATATACATTTGCTATGTGATGTGTCTGATTTGTTGCATCTGTTCAAGGAATGGATTAAATTGCTTTGAGTCAGGTATAAGAGGAAATGTGTCATATCAAAGGATTATTGAAGCATAGAGTCACAAATAATACTTTTTCTTGGCCATATTATTGTAAGGCAGTAATATTTTATTTTGGGTCCTCTAGATATGAAGTTTTGTTGTCATGAGGGAACATTTGCAGTGATGGGTCTAACTCTGTTGCCCTAATAAAGCACTGGTCTAGGATTTGCTTGCCCAAAGGGTCTAGGAAATCAAAAAATTTAGAGATAAATCACTTGAATCAAACTATTTCATGTTTTATTTTATTTTAGGTTAGGGTCTTGCATGTTCTCAAATTTAACCAGTGGAGACAATCCAAGAATATTGTCAGTCTAGGGTTTATCTTACAAACCTTGGTGCATACCTGAGAACATTCTGTCTGGTATTGAAAAGCTACATCTATTGATTTTGAATAAGGGATACCTCCCTAGGTGTGACAGAACCTGAAGTACAGAGGAAACCGAATGTCAGTCTCTTGTTTGTTGGTCACTGACCTGAGGTCCCTGTGGATAGGAGATGGCAACTTTTTAGGGGAACTCAAACAATCAGCTGTAAAATATCCAACAGATTGGCGACTCTACTGTGGATAGTTGCAGACTAGTTTGTTTTTGATGGGTTAAGAGACATTTAAAGACTCTACTGGAAGTAACTCAAAAAAATAATTTGCAGCTTTGAAGATCTTTGGCTTGAAAGCCTTTGTCATCTTTGAAGAGGTGGCGACTCTACTAAAAAATTTCAATACACATGAAGGGCTGATGTATGTTATTGTGATCTAAAAGTATTATGTTCAAAGTTACAGTAGCTGGATATGAAAAGGTACAAGGTTTTCTCCCTACTTCTATTTGTTGTTCTATTGTGCAAGTTGAATGCCAACATTGTTACACTTCAATAATTTGTCCAGTATTCTAGGATTGTTTAGCTATGGCTGGCTAGAATGATTTTATATACCCTGGGGATTTTCCCTCATATGGTCTACTTGTACTCCAAACCCTAGGTATTACCATGCTCGAAATCATCCTAGTAATGCTTCATCTAGTTATGGTTACAATTATGCATGCAATGTAAGTCCAAGTTTGCAAGTGTCTATGCACTACCAAAACAAAAGAGCCATGCTATTAGAAGCTTTAGCACAAGTTAAAGGGAAGCTTGAGGAATTAGGTGGACATAAAATGTTTGAAAGTGAAAATTACATGAATCCAAATATGTATACACCCATGCTAAGCCAAGAGGGGAAAGCAATGTTATGTGAAAAATTTGAAGAGATGAAGAAAAGGTTAATATCCTTAGAAGCTCAACAAGCTCAATTAAATAATAACCATGCTATCTCTACTAGCCAAACTGTTAAACCTCTTGTCAACTCTTTTGATCCTTTTTATGACTAATTAGACCTACCATGGGTTGACTATGAAGTTGAAAGCATGCCAACTCAGATTTACAATCAAATGCTCAGATTTGGTGGACACAATGTGTGTGAAGGGAATGCACATATCCAAAACTTTCACAGCTTCATGGAGAAACATTCATTTGGAGATGAGGACATGTGGATGAGGTTTTTTGTTAGATCTCTTGGTGCAAGAGCTAGAGACTGGTATTTGAGCTTTCTTGAGAAATCCTTTGCTTGCTAGGATGAACTAGTGGATAGTTTTAAAAAGGAATTTGCAAAAGAACATGTTGATCTTGTTGCAAGGTTAAAAGAAATTAGGAGACAAGATGAAGAGTCCAGTATTGATTTCAATCATAGATTTGCAGTTGCCCTTTCACAAATCCTTGAGGACTTCAGACTTGATACTCCAACCTGCATTATTATGTACTTTGAGGCCTTTGAGGAAGGCTCTAGTGCATTGGTGAGAGAATTCAGGATAACAGATATGTAGATGGCATACACATTTTTAGATAATGCAGAGAAAACGAGGGATGAGTACATACATGGTTTGATGTCCACAAGTATTGGTATAAATAGTAGTTGTGTGGTTGCAAATGACCATGTGATTGTAGCATCATTTGAAGACAAATGTGTAAATGAGAAGATAGAAGTTGAGAATGTTGTTGTGTTTGAGCATAATGTTGATGACAATACTCAATTGGATTGTTCACTAGTAAAGGATGCCAATGAGAGGATCAATGATGACTCCCAATTCAAGGTTGAGGTGTCTAGTTCTAAAAACAATGATGAGGTTATGGGCAATAATGAGTATTTGTTGGAATGGGTTTGTGGAGATAATTGTGAGTATTGTGCACAGGATAAAGAAGAAATAAGTAAACGAAAGAGTAGTTCCCTGTTTGAATCATTGCCTTTTTATATTCAGGCAAAGGAAGATGATGAAGAGCAATTAGAGATTGAAATAAGCAGTAGTGTTGAGCATGATTGTTCCTTTATTAATTATAATTTTGTTCATGACACAGAAGTTGATACTCCTCCTTCACACAAAGGATTCATTGGTGTATATGGCAATAAAGATGCATGTTCATCTGTCCATGGGCCAATAGCATGTTGTAATGAATCTGAGACACTTGAATCAGCCCTTTTCCAAGCAGATGATACATATGATGATGAGGACTTGGTTGAGTATGGTGAAAATCAAAGCATTATTATTGATGAGGATTCTAAATTTTATACTAATGAAAGAGAGATCAACATATATCATGAAGTTCATTGCAGAGATGGTCAAGTTCTGAGCAACTCATTTGATGACCATTGTGATGGAGTATATTCAGACTTGTCTAAGCCTTCTTTTGAAAATGTATACATAGACATGAGGAAAGATTTTGAACTTAATTTAGATAGATTTTCTTATTTGTGGAATATCCATGATACATATGAGTGTCATTTCTAAGATATTGAAGGATATTATGAATAAGTTGAGTTGAAATTCTTAGATGTATGCTCTTATCAGTGTAATGATATCCGATTCAAAGAGGTGCCATAGTATGAACCTTTTCTATTTGGTGCAGCTGAAGGTTGTTTGCATAAGATGCACAAAAATGAATATGATAGTTTCCTCTTTGATATACAAACTTATGATGAAATAAGACCTAATGATCCTAGCTATATGTGGACTATGAGTGCTTTTAGTTTTCAATTCAGCTAGGAGACCATTTCATGATGCATAATAGTAACGTAGATGATGAGAAGTGCTATATGCCATATAAGAATGCATTGTTTGATGAATATGACATACATACATTACTTGATGGTGAAGGGTATGACAATATGTGTGGTTATATGCCTGATTTTAAAGTGTAGAATGACAAATGCTACATTGACAGTGATAAGTTCAGAGAAATGGTTAGGGATGTTAGTGATAGTGTATGTGATCAGGTAGATTTTAGTCATGTTTTCATATTGTGTCTGGGTCAGTCAAATTAGAATCAAGTGTTTGATAGAGGAAAGTACTGGTTCTCCATTTTTGGGGGCCTGGGGCCACCAAATAAAGTTTGAAGAAGAGATGGAGCAGTTACTCAGCTGTCCAATGGATATGGCACATGGTCTACATCCCGGAGAGAGCTGGAATATCGCCATGCCTGCAAGAGGCATGCATCCCCGAGCAAGAGCCATAGTTGGCACTTTCAAATTTTGTAAATTTGAAATGCCTATATCCTTTTGATGTGTCGACAGAGGCTGGGTCGACATGCTGCTCAATCTACTCCAGAGCCCACCTTCGGCGAATAAAATCTTGTAGCTCGGAAGTCATCTTGCAAATCCATATGGTGGGAAGTCTTTTGGTGCATATGGTAACATGTCTACTTAGTTTTGTGCTTCCAGGATGAGTTTTGATGGGGTATTTAGTTTTTTCCTGACTGCGACCGGGCTAGATTTGGTGTCTCGAAAATTTTTAAATCTCACAATTTTGAAGGTGACCCATTTCTCGTTTGGCATAAAACATCTCTAGTTTCGGTTTAGTCAAGATTAGAGGTCATATGATGCATTATTTAAATGTATTCCAGTTGCGGTGAAGGCATCCAACAGGCCAGTTTACAAAGGAAGTCCCTGAAATCATTCAACGATGCGAATTCTGAGGAAATGGGTTTTCTCTAAATAATTAATAATGGCTCTATACAAATTTTCACGACCCTTTGACATCCCATTTACCCGCAGTGAAATGCACTGTTTGCCTGAAGGAGGAAATTCAAAAATTGCCATTTACCTAAAGTTAAAAATTACAATTTTCAAATCTTTTATTGGTAATTTTAAGATTTTAAAGGACAAATATTATAAGGATAATATTATAACTTTATGTTATAATGTTAAAGCAAGTGAAATTAAAGTTGAAACAATGGCATTCCGCACCATCGCAGGGGTGCTCTGCCTGCACTCCCTCTGCCATGCGATGGTGTGAAATCACCATCCCAGGGCAGATTCTGATCTGCAGTCTCCATTACAATGAAACTTGAGGCATTTCAACCTTAACGAGGGGTTTTTTGAGGTGTTTTGTGCAGCTCCAGGCGTGTGTTGGTTGTAGAAGGAATGTTGCTCACGTTTTTTGTCTCCTGGGCAGATTTTGGGGGTGTTTTGGAGCTTTAAAATGTTGATTCATAGTTTAAATTCATCCCTTAGCCATTCCTCATGCTTGGGTAGAAGTTTTAACCATGTTTGTGATGGTTTCTGAGTGGCAGAGTGACCAAAAATGCCCCTGCATCAATAAAAACGACCCAGTGATGATGAAATTTGGCATGGAGGCTGCAAGATTGTGTTCTTTATTATCTCAGAGGATGGATGCAAGCAGGAGGAGTCTGAAGAGAAGATCATGCAGTGCCATATCGCAGCCACACACAAGGATGAGAGAGAACCTTCAGGCCAGTCGTGCGATGGCGCGAAATAGAGATGTCCAACAGTTGCATTGTTAAATGTGGACAAAGTAAAAGGGAAAAACAAATATTAAAACCTTTAGCTCCACATTTTATATTGTATTTTATTCTCCTCTTTTTGTGATTTTTTTAATTCCCCCAGGCTCATTTGTAGTAGCTTGCAATGTGGAAACTCACCTAATTGCCAGGATGCAATTAATTTTTAGGGCAAGATGTTCTTGTTTCTATAAGAGAGCATGTTGTTCCACTTTATAGAGGATTATTTTGGGCTTCAGATATAAGCTATCCACACTTTGAGAAGTATTTTTTGTTGCAGACTTGGCTCTTGTGTCTGGGTGCAGAGGTATTTTCTGTTTTGTAAATGTATAAATTTATGATTTTGACCTAGCCTGTACACGCTCAGCTTTCTCTCTTTCCGGAGCTCTGCCCCTTGCAAAAAGAGCATCAGATGAAGAAGTCCATTGAGATGTCTTCAACCTTGAATCTTCAGAAATTACTGCAGCTACCACATCTTCAAAAACAAGTTTCCCCTTCGGTGCTCAGTTACTGAGCGCCATAACTAGTTGATCCCAAGTTTTGGGCAAAGAGCATAATAGTATAACCACTTTATCCTCTTCTTCAATTTTCACCTCCACTGGAGCCAACTTGCTAATCAGCGTGTTGAAATTATTGAGATGATCTGTGGCTGAAGAATGGTCATGCATCCTTAGATTGTACAACTGCCATCGTAACAAAATTTTATTTGCCAATGACTTGGTCTCATATAGCTTTTCCAGCTTAGTCCACAAGTCATGTGTCATTTTCTCCTCTACAACATTGAATAAAACTAAATCAGCCAAAGATAATTGAATTGTAGCTCTAGCCATATTATCTTGCTCATCCCAATCCTCTTGCTTCATGGTTGTAGGTTTTGACATTGTTCCCTTGAGAGTCAAGGCACATCCATCCTTCACCAACAAGGCTTGAACATTTAGCTTCCACAAAGAAAAATTAGAACCATCAAAAGTTTGAACCTCAAATCTGGTAACCATGCCTCATGTCATTGCTTTTCATAAAGATGGGAAAAACCCACAAAACAATTTCTACACAAAAACCGTGTGCTCTGATACCAACTGTTAGAAATATAAGCAAGATAGAATTGAAATAACAATGAATTAGTAATAAAAGCACAAAATAGACAACACAAATTTACGTGGAAAACCTGGTAATATACTTAGAAAAAAACCACAGGCAAAGATCTCTCAATTTTATTCTCAAAAGAAAATTTCCAGTTACAAAACTTTTTCTCATGCCTTGGGATTCAATCTCGACAACCCCAAATATTCATGAAAAAGCACATGCAAAAATTGATCAAATCTAAAGATAGATTTCCATGCATAAAAGTGCGAGTGGCACTTCTACATGCAATTTTGCATGGTGAACTACAATAAAGATCTCAGTCGACTGCTTGTCATTGTTGGAATAAGTCAAATTGACTTCACATTTCAACACATTACACATGTCCAAACATATTTGCAAAACTGCATGGTCACAACTTCTCTTTCGGAGGAATGCGGAGCATTCCAACAAGTCTCCACCATTGCTTTACACTGTCAAGTCACATTCTGGAACTCTATCATTGATAACTTTCTTTGTTGAAGGTGTAATGAGTTGAAATCTTGGAGATAACACATTCATATACTAGTCAACTTATCTTCAAAACCGCAAGACTAAATCTTGCACTGCGAAGGAATGTAGACCAAAATATTGTAACTTTGCCTTAGGAAATACACTTTGAAAGCCTTGGCCAAACTTCTACAACTTGCCTCTAAGTGCGGTACCTTAAACTGATAGGATATCAATGTAGATGTGTAGAAAACATATTAGAACAAGTATACTCTCCCCTGCATCACCCTTAGACACCAAATTGATCACTGTAACACACTTAGACAACTTTTCTTCATCTGCTAGGTCTTCTAGACTAACCCGCCTTAACCATGCTAACCTGAGTCAAACCATCTCTCTCAAATCTTCCACTGTCCATCAACTTCATTATCTCTGACCTCAAGTTGACATGTATAGAGTTGACATCAATGACAACACATATTGCTAACAAGGATTTCCATGTTCATGGTGACTCCTTTCCCTTATGCTTGGTTATAATATTCCTTTCTACTTCAGATTTTCCTCTCCCCTCCTAAGGAACACTCTCATTATCTCTCATCATTGCTATTGTGGAGGTGGAAACACCATTCATGGAGCTTGACTTAGGCAAGATCCTAAATAGCACCAACCCTCTTTCCTTCTTTCTTGTGTGCAGTTCGCATTCAGAGGAATTTGAAGATAATAAGTTACAAAAGGCAGGAAGACACAGAGGTGAAGGCACCTAGATCTGGAGATCTTGTAAAAACCTAATTAGGGTTGAGGATGCCCAACGCCCTAGTACCTTGTTGTTCTCAAAGTTAGATCTAGGTTCTCCTTTGTTCCTTGATCTCTATTGTACTATTAGATTCCTCGTATCTATTCTTAACAGTATGTTATTCTCTAATCTTGCTCAATTAGGGTTTCATGTTTTGCCCTAGCTTGGTTGGTTGGATTTGGTCAATTCTCCTCTATACAACAAAGGGATAAAACCTCTCTAGTTTGGCTCTCTTTCATGGGTAGAAGCCAAGCTCAGTTTGTGTCCAATGTTAATGTTAGAACACACTGATATACTGAGAGGAGGGTGAATCAGTATATGCCAAAACTTAATCCAATTTTAATTTTATCAACCAAATCCTTTTATTGCCTTAAATAGATGATAAAGCAAATTAAGTAATTCAAAGAACAACACATAAGCACACAACCATAACACCAGATTTATGTGGAAAACCCTAGAAGGGAAAAACCATAGTGAGCAAGATGCTTGGATCTGCTATCCAAATCTAGCCTCACAAATAATAAAAATAGATTTACAACAAGTTTTATGGGCTACAACCCAAGGAAGCTCAACTCCCTGAATTACAATACTATAAAACTTACAAAAAGAGGCTACAACCTTTGTAAATCACACTTAATGAATTTCACTAAACAATCACCTCTGCAGTAGCATCGCCCTTCACACTGACAAACCTTCAAAACCTTTGCACTACTAACTCTGTAACATTCAACACACTTCCACACACACAACCACTCACAAACACAATCACACATACAACCTTGCACACTCTCACACACTCATACTTTTCACACCAAACAAGATTTTTTATTTATATCCTTAGCAAGCTTCAAAAACTTTCTCCTTTATCAGCCAAGATGAAACATGCAACATGAAACGTGCAACAGCCTCAACAGGGTCGACTCCCAAAAGATGTAGAAATCCAAAGCAGTTCAAGCCAAGTGATAACTAGGACCTATTCTTCCTTAGCAAATTCTTTCATGTTGGCGTACACTTCCAAGCATCAGGTGCAATCATCAAAACACATCAAGTCGGTCCAACAACACGTATCCTTCCACATTATGGCTCCAGACCTAAAGTGGTACTGTAGAGACTAGATTACCCCATGTGAATCACTTCATAGTCATTATATGACTTGTAAACACATTCTCAGACATTCCTTTCTTTGAATTATATATTTTTGTTCTAGTGCAAATAAACAGACCCTGAACCTGACATGATTTGCAAACTCTAAACAAATAGTCTTGAGATAGAACAATGAAAAGTAGACTTGTGGTACACTTCAACACTTGAAACTTGGATAAGCAAACATACAGGTACTCTGAACTTATCCTCAAAATAGCAACACCACACAATGTAATGTAGTGAAATGCGATGGCTTTCACTTTCTCCTTTGTTCCTTGATCTCTATTGTACTATTAGATTCCTCGTATCTATTCTTGACAGTATGTTATTCTCTAATCTTGCTCAATTAGGGTTTCATGTTTTGCCCTAGCTTGGTTGGTTGGATTTGGTCAATTCTCCTCTATACAACAAAGGGATAAAACCTCTCTAGTTTGGCTCTCTTTCATGGGTAGAAGCTGTTGGTTTTTTCCCAGACTGGATGCTTATTCCCAGATTTCCCTACAAGGTAGCCATCAGTGATCAACAGGATCTCTGGGCCAGGGGCCAACAGTCTAGGAGATAGACTCTATATTTTATCTCCTCTTCTTCTTCAGGCTCTGCAAAACCTAGGGGGGTATTCCCTACTTAACACCCATGATAATGTGCATACTAAGGCTGGGATGCTGACAGAAAGTAGATGAGTCCTCCTGTAAGTAGACCAAAACTGAAAGATAAGAGCAAAGGGGCTAGCTTTGGGCCTATTTGCAGTTGTAGACAGAGGACTGAGGATCCTAAAACTAATTCTAATGTCCTAATGGTTGTTTTAGAGTTTGATTATGATTTTGAGTTTGGATGCAAAGCTGAACATGGTTGTAACACAAACACAAAGCAAGATTGGTGCCTATCCAGGGCCTGGAGTCAGTAGACATACACCTGTGAATGATCAGCATGAACATCTAAAACTGGATTTCAGGGGGATATATGTGATACCTGCCTTACAGATATCTCCCAATACAGAGTGTTAAGTTATCTCTACTTATGGCATCCCTACTGCAGTATACCCTTCCCAATGTTCAACCTGAAAACAGTTTAATCTACCCCTTAAGCAGAAGTTAAAAGATCATACATTCAACACAGGAATTCTATGTTCTAGAGTCTCAACATTCCTCAAATACCCAGACTCAGAAGAAAGATACATGCAATACTGGAGACAGAATTAACAAAACACATGCTAACATAGCATTTCTCATATAAATTTAACCATGAAATCAGTGGATTCATGCAAAAACATACAACTGGAGATACATAAACTCACAGGTTTAGCTGTACAGAGCAACCAAAACGAACTGTATTGTGTTACAGAGCCAAAATGTTCAACTTTCAACAACCTGAAAAATGGTAACACAGTCTGCTTATAACAGCCAGAAAGTGTACCACAGCAATTAATTACATGATTATTACAAAAATCTGCCAGATACAGTCCTCAGAAGGAATGGCGCTCAGAAAAAAAAAAAATGCAGCAGACAAAGAGGAGCCTCGAGCCAAGTGCCATTATCTGGAGCCTCCGCTCAAAAATTGGGCAACCTGATTGCCTGTACCATCGCCCATAACTCTACAATGTCGCCATTGATGGCTCAACCACCCGCATTTCACTTGGAAACCGTCGCTGCATTCAAAAAAGATTTCCTGCCAAAACATGCTTCTATCGCAGGTTCAAAATATACAAGGGAATAATCCCACATGCACGGTGAGGAGACTCCTTCATTAGTTTAAAAATGGGGCCGCACACATAATAGGTGTCGAGCGCTTTTGCCACGCTCGACACACAACCCTTCACCCACAGCCCATCGCCATGACATACACTATCGGCCTACCCCACAGATCTCCTGCCGACCACAGTGGTCTCGCCGATTGCAACATCTTTCAAGTCACCAACATCCCCATCGGCCAGAGGAGAACCATCGGCCAGCTCCACAAATCTCCTGCCGACCTCAAAGGTTATGCCGACGCCTATTTCACATTCCTTGTCTGTCGGTGAGACCAAAACCATCGGCGAGCAACAAAATACCTACGCCGATGTCAAAGGTTACGCCGATGACACCCTCGTCAGCCAGAGACATTCCATCGGCGGACCTTCCAACGGCTAGCCCGACAGCCAAAGTCTCACCGATCGCCAAATCCTACATACTCCACCGTCGGTCAAACCGAACACAAAGTCATCCCGATGGCATTCCCCATCGGGGTGACTTCCTTCTATCGGCGAACCACAAAACACATTGGCCGATCACAGTAGTCTTACCGATGCCAAACGTCAACCCCACTTTCCTCGGTAAGACACACGCCGATGAATCTTATCGGCCAGACACTACATTGTCGGCCCAACATCTGACCGCTCACCCGATAGCTCCCACTCCTGCCGATGAATACATGACTTACCTCTGTCGGCAAGACCAACACCATCGGTAGAACAACAATATCCTTCGCCGATAGCACAAAGTCTCAGCGATGGAAGAAGACACCGTGCTATCAACATGATCGCTAAGACACAACACAAACTCACGCCGATGAAAAGGGAAACCTAGGGTTTGAAAAAGAAACCCTCCACCTGCAAGCTTTACTTCCAGGCCAAAAATGAGCACCAACACTGGCTCCGAATGGGGACGTGCAGGTGAAAACCTGCAGCGAGAACTAGATCTCCGGGCAGACCAGGCAAAAAACCAAAAAGCACGAACTGCACAAGACATTTACACTATATACATGTTTTTACAAATGTGCACAGCGACAAGTCATCTATGCAAAATAGAACTTAAGGAATTGGCCATGCACAGGCAATTCCAGAACTTCACCATCTAGGGCCTGGAGGAAATAAGAATCCTCCCCATGAGCACTGCAAATATGATATGGGCCCATCCATAAGGGTTCAAATTTACCATGTTTACCCTTGTCCTGATCTTTTGCATTCCATACAAGCACCAGATCATTGACTTGAAACTTCCTTTTTATAGCTCTCCTGTCAAACTGATATTTCACCTCTTGTTGTCTCTTGAGATTAATCTGGTGTGCTTTCCTTCTATTTTCATCCAGTGCAACCAGCTGGTTCACTCTTTCTGTCATGGAATCTTCAATCTCCTCATCATTTTCCTGAATGAATCTGTAAACTGGTAGGAGATTGTTTATGGGCAATCTGGCTGATGCACCATATACTAGCTCAAAGGGTGACATCCCAATAGCCCTTTTCACTGTCACTCTGTCAGCCCATATTGCTAAGTTCAATTTTGAGTCCCAAGCTCTCTTGTTCTTGTCCAGTATCCTCTTGATAATTTTCATGATGCTTTTATTGCTTGATTCTGCTTGACCATTCCCTTGTGGGTGATATGGTGATGCATATGATAAATTTATCCCATACCTGTTGCAAAAATCAACAAATTCACCTGATCTGAAGCACATAGCATTATCAGTGACTATCTTGAATGGTACTCCAAACCTGATGATAATATTTTCTAGCATGAAATCTGTCACCACCTTACTTGTAGCTCTCTTAGTTGGAATGGCCTCAATCCATTTGGTAAAGTAATCAGTTGCCACCAAAATCCAACTGTGTCCCCCACTTGATTTGTCTGCAATTTCCCCTATGAAGTCAATTCCCCATTGCTGAAATGGAGCATCCACAGTTACAGTCCTGAGGGGTAAAGCACCATCATATTTCAACTTTCCTGAAAATCTCTGGCAAGGATCACACTTCCTTACTAACCTTTGTGCATCCGAAAAGAGAGTGGGCCACCAATATCCTGCCCTGAGAATCTTATGAGCTGTTGTTTGGGCAGTATAATGTCCACCACACAATCCTTTATGCATATCAATCAAAACATTGTTAGCTACATCTTTATCCACACATCTCAGCAGCACACCATCAGGGTTTTTCCAGTATAGCTCACCTTGAACAATAACATACCTGATTGCATGTAACTTTAAAGTCCTCTTTTGACTGTCACTGAAATGGGAAGGACAATTCAGATTTTGCAAGTAGTAGATAATATCCTTGTACCATTCAGATCCTGATACATTTACACTCTCATTTTGGACTGCATTAACTTGGCATGCTTCCAAGTTTGACTGTGCCATCATCTTGGCTAATCCTTGTCCTCTTACCAACTTGGTAATTTGTATTTCTATGTTGAACTCCTGCAGTTTGTTTATCCATCTACACCTTCTTCCAGTCACTTCCTGTTGAGTGAAAATGTCTTTGACTGCTGCATGGGGTACATATGCAATTATATGTGATCCTACCAGGTATGGTCTGAAACTTTTGATGGCTCGGACTAGTGCATATGCCTGTTTTTCCATAATATCATATTTCAACTCAGAAGCCTGCAAGGACATACTGAAGAAAGCTATGGGCTGTTCAAAACCATCTTCATTTTTCTGTAGCAAACATGCAGCAACAGTATGAAAGGAAGCAAATGAAAACAATTGGAATGGCCTAGAAAAATCAGGAGATTTAAGAACAAGGGCCATCTTGATTGCCTCTTTGATACTCTGAAATGATTCTATTGCTTCACTTTCCCAATGGACAGTTGCATCCTTCTTCATCATCTTGGAAATGTTCCTTGTGGTTTCTGCAAAGTTGGGAACAAATCTCCTAACAAAATTTATCTGTCCAAAGAAGGACTGAACTCCTTTTACAGTTTTTGGCATTTGAATTCTGTCAATAGTAGCCACTCTCTCTGGATCTATCCTGACTCCATCCTTGGAAACAATGTGCCCTAGGAGTTTTCCTTCAACCACCCCAAAAGCACACTTCTTTGGATTTAAAGAAATACCATACTCTAGTGCTCTTATGAAAATCTGCTCCAGATGTAAACAATGCTGCTCTTCTTTCTTTGAGTAAGCAGTCTAGTCATCCTGATATACAGCCAGGATTGAATCAATCAACCCTGCAAAAGCAACATCCATTGCTCTTTGAAATGTAGCACCTGCATTAGTTAGTCCGAAGGGCATTCTAACATACACATAAGTTCCCCATGGAGTGGTGAAGGCAGTCTTATACTGCTCTGATTCCTTCACCTTCACCTGATTATAACCTGAAAATCCATCCATCATAGATAAGAGTTCACAACCAGTCACTCTCTGCAACATAGCTTCCATATTAGGCAGTGGATAGTTATCCTTTAAAGAGGATACATTCAAGTTCCTGAAGTCAACACAAAGCCTAATATCACCATTCTTTTTTCTGACTGAGACAAGGTTAGACACCCAAGTTGAATGCCTGATTGGCACAATTATTCCAGCTTCCCTCAGCCTTTTGAGTTCTTCTTGCATCTTTGGAGCTAAGGTAGGATTAATAGGTCTTTGCCTTTGTCTAAATGGCTTAGTTCCAGGCTTCAATGGGATCTCATGCTGGAATAAATCTTCCCTATAGGCTTTTAGGTCCTCATATAACCAAGCAAAAACATGTTTATACTTTTTCAGTAATGCAATCAGCATACTCCTAATGTGTGGTTTGAGCTGTTTACCCATGTATACCTTCTGAGGGGCCTGAGATGTCCCCAAATTTATCTCTTCTAAATCTTCCTTATTTGTGGGAGATGTCCTTGTGACCAATTTGTCTCTACTGTCAAAAGCTCTTTCCAAAGCTACTAATCCTCTAGGGATTTTATTAGTCTTCAACTGAATTATCTCCTTTCCCACAAGAGTTTCTTTTCCATCTATAGTCTCTACAAAAGCTTGGAAATCAATTTCTTGATTCTCATATTCATCTATGCAGTGCAAAAATTTTAACAAGTCCCTATCATCATTAAACACTTGCCAACTGCATATATTTTCTGGTACTGCAGGCCTAATTTTAACTTCTACATTTGTAACATCTGACAGAGTGATGTCATCTGGCCTTATTGCAACATTAGCTAAGAAATCAGCCATAACATTCTTTGATCTCTCTACCCAGCCTATTGAAAATGCATCAAATAGTTCAATGGTATCCCAAACAGCATGCTTGTATTGTTTCAATCTTTTGTTTTTTGAAGCATACTTATCTCTAATTTGGGATACAATCAGCTCAGAATCCCCAAATACCCTTAGCATTTTGATTCCATGTTTGAGAGCAATATTTAGGCCTAAGAGTAAAGCCTCATATTCTGCAATGTTGTTTGTGCAAACAAACCTCAGCAAGAAAGAGAATTTGAAGAGCTTACCAGTTGGAGACAGGAAAACAACTCCAGCTCCAGAGCCTTCTTTTGCACAAGCTCCATCAAAATACATGGTCCACAAACCTTGCTGATCCAATTCTTCAATGCAGACATTTTTCTTTTTAGCTTCTCTATCATCTGAGACAACCTTGAAGTTATCACAGTCAGTGTTTACAAAGCATATCTGTTCCTCTGCTTCTTGGTCTTCCACTGTCTCTGATGATCTTTGTTCTCTGATTAGCTTAACATCCCTGCCATTCATTGGAATCATGGCATATGACAAGTCCAGCTGCATACTTCCACCAATTAGTGCTGCCCATCTTCTTGACAACAACATACCATACTGTGGCTTGATGTCAACCACTGTTATATTCATTTTATATCTCTTTTCAGGAAATGCTGCCAGTTTGAAATCTACATCCTTCATGATTCCAATAACTGGTACCTCTCTGGCATCCATAGCATAACATTTTCCACATGCCTTGTCAATTTTCAATCCAGCTTGTTGCATGATGGCCAAAGGCATGACATTTGTAGATGCTCCAGAGTCAAGCATATAATTTCTGATTATTTTTCCATTTATAACCAGGGATACATAAAATGGTTCCACTTGTGAAGGACACTTTGTCATAGTCACTCCTAAATAAACCTCAGGAGCCTCATCTTCTTCATTACATATGACATGTTTCTCACCCTGGGTATGAGCATTTTGTTTAGCTTGAAAAGGTACCCCTGAAATTAGGGATATTGTCCTATTCTTAATTTCTTCCACTTTCATCAGTTCCATAAGTGGAACAGAGACTTTTACCTGGGAGAGGACTTGAGCTATATCAAATGGAGCATAATTTTGTATAACAGTTGTAGCTTGCTCCACAATCTTATTCTTATCCTGAACTGATTTAGCTTTTACTTTCATAGTTCCCTGATCATCATTTTTGTCTTGGGAACCTTTACCTTGATCTTCAGCCTAAGGGATTCTATTTTCTGGTCCTTGGGATTCATGACCTATTCTATGTCTAAAATTCTGTTTATTATTAACCCACAGCCTCTTTTGTGATTCAATCTCCTTATGACCATGCAGTGGCTGACCTGCAGAAATATCTTCCGACTGATATGGGCTGCTTACTTGATTTTTACCTCTGAGATTGTAGTTGCTCTTGACTTGAGCAACTGCTGCAGCTGTGAAGGCCCTAATTTCCTCATCAAAAGGTCGTTGTAAGTTACTCAGAAAATTGTGTGAGTTCTGAGCATAGGCATAGTTAACTTCATCATCTTCATCATATGGGAACTGTTGGCAGCCCTGAGTTCCATCATTTGTACTCTCATCAGCATCATAAAGAGTGTATCCATTGCTTATGGACATCATATTTACATCATCATCTTGCACATAATGTGGCTCATTGCATTCATTACAAAATGTAGTATTATCACACAAGGACTGAGCAATCATACACTGTGACTGTGAATGTAGCATCTGACAAATTATACACCATGGAGCATCATCAACAATATTTACAGCTTTCTTTAGAGGATCAGGAGTTTCTTTGACATGTTGAGCTCTTTGATTTGTGTTGTTTCGTGGGAATATAGGTTTACCATCATGCCAATTGGTATTATAAGGCATATCATGCAATGATGGTCTCTTTTCCTGCCTTTGATAGACTTGCCTATCAGGACCTATCCCTTTTTCACTTCTAGCTAGTCTATAACTCAGGTCCTTAACAACATTTGCCAATTTGTCTATCTTATCTTCAGGGGCAGATGTATTACCTTGAGTGTTCTGAGGCTTGTTTGGATTCTGCAGAATTTTCACATCATCCCTTCTGTTAGTCTTGTCTGATGCTTTCCTGTTGTTTTCAATATTCACTGCAATTCTGAAAGCATCCCTGAGAGTAGCAGGACCTTTATCTCTTAATCCATATGCAGTTTTTGCATCAAAGGCATTGATATACAATATTATGCACATTGGTTCATTTGGCCTCATGTGATGTGGCAATTTGTTTAACACTTTAGTAAATCTTGCATTAAAATCTGCAACCTGCTCATTTGACCCTTTAGTGATACTGGTGAACTCATTTACAAAAAAGCTAGGGTCAGTTTTGTCACCATATTGCTCCTTGAACATCCTTTTAAAATCATCCCATGATGAAATACTCCTGTCAGGCAGATTCTTGTACCATTCCCTTGCCTCATCTACTAAAGATTGCATGAATGACTTCATGAAAACATCCTCATGTTCAACCTCAAAGTTATCCATGACATTTTGAAAGGCTTTTAGATGATCTTCTCCTGACACAGTGTTGTTTCTTGAAAATTTAGGCACTTGCAGCCTCAGATGCTTATCAATGGGGTTAGGATACCCAGGAATACCATCAAATACCAGCTGTCTGAATCTATCTAGCTGCATTGGCTATCTGTTTAACTGATTAACATTAATATTTCTATTTGCATTCTGGTTTCTCACATTGTTCAGTGGTATCCTAGCATCATTCACATTTTGTCTCTCATCATTATGCTGATGTTGCAGTTCATTTCTCTGTTGATGTCTCTGCACATTTGCATTCTCAAGGGTAGGAATTGAATTATTCTGGGCAGTCCTCAAAGCTTGCACTTTCTTCCTCAAGTCATCTCTGATTGATATTGCCTGCTGATATTCAAACTCGGCCCTTAAGCTCCTAATTTCATCAGCTAGTTCTTCCTCACTGGGCCTAGAGGAGGATGGTTTTACCATATTCTGATCATCATCTTCATCATCCCTCAGAGACTCGGCCTCTTCAAACCTTTCACTAGGGTCTAGAAATGGGCGTTCTTGGAACACCTCTGACCTCATTCTCATGTTACCACCCTGTTGCCTCTCATATGCACCCTGAATATCAGCTTCTGCATTTGAAAAGTAAGGTACTGTCTTGTCTGAAGACCTTGGATTGTCTTGTATATCATCATTTTTTCTGGGGGAACCCTCACGACTGACTGAGACAGCTCCCTTTCTTCTGTACATCATTCTTCTTGTTACTGGTAACTCTTCAAATAAAGGATTTTGTTGGGATCTTCTCCCCTGCATATAAATTTTACTTTGACCGGTTGGGAGATTACTTCGGAGTCGCCACCTATTACTAAGAACTGTTTTCTTTTGAAAACCAGGGTTCTTTCACAATTCCCCAGCGGAGTTGCCAATTTCTGTTGGTGACTCGGATGGGTCACATATATATTACTGGAGATAATTAGATAGTACTTTTACTTCTCAATCCCCAGCGGAGTCGCCAATTTCTGTTGGTTTTTTCCCAGACTGGATGCTTATTCCCAGATTTCCCTACAAGGTAGCCATCAGTGATCAACAGGATCTCTGGGCCAGGGGCCAACAGTCTAGGAGATAGACTCTATATTTTATCTCCTCTTCTTCTTCAGGCTCTGCAAAACCTAGGGGGGTATTCCCTACTTAACACCCATGATAATGTGCATACTAAGGCTGGGATGCTGACAGAAAGCAGATGAGTCCTCCTGTAAGTAGACCAAAACTGAAAGATAAGAGCAAAGGGGCTAGCTTTGGGCCTATTTGCAATTGTAGACAGAGGACTGAGGATCCTAAAACTAATTCTAATGTCCTAATGGTTGTTTTAGAGTTTGATTATGATTTTGAGTTTGGATGCAAAGCTGGACATGGTTGTAACACAAACACAAAGCAAGATTGGTGCCTATCCAGGGCCTGGAGTCAGTAGACATACACCTGTGAATGATCAGCATGAACAGCTAAAACTAGATTTCAGGGGGATATATGTGATACCTGCCTTACAGATATCTCCCAATACAGAGTGTTAAGTTATCTCTACTTATGGCATTCCTACTGCAGTATACCCTTCCCAATGTTCAACCTGAAAACAGTTTAATCTACCCCTTAAGCAGAAGTTAAAAGATCATACATTCAACACAGGAATTCTATGTTCTAGAGTCTCAACATTCCTCAAATACCCAGACTCAGAAGAAAGATACATGTAATACTGGAGACAGAATTAATAAAACACATGCTAACATAGCATTTCTCATATAAATTTAACCATGAAATCAGTGGATTCATGCAAAAACATACAACTGGAGATACATAAACTCACAGGTTTAGCTGTACAGAGCAACCAAAACGAACTGTATTGTGTTACAGAGCCAAAATGTTCAACTTTCAACAACCTGAAAAATGGTAACACAGTCTGCTTATAACAGCCAGAAAGTGTACCACAGCAATTAATTACATGATTATTACAAAAATCCGCTAGATACAGTCCTTAGAAGGAATGGCGCTCAGAAAAAAAAATAAATGCAGCAGACAAAGAGGAGCCTCGAGCCAAGCGCCATTATTTGGAGCCTCCGCTCAAAAATTGGGCAACTTGATTGCCTGTACCATCGCCCATAACTCTACAATGTCGCCATTGATGGCTCAACCACCCGCATTTCACTTGGAAACCGTCGCTACATTCAAAAAGGATTTCCCACCAAAACATGCTTCTATCGTAGGTTCAAAATATACAAGGGAATAATCCCACATGCACGGTGAGGAGACTCCTTCATTAGTTTAAAAATGGGGCCGCACACATAATAGGTGTCGAGCGCTTTTGCCACGCTCGACACACAACCCTTCGCCCACAGCCCATCGCCATGACATACACTATCGGCCTACCCCACAGATCTCCTGCCGACCACAGTGGTCTCGCCGATCGCAACATCTTTCAAGTCACCAACATCCCCATCGGCCAGAGGAGAACCATCGGCCAGCTCCACAAATCTCCTACCGACCTCAAAGGTTATGCCGACGCCTATTTCACATTCCCCGTCGGTGAGCACAAAACCATCGGCGAGCAACAAAATACCTACGCCGATGTCAAAGGTTACACCGATGGCCACTCCATGCTCCCCTCTCGGTGTGACCTACACCGATGACACCCTCGTCGGCCAGAGACATTCCATCGGCGGACCTTCCAACGGCTAGCCCAACAGCCAAAGTTTCGCCGATCGCCAAATCCTACATACTCCACCGTCGGTCAAACTGAACACAAAGTCATCCCGATGGCATTCCCCATCGGGGTGACTTCCTTCTATCGGTGAACCACAAAACACATTGGCCGATCACAGTAGTCTTACCGATGCCAAACGTCAACCCCACTTTCCTTGGTAAGACACACGCCGATGAATCTTATCGGCCAGACACTACACTGTCGGCCTAACATCTGACCGCTCACCCGATAGCTCCCACTCCTGCCGATGAATACATGACTTACCTCTGTCGGCAAGACCAACACCATCGGTAGAACAACAACATCCTTCGCCGATAGCACAAAGTCTCAGCGATGGAAGAAGACACCGTGCTATCAACATGATCGCTAAGACACAACACAAACTCACGCCGATGAAAAGGGAAACCTAGGGTTTGAAAAAGAAACCCTCCACCTGCAAGCTTTACTTCCAGGCCAAAAATGAGCACCAACAGAAGCCAAGCTCAGTTTGTGTCCAATGTTAATGTTAGAACACACTGATATACTGAGAGGAGGGTGAATCAGTATATGCCAAAACTTAATCTAATTTTAACTTTATCAACCAAATCCTTTTATTGCCTTAAATAGATGATAAAGCAAATTAAGTAATTCAAAGAACAACACATAAGCACACAACCATAACACCAGATTTATGTGGAAAACCCTAGAAGGGAAAAACCATAGTGAGCAAGATGCTTGGATCTGCTATCCAAATCTAGCCTCACAAATAATAAAAATAGATTTACAACAAGTTTTATGGGCTACAACCCAAGGAAGCTCAACTCCCTGAATTACAATACTCTAAAACTTACAAAAAGAGGCTACAACCTTTGTAAATCACACTTAATGAATTTCACTAAACAATCACCTCTGCAGTAGCATCGCCCTTCACACTGACAAACCTTCAAAACCTTTGCACTACTAACTCTGTAACCTTCAACACACTTCCACACACACAACCACTCACAAACACAATCACACATACAACCTTGCACACTCTCACACACTCATACTTTTCACACCAAACAAGATTTCTTATTTATATCCTTAGCAAGCTTCAAAAACTTTCTCCTTTATCAGCTAAGATGAAACATGCAACATGAAACGTGCAATGGCCTCTACAAGGTCGACTCCCAAAAGATGTAGAAATCCAAAGCGGTTCAAGCCAAGTGATAACTAGGACCTATTCCTCCTTAGCAAATTCTTTCATGTTGGCGTACACTTCCAAGCATCAGGTGCAATCATCAAAACACATCAAGTCGGTCCAACAACACGTATCCTTCCACATTATGGCTCCAGACCTAAAGTGGTACTGTAGAGACTAGATTACCCCATGTTAATCACTTCATAGTCATTATATGACTTGTAAACACATTCTCAAACATTCCTTTCTTTGAATTATATATTTTTGTTCTAGTGCAAATAAACAAACCCTAAACCTGGCATGATTTGCAATCTCTAAACAAATAGTCTTGAGATAGAACAATGAAAAGTAGACTTGCGGTACACTTCAACACTTGAAACTTGGAGAAGCAAACATACAGGTACTCTGAACTTATCCTCAAAATAGCAACACCACACAATGTAATGTAGTGAAATATGATGGCTTTCACTTTCTCCTTTTGGAAACCCTAATCAACAACATGTCTTTACTTTGCTAACTCTGGGGAACCTCTGTGGTACAAGATAAAATCTAAAACTTGAATATATAATACCTCTCATCTTTATCCGCTTATCCTTCAAATCGCAAGACCACATCTTCAAAAGTAGAGAAATGTAGAGCGCTTCTCTAACTCTTCCTAACTACAAAAACATAGAACCATTGTCTTCACTCCGTAAGCTCTAGAATCTTCTACAGTGATTTTTATGCTCTGAAATCAAGAACATACACACTTCACACCTATCTCTGTCTATCTTCCAAACTTCAAGGCCATATCTTCAAATGCAAAGGAATGAAATGCATTCTTCCAAGCTTCTTCAATGCAACTTCCAGTTCCTTGCACTTTCTTTCACAACTTAAGCAATGCTTTTCATTAGGAACTAAAGAATACAACATTCACAACATTAGAGACTACAATCATAACACTTTTCAACAAAAAAAGAGTCTTCAAGTTAGTACATCCTTTGTCTATGAACTTAAAAAGATAGGGTACAACTGTGTACATATTGTACTGATCCAATAGTATGCATAGTACATGACTTCCAACACTTTACCCTTCACTTCACAAATTTCTGGTCATCACTCCTTTGTCCACTTCTTTGAACTCTTCCTTTGAACACTTACTCTCTTGGCAACACTGATCACCAATCTACAACTATCTCCTCCTTTGGCATCTTTTTCCTTTCATCACTTCATACCACTGTTGACATCAATGATAAAACATATGCAACAATCTCCCTCTTTGGCATTGATGGAAACACTTGACCTGATATACAAAATTCTCCCCTTTGACATCAAGGACAAAGGGCTAGTGGTCTTCCTCTGAACCTGTAAAAACAAACAATCTCTCCCTATCTTCAGCAACCTTCTTAGTCTCTTTCTACCTACTCCCGTAAGAGGTAGCCTCTATCAATCCAAGGATAAAGATATACTTTGAGCTTCCCCTGGGTAGATGCACCATCTATGCATCTAGTTAGGAGGGGCAACAACCCATAACTTTTGTCTGAGATAATCAAATGTGTCCTTGGAAAGAGCCTTTGTAAAGATGTCTCTAACCTAATCTTTTGTAGGAACATATTCCAATCTGACTTCTTGATTTGCAACTATCTCTCTCAAAAAGTGATACCTAATAGATATGTGCTTTGTTCAAGAATGCATCACTGGATTCTTTGAAATATTGATGGCACTTGTATTATCACAAAGAATAGGAGTGGGCTCATCATACACAACCTTGATATTCTTCAATGTTTATTTCATCCATACCACTTGAGTGTAGCAGGATGCTATAGTTATATAGTCTGCTTCTGTTGTTGATAAAGACACTGAATCTTGCTTCTTACTAAACCAAGAGACCAATCTATCTCCCAAAAAGAAAACTCCACTACTGGTGCTTCTTGTATCATCAACATTGCCAGTTGAATCTACATCAGTATAAGCACTCAGGGAAAAATCATCACCCTTTTGATACCACAATCCATATTCTTGAGTGCTCTTCAAATATCTAAATATCCATTTGACTACCTTCAGATATGTTTCTTTAGGACCAACTTGAAACCTTGCAACCAAACACAATGCTTGCTTAATGTCAGGACTTGATGTTGTTAGGTATAGTAGGCTCCCAATCATAGACCTATACAAAGTCTGATTAGCCTAAGGTGACTCATCATCTTTACTTAAATGACAACCTATTACCATAGGAGTACTCACTAGTTTGCAATCTTCCATGCCAAACTTCTTCAACATCTCCTCGACGTACTTTTCTTGAGAGATAAAGATGCTATCATCTGATTAAGCAATTTGGAGTCCAAGAAAGAATGATAACTCACCTATCATAGAAATTTCAAATTCTTTCTACATCTCTTCTACAAACTTCTTACACATCTCTTCATTGCCACCAAAGATTATATCATCAACATACATAAAAATAATTAGAATTCGTTCACCCTCAATTTTAATGTAAAGATTACTATTTGTGGTAGCTTTCTTGAAGCCCTGCTGGAGTAAACTGTACTTGTCCAACCTTGCATACCAAGCCCTAGGGGCTTGTTTGAGACCATAAAAAGCCTTCTTAAGTCTGCATACCATGTTTGGGCTGATAACTAAAATCCATCAGGTTTCTCTATGTAGACTTCTAAATCACCATTCAGGAAAGCAGATTTGACATCCATTTGATATACCTTGAATCCCTTGTGCACTACAAAAGAAAGAAACATTCTGATTGCCTCCATTCTAGCCATCAGAGCAAATATCTCCCCAAAAATCAATTCCTTCTACTTGTGAATAGCCTTTGCAGACTAGCCTTGCTTTGTTTATCACCTCTTCTACATCTTCATTCAATTTGTTTCTGAACACCCATTTAGTGCCTATCACATTTTTGTTTGTAGGTCTTCGCACCAACTCCCATGTCTAATTTTTATCAATATGATTTATATCTTCTTCCATTGCTTGAATCCATCCTGCATCCTTGCTAGCATCAGCAAAAGTTTTAGGTTCTACTCTTGACAATAAAGAAAATTTTACCTATTCATTTGCTCTTGCAAATCTTCTTCTTGTCTGCACTCCTTCATTCTTGTCTCCAATGATCTGATCTTCTAAATGATTCTTCTGAACATACTTGGCAAGACCCTTGGTAGTCTTCTCTTGAGTTTCTTCCTTTTCTTCAACTTCTTCTTCTTCTTCTTCTATGCAGGCAGGTACATTTGACCAACAATCTTCTTGCTCATCTGTGATTTGATGTGACTCTTCATCAACCTTAACATTTTCACTCTCAACTATCTTCCTTATCCTTTTATTATGGCACTTGTAAGCTTTTCTCCTAGTTGAGTATCCAAGAAATATTCCTTCATCAGACCTAGAATCAAACTTTCCCCAACCTTCTTCCTCTATTTTGATGTAGCATTTGCTTCCAAAAACTCTGAAGTAATTGACCGATGTTGGTCTTCCATACAATAGCTCATAAGGTGTCTTGGTATTGTGCACTCTTAGTTACCCTTTGTTAAGAATGTAGACTACAATATGAATTTCTTCTTTCCAATATGTATCAAGAAACTTGGCTTCACTCAATATTGTCCTGGCCATCTCTTGAACAATTCTATTCTTCCTCTCTGCAACACCATTTTGCTAAAGAGTTCTAGAAACATAATAGTTTCTCTTTATTCCATGTTCTTCAAAAAATCCTTCAAACTTATTTGATGTGAACTCACCACCTCTATCAGACCTTAAACACTTGATTCTAGCATTCATTCCATATTCAACCATGGACTTGAAAATCTTAAACCTACTGAAAGCTTCTAACTTTTCTTTCAAGAAAGCAGCCCATGTCATCCTAGAGAAATCATCAATGAGAAACATGAAATACCTCTCACCTTGTAGACTCTTTGTCCTAGTGGGTCCAGACAAGTCAGTATGAACTAGGTCTAAAGGCCTTGTAGAAGAATACTCCTTGGACTTGAATCTTGTCCTTGTCTATTTCCCAATCTGACATTCTCTGTGTTGGAAATTTAGCTAAGCTTGATGTTTGAAGGTGTTGTCATTGATGGCAACAAGAAAAGAAACAAGGTTGGAATAGATATTTTGGTCCGGTGAAGAAGACTTAGTCAGTTTGGCTAAGTGATGGCAGTGTACAGAGACAACAACAGAGAGACAAAGTTTGGATTGGCATTGGTCCGCAGTTGAAGACCTAATCATGTAGTTCCGGTATGTTGTCTATGTTGGTTTTAGGACAGACAACTGAGAGGGGGGGTGAATCAGTTGTCACCAAAACTTTTGTTATTCAATTCTTAAAGCCTTCTTATATTTCAATAGCATAATAATGATATAATCATGGAAGTATAATGCAATAACTCAAGAGCGGAAACACATTCAACACATATGACACCAAGATTTTAACATGGAAAACCTGGTTAAGGGAAAAACCATAGGGTGACTAACCCAATATTGTATTCTCTATTAAAAGAATAAGACAAAAAATGGCACTTGCCAATTAGGGCTCATTGCCCGAGCACACTGCTCACAAGAGGCCCACTACCTACAGGAAACACACTGTCTATAGAATAATACAAGTATTACATACTTGAACTAGAGAATAGCATCTTTATTATGCTTGAGATAGTTCCATTTCAGCTCAACACTTCTGCTTTTCACTCCTCTCCTCTCTATCACTTTCTCATCATGACCTTGATACTTTTGAATGATTTTGTAACTCTTATTTATACATGACATGGAACTGTCAGCCATGCATATCTAGGACTTCAATCTTCTTTGAGGAACACACCAGGCTTCGCAAAATACCTTCAAGAACATTTGCAATATGTGCAAATCATCTGGTCAGCCAGGACTGGGAAGAACACCATCACTCAAAGAATTACAAGCTCAATCTTCAATGCAGACCAACAACATGAACTAGACACAATCTGGAGACCTCCACAAGCTTGCTCGAATCACCAAGAACATCTGCACCACTTCTGCTTACTGCAAAAATTTGCGTCTTCATCTGGAACCTCAAGAACACAAATGGTCATCACTGTCATACTAGAAGAATCACTTGTGGACCTCCAAACTATGAGCCAATCGAGTTGTCAATTCAAATTAGCTTCCCGAGCATGACACCAGATCCGCAGAGCATGATATTGCATTACTGGTTCTCACTGGACCTATTTGAGCCACTCTGTCACTACTGAACAATTGCAAGAACCGGTTTTACTCATATGGCCATAACTTCTTCTAATCTTCATGTGGACCTCTGAAATATTGACTGGAGAACCTTCATACACATATCTACAAACCCTTTGATGCATGTACTCAGATCTTCAACTGACTGAAATCTTTGCTTCATAGAATTTCATTGTCTTTACTATTTTTCTATATTTCTGATAGGGCTAATTTTCTCAATATCCTCAGCACACAACTCATCCAATCATTGACATCAATGTAACAGGAGTATGTTGACATCAATGGCAACACCGGTTAGGTCCATACTTGTAACAATCTCCCCCTTTGTCATTGATGGCAACATATGATGTGAAAAACTGTTTTGACCATCAAGACAAGAACTTCTCCTCACTTGCTCCCCCTAACAAAATTATTCACATATCTTTTCTTTCTTCATTTCTCCCCCTCTGATCAACAATCTCTTTTGTTTTTCACATGTCTTCTCTCCCCCTTTGACATCAATGGCAAAGGGAACATACTTGCATCAATACTTCAGAATCATACAAACTGCTCCCCCTGAGTAGTAGCTTCCTATCATCAATTCGGACCACAAGATATGACTGTGAGATCCACCGGACTGATGCACATCAGTGCACCTTAATTCAGAACTAGAGAGGTAATAACCCCTAACTTCTCCCTGAGATACTCAAAAGAATCCTTAGGTAGAGGTTTAGTAAAAATGTCTGCAATTTGATCCTTTGAGGGCACAAACTCCAATCTAACTTCATTCTTGTTCACCTTCTCTCTCAAAAAGTGAAACTTGATGGATATATGTTTTGTCTTTGAATGCAACACCATATTTTTTGATATATTTATTGCACTTGAATTGTCACAGAAGATTGTGATAGGTTCTTCATACTCCACTCTGATATCTCTTAGCATTTGCTTCATCCATAATACTTGAGTGCAACTACTTGTTGTTGCAATATACTCTGCTTCTGTAGTGGACAGAGATATTGCCTCTTGTTTCTTGCTCAACCAAGAAACCAATCTTTTCCCCAAAAAGAATGCACCACCACTGGTACTCTTCCGGTCATCCACATCTCCTGCCCAATCAACATCTGTATATGCATGAAGAGAGAAATCATGATCCCTAGGATACCATAAACCATACTCAACTGTTCCCTTCAGATATCTAAGAATTCTCTTGATTGCCATGACATGAGACTCTCGAGGATCAGCTTGGAATTTGGCAACAAGACCAATAGCATTCATAATGTTGGGTCTAGTTTGAGTAAGGTACAATAGTCCTCCAATCATTGACCTAACTTTTTCTGATCAACCTTAGGAGATTCATCATCTTTTCTCAGTTTACACTTGGTTGCCATGGGAGTATTCATTGGCTTTGAATCTTCCATCCCAAATTTCTTCAACAATTCTTTCACATATTTGATCTGTGATATGAAGATTCCTTTCTTTGTTTGAGTGATTTGTAGACCCAAGAAGAAATTCATTTCCCCAAACATAGACATCTCAAATCCACTTTTCATTTGATTTGCAAAAGTCTTGCACATACTATCTTTTCCTCCAAAAATGATATCATCAACAAATACTTCAACAATCAAGATATTTTCATGATCAATCTTGAAGTACAAGTTACTGTCAGCAATACCTTTGTTGAAACCAATCTTCAAAAGATGTTTATCCAATCTTTCATACCAGGCTCTTGGGGTTTGTTTGAGGCCATATAAAGCTTTCTTCAACTTGCAGACCATATCACCATGATCAGACAAATGGAATCCATCCGGTTGCTCAATGTATACCTCTTCTTCCAAATCACCATTCAAGAAGGCAGACTTGACATCCATGTGATATACTTTGAAATCCTTGAAGGTAGCAAAGGCAAGAAATAATCTGACTGCTTCAATTCTTGCCACCGGAGCAAAAGTTTCTTCAAAGTCAACTCCCTCTACTTGAGAATAACCCTAATAGACCAATCTGTCTTTGTTTCTGACTACTTCACCATCTTCATTCAGTTTATTCCAGAAGACCCACTTAGTCCCAATCACATTTTTGTCTTTAGGTCTGGGAACAAGATCCCAAGTGTGATTTTTTTAATCTACATCAATTCTTCCTCCATTGCTTTAGCCCAGCTTTCATCATTGCATGCTTCACTTACTATTTTTGGTTCAACCTTTGAAATCAGACAATACTTCTCTGAATCTTGAGCAATCTTTCTTCTTGTTTGAACACCTTTGCTTCTATCTTCTATGATCTGGTCTTCAAAATGATTCAGTCTTACATACCTGGCAGTTTTGGGAATTTCTTGCACATCTATTTCTTGGACAGGTTCATTCAAACTTATCTCTTCTTCCTATATTTCAGGATTCTTCGGATCAGTCTGAATCTAAACTATAGTTGGGACTTGTTCTTCTTGGACCGAAACATCATTCTGATCATCTGCTTCATACTCATAAAACCTTGAGGGATTTTCAATGCTTTCATCAACCTTCACATTTGTACTTTCTACAATCTTTCTCAATCTCTTGTTATAACACCGGTATGCTTTGCTTTGAGTAGAATAACCAAAAATGTTCCTTCATCACTTCTAGCATCAAATTTGCCAAGGTCTTCATCTCTTTTAATATAACATTAACTACCAAAGACTCTGAAATACTCACAGTAGGAGTGAGGCCAAACCAGAGTTCATAAGGAGTCTTACCAATATTGCTTCTGATTTGTACTCGATTAAGAGTATAGACAGCAGTGCGTACAACTTCTCTCCAGTAGATCTGAGGGACATTTGCTTCCATCATCATGGTTTTAGATGCTTCCTGGATGGTCCAGTTCTTTCTTTCCACTACTCCATTTTGTTGTGGAGTCCTTGGAGCAGATAATTGTCTCTTTATCCCATGTTTCTCACATAATTCTATGAACTCACCAGATGTGAATTCACAACCTCTATCAGACCTGAGACATTTATGTTTAACCCAGTTTCATTTTCTACCATAGCCTTGAATATTTTGAACTTCTCAAGTGCTTCAGATTTTGCTTTCAGGAAAGTCACCCACATCATCCGGGAGTGGTCATCAATTAGTAACATGAAATATCTATCACCTTGTAGACTCCTGATTCTTGCCGGTCCACATAGATCAATGTGTACCAAGTCCAATAATCTGGTAGAAGATTGTTCCTTACTTTTAAAAGTGACTCTGTTCTACTTATCGAACTAGCATTCTTTGCACAAACTGTTAGTAGGTTTCATCAATCTTGGAAGATCTCTTACAGCCTGAGTGTTGCTTATCTTGACGATATTATCAAAATTTACATGACACATTCTCCTATGCCACAACCAACTCTGATCAATTTGAACAAATAAACAACTTTTGTCAGTACCAACCAAGTGGAAGATGTTACCTTTTGTCTGAGTACTGGTTACAATCTTAGTTCCAGAGCTTTCAAAGATCTTGCATTTTCTATTTTTGAAATGAAGATCATAGCCTTTGTCCACCAACTGTCCAACACTAAGAAGATTATGATTTAGACCCTCAACATACAGAACATTACTGGTTTTGTTCTTTCCATCAAAAGAAATACTTCCTCTGCCTCTGATTCTGCCAGCAGAATTATCACCAAATTTTACAATTCCTCCTTCATATCTTTCTAGACTTATGAACTTATTCTTATCACCAGTCATATGGTGAGAGCATCCACTGTCAATGACCCATTCATCCTTTTCTTCAACTTGAGTAGCTAAAGCCCTTTCTACTATTTTATGATTGACAGATTCAATGGGCATTGGATCTTCTTCGTTGATGGCAATAAACACCCAGACACTTCTGGATTTGTTTCCTATCTCAGATTCATCATCTATTATTCCTTCATCATCATCATCTTCTTGAACATAGTAACATTTCTTTTAGAATCTTGATCTATTAGGATTTGGCCTTGAAAATATTTCCAGACATCTTGAGACAAAATGACCAATCTTGTTGCAGTTGCAACATATGAAGGGCAATTTTCCTTCATACTTACCAGATCCTCTTGGCAGTTTTTTTGCAATAAGGGCTTCAAGTTGAGTAGTGCTAATGATTGTTTTAACACAGTCATAACAATAGTTAAAATTCACATAAAATGAACCAAACTGACTTGAAAGATATGAAGAAATCAATTAAGATTTGCTTAATCCCAAGTTTAATATGGTCAAGTCTTGACCTGTTGAGACAATTTAGTTGGTTGATGTGAAGCTGTAATGTTCAAGGGACCTTACGTGATTTAGGGTTTCTTGATGATTTACTGGACTCAGATTATGCAGAAAATCATAAATATCAGCATGTTGTTCAATTTTTTTGCATAAACTTGTTACTGTGTTACAAAAGCTCCGTGTGATTTATATTATTGCAAGCTTTTTCTCTTCTTCAATATTATGAAAACTACCTACTTTCAAACTCTGCTATGCATGCTTTTCAAATACGAGACAAATTTCGTTCAAATTTGTACGTTTTCAGCTAATTACTTTCAGATGGGTTGGGAAAAGTTAGAAAAACTTAATCTAAACATCATTCATTCTACCAAAGGATATAATTGTTATGTTATGCACTTCATAAGTAATATAGCAAATTGATCAAATCCACAGACAAAAAACCCTAAGTGTAAGTTCTGAGCATTTTCACAAACATACACTTAAGATTGCAAGCTCTAAGAGAAAATGTTCCAAACATAAAGAAGAGCCAGAAAACACTCAGAAGGTAGATGCAGAATTCCAGATTCACTTGTATTCAAAACAGACAATCATATATGATTTACAATGTATGAATGACTCTTAGCTTCATTAATCAAATTACAGAAAACTTACAAGCTTTACAGATACACTAAGGAAGCAGGATGTTCCACACGTTCCTTATTACAGACACAGGCGACCTCCTTCTTCTACTCCTAAATGCTAAGCTAAATTACTAAAATCCCTATGTAGAGTTTTACAGTGTAAAGGGGGGAATATATAGCCATGACCATCCCCAATACAGCTCCTAAACCCTAGTTTAAACAATGGTTCAAACCTCTAGTTACAACATCAACGGTGGAGAAATCCCACCCAAAATATCTATGATCAGCACGCACTAGATCTGGGCGCGATATGCCCCTCTGGACACCCTAGCAGCTCAAAATGTCCTCTGTTGTCTGTTGTAATAATGTTTCCATCTGCACTTTGTCTTCATCATTGAAGGCCTTGACTTCCTGTGCTTCCTTGTGATATGATCTCCTCCTCTGTGATATCATCGCCATTAAGTTTCACCTCCTATTTCTTCTCATCGCCATTCTTATCTCCTTTTGCTTCCTTTGAGATCCAATTTCCTCTTTCATGATGTCACCGCCATTAAGTTTCACCTGCTATTTCTTCTCATCGCCATTCTTGTCTCCTTTTACTTCCTTTGAGATCTGATTTCCTCTTTCATGATGTCACCACCATTAAGTTTCACTAGCCTCATCGCCTTGATCCTGCAAATAGGCACAAAAAATGGATTAAAAATATGCATTAAGTCGCTTCATCCATTCATACCTAGTCATACCTAGTCAGAAAGTTAGATGTGCATTAATCACAACCACCGACAAACCTGCATATATATTGTTTGCATTTCCCCTGTTGAAGTTATTGTGTCCGCATTTGGATCCACCTACTGTACCTGCGAATTTAATGTTACGAAGCACGGAAAGGGGGGGTGATATTTGGGAAGGGGGGTGATATTCGGGAGAGGGGGGTGATATTCAAGAAGGGGGGGTGATATTCAGAAAGGGGGGTGATATTCGGGAAATGGGGAGTGATATTCGATATTTGAAATATGACCCCCCCACTAAATATCAAGTTTGACTAGAACCTTGACCGCACATAACCTTCCTATTTGGCTAAATTTCAGGGTGATGTAAAAGGCAAACTTGCTTAGAATTTTACACTCTTTCACATGGCAGGCCCTCTAAGGAAAGAATCATACTTTGAAATTTTGGGTCAGACTTCAAGATCACAAATGCACCTGACATGAAGCACCCACATACTGACTGATGCTACCTCTTTTACCATTACCGCCCAAAGCACAAAAACAAGGGAGCAAGCCACAACAGGGGTCCTTAATTTGCTAAGGAGCAAAATGGGACATGTGATGAACATCACAACAACTAGCAACCAAACAAAATAATCACATTAAAAAAAAATTAAGGAAAAATGAATGAAATAAATTCATAACTTTCTTGCAAATCATTATCCAACTTGAGACCTAAGGTATTCAATAAGGGTGCATGAATTTTTATTTCAGTTAAGTGGGTGCACTTGATTAATAATCCTCATCTTGAAGATCAGTTGAACAAACCAGTGACTAATATTAGCCTACATAGGTGAGGATGTTCCCTCATAGCCAACTAGATAGAGCCTTGCTGCTAGCAGGCGTCCATAGCCCCAACAAGGTTATCGTTACAATTCTCCTAAGTAGAGCCCCACTATCAGCGAACGTCTATAACCCCAGTAGAGTTACTTAGATGGCTTAATCTAGATTTTCAATATAATCCACTTTATTTATTTATTTATTTTTATATTTGTATTTGATAGAACTTCATAAGATATTGCATATGTAACTTCATGATGCAAGGAATGGTCCCTTGCTAGAATTAAGCTGAGAATTGTAATGGTAGCAAGGGTGACCTCTAATTTTTCACCTAATATCCACACTGGTAAGTTCAACAGACCCAAGGATTTCAGGTGTGTCATTGTGAGAAACATTCCTTGAATACTCAACCCATTCTTATTGAATACAAAATTTAACAAGTAAAACAACTTTCTATATTCCTGATAGTCACAACAAGTTATGCATAAATTGCAAATAATTAGCCTAAATGTTCTAAATTTCCTACTGTTTTCAATGGTTGTTGGTCTACTCCTTCATACTCCAAAGCAAAACAAACATCCCTGCTGAGGAAACCACGAAGGAAACAAAACAAGTAGACTGTACAAACCACTAACCTATGAAACTATACACAAAATCCTACAAGGCAAATAAAACCCAGGAAAAGACCCAAAGACACTTGCATTTGCATACTTCCTTAGATTGTGTAGGAGCATCAGGGCATTAGTTATGGTTCTGATCCTAGCAAATTTATCTTTATATTCTGAAAAATGTTCTTATATTCTAAATTCACTGTGTTTAACAGAATAACTCTCAATTATCAGCAATTGAGGCAGCTCATCATGTTCATGATTAATCCATATGCCTGTCCTATCTCTTGAATTTCCATAATCAAAATAGTATTCAACATCACTTACTGAGGAAAGGAAAGAGGCCACTTGATGTATTTATGGCTCTGTTGGACATGCTTGTTTATTTACAGCTGGTCCTCCCTTTAACTTTGTACTTTCATTGCTTAGCTCCATGTCAGGTCCCCCTTCAAATTGAAAGATGTATGACTCTAGATGTATTCTTTCTTCATCTTTATCTAGCTTTGTTCCTTCATCCTGGATATTTTGTTTATCCTCAAATTTAGCAAACTTCTCAATGTTCTCATCAGTTCCCTGCACATCAGCACTTAAGTGAGTATATTCATCCTCATAACTTGATATACATAAATTAATCATTTCTACATCACTTGACAGTAAAGGTGGAACAACATCTTTTGATTGATAGGAATACTCCTCTTTTGATTGATAGGAATACTCCCCCATTTCATTTTCAAGATGACATTGGATTGGCACTTGATCATGCACAACAACTTCAAAATCTTCTGTATTTTCAATTTTCATGGATTGTTCATCGAATAACTCACATTTCTCATCTAGTAGAGAGTTTGATTTCATTGACCTGCAACAATCATGAATTTGATCATTTAACTTAAAGAAGTTAGCTATGCAATCTGGATTTACTTTCTTTTCTATGACTTCATTAGTTTCTATAATAGGAATCTCATCATCAACAGTGCCCTTAAATTCTTCCATCTATCCATACTTCTCCTTACCATAAAATGATTCAAGGAAAGATGCTTTACTACCCTTCCCAAAAGTATTAGAATTAGCATCAAAGACCTTATCCTAACAAATGGTTTCCTCTCTACAAGTTTTGAAAGATTTATACCTGCACTCCCCTTTACCTATATTAGGAAGTAGAGAACATCTATCAATCTCACCATAAAATGACTCTACGAAAGATGTTTTACTATCCTTTCCTATGACTCTATTATTTGTTGATACAGAAACCCCTTCAATTTTAGTGCACTTTAATTCTGTCAATACTTGTTTACATTTCTTTGCCAAATCATTTTCATTAAAACTTTTCAGGTTAGATCCAGAGATTTCCTCTTGACACGTATTCCCTAGTAATTCCATATTTTTATCAAATACATCAAGACCAACTTCACTTTTCTTTTCCTTTTCATTAAATCCTCTCTACTTATCATCTAGAAAATGAACATGAGATGTGATTTCCTCTCTATATTTTTTAGAATATTTATACCTTTCACTAACTTTAATCATACTTGGACCTTGACAAAAAGGTAGATTATTTTTCTTACCATCACATGATTCCAGGGAAGAGATTTTACTATCCTTTATTTCTAGCATTGGTTCAATCCTTGCATTCTCTAAACAATTAATGATTGTTGATACTGCATCCTCCTGGTGCTCCATAATCTCCTCATTTTCCTGCCAACTTTCAGCCTTATACACATCTAAGAGAGATACTAGTCCTTTTAAAGCCAAATCTAACCTTGTAGAAAAGTCAGACAATTAATTTCACCATGCTCTGTGGACTTATGTATCCTACACCTTCCAAATAAACCATAGTTAGATAAATTTTCAGCATAAAGCTTCCTATTTAAAGTTTCTTGAAAGACAGGAATATTGACCTAGAATTTGTCCCCATATGAATCCTTTGAAAATGGGACTCTATTTTCAACCTTTTAGGTTTTTGAAATTTTATGAGATCTAACATATCTTAGAGTAAAGCATTAAAACTGAGGAAATCAACCTTAAATCCTATCAGGCCCTCCTTCTAGCGCCAAAAATATGTTGATGATTGTTTTAACACAGTCATAACAATAGTTAAATTTCACATAAAATGAACCAAACTGACTTGAAAGATATGAAGAAATCGATTAAGATTTGCTTAATCCCAAGTTTAATATGGTCAGGTCTTGACCTGTTGAGACAATTCAGTTGGTTGATGTGAAGCTGTAATGTTCAAGGGGCCTTACGTGATTTAGGGTTTCTTGATTATTTACTGGACTTAGATTACGTAGAAAATCATAAATATCAGCATGTTGTTCATTCCTATTGCATAAACTTGTTACTGTGTTACAAAAGCTCTGTGTGATTTATATTATTGTAAGCTTTTTCTGTTCTTCAATATTATGAAAACTGCCTACTTTCAAACTCTGCTATGCATGCTTTTCAAATACGAGACAAATTTCATTCAAATTTCTACGTTTTCAGCTAATTACTTTTAGATGGGTTGGGAAAAGTTAGAAAGACTTAATCTAAACATCATTCATTCTACCAAAGGATCTAATTGTTATGTTATGCACTTCATAAGTAATACAACAAATTGATCAAATCCACAGACAAAAAACCCTAAGTGTAAGTTCTGAGCATTTTCACAAACAAACACTTAAGATTGCAAGCTCTAAGAGAAAATGTTCCAAACATAAAGAAGAGCCAGAAAACACTTAGAAGGTAGATGCAGAATTCTAGATTCACTTGTATTCAAAACAGATAGTCATATATGGTTTACAATGTATGCATGACTCTTAGCTTCATTAATCAAATTACAGAAAACTTACAAGCTTTACAGATACACTAAGGAAGCAGGATGTTCCACACGTTCCTTATTGCAGACACAGGCGACCTCCTTCTTCTACTCCTAAATGCTAAGCTAAATTACTAAAGTCCCTGTGTAGAGTTTTACAGTGTAAAGGGGGGAATATATAGCCATGACCATCCCCAATACAGCTCCAAAACCCTAGTTTAAACAATGGTTCAAACCTCTAGTTACAGCATCAACAGTGGAGAAATCCCACCCAAAATATCTATGATCCGCACGCATTAGATCTGGGTGCAATATGCCCCTCTGGAAACCCTAGCAGCTCAAAATGTCCTCTATTGTCTGTTGTAATAATGTTTCCATCTACACTTTGTCTTCATCATTGAAGGCCTTGACTTCATGTGCTTCCTTGCGATCTGATCTCCTCCTTTGTGATGTCATCACCATTAAGTTTCACTTGCTATTTCTTCTCATCGCCATTCTTATCTCCTTTTGCTTCCTTTGAGATCCGATTTCCTCTTTCATGATGTCACCGCCATTAAGTTTCACCTGCTATTTCTTCTCATCGCCATTCTTGTCTCCTTTTGCTTCCTTTGAGATCTAATTTCCTCTTTCATGATGTCACCACCATTAAGTTTCACCAGCTTCATCGCCTTGATCCTGCAAATAGGTACAGAAAATGGATTAAAAATATGCATTAAGTCGCTTCATCCATTCATACCTGGTCAGAAAGTTAGACGTGCATTAATCACAGCCACTGACAAAACTGCATATATATTGTTTGCATTTCCCCTATTGAAGTTATTGTGTCCGCATTTGGTAGGAATCCACCCACTACACCTGCGAATTAAATGTTATGAAGCACAGAAAGGCGGGGTGATATTTGGGAAGGGGGGTGATATTCGGGAAAGGGGGGTGATATTCGGGAAGGGGGGGTGATATTCGGAAAGGGGGGTGATATTCAAGAAAGGGGGTGATATTCGGGAAAGGGGGTGATATTCGAGAAAGGGGGTGATATTCGATATTTGAAATATGACCCCCCACTAAATATCAGGTTTGACTAGAACCTTGACCATGCATAACCTTCCTATTTGGCTGAATCTCAGGGTGATATAAAAGGCAAACTTGCTTAGAATTTTACACTCTTTCACATGGCAGGCCTCCTAAGGAAAGAATCATACTTTGAAATTTTGGGTCAGACTTCAAGATCACAAATGCACCTGACATGAAGCACCCACATACTGACTGATGCTGCCTCTTTTACCATTACCACCCAAAGCACAAAAGCAAGGGAGCAAGCCACAACAGGGGTCCTTATTTTTCTAAGTAAAAAAATGGGGCGTGTTGTGAACATCACAACAAGTAGCTTCTACCTCATCTTCTTCCAGATCTTTTCTTGCCTTTTCATACCATGATAATTTCTTTGAGGAACTCTCTCCTGGATCATACCTTTGTTTACCTTTTATAGAGGCACTAGCTTTGAATGCAAATTCAGTCTTGGGAGGAGCATCTCCAAACTCAGCCAATTCAAATGCAGGTAACTTCCCAACCAACTGATCCCTTGTAATATTTGATAAAGATTTGAATTCCTCAATAGCAGCAACCTTGTGTTTCTAAGTAGGAGGTAAGGATTTGAGAACTTTGGCAACAATCTCATCTTCATCCAAAGTTCCACTAGCACATCTAATGCCACAAAAAACCTCATTTACTTTTGGCATAAATGTAGTGATATTCTCATCTTCATTCATCTTCAGGTTTTCAAATTTTCCTTTCAGACTTTGTAGCTTGGCACATTTAACATATTTGTCTCCTTCATGCAGAATTTCCAACTTTGACCAAATTTCATATGCAGTTTTTAAATCCATAACATTTGTCAGCTCTATATTAGATAAGGCACTTAGTAAGTCTTCTCTAGCTCGAAGATTATCTTCAGCATTTCTGATTTCATCTAGAGTTGTTGGACCATTCTTTGGAGGAATATACTCTTTTATAGTCATGTTTCAATACTGAAATCCCATTAATTGCAAGTGACATTCCATGTGGCTTTTCCAAAGAGTGTAGTTCGTTCCATCAAACCTCAGACTATCCTTCTTGTAGGAAGACATCTTGGATCTCCTCAAGCAGTTAAGCTCTTTTTAGAGGAACTTAGCTCTGATACCAATTGTTGGTTTTAGGACATACAACTGAGAGGGGGGGGGGTGAATCAGTTGTCACCAAAACTTTTGTTATTCAATTCTTAAATCCTTCTTATATTTCAATAGCATAATAATGATTTAATCATGGAAGTGTAATGCAATAACTCAAGAGAGGAAACACATTCAACACATATGACACCAAGATTTTAACGTAGAAAACCTAGTTAAGGGAAAAACCACGAGGTGACTAACCTAAGATTGTATTCTCTGTTAAAAGAATAAGAAGAAAAATGGCACTTGCCAATTAGGGCTCCTTGCCCGAGCACACTGCTCACAAGAGGCCCATTGCCTACAGGAGACACACTATCTATAGAATAATATAAGTATTACATACTTAAACTGGAGAATAGCATCTTCATTATGCTTAAGACAGTTCCATTTTAACTCAACACTTCTACTTTTCTCTCCTCTCCTCTCTATCACTTTCTCATCATGACCTTGATACTTTTGAATGACTTCACAACTCTTATTTATACATAACATTGACCTGTCAGCGATGCATATTTGGGACTTTAATCTTCTCTGAGGAACACACTAGGCTTCGCAAAACACCTTCAAGAACATCCGCAATATGTGCAAATCATCCGGTCGGCCAGGACTGGGAAGAACACCATCACTCAAAGAATTATGAGCTCAATCTTCAATGTGGACCAACAACATGAACTGGACACAATCTGGAGACCTCCACAAGCTTGCTTGAATCACCAAGAACATACGTACCACTTCTGCTTACTACAAACATTTGCATTTTCATCCAAAACCTCAAGAACACAGTCGATCATCACTGTCATACTAGAAGAATCACTTGCGGACCTCCAAACTACAAGCCAATCAAGTTGTCAATTCAAATTAGCTTCCTAAGCATGCCACCAAATCCATAGAGCATGATATTGCATTATCAGTTCTCACCGGACTTATTTGAGCCACTCTGTCACTACTGAACAACTGCCAGAACCAGTTTTACTCATATGGCCATAACTTCTTCTAACCTTCATGCGGACCTCTAAAATATTGATTAGAGAACCTTCAGACACATATCTACAAACCCTTTGATGCACGTACTTAGATCTTCAACTGACTGGAATCTTTGCTTCATAGAACTTCACTATCTTTATTGTTTTTCTCTGTTTCTGATAGGGCTAATTTTCTCAATATCCTCAGCACACAACTCACCCAATCCTTGACATCAATGTAACAAGAGTATGTTGACATCAATGACAACACTGGTTATGTTCATACTTGCAATTGTCTATAGTCCTTACAAGATATTATATCTAAGATTTCAGCTTTTGATATGTACTGGAAGTATATATTCAAGTAGCCTAATTTTGGCATTACAGAGAATAGAGGTAATCAGAATAGAACACTCATTTGTTTTGGTCTGCACTCCTCCGGTGTTGTATATCTTATTATGTAATTTTGGGGTGTTGTAAACACTTGTATGAAGTCTCTAAATCCAGAGTTGCAGAATCTGAAGTCCATTGGAGTGATAATTTTGAGCTATTGAATATCGCTACTTGGCTTGACAGTGTTTGACTGTGACAATGTCTGAGTTCCGTTGGTCCGCACTTTACCGCAAATTGATATTATGCTCTGCGGTTCTAAAGGAAAGCTTGGGGATGTATGAAGAGTCATTGATGTGATTTTGAGCAGGTCTTGTGGTCTGCAGTGAAAGTTACAGTCTGACAGATAGACCAAGTTAGTAACAGTCTATGTTTGAGGCCGACATGACAGTTTGATCCAAGTGCGGTAAGTTTTATTGATTGGAACTTTATTCTAAGGGATTCTATAGTTGGAGCTGACATGTGAGAAGGTATTTTCAAAGTTATTTGGGTCTGCTATGTATCTTGGTGAGTGGATTTGGCTGACAAACCACAAGTTTATTAACTGTATGCTTCATCTAAGTAGGCCGACCTAATGTGAAGATTCTAAGCATTGCGAATATATATGTGAGATCCAAATCGATGTTTGGATAAGTGAATGTATGTATATTAAGGTGTGAGTATGACATGCAAAAGATTGTGATTTTGTGAAGGTCATAAGAGCAGAAGAAGAGAGATCTTGTTCACATGTAAGAATAGAGCAATGAAATAGAGCAGTCAGAGATGAAGAGTTTTGAGACAACTTATTTATGTGCTTCATTAGAGCTATAACCATGCATGTGTAGATGCAGTCAGAGAAGGTCAACCTAGCAGTGAGCCATCCTTCTTTCCTTCTTTCTTTCTCTAGGCAGAGAGTCTTTCTTGCAATGAGCATTTCTTTGGGCAGTGAGCCTCTTTGTAATTTAGTATTGATATTACATAATTATTGTGAGCTAACACTCACCGTGGTTTTTCCCAGTTTTAGATTTTCCATGTAAAAGTCTTGGTGTTCATGTGTGATGCTTTGTGGTTGCTTCTTCTGTGTTTAATTTTCTTTATTGTTATTTGTGACAAATGGACTACTAGTTTAATAAGTAAAAGGTTTAATAGAATACTAATTCACCCCCCCTCTCAGTATTCTGGGTGTTCAACAATTGGTATCAGAGCCTGGTTTCTTGGAAAAAGTTTAACATCTTACCGAAGATCTTGGAGATTGAGCACATGGTGGGTAAAAGGTATTCTACTCCTCATGAAGAAATTAATTCAACAGAAACCATATAAGAAGAATACATGCTTGTCAGTGAAGAAGCAATTTTGTCTCCTGTCATGTGGCTTGTACATCCACTGTCAATTACCCAGAGATTTGTTTGTTGGCATTGTTTTGTCATTGATGTCAGAGGTATTTAGGTCTTTATCTTCCTACAAGATGATCCATTAGAGTTGGCTAGGATGGTTTTATTCCTTATGTGCATTATGATTGCTCCTACAAACATAAGGATGTTTTTATTACTATACAACTTATCTTGAAGTCATTCTCTGCATGAGTATGTAAGTTACAAGTCTCTGCAAGCATGCTTTTTGTTTGAGTTGTTGAGCAGACTGTCGAATATCAAATTCATGTGTCTAGGATTACTTGTTTCAAGAGAAAAGCTTGATTGCTTCGAAGATCAAAGAGGTTTCTTTGTTATATTAACTTCATTGGTTTATCCTCTGTGATAGAGGCTATTTGCAGAAGAGAAGGATCATTTTTCTTTGATGGCATATTAGGGTTTGATTTTGAAGACCTAAATCCTAAAGTGTTAAAACCCTAAGGACCTCCTAAAACCCTAAGAACCTAAAAGATATGTTTATTTTATGACGGGCTCACTTTATGTTTTAATTCAACAGTGACTTGTGATCATCAGTCACTAGTCACTTAAGTGACAACATTGAGCCTTTGAAGTCGTTTGGTGACCGACCCCTTGACCTAGTTGGGACTGGCTTCTCCCAACAATACTTTGTTAAAAGGTGGGAAGACAACAATCAATGGTGAACATTTAATTCGTTGAGGGCACAAAGGATCCTATCTATGGTGTTCTTTTAAACTATAACAACTACTTCCTGATGCATGGAGATTGACAGGCAGTGACCCGTATTACCTACTTTATAGCAGTTTTTTGAATAGTTTTGCTAAGTGTCTTAGTGACTGATGGCTTGGGAGTTAGAAAGGGAGTTATAATATTGTATTCTCGTGAATGTTTATGTTAGATGAAGATATAAATTAGGCAAATTTTTTTGTGTGTGGTTGTTGATGGAGTTTTTGAAGAAATATTCTCTGAATAGTTTGTAAAAGAAAGATGCTATTAATGTATGCATATAGATCAAAGAGAGTAGAGTGGTGAGTGAATTTTTGTATCTACATAAGTTGCATTTGGGTCTTGAATGACATTGTAAACAAAGTAGTACTCTGTGTATTTGCCTTCACTTGTGATTTTAGTTGGTGCTCCTAAGTATATTAGAGTTGGTGCTCCTAATGTGATAAGGAGTTGGTGCTCCTAAACAAATTGCAATCAGTGAGATTTGGTCAATGATACCTAATGGTGATTTTCTTGTTAAGTTGGATTGGTTAAGCAAACCCAACCAACATTTCACATAGTGGTTTTTCCCTTTCTAGGGTTTTCCACATACATACATGTGCCATGTGAAATGTGTCTGATTCCATTGTTCTCTAAGTACTTTGATGTGTTTGGATTAATTATTTTTACAAGTATTGAAATATTGGATGAACTAATTTTATTGTACCACTAATTCACCCCCCCCCTCTCAGTGGTCTAGTGTATTCCAATATTGTTTGCCCTTGAGCATGAAATATTGTTTAGAAAATCTTTGAATTTTCAACTTCATTGCTTATCTCCTGTCTTTTAGAAGAATCACTCTCCTTGCTTTGATCAACATCATCTATTGACTGAGATTCTGATTTAGCTAACCCACTCCTGCAATATCTATATGTCCAAAATGCTTGCAAATTTGGCATGCCACAATGACATCCACTAGTGAAGCAAGAGAGTTCCTACTTAAAAGATTTCTTTTGTTCATTTCAGACTTGCAATCCATAGCCTTATAACCAAATTTATTGCAGAAAAAACAATAATCAAAGAAAGCATGATTGAACCTATTCATGGAGAGTTGTCTTGCTTGAAAAGATCTTCCTTGAGGTATGAAGAGATCTACTCCTCCAGTGTCATCCGGACTTCCATACTGTGTTTTTTCTAATTTCTTTTTGTGTGAATGAATTTCTTTCTCAAGTCTTGAGCATTATTTTGTTTTGGATTCAGTTAGGACTTTTTGCTCTTTAATCTCTTCCCTTCCATAGTCCCAGTCTTCAAGAGTAGAAACAAGTTCTCCTTCATAATCAACTTCACCTTCTTCATTTATAGTCTTGATTGAACCATCAGGGATCACCATAGCCATGAATAGAGATTCTCCTCTTTTATCATCTCATGAGTAGTGATCTACTTCCTCTGTGGAGCTATAGTCTTGTTTGGAAAGGAGGTTCCTCTTGAAGTTGTTTCTTTTGAAACCCTTGTTTCTATTTTCATTTTCTCCAAACAAACATTTAGAGGCATAATGACCAACTCTTCCACATTTAAAACATTTGAAAGGTAACTTACCTTTATACTTGCCTAATCCCCTCTGTATCTTTCTCACAAAGTTTGCTTCTTCTTCATCAGCTTCATTGTATAAATCTGATGGTCCCTCATTCTTCACAGCTTTGAAAGCAACTTCTCTTTTGTAAGGACCTATGAATTCATTTCTCATTTCAAGGTAGTGAGGGACCCAAACAACTCTTCCATGGTGAGTTTCTTCAGATCTTTGACTTCTTCAATAATAGAAAATTTTGAATCAAACCTATGAGGGAGGGTTCTCAAGACTTTTTGCACAACCACAGATTCAACTAGATCTTCACCTAAACTTCTGATTCCACTGACTGCTTCATCAACTAGAAGCAAATAGCTAGCAATTTTTTCCTCTTCTTTCATCCTTAGATTCTCATACACTATTTTGTAAGATTGTAATTTTGTTTTCTTTATAGTGTCATTTCCTTCGTAGAGATTTTTGAGCTTCTCCCATATCTCCTTGGTTGTCTTGCACTACACTACCTTGACAATCTCCGAGGTGGGCAAACCACTTAAGATCACATTCTTGCATTTAGCATTATTTTCATGAGCCTTATTCGCATCTAAATCTGTAATAGGATAATTATTTTTAGTATATTCATCCATAGCAGCTCTCCAAAAATCATACCCTAGCGAGGTTAGATAGGCTTCCATCCTCACACTCCAAAAGGCATAGTTACTTCTATCAAACATTAGTGATTTAGAAGAGGATTCTTTCTGAGCCATGTGTTCTACTCCAAGAGCTACCTTCAACTGTTAGGTTGCACCAAGGAACTCAGCTCTGATACCAATTTTTAGAACACACTAATATACTGAGAGGGGGATGAATCAGTATATGTCAAAACTTAATCCAATTTTAACTTTATCAACCAAATCCTTTTATTGCTTTAAATAGATGATAAAGAAAATTAAGTAATTCAAATCACAAAACATAAGCATGCAACCATAACACCAGATTTACATAGAAAACCCTAGAAGGGAAAAACACAGTGAGCAAGCTACTTGGATCTTCTATCCAAATCCAGTCTCACACATAATAAAAATAGATTTACATCAAGTTTTATGGGCTACAACCCAAAGGAAGCTACAACTCCCTGAATTACAATACTACAACACTTAAAAAAAGAGGCTACAACCTCTATACATCACACTTGATGAATTCCACTAAACAATCACCTTTGTAGCATCATCACCCTTTACACTGACACAAACCCTCAACACCTTTGCACTACCAACTCTGCAACCTTCAACACACTTCCACACAAACACAACCACTCACAAACCCAATCACACATATAACCTCTCACACTCTCACACACTCATACTTTTCACACCAAACAAGATCTTTTATTTATATCCTCTGCAAGCTTCAAAAAATTTCTCCTTCATCAGACAAGATGAAACATACAACATGAAACGTGTAATGACCTCAACAAGGTTAACTCCCAAAAGATGTAGAAATCTAAATCAGTTCAAGCCAAGTGATAACCAACACTTATTCTTCCTTAGCACATTCTTCCATGTTGGCGCACACGTCCAAACATCAGGTGCAATCATCAAAACACATCAAGTCAGCCCAACAACACTTATCCTTCTTTATTATGGCTCCAGACCTAAAGCAGTACTAGAGAGACCAGATTACCTCATGTGGATCACTTCACAATCATTATATGACTTGTAAACATATTCTCAAACATTCCTTTCTTTGAATTGTATATTTTCATTCTGATGCAAACAAACAGACTCTGAACTTGACATCACTTACAAACTCTGAAAAAATAGTCTTGAGATAGAACAATGAAAACTTGTGGTACACTTCAACACTTGAAACTTGGAATAAGAAAACATATAGGTACTCTGGACTTATCTTCAAAATAGCAACACCACACAAGGTAATGCAGTGGCTTTCAATTTCTCCTTTTGGCAACCCTATTCAGCAACATGATTTGTCTTTACTTTGCTGACTCTGAAGAACCTTTGCGGTATATCATAATGTATCTAAAACTTGAACATATCATACCTCTCATCTTCATCTACTTATCCTTCAAACCACAAGACCACATCTTCAAAAGTGGAGAAATGTAGAGCACTTCTTTGACTCTTCCTGACTACAACAGCACAAAACCATTGTCTTCACTCTATAAACTCTAGAATCTTCTGCAATGACTTTCATGCTCTAAAATTAGGAACATGCACACTTCACACTTGTCTCTATCTATCTTCCAAACCACAAGGTCATAGCTTCAAATGCGGAGGAATTTAGAGCATTCTCTCGAGCTTCTTCAATGCAACTTCCAGTGCCTTGGACTTTCTTTCACAACTTAAGAAATGCTTTTCATCAGGAACTAAAGAATACAACATTCACAACATCAGAGACTACAATCATAACACTTTTCAACAAAAAAAAAAATTCTTCAAGTTAGCACATCCTTTGTCTATGAACTTCAGAGGATAGGGTACAACTGTGTACAAATGATATTGATCCAACAATATGTGTATTACATGACTTCCAATACTTTACCCTTCACTTCACAACTTCTTTGGTCATCACTCCTTTGTCTACTTCTTTGGACTACTCCTTTGAAAACTTACTCTCTTGGCAACATTGACCACCACTCTACAACTATCTCCTCCTTTGGCATCTCTTTCCTTTAATCACTTCATACCACTGTTGAAATCAATGAAAAAATATATGCAACAATTAATAGAAGAAGGTTTGACCTAGTTTAACCTTTTAGGTTGTCTCTCTATTCCACATAACACTCTTGTTATGGCTACTAGGATTACTTCTATTGTCTTGAAAGTTGAATATGTTGTGGGTTGCTTACTTTCTGAAGAGATGAGGAGGAAGGTATCCATGAGTGCCAAAGAGGCCTTGAATGTTCATGGAATACCTAAATAAAAGGTAAGAAGAGTGAGAAGCATGACAAATCCAAGTCCAAGGGGAGATCCAAATCTCCTAGAAAGCCCAAAGTTATTTGTTGGAATTATGGTAAGCTTGGACACTTCCATAAGGAGTGTAAACAAGAAAAGAAGAAAAAGAAGAAATTTGATTCTGATTTTGAATTTGAGAAGGAAGATGGAAATGTGTTCATCGTAGCTTTGGCCACTGATGCAAGTAATGATGCATGGTCAGTTGACTCGGGTGCATCTTTTCATCTGACATCCAATAGAGATTGGTTTTTTAATATGAAGAATTGATGGAGGTAAGGTGTACACAGGTGATGATTCTTGTTTAAATATTGTTGGCCATGGTAAAGTTAAAATCAAATTTCTTGATGGTAGTGTAAAATGGACTAATGGTGTGTTGCATATCCTTGGGTTAGCATGAAACTTATTATGTATGAGAAAAATAATAGATGTCAGTATGCAGGTAGTCTTTTCTAATGTAGGATGCAAGATAGTTAGAGGTGCTATGGTGATCACTAGAGGTGTCAGATTTGGCACATTGTATAAGCTTGATGCATACACTATTGAGTGTAATAGTACTTTTGTGAAAAGTAAGTATGTGGCTACTTCATTGGAAAAAGTGAGGGTTTCCTCTTTAGTGAATGGTCATGGCTTCTTGGGTACCTAAGGGTGCTCTTTCTTCTGAATCAAAATTACATACAAAGAAGACTATGTTATGGTACTATAGATTAGGCCAAATTGGAGAAAAGTGTCTAGAGACCTTGAAAAATAAAAACCTTGTTTAATTGTTGACTGATTGTAGTCTTCATATTGATTTCTATGAGCATTATATTTATGGTAAACAAAATCACATTCATTTTTACTTGAGTTCTCATAAATCTTGTGGTGTATAGATTCTTATTCATTCTAATGTGTTTGGTCCTATAGATGTTCCTTCCATTGGAAAATTGACATATTATGTTTCGTTTATTGATGATTATAGCAGAAGGACATGAGTATAGTTTCTAAAGAGTAAATTTGAAGTTTTAGTTGATTTTAAAAATTTAAAGCAATGGTTGAGTTACAAATTGGAAAGAAAATAAAATGTTTGAGGACTAAAAATGGCAGTAAATTTTTCTCTAATGATTTTGATAGATTCTGTAATGATTGTGACATTCAGAGATAAAAGACTACTCTATATTCTCTACAACATAATGGAGTTGCAGAAAGAATCAATAGGACAGTGATAGAGGAGGCTAGGATTATGCTTAGTGATGCTAGTCTAGAACAAAGGTTTTGGGCTAAAGTTGTTGTCACTTCTTGCTACCTGATTAACAAGTCTCCTACATTAGCTAATGTTGATAAATATGGAAGTGTGGTCATATCACAATCCTTCATTGAGACATCTTAGAGTTTTTGATTGCAAGGCATATGCACATGTGCCAAAGGAGAAGTGAACAAAGTTGGAAAACAAAGTTGTGAAATATATCTTCATTGGGTACAATTATGGTGTGCAAGAATACAAACTTTGCGATCTTGTTGCATAGAAGGTAATATATAGTATAAGTGTTATTTTTAAAGAAACTAAGTCTTCTTTTTTTATATTGCAACCAAAACTAATTGAACAGAAATACAACTTCCTTCGATGACTGAGAAAGTTGAATCAAGGCCCCTAGATAGACAAGAAGTTGAGGAGAGCTCATCTAACTTTGAATCTTTAGAAGAGGAGGAAGAACCTCCACCCTAGCTTGTTCAAAGGTCTACAAGGCATAGAAAACCACCTAAAAGGTATTCACTTAATGATTAGAGGCATATTTTTTATTTGAATACTAACATGGATGAATTGAGATCTATAGAAGAGGCATTAGGTATGAATGATGCAAAACCCTAGAAGATTGACATGGATGAAGAAATGGTAGATTTGAAAAAGAATGATAAATGGGATTTAGTATCATTTCTTGAAGGATGAAAACTTGTTGGTTGCAAATGGGTGTTCAATAAAAATATTTATTTAGATGGAGGTATTTATAGGTACAAAGCATAATTGATTGCAAAAAGTTAGGTTACTCTTAGGTTGAGGGTGTTGATTACAGAGAGATATCTTCTCCTATTACAAAAATAATGTCCATTAAATTCTTGCTTTCTATTAGCACAACTTATGATCTAGAGGTTGAGAAAATGGATGTGAAAATGTTATTCCTTCATGGTAATCTAGAGGAGGATATTTATATGACACAACTAGAGCACTGCATGGTAAAAGATAAAAGTAATTTGGTTTGTAAATTGAAGGAATTCTTGTATGGCCTGAAATTGAGTCTTATGATGTGGAACAAAAAAATTGATACATATGTGTTAATTTTGGAATTTTAGCATTCTAAATCAAATTATTATGTTTATTATAAATCTGATGGTGATCATTCACTATTTATTGGATTATATGTTGATGAGATGTTATGTATTAGTAAAGGGAAATGAATTATTTCAGTACTAAAGTCTCAACTTACAGCTAACTTTAAAATGAAACATCTTGGTGCAGCTAATCACACTCTTGGGATGGAAATTAGAAGAGATAGAGTGAACAAAAAATTATGGCTTTGCAAAAATAAGTGTCAATTTAGTTTTATAGAGGTTTAACATGTAAGATTATAACCATTGTGTGTTCCTTTTACAATTAGAATGAAGTTATCTGCTTCACAATGTTCAACATACCCATCAAAGATGGAACACATGAGCAGAGTGCCTTACTAGAGTGCAGTCAAAAGTTTGATGTATGTTATGGTCTATATTAGACTAGACATTGCCCAAGCAGTGGGAGCTCTTTCCAAATATATGTCTAATCTTGGTAGAGTTTATTTCGATGTAGTTAAAAGAGTCTTTAGATATTTGTGAGGTACCTTAGAGTATTCCTTGTGTTATCATGGTAGTTTGATAGGAGATGGGCATTCCCTTGATATTTGTGGTTATGTGAATTCAAATTGGGTAGGTGATGTTGATAACAAAAGATCCACTAGTGCTTATGTGTTTACTTTATTTGGTGGTGAAATTAGTTGGATAAGTAAGTGATAGGTTGTACTTGCTTTGTCCACTATTGAGGCTAAGTATATGGAAACTAATCATGCTTGTAAAGAAGCTATTTGGCTTAAGAGATTGTATTTAGACATTAGAATAAAATAGGGCACAATGACAATTTATTGTGATAGTCAAAGTGTGATCTACCAAACTAAGAACTTTACATTTCATGTCGGGACCAAGCACATTGATGTACAATATCATTTTATCATAGATATGGTTGAGAATGGTAGGGTGAAGCTAGTTAAAGTAGAGACTTTGATGAATGTTGTGGATTCATTAACTAAGCTTGTGAGAACAAAGAAGTTTAAATGGTGTTCAAATTCTATGGGCCTCTCGACCCCTAGCAATTAAATCATGGTGTTGATACTCCCATTTCTCGTGCATGGTGTTCAATAAGTTGGAGAATTTCAGGAAATATGTCTCAACCTTGTGATTTTTTAGTTATAAAATTGAATAAACTCAATCTCTAGGATATAGAGTAGGTTTTTGTCCAAAATAATTATTCTAGGTTGTTTGACATCACTTGCAAGGGTGCATGCTATGTAGATCTCTTCAAGATCTAAAATTTTAGAAGGGCTGAATCATCCTCCTAGATCAAAAGTTTTGGTCTCTAAAAGTTGGACCTCTCGTATTGGAAATGTAAAAATGTGTTGGACATAGAAAAGGGTTGTAAGGGGGAAGTTGCATATGTTGATCAACTTATGATATGTGTTATGACACATCATAAGACATCTTTGATTAAAGATAATAGAACCCTAAGGATTTGGGTGCCACTTTTGGGTGGTTTTGGCTCATGGTTTTCTAATTACCATTTGACAATTTCATGTATTGTATCTCCTATATATTAGGCATTTGAGATGGAGGTTGTGTGTGAGGGTCTTATAGATGTTATTAAGTTGCCTCTAGATCTTTGGTTGGTGATACTCCTATGAAATTTTTCTCTGCAAGTATATTGTAATCTTGTTAAGATTTCTAAAAATATATTGGGTTGCCTTTGGAGTGTGGTTTTTTTTCTCCGAAAAGGGTTTCCCCACATAAATCACTATGTTGTGGTATGGATCCTATTTATGTTTATTTTTTAATAATTTCTTCACCTATTGTAAAGATTTGAAAAGTTTTGCATAATCCTCCTCTCAAGATTAGTGTAGGAAGTTGTTCTACTACCTTAGCTTCCTTACAATTAGCATTTGGGAAGATCAAGAGGAGGGGAAAATTTGTATGATTCTCTTTTCCCATCCTTAGTAAGAAATTTACCATAGCAAAAGACAAAGCAAACCAAGATTCAAAATGGAAATGCATTGGCCAAACTCATGTTAAATAATAATAAAGATAAATAAACCATAAATTAGTTTGGAATATGTTAAAGTTATTTTATAAAAATTATATATAACAAATCACAATGTGTGGAAATCTAGGTGTTTTACTCTTTAGATGCAATATAATTATCCATTAGTTTAAAACTAGGCATCTAAAATATGTATCTAACTTAAATCACTTAATTTGTTTCAATAAGAGAACACCAAAATCAAGTATGTAAAAACTAGCTTACTTGGGTTGTTGGATCTAAATCTAATGGAAACCTACCCTATTGTAGGAACTCCCAAAGTGTTCAACATCCGAGGATCTACCAAACTAAATTTTGCATGACTTATCTTGAAATTATATTATCAAAGCATGCCCCACAAGATAACAATTATGATTGTGAAGGTGTATTGGATGCTTCTCTATCAAAACAAGTATAATGTTTTAAAACAATATATACGCATTGTTATTCAATTAGATTTAGTATTAACACATTTTTTGTACATTAGATTTAGTGCCATGGAAGAAAAAGGACGAGCTCTCAAAATTTCTAGTTTCCATCTTAATTTTTTAAATATTATTATTTATTTATCATTTCTTGTAGAACTCCTTTTCTATTACTTCAATAATTAACATTGATTCTCTTTTGACCTAAGGATTTTAACATTTATTTTCCTTATCCAACTCTACTCCTTAAAAGAGGTCCATTTATTTGCCTTAGTATTTGTATACAGTATCAAGTGAACTAAAATATTAAAAAGGATTGTCCATCATCATCTTTAATGATTCCAATTAATCTTGGATCTCCTTCCACAACTCCATCAAACTAAGCTACACCTAATCTTTAGGAGGTTAATTGCACAAGTTTTATTGTTTTTCTAGCTTAGTCCCATTAAACTCATTATTAGGTAGGTCTTGATAGAACTTTGAATATATCTTTCCTAATTTAATCCAAATCAAACGTAGTCTAATTCTAAGTAGTTATTGGTGGGATTTTGGCCCTAAGAAAAACAAAAGTAAACCTTAAAACATGCAAAGGATAAAATGGTTTCAGAAAAAGGGGTTGTCAAAGCCATTTTCATATTAGGGTCATGTATGGTAGACTAAACATTGCAGTTATTGCATATAATTAGTGGATCCATTGTGATTATAATAGTGATTTTTTCCATGGAAGGGATGACCCTTCTAGTGATCCAATGAGTGCTTTTGTACCAAGGTTGTAAAATGAATGTAAATCATATATTGAGTCCTTATTGTTAATGGGTGTGGGAATTAACACAATATGCAGACAACATTACTTAGCTCATGGTTTGACTAAATTGATTAACAAGATAAATGAATGTGTATTGAGGAAAGATGTATTGAATTCATGGAAAAGAGTAGGCTCCATTTGATTCTAAAAAAAGAAGATGCAAAAAGTGTCAACTTGTGGCATGTAGAAGAGAAAGACTTCTTTTACTGCAAAAGACCCAACATCATTGTCATGCCCATAATTTAAACCCATAAATACTCATATAGAACCACAATTTTTTTTTAATTTGAAAAAAAATAGATACTATAGTGGATGACAACACACTCGTACTTATGTCGATGATTCGTGTGTTACCACATCATCCTCAAATGTAGAATGGGGACAAATCAACAATAAGTGAGGGTGAGGAGAACAATCAAGTGAACTAGGACTGCAACCAAACACTAAGTAAGAGAGGACATCATCTTGAAAAAGGATTAAAGGAGAATTAGCACACGTATGTGTACACTATTTGTTGCATTACAACTCTGCTCATATGATTATCCTTAATTCATAAAGGTATATAATTATATGTCATAACACAAGTAGGTTCCAACTAAATTTAGGTTACACAATGAAGGATGTCGTCATTTTTAAATCTACACAAAGAACCTTAAGATTCATAGCATATTGGTAGCTCACTAATCTAATATCGAAAAAACATGTTTATGAATATCTAAAGTAACCACCCAAGTTTATCATTTACTTAATACCTTCCCAAGAAAATGCTATGAATTGCCTAAATTGACTTATGTGAATTTTGTGTATATTAGTGACCAACCATTCATATTCTCAAGAATGAACTAACAATTTGCCTTGTTCACCAATTGATCCCACTAGATAAACCTTATGACTAGACTCAAAACACTTAGTTTCCAAATTTCACAAAAAGAAATATAAAAAATAAAATAAAAAAGTGAAGACTAAAAGCAAATTAATGTCACAAAGCATAAACCTACATGGGGGTAAGCACACTTAGAGGATACATGGTAGAAATACACAAAGAAAGGAGGACAACGAATGGGAACATGTACATAAATCCCACATGACCCAACCTACAAAGGGTGGGGTGTTCCTAGGGAAGCAAGGTGCATCAACATGGGTAAACCTAGTGAAAGTGATATTCACTTGACATTCCCACTAAGGGTATTGTATGAAGAACTCTAGTACACCTCCCAAAGTAATATTCTTACCGATACCATGTGGGATTAATTGTAGTAGCATACAAAGTGAATGGTAAGCTCATATTCCACAAAAAAAGTTAAGAAGTTAATTTTACCCACTAATCATTTATCAGTCCCTCCCCTTTTCTACACATAAAAAAATGTCTATTTTGTGAGGTTGATTGCATTATTTTCTGGGCATGACAATCGTGGATAATGTTTCATTTATCATAGACATTCAAACACCAAACATTGACACAACCCAATTATTGCAATGGATTACATATTCTTGACAAACTAATATTCCTTTTATTGTTGGGTACTTTTATGTATTTGGCACGTACGCAAGGAGGGCTGAAAATGCATACAAGTTAGTGGATTGAAAATGAAAATATGTGCAACATTATATGTTTAAACCCCATAGCTTTATACCATGTTTTATAATTTAGGTATGCTAATAACAGGGATGTTGGAAAAAATATGTTTGATAGATGAAATGAAACTTATGGCTTTGTAATACATATGTACTAAGGGAATTCATTTATGTAACTAACTATTTTTATTAAGAAAATATTTATTAACATAATTGTATTGATTGCCATCGCATTAAAAATGAAAATATCTAGAAAGGAACACATGTTACACAAGCAAAAGCGAGAACTAAAATCTCAAGAAACATAAAACAAAGGAGTCCTCTTTTATTACCAAATTGTAATATTACAATCCAAGCTTAACCATGGAGAATCTACAATCCAATTCTTTATAATGAAGCATGGCTATTATGACTACATGAACTTATAATTCAATTGGTCACTTTTGGTTTACACACTAACCCAAAATTCTAATACAATAGTTTTTTGTGTTATATCAGTATATTCAAAGCATTCCTAACCTAGTTTATAGAGAACCAACCCTCCTAGACTAGAGCATGCATGCAGTTAAGTCTTGTGGACTGATTGTCAATGATTCCTCATCCTTCTAATTTTAAATTAAAATTTAACTATTCCATGTGGTGACTCCTCTCAAATATGATCATTGCTTATCAAACAACATGTCAAATGCTTTAAATTGTGTGTTGAAAGTTTTTATTTAGAGGAATCACTTGAGTTCATTCTTATTATCATATGAGGATCTACTTGGAAGATCATAACAAGGAATCAACAAACAAGACGACACATCCAAAGCATATCACTCACTATTCTATTTCCATAACTATTGAATCAATCAAGGGGACTAATTGATAAAAAGAAACTTGAATGCCCTTATCTCTATCATAGTAGGTCCCAATGGTGCTTCTTTGCACCACCATGTGTTTCCTTATCATTTGGAGGTGACCATATTCTATACATATCAAAAGTCTATTTCAACATAGCATGAAACTAGACCATCAACAAAACAAATTGTGCCATCTAGACTAGATTGAGGGTGTGATCCTATCCCAAGCCCTTAATTCTAATATCTCATTCATCACAAGATTCTAATATTTTATTTAGATCTATATTTCAATATGTATTTATGGTTCCAATATTTTAATCCTTACATTTTGGTGAATCCTAATCTTCTAACCCCTCTTATGTGTTACAATAAGGTTTGAAATTTTTCCTATTTTTTATGTTTTATAATTTTCTATGAATTTTTATGCTCTAATTGAAGTGTTCTTTGATGAAAACTCCTTGTATGGTCTAGGAATTACTTGATGATTCTAGGATCTAAAGTTCTATATTCAAACTATCAATCATAAATTAGTTCCAAAAAGTGTGTAAAATATAAACCCTAAAGCCAATCCAAGGGTGGATTGCATGGTGTAAGATATAATAAGCACACTAAACTCTAAGAGTAAGATGAATCAATGAATTACAAGATCACAAAAGGAAGATCAAGTTTACAAATGATGTGAAACTTAGAAAAAATACAAATCTAAAAATCCTAATTTAATGTTGGTTTAGAAACCCTAGAGAAAAGATAGGTTTTATAGGATTCATCAAGTTTGTCAAAAATGTATACCAAAATAAGGTTTTCTAAAGCTTAGTAGGCTTATCCAATATAATGCATACACATAAGCATTATTAACCTAGATTAATTAATTATGGAGTTGATTTGACTTGACTATTGAGCCTAGTAATTGAAATGTGTCAGATTGTAAATAGCAAAAGAGTGTACTTAGCTTGATAACTAATGAATGTGCACTTGTAAGAGTTGTGAAGGTCTAAATTTAATAAGGGTTATTGATAGGAGATGATAGAATAATAATCACCTCTGGATTAATTTTTTATTGATTCTATGCAAGGATCAGTTTGACAATCTGAGACTAATCCATGATCACAAACTTATCCTACATCTATGAACTAGTCTTGTGCATTTTTTTTTATTAGGATAATTTGGTTTTAAAGGAACTATAAACCATGTACAACAACCTTGGGTTTTGACAGGTCCTAAAACCTTACAAAGTTGTAGACAAGCTGCCCTAGGGAATAAAACTTTCAAAACATAATGGGCCATCCTACACAACATCAAATCACGAACAAGTAACCTATACACCCTTGACTTGGGGATGAGAGTTAGACATAGATTTGGGAAGACCTCACTTCCTGTGATGAACACTCATCCAAGAATAAGTATTATTTGAATCATTTGAATGAGGAAAGAGGAGAGGGGAATTCTCTATTGTACAACCACTTTCTATGAGGAAGGAGAATGTCTAATCATAGAAGTAAGAAGTCACATTGAATCAAAAGGCATAATTGGAGGAGACTCAATGCAATGAGCCACTAATGAAGGAACATACATAATTAGATACAAAGAAGAGCTCTTGTTAGGGGTTGAGGAAATCACCAAATACACACCACCACTAAGGGAATATGCCTTAGGCTTGAGATCCGTAGTAGGGGAATTGGGCGAAGAAGGCTTTTCATCTTGAAAGTCAAAATCACTAATAGTCAAGTGGTCGACAAGGGTATTCCACCACAACATAGTCAAGCCTACTTTCCAATGAGAAGAAGGGCAATTAGAAGCCATGTAATCAATGGCAAAGCATTGTCTACATTAGAATGAGAGACATGTTACCTAATTGTGTAATTCAGCCCAATAAGGTCAGGTTGGGATAGCAATGATGTTTGTTGCTTTGAAGGAGATAAGTTGTCTAAAGTAGGAGCAAGAGGGGAAGAGTAGAGAAAAGCATAAGTTATAGCCTGTTGTGGAAGGCCTGCTACTCAAGTAGAAGGCCTTTCCTATGATCACTTTTACTAGAGTCATGTAGCAACTCAGTAAGAGTTGCTACACAAACCAGATAAAAATGAGAAGGCATCCTACCAGAGTAGGAGGCATCCCAAAGCAGACAAGAGAAAAAAGAAAAACTAAGCTATGAATTTTAGTTTATTTTCATGGTCTATTCATTATAGTTGATCCAATTATCAAGTGAGAAAGGTACACAAAATTTGCTAAATTTACTCATAATTATAAACAACTATACCATGCAATAGATTTCAAATTTTCCCTTATGCAATCGAATGATTTATGAAAGAAGAAACAATGTACAAATCATTGCATGAAATAATTGTTTATATTCATAAATAGAATCTGTTCATAGTTCCCACACAAGCCGTGGGAGTTGACTGTACTGTACAAGATGAAATGAAAAAAAGCATGTACATCTAAAGCAAACAAGAAGCATATAAGAGGGAGAGGGGATCCGTCATTGCCTGAACAATAAACCCCCATTGGTGGCAGCACCAGCTTGATATTCCTCATTGATATCTCCAAGGGGACCTGCAAGAGAGAGAGAAATAAACATGTTATCTTTCACAAGCATCTAAGCAAAAGATGAAAGAGATAAATAGCTCCCAGATGTAGATATACAACTACTAAGAAGATGAAAGAGATGAAGATCAGATAATCAAAAGAGAGGCTCTTAGCCTCTTGTTTTACTCTAACTGGTTTACTAAGTATGTAGGTACAGGTACAAGAAGGCATCACACTGGTGATGGAAAGATAGTAGCCTTATACACAAAGAGAGACTATTCTTGTTAGTCAGATCAAGGCCAAGAAGACAGTCATGAAGCAGTTGGTCTAGTCATCAAGGAGGTAGTCATCTTGTTCAAATCTTAGGACTTGCCAAAGGATAAGTATAATTTGCAGTCATTAGTTGACTGAGAACAATCACAAGGCATGCCAACATTCAAAGTATAGCAGAGAATTTCATAGGGACAGTGTGAAGGAACCATTGAAGACAATGAGATAGTGACAACATTGTTGCATGCATGCCAGTCTACAAATTAGGGGACAGTCAGCTTAAGAGAGTTGGAACTTCAGTAGATAATTAGCAAATCAAGTAAAGATCAGTGAAAGGAGGAGAATATAGTTTGTATCCTTGAAGGGCCACTAAGAACAGAGGTCTTCCTTTTGATATGTAGAGCCTGATCCTTGATGTGAGTAGAGTTTGTGGGAGTTGGACAGAGATGTTAGGAAGATTGACCAACTTCTGAGTCAAGGTTAGAAGTTTTCAATAGTCAAAGAGATTCCAAAAACCTATTAAAGGATTTATAACCTAAGGAGTTGAATTACTGTCAAGCAATGGTAAAGAATGCAGAGGTGGAAAGGAAACAATGACTAACTCTGTCACAAAGTTTAAGGCTTGCTAAAAGACCAACAATCTGTATGCCCTTATCGAAAGGTCATTAAAGGGATAGTCAATCCAAGTCATAAAATGGGTTAGGAGATTGGGAAAATAGTCATCCATAAGTTGCTTCATGTTGTAGCAGTCATATTTGATTGAGGAGCAGTCTATATCCATGAAGGAAGCATGAGAAATAGTCATACAGTGGTATATCTTCACAGCCCATTGTAAGGATAAGGAAAATTGTCAAAACAATGTGCAAAATCTAACAGGATTGTCATCCAAACATGTTAATCAGTTCAAGGCAAGTGTGACAAAGCCATAAGAAAATAATGCTCACAGACACCAAAGAGGACAGGTGCAACAAGAATACCAAAGATCTAAAGCAGTCAAATAAGTGTAGCAATCAATGCCAATCAGTGAACAATCCATGTATCAGAGAGACGGTCATGTTAAGAGAGACAGTCATGTCAAAAGAGGAACAATCATCTATCTTGTGTCAGTATTCAAGAAAGCTTATCTATGAAGAGAAATCATGAAGTGAAGAAAGGTTGTGAATATTCTATCTAGCAAGAAACAGGTCTAGAGCAGTTACAGATGCCTAAGGACAATCATCTTAATGACTGTCTTAGTAGTCATATCATAATGATTGTAAAAGTTGAAATAATAGTCACAAAATGACTATTTCAGAATAGTCAATGGTAATGACCAAAAAATCAACCTATCTTCCTAACAGGGAGATCAGTAATCATTCAATCTAACATTAAAGCAACAACTAAAATAGCTCAATTTGGAGCAGTTGTGAGCCCTCTAATTTAGGCATTTTCCACTTGCTCACCCAACAACTAAGAGTTGACTATTTATGAGGTTGAGGATCTTTTTCCAACCTATTCACACATTAGTTGGAGTCTAGTTAGACAAGAGATGGCTTTTCTTTGCTTTTTGGGAGATATTTTGTATTATGGGAGAAAAGCTTGTGCTTTTTTCTCAGTTCTTGCTTTTTGTTTTCCTTTGCACATTGCAAAGAGGCTTTTAGTATTGTAACTTAGTATTTTTACAAATTTTTATACAGTAGCAACTTCTTCTTCAGCATATTTTATAGTTATTGCAGAGGTATTCCTACTATTTTCAATAAAATTAGGTGTTTTCCTTCTTAGATTATGTTCTATTGGGTGATTTTCATGAACGTTTATTGTGTTTTAAACATCAAACTTTTAAATTTATGTCTCATTAATTGAAGCATGTATACAGAAAAAATAATTCATTATCACAAGTTGTAGGTTGTGCAAGTGATTTTCTTATCTTTCTAAGTTGTGAAAAATACCAATTTTTCTTCAAAGAAGATAGAAGTTTTCAAGCCTTTCTATGAAATATTTGTGTTAAAATTGTTCAAATTGAGTTGTGTGAGCAGATATATTGAAAGATAGTTGTGAATTAGGTTGCAAATTAGAGTATAATAATTGGTGCATCACCTCTTAGGATCAATTTTAGTTTCATTAGTTAGCTTTCTATCTCTTTTCCTTGAAAGTACATCAGATCCAGGAGGCTTCTAAAGGGAGCCGACTCTTTTGGAGGTTCACTTTCATTATAGACAACCCATAATCTAAAAGTGGTCCAATGTGTCACAGGATTGTTAGGCTTAGTGCTTAACAAGGGTGCAATCTTTCATGACAACAAGACCCTCATAATGAGGCGGTTGATTCAAAGGCCTATCCTCCACCATCAAACCAACATCCCTAGGTGTACCCTTGGATGTATCGATATCCACTAGAATACAAGAAAAAGTAGGGCTGCCCATAAGGGTAAGGGTAGAATCAACCTTCAAAAAATGACCAATAGCATTGCCAAATGGCCTCATAATAAGAATCATCCAAGAATTGAAGAGGGAGATGAGGAAGTCTAACCCAAATAGACCTAATATTAAGTAGTTTCAACAGCAGTTTGAACAATGTAGACTATGGCTTGAGTTAAAGGGAATGCTCACCCCACATTCACAACCATTGATCTAAAATCAAATCCCTATCTTGGGTAGACTAAAATGTCACAATAAAAAACCCCTAACACAAGGTACAACTCAAATTTTCCCTTAATAAGAAACCTCCACAATAGGGAAGAGGGCCAAAAGCTGGTAAATATGCAAACTAGGCCATGGGAAGCATAAAAATGTTCATTATCAATCACTTCCTACCCACATTATTAGACTTGTGAATTTTGTTGATCTCCACTCTTTAGTTTCCCTTCTCGCTCTTGACTTTGTCTGTGTTTCCTAAAATATATAGGGATTTCATAGTATTTTGAAATACCTTCAAAGCTATTGATTAGTCATAAGGAACTAAGTGCAAGCATAGGTGTGATTATCAAATGGATAGGATGAATGTCTTGACAAAACTAATGGTACTTTTGTTATTCACAATATTTCTTATTTTAGATACCACTCCTTATTAATCAATTACCGTTGTATTTTTTGGTCTCCTTTAAATGTTATAAATAGTACACCTCTGGCTCAAAGCTCTTACCTTATAATCTCAAAGACACTTTCAAATGGCCATCTCCAGGATGACAAATAAAGTTTTTAAATGTACTAAAGATTGGATTCTTTGTCCTATATTGAAGACTAAAAACTCATTTGAATCAATTGACAAATTTTCTATTGATATTTTATAGGGCCTCACCCTCAACATTTGTTTTCAAAATATCAAACTATTACTTTCACAATATTGGTGAAGAGATTAAAAATAGCATGTTGATATCCCTTTTCTTAAATTCAAACCCATATCAATAGATTATATGATATATGCCTTCTCGCGAACTTAATCACAAATGGTAGGTTAATTCCAAATCCTCAAGTCGATTGATTTCATTATATTACAACAAGTTATTTGAAACCTAAAACAATTTAATTTATTGCCATTGTCATAAATATCAAGTGTTATATCTTTCTTAAAGAAATTAACAAAATAAATGTTCCACATCTCCATTATATTGAGATTCTTTCAAGCATAATTTGCTTGATTCGCTATTTTCTTGCTCCTTTTCAAATATATTTTTTTGGGTAGCCATCTTTGTTTCAAAATTTCATTTTGTTTTGTGCAAGGTTTATGAAATAATTGTTTCTCTCTTGATTTGAGATTCTATTTCATGTTTTGAAAAACATTATTTTAGATATTTTTTAATGCTACAACTTGCATAGAGATTTAGAGCAAAACATTAAAAATCTCAATTGAGCTACACTTATTATAAAAACTATTGGAGTTTAGAGCAATGACATTGTACAACTAGTAGAGTGCCTCAAATGGGGTTTCTTTGGCATCCCCTTCTTGTGTGCAAGGTCCTTAGATCCAATATCCTAGTCTTTAATGTATATCCTTGGCTATTTCTTGTTGTATACTAGTCCTAGAGATAATCTAGCTCAATTTTAAATATCAATATATCTTTGGAGGATATTTGGGGAGGACCCAAACATGATGGAGATCCTACACATTATATAATAAATTTCCATCAATGATTTTGGTTTTGTTTATTTATGTTTTTTTAAGTGATGTTATTTATGCACTTGATCTACACTCACCTCTTAGTGAGAGATTTTCCTAGGTTATTATTACTAGAGTGTATGATGTGTCACTACTTAGAACCATGCCATTATTAGTTATATTTTTGTTATAAATGACTTTAGATGTTGATATTTGATCTTCCAAAATGACTTTGGGGTGTGAGTTATATCCACCATTTTCTATACAATTATGATGTAATATAAGAAGGATTTTAAAAAATGTTTAACTATATTAATTTAGAACAAAAAAATTCATAATTTCATTATGGTAGACATTAGGTTTCCACAATCAATGAAATAAGGGAGATATTCTAGGATGAAGAAAGATAGAAATTGTGAGTTTAGTTTGCATCAATACTTTGAATCATACTATGTGATCTATCATGAGGATGAAGAAAGATAAATCTCTAAAGTTTCCCTCATTCTAATGATAGATCATGGGATGTGATCTAAAATATTGATACAAACTAAACTTACAATTTGGTGAGAAGTGTCCCATTCAAGTTATATAGTATCAAAAAAAGTTGGAAATGTATCACACCAAAAAATAACATATCTCACATATATCAATACTTTATATCAAAGGAAGGACTATAAGTTTAGTTTGCATTAATACCTTAAATCATAGATCATGGAATACGATCTAAATTATTGATACAAACTAAACTTACAATTTCTTGAGGAGAGTCTCATTGAAGTTATATTGTATCAAAAGTAACTTAGAAATGAATTGCAAACTAAAATAACATGTCTCACATATATCCTAAGAAGTATACTTTATATCTACTTTAAGTTATCAGAATAATGGTAATTACTTAAATTTTATTAATGATATAGAAATTTGTAGTTGCACCTAGATATTAACATGTAAAAATATCAATCCATGGGTTCAATCATGCACAACTATAAGTATAGGCACAATGTCATCTATCTTGACACCCAAATAGATCTTATCCGATCTAATATGTTCTTTTTCTTAGCTCTCTTATTATCAATCTTACACACACAAGATTGTCAAAGTTCACTCAATCAAACACAAACAGATGACACAAAGTGAATGTTGAAGTACACTCATACATATACACACTCCACAAATAGATTTAATCTCATCTAATATGTTATTTTTCTTAGCCATCTTATTATTGATCTTACACACAAAAGAATTACAAAGTTCAATCAATCACAAATAGGCATGACACAAAGTGAATGTTGAAGTAACTCATACATAGACACACTCCACACAAAGTAGACGTCAACTTTTTATATACAATCCACACAAAGTGATACTTGAAGTATATTCATACAACAAAAATTAACATCAAAGTTCTTTTAAACACAAACACACTCCACACACACAAGAATGTTGAGGTTCACTCAAACACATAGAGACACGTGACACAAAGTGAATGTCAAAGTTCGTTCATACATAGATACCACATAAAGTGATAGTTGAAGTACATTTATATACAAAATAAATAAATTTCAAAGATATTTCAAACACACACAACAATGTCAAAGTTCACTCAAACACATACACACAAGAATGCCAAAGTTCACTCAAACACAAAAACACACACACAAGAATTCCAAAGTTCACTCAAACAGAACAGACACTAACAAGAATGTCAAAGCTCACTCAAACACATAGACACATGACACAAAGTGAATGGAAAAGTCCATCACACATAGACTCACTCCACACAAAGTGAATGTCAATTTTTTTGTACACTCCACACAAAGTGATAGTTGAAGTATATTCATAAAAAAAAAGATGTTAGTTCACTCTATCTCTCTCTCTCTCTCTTACACGCACACACACAAGAATGCCAAAGTTCACTCAAACACACACACATGCACAAGAATGTCAAAGTTCATTTGTATGTCAAAGTATTTTTATACATACAAAAACAAACTCCACACAAAGTGAATTTAAAAGAATATATATATATATATATATATATATATATATATATATATATATATACAGACTCCACATAAAGTGATAGTTGAAGTACACTCGTGCACAAAACTGAATGTCAAAGTTCTTTCAAACACACACGCATAGACACACACACACACACAGAATGCTAGTGTTAACTTTCAAACCCACACACATAGTGAACGCCAAAGTTCATTTAAACACACATACATTGTACACACAAAAGTGAACATCATTAAAGTTTAAAAGTGTTTTTGTACATTAACTTCACAAAAAGTGAAAGTCAAAGCATTTGTACACATAGACATAGTGAATGCAAAAGTTCTTTCACACATGTGCACACATATTGAATTCCAAAGCTAACACACACTCACACACACACACAAAGTGATGTTCAGTTTGAAAGTATTTTTCTACGTACACTTTACACAATGAAAGCAAAAGTATTTTTGTGCACACACATAGTGAATGCCAAAGTTCATTCACATAGTAAACACCAAAATTAACTTTCAAACCCCCACACACATTAAAAGCCAAAGTTTGCTCAATCACACATATGAGTACACACAAAGTTAACATCATTAAAATTTGAAAGTATTCTATACATACAATTCACATAAAGTGAACATCAAAGTATTTTGTACACAACCATTGTGAATGCAAAAGTTCTTTCACACATGTGCACACATAGTGAATGTCAAAACTAACTTTTAAATACACCCAACATACACAAAATGAAAGTCAAAGTTCATTCAAATATACACACATGCACTTCGCATAAAGTGAACGTTAAAGTACTTTTGTATGCACACAAAGTGAATGTGAAAGTTCATTCACACACACATACATGCCCTTGCACGCAAAGTGAATGTTAATGTTTATTCACACATGCACATATGCACACACAATGAATGCCAAAGCTAACTTTCAAACCCACCCACAAACACAGAGTGAAAGACAAAGTTCATTCAAACACACAGACATTCCACACAAAGTGGATCTCAAATTATTTGTGTACATACACCCCACACAAAGTGATAGTTAAAGTACATCTTACATAAAAAGTTCAATGCCAAAGTTAGTTCAAACACAAAAGCACACAATTCACACAAAGTTACTTTTCAAACACACATGCACACACATCACAGAAAATGAATGCCAAAGTTAACTTTCAAACATACACACAGTGAGTGCCAAAGTTTATTCACAAGCACACATACACATAATGAATGCAAAAGTCCATTCGCATGCACACATACACACAATGAATGCCAAAGTTCATTCAAACACATAGAGGCACACAATGAACATCAAAGTTCATCCATACACTCCACATAGAATGATAGCCAAAGTTCATTCGTACACTCCACATAGAACGATAGCCAAAGTTCATTCATTCACAAAAAAGAATGTCAATTCTTTCAAGCACATTCCACACAAAGTGAACATCAAAGTTCATTTGTAAACTCCACACAAACTTATAACCAAAGTTCATTTGTACACATACAATAAAAGAATGCCTAATCTTTCAATCACATTCCACACAAGTGAACATCAAAGTTCATTCATACACTCCACATAGAATGATAGCCAAAGTTCATTCATTCACAAAAAAGAATGTCAATTCTTTCAAGCACATTCCACACAAAGTGAACATCAAATTTCATTTGTAACTCCGAACAAAATTATAACCAAAGTTCATTTGTACACATACAATAAAAGAATGCCTAATCTTTCAATCACATTCCACACAAGTGAACATCAAAGTTCATTCATACACTCCACACAAAGTGATAGCTAATGTTCAATCATACACAAAAAAAATAAATATTGAAGTTATTTCAAGTGTGCATGCATGTGCTCGCGCACACACCCAATGAATACCAAAGTTAGTTCAAATACACACACCACATAAAGTGAATATCATAATTAACTTTCATACACACACGCGCGCGCGCGCACACACACACACACACTTCACACAAACAAAAAAGTGAATGACAAAGTTATCTTTCAAACACACATGCACACACTTCACACAAAGTGAATGTCAAAGTTCATTCACATGCACACAATGAATTCCAAGGTTCATTTGCATAATGAATGCCACAATTATTTCACACACACAAAATTAAAGCCAAAGTTTATTTAAACACACAAAGACACACAATAAACTTTGGCTTTCATTTTGTTTGTCAAAGAATGTCAAAGATTGTTCATACATCCCACACAAAATGCTAGTTGAAGTTCATTTATATCAATAGAAAAAATTAAATGTCAAAGGTCTTTCAATTGTGTGCACACACAAACACGCAATGAATGTCAAAGTTAGTTCAAGCACACACACCACACAAAGTGAATACCAAAATTAACTTTCAAACACACTTCATTCACACAAAATTAGTACAAACATGCACAAAGTAAACATTTAAGTTCAAACATGCCAAACTAACACACATATAAAGTGAATGTCAAAGTGCAAGCACTTCACATGGATTTTGTTTAAACACATGCAAAAGTGGATTCCACAAAGTTCAAACATACTATAATCACATAAAGGTAGTACAACCATGACAAGCATTCAAATGAAGTAAACACTTAAGTTTAAGCATGACAAAGTCCAAACACACACACACACATAAAGTAAATGCCAAAGTTAAAACATGCTAAAGAGCAAACACATTTAACATGAAATTTGTTCAAACACACACACCACACAAAGTGAATGTCAAAATTAAAACACACAAAAAGTGAACACGTGCCAAAGTTCAAACATGCTTCATACAAAGTTAGTTCAACCACACATGAAGTAAACACCCAAGTTCAAACATGCCAAAGTTCAACACACTCTTCACACAAAGGACAATTGCTTCACATAGTTTGTTCAAACACACACTTCATACATATAAAAAGTAAATAATAAAGTTTAAAAGTTCAAACACACATAAAATAAATGCCAAAGTTAGTACACTCCTCACACAAATTGAATGTGAAAGTTCACAAACACAAAGTGAATGCAATGTTAAAACACTTCACACAAAGCAAGTTCAATCACTTCACACATAGTTTGTTCAAACACACACTTCATACAAAGTAATTGCCAAAGTTCAACAATAACAAAGTTCAAACACACACAAAAAATGAATGCCAAAGTTAGCACACTCCTCACAAAGTGAATGCTAAAGTTAAAAACACTCTTCACACAAAGTGAATGTCGAAGTTAGAAACACTCTTCGCACAAAATTAGTTCAATCTCTCCACACATAGTTTGTTCAAGCACACACTTCATACATACCAAAGTTCAAATATGTAATAAATGCAAAAGTTAGTACTCTTTAGTGAAAGGTTAAATCCAAGCACACTTCATACAAAGTGAATGCCAAAGTTCAAAAATACACTTCACACACAAAAGTGAACATTATAATTCAAACATGTATTTTTACACTTAGCTCTTGAAAGGTGCCAAACCTTTCTGCTTCAGTGTCCTTAGGCTGGCTCAATAGGTGTTGAATATGTAGCTCCAAGATGTTTTCATCGACCTCATATCCCATAGGAATTATCCACATAGTTCTTGGCTCAACTGCCTCCATTAGGCATTGGTCAGTGTCAACCATGAAGCAAATTGTGTCCTTGTATTTCTCAACTATGGACTGTGGTATTCTCTCTCTGGCTTGCATCATTCTTGGGAAGTTTTTAAAGTACCCCCAGAGGGTTGTGTTTTGGGCTTGAGCATCACCAAGTCCATAATGTAGTCTCTGATCTGAATTGCAACTAGTTTATCATTTTGCCAAACCCAACCAATTGATCTAGGTAGTTCATTCATATAATAGAAGAACAAACATAGTATTAGACTACCATATTTAAAGGAATTTTTCTTATCCTTTTTGATCTTTTGCAAGTTCTCCAATAGCTGATTTAGAAGAAGCTCACATAGATCATAATCTGCATCTTCCCTCAACATTTGATATGATGCATAGATTATTGTGCCAAACATAGAATTCTCTCTGCTCGAATGATAGATCTTGTAGCCAATTATCATTGAGGCAAACTTGACATCCGGATCTATGATGTCATCTATGGTCATTGCTCTTTTGTCAAATTTAGATCTGGTGGCTTCAGTTACTATTTGGTTCTTCACAGATTTAAGTACAGGTAGCCCACTGGATGAATGCAGTCTAGTCACTGCCATGATGGCATCTTTAGTTATCTTGAATGGCCTCATTAGCCACATAAAATTATCATGCATCCTGCTTAGAACATATCAGACCCAATCATCTTCTGTAAAACATAGAAAATGTATGCAATGTCTGAAGTGTTTGTCCCGAAGGGCCTTGAATTCTGGTTTAAGTTCAAAATTTTCATCTATTAGTTGTTTGTGATAAATGTCCATCAATTTTGAGTCTCCAAATTCTTCAATGTTGGCATGGATATAAACCCTAACATCTTCTACATGCAACACTCCGTGCAGAATGCTAGAAAACGCCCCTAAAGGATCAAGTTCTAGAGATTTGTACAGGTGTTTCTTGAATTTAGGTCTTGGCCTATCATAAATCTTGACAACCATTGGAGTAGCCATTTTGCAAAAGATTCAGAGAGAGATTTTCAGAATGGAAGTACCTTTTCACGCTTTTAGGGTTTGAAGCAAGAGCCAGAACAAATCGCTGGTTGAATTCAATTTTTAGTTGATCTTGAGTGAATTGCAGAATCTTCTTTGCAGAGCTCTTCTCTTCTTCTTCGTGAGTGCAAGTGTGTAAATAATAAGTGAAGGAACCCTTTTATCCTTGTGTAAACCCTAATTTCCTTTTGTAATAAATGCACAACTTAAGTTATCTGGTTGCCTTGTTTTAAGAGAGATCTTCTTGAATCACTGCACTAAACTTAGAATCATTGTCAGTGAGGATTGACAACATATCTTCTTTTCTTCAATCATGCCATGGGCCCATAGATCAAAGCATTTCTATTCTAAATCATACCAGATCTGTCTGTGAAATTCTACTTTACCGAATAGCTGTCAGAACTAGATTAACTTTAGCAGTTAAAAATCTTGCAAAACTCCATGCGGATCTTTCACATTTTGACTGAAGGTTATTTGGAGGTTTTCCTGAGAACCCTTTAATCTGTAGCATCATATGTTTACTCAATGTGCCAAATTTAGACACTAGTTGACTGGCTAGGGGAAATTATTTTTCTCTGACTCCCCCTGAGCCAGAGCTTCACTTTTTAGTTTCTAGAAGGAATATTAGCACCAGATTCTAGTGCGGATCCATCCCCAATATTTATTGTACTCCTTTTTACCCAAATCTTGCTCATCTCCTCTTGTACTTTATCCGCATTTACTTTACCTTTGCCCTTATCTTGTTTCTAATTATGTTCCACTGGACCTTTTCTATCCTAATTTTTGCTTTTGTAGAATTTGGCAATATGACCGGATCTATTGCAATTGTAACATACAACATTTCTTTGTTTATTTGATTGATATCCTGTTGATTTGCATTGATTAGCCATATGTCCCATTCTATTGCATGCAAAGCATCTACCATTGAATGAATTGTTTATTTGCATATTTCTGCATTCATGAGATTTATGACCATACCTTTTGCAATTAAAACATTGTCTGAAGAAGGATGGATTATTCTGATTCATTCTCCTCTTGTACTGAGTTTCTTTATGACCAAAATTGTTACAATTGAAGCAATATCCATTGAAGGATGGATATCTTTGGGCATTTGGTTGCCTTACTGGATGTCTTCTAGGCTTGTTTCTTTGATTTCCTGATCCAAAGTTCTTCTGACCGGATCCAGAGCTTTCACCTTTCTCATATCCCAAGCCACACTTATCATCTACCCTCTTTTGGCTTTCAAGAAGAACTTCAAGTTGGGCTGAGCTTATCTTGAATTTTTCTTTGTATTCATTTGTAGTTTGAAGATCTTGTTTAAGAGTATCTATCTGATTCTCAAGTTGTTCTTCATTGTCTCTAGCTTCTTCAAGATCAGATTCAAGATGCCTGATTATTCTATCCATTTTGTGGTAGTCCTCTGATTTCTCCTTGAGGGATTGTTTTAGATTATCCTCAATCTTTCTTTTTTCTTCAATTTCTTGGGTGAATCTCATAACCCCTGATTCCATTTCATGTCTTACCATAATGACTTCTTTTGATAGCTTCTCACATAGCTTATTTTTCTCATTCAGATCTACATTAGTATCATTGACTTCACTCAGATTGGCTAATTTTTGAAGTAGTTACTTTCTTTTTTTCATAGAAATACTAAGTTTTTATTTTATCTCATTTATGAATTCATCAGCTTGTTTGAGTCTTTCTCTCAAATTATTGACTTCAGAGTGGGATTGTTCAAAATCATCTAGGGCAGACTGAAGTTGTTCCTTCATACCATATGCATTCATTGAGATTCCCAAATCTTCCTCAAGCTGTTAGGCTTTGTTCAGAGGAACCTTGCTCTAATACCAATTATTTAAAGCAAGGCAGATAACTGAGAGGGGGGGTGAATCAGTTATCTCAAAATTTCCTTAATTTTGTTATCTCAATATTCAGTGTTATATCAAAACATGAAATCATATGTAATCATAAGAACAGAAATAAAATCAACACATAACACAAGGATTTTTATGTGGGAACCTTGTTAAGGGAAAAACCACGAGGTGACTAACCCAAGATTGTATTCTTTGTTAAAAGAATAAAGAAGTACAAAATGGCACTTGCCAATTAGGGCTCACTGCCTGAGCACACTGCTCATAAGAGGCACACTGCCTACAAGAACTTACAAAAGATAATTAAGTGTTTGAATTGATGAGAAGCATCTATAAATGTAGGAGTTTAGTTTTGATTAGGCACAATATACTGATCTGACGCACTTCATTCTTCCTCTATTCAATGTTGTTATTCAATCACATACCAGACTTAAATTGTTGTTCTCACACTTATCCCTACTTTTTTTCGCACCTTATTTCTTCACATCTCACACATACACTTTTACATGTTGTAATCCATCTGGTATATATATCCGCATCAAGGATCTTCATCAACTTTCTAGTCGGCAACAAGAACACTCAAGATATTTGCAAGTTATTGATCTGTCAGCTGAATCCATGCTTGATTTGTGATACGTATCAAAAGCTTAAGTATAGAAGTCATTAATCATGTCGGCCAACAATGTATAATCCTACAAATTGCTTGATTAACACCTTTTACTCATCCGGATTGAAGTCTAACACTCTGTTGGTCAGTTCTTCCTCTATCTACTCTGCCTGATTGGAACCCAACACTCAGATGCTCATATCTTTTTCTTTCTTTATCACCGGAGGTTAAATATTTGGAATACAATAGTCATGATACCCCTCTTGACTTGTCCAAGTCTGCAACTTACTGAGTTACACCATCTGAGAGATCCGGACCTGATTGTCAGACCTTGTTACATACTCTGTTCTTGTTCACTAGACCAAAACATTCTTCAATCTGACTTCTGGTGAAGGCATATTATGTACTGCGGATGTGTGGGATAGACTTTGTTGCCATCAATGAAAACACTTATGAAGCCACACAGTGTCTCTTGCCAACAATTATTACGTCTATGCATTTATTATCATTATTTGAAAACAACATAAAACCCATTAACCCACATATCCACTGACGACATATAAATATGAAATGTACATAGACATACATGCATATAGATTCCCTCGTCCAATCGATACTCTTATACCTATGAGAAATACATATAAGTTTATCATGGACATGCATTTACATATGTGTATATATTCATCTCACATTAAAAAACTCATCGGTTGCAATTTCAAACTTTATCAAAGAAGAATTCAATCGACACTTAGACTAAATCACATTCCTCATTCAAAACATTCATAAAATCATATCTTCAAAATCATTCAGGATCATTACCACAGATTACTTGCCTTTACCCACACAGACTCGACATAACCTAGACTAAGTAGGATAGTGGTGTGTGCTTGCTTAGTTTAGGATTTCTCTAACGTTTACCAAACCAAGTCCTTCTCTTGAGTGATATTTCTCCTCGTTTTTGGAGGAGCAACCTGTTCCTGCATTTAACTTATATCACCACAACAGTAGTTAGCTAATCACAATATAATCATAAGCATCATACATTTCATAACAATAATCACTTATAATACATCACATTGTATCATTCAATCATTCAATATATTCAATTCAAGATTCAAAATACATGTTAATGCAAGATTCACAAACCATTCATTTATTCAAGAAAATTAACCAATCAAGGTAAATAGTAATTAGTTAGAAACACACGGAGTGTAACAAATTTCATCCTTTGTCTTCGTACTGGCTTTGAAAGCAGCTTCTATCTTTGGAGCATCACTACCAAACTCTCTCATTTCAAAAGAAGTAAGGGTACCAAACAATTTATCTATAGTGTATGTATCCAAGTCCGTATTCTCCTCAATAACAGATACCTTAAGGCTGTAAGATTTGGCAAGAGATCTCAGAACCTTCTTTAAAATTTCATCCTCTTCCACTTTGCCACCAAGACCTATGATGTCATTGACCACTTCATTCACCTGGAGCATATATCCAACAATGTCTTCATCCTCTATCATTTTTAGGGTCTCAAATTCACTTTTGAAGATTTGCATCTTTGCTTGCTTTACTTTCTTATCTCCATAAATGGTTTCAAGTTTATCCCAAACTTCTTTAGCAAAACTATAACTCATTACCTTTTAAATTTTTGAATCAACTAGCCCACTCATGATATAAAACTTTGCCTTGGCATTGTTATCATACTTCTTAACTTCATTTGAGTTTGTAGGAGTAGTAGTAGGAACTTTGCAACCAGTCTTGATAGAGTCCCAAACACTGCACCCTAGAGAATTGATATAGGCTTCCATCCTTAGCTTCCAAAAAGCATAATTTGTTCCATCAAACCTAAGTATCTTGCTGGATCCATTAAGTGCCATCCCAAACCTTCCTCAAGAGGTTAAGCTTTATTTAGAGGAACTTGACTCTGATACTAATTGTTAAACACGCTAGGATACTGAGGGGGGGTGAATCAGTATCTAATCAAACTTTAATTTTTCTGGAGCAGATTAAAACTTAAGCATTACAACATTAACATAAACATGAAAGATTAACACAATGCACATCAACACATAACACTAGATATACTTGGAAAACACAATAAGGGAAAAACCACGGTGAGGATTAACTCACAATATATGAAGCTCAAATAGCTACTTTGTTTTAGGGATACAACCAAAGGAAGCTACTACTCCCTGAAAACTTTGTTTAGGGTCACTCCCAAGGAAGCAACTACTCCCTAAACTAAGAACAAATTTAGAAAAGATTACAGTATGACAGTCCTTTTACTGCCTAAAAACTGACATTGAAATTCACACCTTTGATTATTGCAATTCTACTTCTTTTGATGATTGGATCAATTAGGCACACTCTTTACTTCCTTCCTGTCACAAAAAAGTCTTCAAGATGAATCAGGATAGCTTCTAACACATCTACTCTTTCTCCCTTAGTCACACATCATAATGCAATCATTCTACTCCTTTTTTTGCTTGTGAACCTTATCAATCACATTGCAATCACACTTTGCCTAAATCAAATTGATTTACAATGTATACATGATATTACATTGAATACATTTCTTGTTGGCTAGACACAACATGAAAAATACATTTACAAGTCAGCCAGACAACACACAACATGAAACGTGTAGAGGACTTGAGTCCTAAACAAGACTACACGCTACACCAGCAGAGGATTCATGCCTTGCGGACATCAATACTTGCTTAACCAAGTCCAAAACATCCTTCACAAAAACAAACATCAAGGAATTACATCCACACACTTTACTCATTTGAAAATAGGACAGCCTTAAGAAAAGACATGAAACTTGAAGCATAACGACCACAACAACTTGAAAACCTTGTGCGGTATTGGAAACAAGAAGGATCTTCATGAAACTCTTCCAGATGAGTCTACAAGACACAGACAACATCTTCAAACACTCCTTTACATTTGCACATCAAAGATTTGGTGCCACACTTCTTCAACCATGAACTATGAGAACAACAAGTCTTCCTAAACACACTACAACATATTGTCATTGAAAAATTGAGCTTGTGGATCACCAAGAAACTTGAAACTCCAAGAAAGCATGTAATGTACATCCATAAACATGTCCACAAAACCATAAAGATAAACATTCATATCTAGAGGAATGCAGAACATTCCAACATGCCTTCAACACAACCTTACTCTATTAGAACACATGTCGGTACTCTATCATGCATAACTTTCACAACGGAAGGACAAATGATCTGAAACTTTGAAATTATCACCTACACAACACCCTAAACATAGTTCCAAAACTGCATATTCATAATTGCAAATGCAGAGGAATGCAGAGCAATCTCCCAGACAATCTTTAGAGGAAGTCATCCTATAGCAGAAACTTTCACCAACTTTCAGAGGCCAAACCTTCTTTGTATCAACACATGCATTCTTAAGAACAATAAGAGAGATCATACAATATGCTTCAGGCCACCAGTAACATCTTCCCAACATCAACAACACATCTGATCATCTTAGTGCTTCTAATTCACATATTAATATATCTTAATATGTATTCTTGATGCTTCTAATTCCCCTCTTAATATAACCTCATACTTAACTCTACATTGATCAAGGCATGACATCCAACCATGAACTGTATCTTCTCTGCAGGATAGGACATGACATCCAACCATGAACACCATCACACATCCATGATAGTGTTGACATCAATGACAACCTTGTGTTAGTGTTGACATTAATAACAACCTTAGGAACCATATGTGTAACACATACATGCTAATATAACATGATTTTGACATAATAAATCATACTAACAACCTCACAAGATAAGGTGTGAAAACATCCAAAACAATATCAAATAATTATTACAATTGAAGGGGCTCATCCCAAACATGGATGGATCATAACTAGCATAAGAGGATATAATATGTACAACTATGCTCTTAGTATGATGGTCTTAAGGACCTAGTTTACAATGTTTACAAAAAACTATAACAAAGAAGAGACACAAGAAGCATCTAATACCATGTGAGTCCAACATGCTATCAAATGAGCATCCTCCAAGTTTGTCTACCCCAACAATGGTTTAGCACCTCCCAATCATGTGGAACCCTCAATCCCACCTCATTGTCTTAGGAGACAGTCGAATTTGGTACTAATCACACTCACACAAATAAGGAGTACATGGAAAAACTCATGTCAATCAATACATACGGCAACACATGTAGCAACCCATAATAATGAATATATACAATAGTATATGTAGCAAAACTCATGCCAATAAGAGTATAAAGAGGATACCAAAAAACATTCATGTATAAGGGTTCCTCACACATTCAATGCACATAATTCAAAATACAAAAAGAATCCAATATGCATTCACAAAGGTTTCCACACCATCAATGCATGCAATTTAACACATATGAATAAATACCAACAACATACATGTCACCAACATACATGTAGGGGTCTCAACACATGTCAGATACCAAATCCACTAATAAGATAGGATGAGGATTCTAGAAGTAAGCCAAGGACTGTCAATACACTAGCACAACAACTATATATAATGTTGAGAAGGAAATCATACCTCGTATGAGGTTACTTAACAACATTCATGAAATTCCAAGAGTTGTGGCATGTCCTCTACATCCAAGTCCAAATCCTTGTGAATTATTGATGCATGGTGTAATTATCTTATTTAATCACATGTTTTATTTAACCCCAATGTGTTTATGTTATTAATTGGTTAAAATATCAACTATCTCTATCCATGAATGCCTTTAAAATGCAAGCAAGTGGTGAGAGGCCACTCCTTTCCTACTTTGTACCTTAGTCCTAAGTGCCTAATGGCCTAAATTACAATTTTGGCTTGGCATGAAAATCAATGCAAAAAGTCATGGCACATTGATCAATGATGCAAAATCACAATATATTAAGGAGACTATTCATCTCACAAAATAAAAATGTCAAACATAGTTTTAATTTTCAATTTTCATTTTTAAAAGGTAGGAAAAACAATTTAAAAATCCCCAAATTCAATGTTGATTACATCATCATGAACCTTCAAAAAATGTATCCTAAATTACACAAAATTCTCAAATTTCAATTATCCTCTATATTGTAGTAAATGCACAACAACATTCTTTCCTATTCACATTTTTTTAGGAATATTTAAGAAAATTTTGCCATAATCTTGGCTCTAATCTTGCATTTTTCAAATTTAAAACAATGCCTAAAAAGATGAAAATAAATATAATAAATCATTCCTATAAGGAGAAGCCATATATCTCCACCTAATATGGCATGACAATGAATAAGAAACCTTTCAATTATAAATCACAAGGAAAATACCTTTCCAATTCAATTTGAAACAATAGAGAAGAGAGGTTTTTCTTGGGAATACACCTTCAATAATAAACCAAGAAATACAATCCTCCATCCATTCCATTCCCAAGCACAATCTAAATCCAAGCATATCTAGTTTACATCCATTTTCAAAAGAGGAGAAGAGAGGGGGGGCTGGGATGGGTAGGTTTCCAAAAATATAAAGTGAATCAAAATAAACCTTTATTTTTTCATTGTATACTTATTCCTCTATTTTGTTATTTTAAAATTACTTACGCAAAAATAACATTTTCAAAGATAACTAGATCAATACAATTAACTACCAATCAAAAAAAAAAAATACAATACAATTAACTTACATTGATATTTTTCAAGGAAATAATTCAATAAGACTATACTTATGCAATTAATTTAATATTTCCCTATAACCAAGGCAATTGAATTAAGTTTCCACTATAATGCAATTCTATAATTTCCTATAAGCTAATATTTTATTTCTAAAGAACAATGGTTCACTTTAATTCCCTTCCACTAAAAATAAATATGCAATAACCATTTTTTACCAAAGTGCAAATATTATTTTTTGACTTAAGTATTTAAATATTTTGCAAATGCAACAAGCATGCATTTTGAAATAAATTTAAATGCAATAAAATAATATAAAGTAGCCATACACAAAAGACTCACACACTCTTTATGGGTTTGCACAACATGCATATTCTAGAATCACCATTGATTCAGAGATGGGGTTACATAGGGATTCACAAAACTCATCTCACACTCAACTTCAGTGAGTTAGAGGTTAACACATGTTTTACCCCAAAATGACCATCGTGAATATATCCAACATTTGGAGAAATCCTATACCTACACACTCAAATCAAACATTGGGCGTACCAACTCCACATAATAATAGCCAAAGCGACATAAACCACCCAACATGATATTAAATCATCGCTTCTTACTGTAAATCATCTATGACTAGCACGATTCAAGGAACAATATTGAAAATAATTCATAATGATGAATCAGATGTAATGATCTCACCTACACCAAATATAGTGAAAATAGTGAAGCTAAAACATTGTAATAATCTAAATATATAAACACACAACATATGTATCTCATAATACATAGTTGGAAATCTCAATGCCAATACAAAACCTCATCAATAACACATTGATGGTCATACAAAACATCACAACAAAAGTATCTATAGTACACAATTAAAATACCTTGATGGTACAACAAGGCCTCATAAAAAAGTTCAATGCAATGAATTATAACACAAATCTCACAATACACTGTCAAAACACTCAATACAACATATAAATTGAATAGCATTCAAGGCTTAAATGCTACTAGCATTATAAGGGATTAATTAGTTTAGATGTGACTTTAGGTCTAAACTCACTTTGAAGCTTCTTTCCCCTTTTAAATTCTATCTTAAGTGCTCCACAGAGAAATGGGACTAAAACATATTTTAATATGTTATTATTTCGTAATGGGCCTACATTCATTATAATTTTAAAAAAAAAAATATTAAAGAAAACATAATACATATTATAATTTTTGTAAATCTAATACTACATAATACATAATACAAAATGACATTTCCAAATGATTTCATTTGATCTCCCAAAAGGTGAAGCAAAATTGTTGGTTTTGTTGGTGTTTTGATAGGTGTGGAGGAGGCTCCATTGGGTGTTTGATTTAAGCTTAAGGAGGTCATATCCAAGGAGGTTTGATCTAGCACGCTTCAATCAAACCCCCTTATATGGAACCCCTCTAGGCTTAAACCATTATTTTAAAAAAATATGTGATAAATAAGGAAAAATTCAGTATATACCACAAGTGGCACACACTATTGTGGGATCAACCAATTATTGATCCCTTTTTTATCTAGATACCAAAACATAAATTATCCTTAGTCACTTTTGGTTGCATATGAAATCTCCAATAGAAGGTAACATGAGAATACCACATTTCATGTGGGCCCTAATAATCTTCATGTGTCTCAAAGAGTGTGTTATAACAAATTATGACCTTGTTTAAGCCAAAGTATAACATGTCTTTCATATACAGAGTGTCTTCGAGGAGAGTGAACCTTTGAGGAAGATTTCCTAGAATTAGTGAAATATTAAATCCAGTTAAGTGTTCATGTAAGGAACCTAATAAGATAAATAAAAACAATGCATATTGATATACATAGTAAAGATAGCAATAGAATGCTTTATATTATCTTCATAGTGCCACTTTAAGAGGGCAATGTCCTAATCTAACATACACTCCAATTACAAATATCCAAGATAAATTCCACTTGAGAAGTTATTACAATAGAAGGGTCTTACTAAAGGTACTTACTACTATTCGATGCATGTGGGATAAATACTTTTATTCTTATTTATCACATGGGCAACTTACAAAGCATATGCACCCAATATAATATTAACAAATAATTTTTTTTAATCAGTGAATGCTTTTTTTTACCAGAGTTATGAACCGGTGAGGCCACAATATGGGGTCCCTCATCCCCAAGCATGAACACTTAGTAATTTGAACACATCCACATTAGAATCCAACTATGGAAGACCAAGAGTCACAACTTAGAATTCCACTAACTATGGAAGACCAAGAGTCACAACTTAGAATTCCACATTAGATGTCCCTATGGGGATTTAAACTTGGGTCTCCTCAACAAGAACCCAATGTTTCAACCAATAAAGCTCCACCCCTTGGAAAATATTTACAAATAATTAATACCTATAGCATAATGAGGATTCATAGGATTACCTTCACCTCAAGAGGTTCTATGCCTAACTTGTAGGAATTCCAATTGTACATAAAAAAAAAATTTAATTTTTTTAAAAAAAAAATATTAAAGAGAAATAATCTGTCCTCTAGTGAAAACCACTTCGGTGGTGCATTGGATAAGTACCATGATGAAAACCTATTTATAGGTGCCATGTGTAGTACCCTTGCATTTACCATCTACTAGATAACCACTTTGACTTCCACTTTCCACTCATTTATCTTGTATACACCTAAAAATGGCTAAGTCAAATTATTTATTTTAATTCTTATTCTTCTATCAATTAAATAAATATTCTAATTTATTTAAATGATTCACATCCCTCTTATAATTAAATAAAAATCAATTTATTTAATTAAAATCCCTAAATTCTTCTAATGTCTCATATAATTAAATAATCCTAAATTATTTAATTAATCCCAAATTCCTCTATTCCAAAGTCCAAAATTCCATAAATTCCACATCACCTTTTCCACCTCACCTTTCTACCTCACCATGTTGCACACATAATTAAATATTTTAATATTTAATTAGCTAATATTCCCTCACCCACATGTCCTATTTCTCCTCCAATCAAAATCAGTTAACTCATTAGTCAAATCAGTTATCTAATTAATCAATTCACTTAACTAGTTAGTCTATTTAGTTAACTCCTCAATCTATTCTATTAACTCCCATAACTCATGAAAGGAGCTTGGACACTTGTCCTCTTCTGATTCATGCACATTCCCTCAAGCTTCCTCAACCGTACACATCACATATAATTCCTCTAGTCATGGATCTATTGACACTTGGATTTGGCCTCTCTTGAGTCTATAAAATGAACCCTCATTCCCTCATTTCATCCACTCAAGCATTAGTAATCTTACTTTGCAGGAATCCTACCAGCGTGCCTTTGGCAAAGTTATCTCCATTTGCATTCACACAACACCATTATCACAATCATCATCTAATCATGTCTCCATCAATCCATCTCCATTAGTATTGCATTGTAGTGTGATCTCCATTGCATTGTCCACCTACAACCGTTCTACTCTTGTCATCTTCAACAGCAAGGAAGTACACACTTCTAAGAGCTCCATTACCATCAAGATCAAGAAGAGATATGGCGACAATGAAAGCATAGAGGTAAATTGGTCGTTGAAGGTATATTCTTCATTTACTTGTATTTACATCAATTTCTATTGAGTTATTAGATGTTTAGTTGTTTAATACTATTGTTCACATTTTCCAATAACATTTTTGACGCCCACCGTGGGGCCTAGCCTCATTTTTTAACCTCCATTTGAGTTTTCTTGTGAATCTGCTATTGTAATAGGTCAATTCTGCACATTCATGTTCCATACCTACGCATTTACAGATTCTTTCTACACATCCATAGTTCTACGTATCCACACCGTCTTTTTGTACAAATACTGTGCATACACTGTTCCTGTGCATTCATCAATTAGTTCCACGCATATGTGTTTTTGTGCAAACATTGAGCAGTCCTGTGCATCCACCTTCTGTTTCTGCACATTTAAATGATGTCAGAAGAATTGTAATGTTTCACAAATATTTCCTGTACTAACTTTCATTTGCAGGTGTTAGGAGCTGGACTTAGTCATTTTAGCTGCATTCTTAAGCCACCTAGAACTAATTAGGGGAAAGTAACTTAATATGTTCATGCAAATCATCACATAGACATAACTAGGAGGAAAGTAAATCATTTTGTTGCATCACAACTTGCATCTAGTCCCAACCTAGGGGTTAAAAACTAAACAATTTCTTTATGTTTTACTATCTTGCACTACAATCTATCACATAGCTTAATAAGGGAAAGTAACACTTGTTTATTTCTTCAAGCAACAATCTTCACCTAGACTTGTTAGAAGGTTAAAATAAACAAAAATATTTTCCAAGTTATTGCTATCTTGTTAAAAACTTCTGTGCTTGATAGATTAAACACATTTAGTTTCTTTATTTTTAACTAGGGGGATAAAGAACTAGTGTTCTCTGTGTTTTCAAAATGATGATAGGACTATGCTCTCCCCTTTCTTGGGTGACCAAAATGCCAAACTCATCATTTTGCATGTGTAACCTTTAGAGAGGCCTACCCTTGGAATTCCTTCCTTCCAAGTGGGACAACCTTAAGCGATAACGGGCTAAAGCCAAGCCACTTCCAAGTCGCTATAAATAAATTGTGTTTGTGACAAAAGTTGCAAACAATGGGTGCTGTTGTGTTACACTGACAAATATTTCCCCCAAAACCCTGTGGAGTGTAACCTTTTCAAGCTAGGAAGCCTCCTTATTGGAGCAAATTGCCGCACGTTTAACCACCCAAATGGATGTCCATACTAAAAATCCATTTGTTCTTAGAAATCCAAAAACCCCTATTTGTTGACGCAGGAGGTTGGACCTCTAAAGCCATCCAACGTCATACACTCATCTAATGTAGAGATAGAAAGTTCAACTCTTCAGAGGAAGTGCGAGAAGTGAGTACCATGGAGGGGAGCCGATGCTATCAAGTTACTAACTGTCTGCCTTTATGGAAGTGACTAGTGTAAAAACCAAGTTGGAATTCGATGAATATTGACCTGGCCATCCATAGGATTGTACTTGCTTATTTTTCATTTATCAAAAAAAAATTGTTTCAAATAATCATGACAACCTCTTGCTTGTGTTTTCTGGCAATAACTTGAATCAAAGATAGTACTTCAAACTTTTTAACATCCTAGGAGATCATGCAAACAAACCAAAATTGAAAATCTGAAACAAAAAGGAGAAAACTTTTGCAGATCTGTGCATACACTCCATCTTGTTGCACATTTGTCAAACATTGCTGTGCATTTACTCCTACTGTGCTTTTACACAATCCTGTTGTGCATCTGTAAAATCCTACTATGCATATACTCTTTCTGCGCATTTACAACACAGTCCTGTGCATTTGCAACGCAGTTCTGTGCATACAAAGTTGCACATTCACTGTACAATCCTGCGCATCCAAAATAGAGAGCACTTCCCAACATTTTGAGGAGAAAACAAATTCATTTTAGGATACCCATTTTTGCATCGATTTCATTTGAGAACTCGGGAAAACCATAGGATTCCATTTTCGTACCCATTTTTCCAAAACATTTCACCTTGCCATAACACACCTAGTCATCCAAATCAAAAATATCAAACGAACAAAACAAGATTCCCACTAAGGTGTCATTAAGATTCTCCAACTTCAAAGCAAAAATCTAGTTAGTTTCATAAATAGGATAAATCATCCTTCCCTTGGAACTACACTAGTGTGATTTTGATAAAAGAAGTGGTCTATATCAAATAGCGGTGATCAACTCTCCCTACATTTGTTTGAATAGCAGAAAATCAAAAATTTGAACGTTAGTAAAATCTTGTCATCTCAACCACACCAAAAACATCCAACATTCACCCACACCTCAAAAATTGCATGGTTCAAATTAGATCTCAATCTAAATAAAAACAAAACATGGGTTCCCTTCACAATAGTGGGCATAATTCTGATGATGAGGAGATTAGTCAAGAGGAAATCCTTCAACAACTTCAAGACCCAAAATTCTGAAAGGTTATGGATAGGGTAGTTGCCATAGATCCTCATAAGCATTTTCTCATGTTAGCTCAACAAGGAGCCAAATTACCCTCTGATTTTGATCTCTCCAATCTAAGAGAGAACAATGCCTCCAATGAAGCTGAGTCATCAATAGATGGTTCCAAACTGGACAAAGGTGTTGTTGTTATATGGAACCTAATCAGACTCGGAGGTTACATTTTCCCCACTTTTATCGGCGTGGTTTCCCCCCAAATTCCTACAGGGTCAAGGGGCAGCGCCCCTTGTGGGGGTTTGGGGGCAGCGCCCCCAAGATGGGGTCAAGGGGTAGCACCCCTAGCGTGTTCCCTGTCGCGATATAGGGCGGGGTTGAGGGGCAGCGCCCTCACGGGGGCTCAAGGGTAGCGCCCCTGAAACCTCACACAATTTTTTATTATTTTATAAAGGCACCGGGAGTTATTTTTCATTGACCGACATAAGAAAACCCTATTTTTGTAGCCAACCAAAAGCTTGATAAAAGCGGTTAAGGGTTAGAGTTTTGATATATTGTATTGTAGCATTTTGCAATGGTATCAAGTTGTAGGGATTGCTGGTTGTAATAAGTTTGATTTACTGGATAATAATATTGGACCCTCTGTTTGGTGGATGTAGCCCGAGTTTGGGTGAACCACGTTAAAACTTGTCTCTCGCTGTTATTAATTCTTTGTATTTCCATTTCTCTATTTAATCTTTATTTGCATTTAATTGATATCTTTTGCCGACTAACCCTAACAAGTGGTATCAGAGCGGGTTGTGTTCGATTATCGTCTGCAGGAAAGTCTCACGGTTAAGTGGGAGCAATGGTGGACGACGGTAAATTGAAGGTCGATAAATTCAATGGGCAGACTATCAGTTATGGAAGATGCAGATGGAGGATTACCTCTATCAAAAGGATTTATGGAGGCCGTTGGAAGGAGTAGCCAAGAAACCAGCAACAATGTCTGATGAGGATTAGAATCTTCTTGACAGAAAGGCATTAGGAACCATTCGGTTGTGCTTGGCACCATCGGTGGCATTCAATATAACGGAAGCGAAGACAACAGATGGTTTGATGAAAGTTTTGGCTAAATTGTATGAAAAACCCTCAGCCTCAAATAAGGTATTTCTCATGAAGCGTTTGTTTAATTTGAAAATGGTTGAAGGTGGATCTGTGACAGGTCATTTAAATGAATTTAATATGATTGTCAGTCAATTGACTTCTATAAATGTAAATTTGATGAAGAAGTTAGAGCTCTCTTGATATTATGTTCATTGCCTGAAAGCTGGGATAGTTTGGTAATGGCGGTTAGTAACTCTGTTTCTGGTTCAAATACCCTGAAATTTGATGATGTTGTTGGTGTTATTCTGAGTGAGGAAATTCGTAAGAAAAGCTCAGGTGGATCCACATCAAGCAGTGTTTTGAATGCAGAAAGCAGGGGCAGATCAAAGGAGAGAGGAAAAGGTTCTGGAGGTCATGGGAAGTCACAAGGAAAATCAAAGGACAAAAGATCCCAAACCAGAGGACAAAAGGATTGCTGGTACTGTGGGAAACTAGGTCATCTGAAGAAAGATTACTGGTCTCAGAAAAATAAAGAAGGAGACAAACAAGAAGGCAATAAGGAAGCAAATGTGGTAAGTAATAAATCTGAAGATGACGCTTTGATTCTTTCCCTAGATAATGCTGATGATTCATGGGTTTTAGATTCAGGGGCCTCATTTCATGCTACGCCCCATAGAAGTTATTTTCTTGATTATGTCCAAGGGGATTTTGAGCTAGTTTATTTGGGAGATAACGAACCCTGTCAGATTGTTGGAAAGGGAAGAATCAAGATTAAGTTGCAGGATGGGAATCATTGGCTACTACAAGAGGTAAGGCACGTTCCAAGGCTCAGTAGGAATTTAATTTCAGTAGGACAGCTAGCTGAACAAGGTTGCATTGTTACATTTACTGATAAAAATTGGAAGGTTTCACAAGGTGCCTTAGTAGTAGCAAAAGGTGTGAAAGTAGGCACCTTATATCTTTGTACAGGTCATACTGTTCCTTCTACTTTAGCTGTTGCAGAGAAAAAATAAACAGGTTCAAGAACAGTTGCTGCAGGTTCGCAGGAAGAGACTGAAACAGTTGCTGCAGGTTCTAAGACAACGCTGTGGCATAACAGACTTGTGCATATGAGTGAAAAAGGTATGAAGGTACTTCATTCTAAGAAAATTTACCAGGTCTGAAATGTATTAATATAGATTTCTGTGAAAGTTGTGTGTATGGAAAACAAAAGAGAGTCAATTTTCTCAGAGATGGGAAGCAAAAGAAAAATGAAAAGTTGGAGCTTGTGCATACAGATGTATGGGGACCAGCTCAGGTATCTTCTCTTGGTGGCTCTCGGTATTATATTACATTCATAGATGATGCAACTAGGAAGGTCTGGATTTATTTCCTTAAATAGAAATCTGATGTATTTGAAACATTTAAGAAATGGAGAAGCTTGGTTGAGAATGAGACAGGTAAAAGATTAAAATGTCTCAGATCTGATAACGGTGGTGAGTATTGCAGCAAAGAATTTGAGGATTATTGTTCCTTTAATAGAATTCGTAGGAAAAAAATGGTTCCAAGGATTCCACAAGAAAATGGAGTGGCTGAACGCATGAATAGGACAATAATGGAGCGTGCAAGGACCATGAGATTGCATGCTGGGCTGCCTTTAAACATGTGGGCAAAGGCTGTCAACACTACTGTATATTTAATTAATAGAGGTCCTTCAGTCCTTTTGGGCTGTGGTATTCCAGAGGAAGCATAGACAGGTAAGAAGGTGAGTTATTCTTTTCTCAAAACTTTTGGATGTGAAGCATTTGCACATGTAGATTCTGAAAATAGAACCAAGCTGGATGCAAAATCAAAAAAGTGTACCTTTGTTGGATATGGCATTGATGAATTTGGTTATAGGCTTTGGGATTTTAAAAATCAGAAAACTGTGAGAAGCAGAGATGTCATATTCAATGAGAAGGTGTTGTACAAAGATCAATTGTAGCAGCATGAGAAGAAAGCAAAAGATTATGTGGTGTTGGATGATACTCCAAATAGTGATGTTCCAGTGGTTCCTCATGCTCCACAACAACAACCAGAAATACCACAAACTCCAGTGAATGTTAGACGGTCAACAAGGCTAAGTAGACCTCCTGACAGGTTTTCTCCCTCTTTGTATTCTATTTTGTTAACAGATGCTGGTGAACCTGAAGGGTATGATGAAGCTATGCAGGTGGATACATAGGTTTAGTGGGAGCTTGCTATGAAAGAAGAAATGGACTCCTTGCTGAAAAATCAGACTTGAGAATTATGTAAGTTACCTGTAGGTAAAAAGGCTTTACCAAACAAATGGGTTTACCGGCTGAAAGAGGAAGATGGAGGTAAGAAAAGATTTAAGGCCAGGTTAGTTGTAAAAGGATTTGCACAGAAAAAAGGCATTGATTTTGATGAGATATTTTCTCCGGTTGTCAAAATGACTTCTATTCGTACTATTTTAAGTATTGTGGCTACTAAAGATTTGCTTTTAGAACAGCTAGATGTGCAAACAACCTTTCTCCATGGTAATTTGGAGGAGGAGATATACATGGAATAGCCCCACAGATTTGAGGTCAAAGGTAAGGAGAAACAGGTGTGTAGATTGAAGAAGAGTTTGTATGGCCTAAAACAAGCACCTCAGTAATGGTATTTGAAATTTGATAGTTTTATGGTTGAGCAAGGCTACAACAGGTGTAATTCTGACCATTGTGTTTATTTTAAGAGGTTGGATAATGACAGCTACATTATTTTATGTTTATATGTTGATGACATGCTTGTAGTTGGGTCTAACATGGATCACATAAGAGAGTTAAAACAACAGTTAACACAGTCATTTGATATGAAGGATTTGGGGGCAGCAAAACAAATCCTTGGTATGAAAATTTACAGAGATAGGAAGAACAGAACATTGACTCTATCTCAAGCTGCTTATGTTGAAAAGGTGTTGCAGAGATTCCATATGGAGAATGCAAAAGCTGTCAGCACACCTTTGCCTAGTCATTTGAAATTGACTAAGGAGATGTGTCCTAAGACACAAGAGGAGGAAGAGAAAATGTCCAAGGTACCATATGCTTTAGCTGTAGGAAGTTTAATGTACGCCATGGTATGTACGAGACTGGATATTGCACATGCTGTAGGAGTCGTCAGCAGGTATATGAGTCATCCTGGATTGGAGCATTGGAATGCAGTAAAATGGATTCTCAGATATTTGAGAGGTACATCCAATAAATATTTATGTTTTGGGGGCTCTAATGCTAATTTAGCAGGTTATGTAGACTCAAATTTGGTAAGAGATATTGATACCAGACGGAGTACTACAGGTTATGTCTTTACTATAGGTGGAACAGTGGTGAGTTGGATTTCCAGGTTGCAAAAGGTGGTTGTTTTATCCACCACAGAGGTAGAATATGTAGCTACAACAGAGGCAAGCAAGGAGATGATATGGCTGCAATCTTTCATGTAAGAATTGGGCAAACAATATGTTAATTATTATTTGTATACAGACAGCCAGAGTGCCATACATCTTGCAAAGAATTTTGCCTTGCATTCCAAGACCAAACACATATAGTTGAGGTATCACTTCATTCAGTCAGTGTTGGATGATGGACAATTACAGTTGGAAAAGATACATACAGATGATAATCCAGCAGATATGTTTACAAAGGCAGTGACAAGGGAGAAGCTGAGCTCCTCTTCAGCTTTGGTTGGTCTTCTCGACTGAAAACAACAAAAATAGAACAGCAGAGTCCAGGGTGCTTATTTCCAGTGGGAGCTACCGAGTCAGTGGTGTTATGATCAGTCTCCAAGTGGGAGATGATATGGTGTGGAGTCTGATCAGTCTCCAAGTGGGAGATTGTTGTTATATGGAGCCTAATCAGACTCAGAGGTTACATTTTCCCCACTTTTATTAGCGCGGTATCCCCCCAAATTCCTACGGGGTCAAGGGGCAGTGCCCCTTGTGGGGGTTTGGGGGTAGCGCCCCCAAGACAGGGTTAAGGGGCAGCGCCCCTGGCGCGTTCCCTATCGTGATACAAGGCGGGGTCGAGGGGCAGCGCCCTCACGAGGGCTCGGGGGCAGCGCCCCGAAACCTCACATAGTTTTTTATTATTTTATAAAGGCACTGGGAGTTATTTTTCATTGACCGACATAAGAAAACCCTATTTTTGTAACTAACCAAAAGCTTGATAAAAGCGGTTAAGGGTTAGGGTTTTGATATATTGTATTGTATCATTTTGCAACGGTATTAAGTTGCAGGGATTGCTGGTTGTAATCAGTTTGATTTATTGGATAATAATATTGGACTCTCTGTTTGGTGGATGTACCCCAAGTTTGGGTGAACCACATTAAAACTTGTCTCTTGCTGTTATTAATTCTGTGTATTTCCATTTCTCTATTTAATCTTTATTTGCATTTAATTGATATCTTCTGCTGACTAACCCTAACAGATAGATGGTTCCAAACTGGACAAAGGTGCTCCCAAAACTGAGAAAAATACTTCCAATTTGGAGAAGGGTAAGGATACAATCAGTCCCTTGGACATATTAACAACGCAAATCCAAGCCTTACAAAAATAATTGGTAGACATCCAAAGTGGGAAAACCACATAGCACTACTCCCTTGAAGATATATCACCATATCCATTTGATAAATCTTTGATCATGATACCTTTTCTCTCAAGGTTTGAGGTTCCTAAATTCAACAAGTATTGAGGAAAAGGTGATCCAAGAGATCGTATCAGGGAATTTAGTGCCGCATGTCTAGAAGTCACACACAATGAAACTTATCTTATGTGACTATTCCTAGGAAGTTTAGGAGGGCAATGTATGGAGTGGTTCTCTCACCTACCTTCCAGTATTCACACTTTTGATGAGCTAGTGGATAAATTTGTCACACATTTCTCGTACAATATAGAACATGAAATCTCCATGTTGGATCTCTGTAATAACAAGCAAAAAGGGGGAGAATCCTTAGCCTCTTTCCTACAGAGATGGAGACAACTTGCAAGCAAGTGTCCCTACCACATACCAGAGAAGCAAAGAATAGAAATGTTTGTACACAATCTATCCACTAAACTTAGCTATCAAATCCAAATACAATGTCCAACTACTTTTAGTAAGGTCATTGAAATGGGGATACTCATCAAGAAAACCTTGATATAAAAGGGGCAAATAAAGCTATACAAAGAAACCCCTAATTCTAACAACAATATGGACAAGCTGCGATTTTGGACCAAGAACAAACCCATTGTAAACGATGGTGTGGTAGATGCTAAAAATGTAGTGCAAAAGAAACCAATCTTCACTCTATCAAAACCACAAAACAATAGGCCAACCAACAAGACTCCAAGTAATGAGCAAAGATCTACAAATTTTTCTCCTAGGAGAAAATTCACAATACTAGGAGAATCTCTCGAATCTACCCTTAGGAAGTTAATAGGGGGCAACCTCATAACACTTCCACTAGTGCGTGATTATGAACCAAAAGTTAAACCCGCTTGGTGGAATGATTCTAACTTTTGCGAGTATCACTGAAACAAAGGACACAAAACTAACGACTGTTAGGCGCTAAAGCATACCATTCAAGACTTGTTGGATCTAAAACAGATATCACTTGATGGTCATGCCTCTAATGATAATCATTTAGTATTCAAGAATCCACTCCCCAACTATGAGAAGGGAAGTTCTTCAAATCAAAACAAAAGTGGGGCTAACAACGCCAACTATACAAATGTGTCATATGACTATGTTGTTAACCACATTTCTGAAAGTGATTCACATATCAATGTGATCACTATAAATAAAAGCCCTGATTGTAATGTGACCACTCACCGTGGAAAGGTTACTCTTAAAGGAGCTTTGTCCAAACCATCCCCTACATCCGACCAATACAACGTCCTAGACCAACTCCACAAAATGCCTGTGCACATTTCTATTTTGGAGCTTTTGCATCTATCCCCGTCTCATAAGGCCATCCTTGAACAAGCTCTTTCAGAAACTACCATCCCAACCAATTTAGCTGAAGAACAGTTTTAGACCATGGTAGGTCATCTAACCACACCTCATTTCCTCTCATTCACAGAAAAGGATGATATGTCACTCACCCAACCACACAACACATCCCTCCACATTGAAGCCTTCATCCATAAGCATAAAATAAAAAGGGTTCTAATAGATGAAGGAGTGGGTTTAAATATTTGCACCTTAAAGCTAATCCTTGCGTTGGGGTTTTTTGAAAATGTCATTGATCCCAAAAAGAAAATTATCATCAAGGCTTACGATGAAGAGGAGAGAACATCAAAGGGGACTATTGTTTTGCCAATCAAAGTGGGACCAGTAGTAAAAGATGTAGTGTGTTAAGTGCTTGACATGGAACTCGCATATAATATTCTCCTTGGAAGACCTTGGATACACGCAATGAAGGCGGTGCCATCCACCTATCACCAGTGTATCAAGTTCCCCCATGACGGCCAATAAATTACCATTCAAGGTGATTCCAATCCATTCTAGTAAATATTACAACTCCATTCAATCCAAGCCTGAAGTTGTAATTCCCACTAACCATGCCTTTGCATCATCCTCATCCCGTATCGACCCAACGTCACTCCCTTCAACATCCAAAACATCTGCACTTAACCTCAAGCTCAAAGACAAGGGTGTTGGAGAGTATACCATTGCACAATCCTTTTGCCTAGCACAACTACCTATATCTCCTAAGTCCTATGGAAAGCCATCCATGATCAAGCCCAAGTCGGTCGAGACTACTAAATGCCCTTTTGTAAAATAGGGAAGCCTATCCGATGAGAGTGATGAGAAGGACATTCTTCAATGGCTCTACAAAGACGAAGATAGTAATCCAAAACCACAAAACCCTCCATCCCAATTGCAAACTAACCAATATGGCCAAGGGTTCTCCATCTTGCAAAGAATGGGATATGATAGTCATGGTCCTATAGGATTAAGGAAATTAGGTATCATTGAACCAATCCAACCTTCTTATCTAGTAGCCCGAGACACTACTGGGCTAGGCTACAAAGGAAAAGAAAAGGTCAAAAGCCAAGAAAAGTATAAAAAAAAGGCAAGGGACACTGCTTTTACTAACCTAGTAGAGCAGATTCAATGACTACAAGAATGGAGTGACACGGACTCAAATGAATATGAATGGGATAGTCTTTCTGAACTATCTTGTGACGAAAAAGATGTTGATGTGGTTCAACAATATGCTCCACAACACATGAGGGATAGAGCTCTAGGTCTAGACCTCTAGAGTCCATTCCGCACAATACTGAAAGTGAGTTTCCTGAGGAAGGAATGATGTCACACTTGACAGATCAACTTGAGGAGAGTACCATCATAGACTTTGTAAATGCTTACACTAGCCTAAATAACTCCTCCATCTTAACCATATCTACCATTGAAACCAATCAACCCAGTGACCCATTACCCTTGGTGTACCCTGAACTCATAGACTGGGATTTACAAGATGAACCCCTTGAACTTGATACTTTCCAAAATGATGATGCCATCATAGATTATCTGGAACTTAGAGACCATCTACCCGCAGAGGATCACAAAACTGGCTACGCCATAGAACTCAATGACAAGGTGTATTTTGGAGAGAGTGCCAAGCCTTTCAGTCACAAAAATGTGAAAATAAAAGATAGATCTAACGGTGAAAACCGATCGGCGGCAGTGTTAGATTGTGAAAATAGTAAAAAAATAAAAGACGCATCCAATGGTGAAAGGGTTGACACTCTTCCCAATTTGACACATCAGGAAAGGTCCTCCATTTTGATGGAACCAGCAGAACCTATCAACATTGGAACATAAGATAATCTAAGGATAATTCATCTGGCATAATCTTTATCTACACAAGAAAAGTCGACATTCACCAAATTCTTCAAGTGGAAACAGATTAACTTTTCTTGGTCATATGTGGATATGCCAGGACTGGATCCAAACCTTATAATGCATCATTTGTCACTAGCTTCAGGTGCTAAACCAGTCAAACAAAAACTATGAAAAATGCATCCGCACATTGCACTCCTTGTGAAGGATGAATTGAAGAAGCTACTCTGATGTTGGTTTCATCAGACCAATCGATTATCTGGAGTGGATTTCAAATATAGTTCCTGAACTTCCAAACCAGATGGAAGGGTGAGGCTATGTAATGACTTCAGAGTATTAAACAAGGCTTGTCCCAAGGATGACTTTCCTTTGCCCAACATCGACATCATTGTCAATCTAATTGTAGGTCATATCATGTTGTCATTAATGGACGAATTTTCTGGCTATAACCAAATCAAAATAGCACCAAAAGATCAACACAAAACTGCATTCACATGTCCATGGGGTACCTATTGTTGGTGCGTCATGCCATTCAAACTGAAAAATGTGGGGGCAACATACCAAAGGGCCATGACCACTATCTTTCATGACATGATGTACACCATCATGGAAGATTATGTGGATGATATCCTCGTGGAGTTAATTATCAGAGAACAACATCTACAAGTCTTGGACAAGATTTTCACACGTCTAGAGCAATTTAATGTGCGGTTAAATCCAAAAAAGTGTGTTTTCGAAGTAACATCCGGTAAACTCCTTGGATACATCGTATCAGCTAATAGAATAGAGGTGGACTTAGCCAAGGTTAAAGCAATCATAGAAATGCCACCACTTAAGAATCTAAGTCAGTTGTGATCTCTGCGAGGAAAGTTACAGTCAATCAGAAGGTTCATCTCCCAACTGGTAGACAAGTGCCATCTATTTAGCCATTTTCTACACAAAAAACATTCCTTTCAAATGGAATGACTCATGTGAGCAAGATTTTTAGCACTAAAGGAGAATCTAATGAACCCACCAGTCTTGATGCCGTCGATTCAGGGCAAGCTACTACTACTCTATATATCAGCTACACCAACAGCTCTGGGAGCTCTGCTAGCCCAACAGAACCATGAAGGAAAAGAGCAAGCAATCTACTACATCAGTAGAACACTAGTAGGTTATAAGCTGCAGTATACACCAATAGAAAGAGCATGTCTCGTTGTTATCTTTGCATCACAAAAATGGAGACATTACATGCTCTCGCAGCTCCATCATAGACAAATAGATGCAAGTCATGATAGAGGTGTGCAAGTAGACAAGGACCCCAAGCAAACTGAGTCCCCTCTATAACAATCCGCTCTAGAGTCCTCCCCCATCCAACTGATAACTTGTGTGATCTCCTATCGGGGCACACTATCCCTCCAATCAACCCAGCAACCACCGATGGTAACGGCTCATAATAGGTGACCATGTCTGCCCAGCTAATCTTTGTCCCCTCAATGGTGTCATCACCAAAAACCTCCTGACACTCATCTATTCCAGCCCCTCTCTGAGACTTGTACTCAACGAGTTCTCCATCTATCAGAATGTGCAGAATCCGATGGACATCCTCTAATGTGACTATAATTGAAAGGAAGCTAGGTGTGCGGAAATCACTTCCTACACTAATCTAATGAGGAGAGGGCTATGCAAATTTAACTTTATCCTAACTATTACAGCAATGTTAAAACATTAACATGAGATATTGCAGCAAAACACAAGAACCAGAAAGAAGACAGAAGAGAGAGAGACAAGATATACATGGGGAAAACCCTTACAGGTGAAAAACCCCACACTCCAAAACACAGATCAAATGTATTACAGTAAACAATAACAAATTACAATATAGTTTCAAAGCCAATGCTCTTTCAGGAGTCTTCAAATGTTGAATCTGGAGATATTTCGGCAGCATAACAGTACTTGTACCAAAGTTATCTATCTCCCATCCAAGCACCTGTTTATATAGAGTTTACAAGGCAAATATGGAACCTTCTAGAGATGGGCGTCCATCTTGGACTCATGCCCCAAAACCCACGCCTAAGGACACTTGTCCAACATCCCATCCTGAAGTGGGCGCCTAGTCCCAAGATAGGTTACGACAGATGCTCTTACACACCTTATAGCTATCATAGAATCCATCATACACTGACTAAAAATAGCATATTCCTCTTACATGTCATAACCTCCCTTGACCACCCAAAGATGCCTTTCTTATGCCCCTTGACCCTGTCTTGGGGGCGCTGCCCCCAAACCCCCGTTAATTATTAAAGGGGGAAACCGTGGCTGCCAAAGTCACCAAAATTTACCTTGCTGCATATACACAAGGTGTTGACTATGCCAACTCAACATGGGATAAATAAATACAACATTAGGAATTTGCAAAGGTTGAGACACCTTAATTCCCAACAATAATCTCCCATGTAGGAAGATGAAATGTCCCATCCTCACTGTGGAAAAGCTCTGATAGTGTAGTTAGAATACCAAGATTCCCTTGAATCTTTAGCATAAAACAAACATATGACAAACCCACTGATCCCAGTACCAAATAGTCAATCTCTATCAAATAAGGTCTCAAAAGTTGGGTCATCGGAAACTATTCCCGTGACATGAGGACATCATTAAGCTCCTCCTGCAATCATCCAAGCAAGCGTTAATCAAACAAAGTTAGCTAAACTACAAATCTATCAATCAAGCATCAAATATTTAGCTATTTTATTAGGATATCTATCCTATCATTTGTCCTGAGATTTTATCAATCTCAGCGATGAATTATCAATTGGCGAACATCGACTTCGATGCCGACTTTACCAAATTCCTATGTATTTTGCCACCTAAATGGATGCACAGTTCTGCGGGGCATTTGCGCAGATTTAGGGTGAATGCGCAGCATCCCCATTTATTTGCGTAGGAATAATGAAATGCATAGATTCCGGCAATGTTTGCACAACTTTAAAGATCATTCGCGCAGTAGCATAACAAATGCGCAACAAAAATTCATATGTGTAGAAGTACTTTGCATATGCGCATGTTTGCCCTTTATTTGCGCAAATCTATCATTTGCGTAGATTCTGCTTGCAATTGCGCAGAATCAGGGCATTTGTGCAGGATCGTGAGGTAAATGCGTAGGAACATTCCTGCTGCACATTCAACTAACCTAAGTTTGACCTAAACTTTTGACCATCATGAATGCACCTAAACTAAAAATGAAAGCTTACTTACCGGTGGACCATACGCTGTTGGACGGTTGAACCATCGGATCCTCTTGAAGTGGTGTATCTCAATCAAAACTTGTTGCATTATTGCTGACTCTTCTTAGCTCCTAAGCTCTGATCTCGTATAATCTCTCCAACAAGACAAGTGTGCAAATGACAAGGAATGTGACCCCACACTCCTATTTATAGTTCCTTGAACCCTAATTGGAGGTGTTTTAACCGGGGCATATTTTTCACCTACCTTTTTCTCCGCGTCATCCATTTTCTTCACCCTACCCTGTCTTCCAACCTAATCTCATCGTGAGATTATATGTCATCCTGTCATCACATTCTTCCCGTCCAACCTCCTGAGGGGGCATCGTATCGTCATTAACATGTGCTAGGGGCAAACTGGGGCATGTATCAATCGTAGAAAGTTTTTATTCTTTGAAACAATGTGATAAAACACATTGCATCAAAGAGGGGCAAAATGTATACACCTAAAAATGGCTAAGTCAAATTAAATAAATATTTTAATATTTATTTTAATTCTTATTCTTCTATCAATTAAATAAATATTCTAATTTATTTAAATGATTCACATCCCTCTTATAATTAAATAAAAATCAATTTATTTAATTAAAATCCCTAAATTCTTCTAATGTCTCATATATTAAATAATCCTAAATTATTTAATTAATCCCAAATTCCTCATTTCAAAGTCCAAAATTCCATAAATCTACATCACCTTTTCCACCTCACCATGTTGCACACATAATTAAATATTTTAATATTTAATTACTTAATATTCCCTCACCCACATGTCCTATTTCTCCTCCAATCAAAATTAGTTAACTCATTAGTCAAATCAATTATCTAATTAATCAATTCACTTAACTAGTTAGTCTATTCAATTAACTCAATCTATTCTATTAACTCCCATAACTCATGAAAGGAGCTTGGACATTTGTCCTTTTCTGATTCCCGCACATTCCCTCAAGCTTCCTCAACCGTACACATCACAGATAATTCCTCCAATCATGGATCTATTGACACTTAGATTTGGCCTCTCTTGAGTCTATAAAATGAACCCTCATTCCCTCATTTCATCCACTCAAGCATTTATAACATTAACAAATCAAAGAACTAATCCAATTTCTTTTGTCAAGTTGAAGAAAATATTAATACAGACTTTTCATCTAATTTTCATGAAGATCCAATGGTAGGAGAGAAAGTTATGACTCTTTTCCCAAAACTACAAACCCTAGGCAGCGTTCAGACCTGCCCTCACCAAAATTGTAATATCTCTCACACAACTTAATGAAATTATACCAAACCAAAAAAATTGTAAATTAGAAACACATATCTTTCCATCTATTTATTATATGCATCAATGTGAGGCCGTACCAAGTCGTACCATACATATTTTCAGACTGTATTTTCAAAAAATTAAACTCTATAGACCTACCCTCAATAAAAATGTCATAACTTATTCAAATATTAATAAAATTTGATGCAACAAAAAGAAATGGAAAGTAGACTCAATACTCTTTCCAACCATATATGGCTTTATCCTGTATATGTCTGTACAAAACCGTACCAAATGCTGCAACAGGACTGTTGCAGGGAAAATCAAAAAATTACAATCCATAAAACACTCATATCTTTCACAAAAATAAATAAAAATGCATGGGACAAGAAGCAAATGGAAGGTGGTTGAAGGATATAACATTTTCAATCCATTAGAAATCTATTCAATTCCATATAGGGCCGTACAATAGTAAAAGACAGCAAATTTCTGAAAGAAAATACAGGAAAACATTATTTTTTCTCATTCCATGCTCAAATCTTCAACCACCCACGAATTCTTCATGGTTGCAAGGCCTTTTAAAGGCATTAAAACATGTCTCTTCAGTTTATAACTAATTTTGAGCGAACCAAGAGCCAAATGACTCTTCACCTTCTAAGTTTGCATCTTTTTTCCAACTTTACATTAACAACCTTTACATGGTTTACAATATTTTGCATATTTAAACTTCCTAGTGACCTCTAATACATAACAATGACTTGAATAACCTTATACAATAATGAATCATTACAATATTAGATCATTTTAATCAAACTCCTATGGAAGTCAAAGTGCTCCTGCACCATACAACCAACCAACAAAGATTTTCAAGTCCCTTGGAAATGTATCTGCAACAAAAGTCTCTTTCCTCTGTCTTTATCTTCAATCTTCTCAGCTACAATCTTTCAATCTATAGAAATGGTGACCAAACAACCAACAAAATAAACTACCATCTTCACAGAGCATCCTCAGGCTCCTTCTACTCCCATCAATGGAGTACTCTTTAGGCTGCAACCTCAAGTGCTTCTTTAGGTATCCATCTCTCTCACTACTTCACAACAAACCAACTCACCAAACCATTCATCTCACCCACTAGCAGATTATGGTGATGCACCTACCACTCTCTCCTCAGTGGTTTCTCTGTGCACCCTTATCCAGCCTAATCTCCATTGGAGAATGGTCATGACAGACCTCATCTTGTCTGCCCACACACACAACCTCAGACAACATCCTTCTGCAGCTAGATGGATAAGCACCTACAACCAAACAACTTAAAAAATAACAATAACGGTCACCAACACAATCATATTCTTCAGTTCTTCACCTGCCTTCTTAGTGACAGGAATAAATACAACATCTCCTCCCAGAGCTTTTGCTAGCTCTGATACCAATTTGATGCAGAGGTAGGAGGACCAAAACTATCCTCAATAACATTAACAAATCAAAGAACTAATCCAACTTCTTTTGTCAGGTTGAAGAGAACATTAATACAAACTTTTCATCCAATTTTCATGAAGATCCAATGGTAGGAGAGAAAGTTATGACTCTTTTCCCAAAATTACAAACCCTAGGCAGCGTTCAGACCTGCCCTCACCAAAATTGCAATATCTCTCACAAAAATTAATGAAATTATACCAAACCAAAAGAATTGTAAACTATAAACACATATATTTCCATCCATCTATTATATGCATCAATGTGATACTGTACCAAGTCGTACCATGCATATTTTCAGACTATATTTTCAGAAAATTAAACTCTGCAGACCCCTCAATAAAAATGCCATAACTTATTCACATATTAATGAAATTTGATGCAACAAAAAGAAATGGAAAGTAGACTCAATACTATTTCCAACCATATATGGCTTGCTCCTGTATATGTCTGTACAAAACTGTACCAAATGCTGTAACAGGACTGTTGCAGGGACAATCAGAAAATTACAATCCATAAAACACTGATATCTTTCACAAAAATAAATGAAAATGCATGGGAAAAGAAGAAAATAGAAGGTGGTTGAAGGATATAACATTTTCAATCCATTAGAATCCATTCAATTCCATATGGGGCCGTACAATAGAAAAAGACAGCAAATTTATGAAGGAAAATACAAGAAAACATTATTTTTTCTCATTCCATGCTCAAATCTTCAACCACCCACGAATTCTTCATGGTTACAAGGACTTTTAAAGGCATTAAAACATGTCTCTTCAGTTCATAACTAATTTGGAACGAACCAAGAGCCAAATGACTCTTCACCTTCTAAGTTTGTATTTTTTTTCCAACTTTACATTGACAACCTTTACATGGTTTGCAATATTTTGCATATTTGAACTTCCTAGTGACCTCTAATACATAACAATGACTTGAATAACCTTATACAATGATGAATCATTACAATATTGGATCATTTTAATCAAACTCTTATGGAAGTCAAGGTGCTCCTGCACCATACAACCAACCAACAAAGATTTCCAAGTCCCTTGGAAATGTATCTGCAACAAAAGTCTCTTTCCTCTATCTTTATCTTCAATCTTCTCAACTACAATCTTCCAATCTATAGAAATGGTGACCAACCAACCAACAAAACAAACTACCATCTTCACAGAGTATCCTCAGGCTCCTTCTACTCCCATCAGTGGAGTGCTCTTCAGGCTGCAACCTCAAGTGCTTCTTCAGGTATCCATCTCTCTCAATGCTTTACAACAAACCAACTCACCAAACTATTCATCTCACCAAACAGTAGATCCTGGTGATGTACCTACCGCTCTCTCCTCAATGGTTTCTCTATGCACCCTTATCCAGCCTAATCTCCATTGGAGAATGGTCATGATAGACCTCATCTTGTCTGCCCACACACACAACCTCAGACAACATCCTTCTGCAACTAGGTGGATAAGCACCTACAACCAAACAACTTAAAAATAACAATAACGGTCACCAACACAATCATATTCTTCAGTTCTTCACCTGCCTTCTCAGTGACAGGAATAAATACAACATCTCCTCCCAGAGCTTTTGCTAGCTCTGATACCAATTTGATGCAGAGGTAGGAGGACCAAAACTATCCTCAATAACATTAACAAATCAAAGAACTAATCTAATTTATTTTGTCAAGTTGAAGAGAACATTAATACAGACTTTTCATCTAATTTTCATGAAGATCCAATGGCAGGAGAGAAAGTTATGACTCTTTTCCCAAAACTACAAACCCTAGGCAGCGTTCAGACCTGCCCTCACCAAAATTGCAATATCTCTCACAAAACTTAATAAAATTATATCAAACAAAAAGAATTGTAAACTAGAAACACATATCTTTCCATCTATCTATTATATGCATCAATGTGAGCTGTACCAAGTTGTACCATGCATATTTTCAGACTATATTTTCAGAAAATTAAACTCTGCAGACCTACCCTCAATAAAAGTGAAATAACTTATTCAAATCTTAATGAAATTTGATGCAACAAAAAGAAATGGAAAGTAGACTCAATACTATTTCCAACCATATATGGTTTTCTCCTATATATGTTCGTACAAAACTGTACCAAATGCTGCAACAGGACTATTCCAGGGAAAATCAGAAAATTACAATAAAAATGCATGGAACAAGAAGCAAATGGAAGGTGGTTGAAGGATATAACATTTTCAATCCATTAGCATCCATTCAATTCCATATAGGGCCGTACAATAGCAAAAAATAACAAATTTCTGAAGGAAAATACAGGAAAACATTATTTTTTCTCATTCCATGCTCAAATCTTCAACCACCCACGAATTATTCATGGTTACAAGGCCTTTTAAAGGCATTAAAACATGTCTCTTTAGTTCATAACTGATTTGGAGTGAACCAAGAGCCAAATGACTCTTCACCTTCCAAGTTTGCATATTTTTTCCAACTTTACATTGACAACCTTTACATGGTTTGCAATATTTTGCATATTTGAACTTCCTAGTGACCTCTAATACATAACAATGACTTGAATAACCTTATACAATGATGAATCATTACAATATTGGATCATTTTAATCAGACTCCTATGGAAGTCAAGGTGCTCCTGCACCATCTTACTCTGCAAGAATCCTACTAGCGTGCCTTTGGCAAAGTTATCTCCATTTGCATTCACACAACACCATTATCACAATCACCATCTAATCATGTCTCCATCCATCCATCTCCATTAGTATTGCATTGTAGTGTGATCTCCATTGCATTGTCCACCTACAACCATTCTACTCTTGTCATCTTCAACAGCAAGGAAGTACACACTTCTGAGAGCTCCATTACCATCAAGATCAAGAAGAGATATGGCAAAAATGAAAACATAGAGGTAAATTGGTCTTCGAAGTTATATTCTTTGTTTACTTGTATTTACACCAATTTCCATTAAGTTATTGGATGTTTAGTTGTTTAATACTATTGTTCACATTTTCCACTAACACATCTAAGTTTCATCCATCTACCATGTCATTATCCATCTACCCAATTGTCATCCTATCATGGCTTGAAGTTTTCACTTAGTGTCATTTCCCATCATACCATAATAAGTCATCCATTATATATACCATAGTAACCTACCAATTCATTGTTAGACACACCAGTCCATACTGAGCTGCGGACCACCAAGAAGCATGAAACTAAAAAGAGGCATGTAATACACATCCAAGAACATTTCCACAAAACCAAAATGATAATCATTCACATCTGGACGAATGCGAGAATCCCAGTCAGCTTTTATCATCACATTATATTGTCAAAACACATGCCAAAACCTTATCATGCAAAACTTTCACAATAGAAGGAAAGATGATCTAAAACCTTGGAATTGTCACCTTTACTATATCTAGAACATAGTTCCATAACCACATAGCCATAACTACTACAACGGAGGAATGCAGAGCATTCCATTCACCTTTCAACCTCTCATTACACTGTCAGAGCCTGAACCAGAGCTCAGCCACTTATATCTTTCACTGTAGAAGTGCAAAGACTCTGAAACATAGAATTTAGTATATTGACATCATACTTAACTCTTGAACCACAAGATCATATATTCAAAATCAAAGGAATGTCCAACAGATCTTCCATTGCCATTCTAGAAATATCTTCACAGAATAAACACTATCTTCATTCCATTTTTTTCAAAACAAACTTCCGGTAAACCAAACACCATGAAACATGGAATATGAAATATCTACCATTACATAAAGCTATATTCTAGCCCGTAAATGCCCAAAGCCAAACTGATGGAAATGCCGAGTAATTTCCCAAGCACTCTTCAAAGATATTCATTCTGAAACAGAGACTGTCGCCAACTTCCAGAGGCTTAATGTATCAACTTTCTCTTCTTCAAGAATATAACATCCAATCATGAGCTTTCTCTTCTTTAGGAACATGACATTAGTCAAATTCTTCACAACAACCTTAGCAGTCTCTCTCATCAGTGTATGCTAAGTTGACATCAATGTATGCTGATATGTTGGCATCAATGACAACACACATGGCCAACATTCATACCATAATAAAATCCCATTTCTTGGGGGCACATTACTGACACCTAGTTGTGGTTTGGATTGTCCTCCTATTTTATGTAAGATGTTGGGAAGTAAGACTTTATCTTAAGTCTCATGCATCTCATCCCAAAACATTCTGAAAATATAAAAAAAAACAAAATATTTCAAAAAACACAAAAAAATTAAAATATCCCTAAAATCCAAGCAATAAATCACAAACGCAAGTCATCCTTAATCCATACCATATCTCGTAATAAACTATTTCCACACCATGTCCATAATAAATGTCACATTGTCATATTTCATCCATTCCATAATAAAACACTTGACATTCAAACAAAACAACAACCATGCAATGCATCGTGTGTTAACAAAAATCACAAGTATTAGTCCATATTTTGAAACAATAACTAGTCATCAATTGTCACATCATTTGATATCAAACATCATCATCAAGCCTTATCTAGGGATATATTGTTCTTGTAATCAGGTGCCTATCTAAACATCATCCAAATTTTTGTTAAGATATATAATGGTTGTGTGACTTGTGTCGTCATTCAGTCTTTTATTTTTTATTTTTATCTTTTCTATCTCCTTCTCATGCTTCATCAAGACCGTATAGATCCATTCATATCTTGGGGTGTAATGACTAGCAGAGAATGGGGCATAGCATTTTGTGTGTTTGTTGGATGTTCTTATTACTCCAGCTAATATTCATATCTTGTGTGTAGTGGAATAGCTTTTTGCATACCAGTTGTCCTTTGCATCTAAGGTCATTTCATACCTTTTGTGTACTTGGACCTTAATGCTTTAAGTTTCATTCGTCACACATCTAGACAAGGTTGTATTATGCGGGGCATGTATAAGGATACTCCTTTTGTTTGCAGTGTCAAGTCCATGTAAAGGATACGAAGTCACCCTAGTTCCTTATATACCTTGGTGTATAATATCCTATTGCTATATCAAATTAGGACTACTCTACATATTATACCAACATAACCATAACCTTTTTATTTATTACCTATACCCATAACCTATCCATTTCCTATTCTAGAGCACCTTTTTTGATATAGGCACATCGTTTCCTAACCTAGGTGCTCTTCCACACAAAAGCATGTCATTCTTCTGCACAAGCACACCGCTAAATGTAGGTGCGTTGCTTTTCCTCCTAGACACTCATCACGATGGTGCAGGTACACTTTCACTCACATGGGCATAGATTTTGCATAGGCGCATTGCCTTGCTACGCAGGTGTGCCACCCGATCACATGGGTGCACTTTCATAAAGCCACACCTACACTTTTTCACCCTTTTCCTAGCATTTATGACGCCTAACCCATCCCCTAACCTACCCGAAAGGCCCCATGTTTAGTCACATACAGGTCTACCAGCTCCTGCCGATCATTGGAAGGTCCTGATCCTCTCGCCCACGATGTTTGTGTCGAGAGATTGTCACAATGTTCGCCATACCTTTGTCTCTTCTCTTCTCTTCTCTCTAATTTTTCTAAGCTTGTGAGTGCAAATGAGGAAAGATGGCCCCCCCTACCACTATTTGTAGCCCCTCCAAAGTCCTAAGTTTTTTTCATCCCTAGCCTAGATTATTTATCCCTGGCCTCCCCTTTTCACCCCCAAATTTCATCATATTCACCTTTTACCATCCCCGTATCCTGTTTTCCTAACCCAGGTGCTCTTCCACACAAAAGCATGTCATTCTTCTGCACAAGCGCACTGCTAAATGTAGGTGCATCGCTTTTCCTCCTAGACACTCATCACGACCATGCAGGTACACTTTCACTCACACAGGCACAAATTTTGCATAGGTGCATTACCTTGCTACGTAGGCATGCCATCCGATCACATGGGTGCACTTTCATAAAGCCACACCTACACTTTTTCACCCTTTTCCTAGCATTTATGACGCTTAACCCATCCCCTAACTTGCATGAAAGGCCCCATGTTTAGTCACATACAGGTCTACCAGCTCTTGCCGATCGTTGGAAGGTCCTGATCCTCTCGCCCATGATGTTTGTCTCGAGGGATTGTCACAATGTTCGCCATACCTTTGTCTCTTCTCTTCTCTTCTCTCTAAATTTTCTAAGCTTGTGAGTGCAAATGAGGAGAGATGGGCCCCCCTGCCACTATTTGTAGGCCCCCCGAAGCCCTAAGTTTTTTTCATCACTAGCCTAGATTATTTATCCCTGGCCTCCCCTTTTCACCCCCAAATTTCATCCTATTCACCTTTTACCATCCCCGTATCCCGTTTTCACTCCGTCACCCTTTCCTTTGAGATTTTACTCAAAATTTTTATTTGTCTATTAAACTCTTGAGGGGGCATCCATTATCCATTATTCCCTTTTTGCATCACTGACTATGGCATCTTTTATTCTTTGACACGACACCACCTTAATGGAACACCGTATCAAAGAGGGGAAAAATGTAGAAACCTAAAAATGACCATGTATGCACCTTCATTTTTGACATAGTTCTAACACCACCTTTCATCCTAACATGTCTTCTAAATTAATTAAATAATTTTATTATTTAATTAATTTATTCCTCTTTCATTAATCCATTTTCTCATATGAAATAAATAAATTTTATTTATTTATTTAATTTACCCTTTCCTCTTAAATTAATTAATAAATCTTCATTTATTTAATTAATTTATCATTTCTAACAACTTCCTCTCCATAAATTAATTAAATAATTTTACTATAAATAATTAATTTACCCTCACGCATCCTTATCCTCAGCCACTTACCACAATTATTAAATAATTGGTCATAATTATTAAATGATTGATCCAAAATTAAATTCACTTTTCATCTCCACCATCCATTATCATACTACATTTTTTAATCTCAACCATTCACATAAAAAATGCTCTAGAAGATCCTTATCCATGACCTATAATTCTCTCATCTAATCTTAGCCATCCATTTTATCTTTTAACCTAGCCTTTCATCCATCATATCCAACCTCTATAAATTGAGTCTCTCACATCATTATCACAACACATCTTTCATATGCAAGTACATGCTATCAAATTCCATATCATTATCATTATCATTTGCCTTTATTATAGTCATTTCCATACCTAGGTTATGCTGGTTTTGTGAGCAGTCCACAATGCATAATATATCCAAAGAAAAAGCTAGTAGAGCTAGGGTGCACTCTACTCCGTTCTATCAAGTGTGAAGGTGTGATTGAAGGTGAAGGTATTGAGTTATATTGTATTATCTTCCATTATTTACCTTGGATCATATTTTTGCATACAATAATTATTTGATATCATTTTGGTTTTTTTCACAGCTCATCTTGTGAGGTTGTTAGTATGATTTGTTATGTCAAAATCATGTTATAATAGCATGTTTGCTTCAATTTATGAAATGTTGTTACAATTATGTTCATGAATTCTTTGTTAAAGATTTGTGATCCACACACATAAGTGGCGAAGTGACTACCTTTGCTTTTGGCACATGTCAATATTGGTGCCAATTGTGCATCATCTTGTATCACTTTTATCATATTTTGATTTGTTAGAGCTCCTATTTTCATATTTTTATAAAATGGATATGCAAACTAGAGTAGATGGATTAGATGCTTTGTTTATTTAAGGTAATTGAATTGCTTCGTGGCTTAATTGAAAACAATATCCCTAGGGTGGTTTTACCTCAAGCCTATTTACTATCCCTATTGTATGTGTCTGTCCATGTGAGTAGAAGTGTGTCATTGGTGGTTGAGGATTTCATTCACAACCAAAAGTGTCTAAGGGTTTATGCATTGGTGTTTGGATAAAAAGGATCATTATCTAAGTTTAGTTCCATTTCAAACCCATTTAGCTTTGGGGTTAACTTTGGAAATATCCAAGGTGAAATTTTCTCTAGACAAGTTTTAAATATGAAGTCTTTCTTGAACTACTTTATCTTGATAACACATCTAAGGATATAGTCACTATAGACAACTTTGGAGCTTACACCTATCTCCCTCACATTTTCTCTAGTTGGAATTAGGTACATTAGGCAATGGTAATTCGCATGATTCTAGAGTAATTAGAAGGACATGTGGTGACAATTAATTCATCAAGACTCCTTAGATCACTTGTGCATTACCAAATATTAACAACATAAGCAATGTATGGGGCATGATGCACAAGATTACTTAAACATGACTCATCATGCCAACCAAATACGTACGACATGTGAGGAAGATGTATAGTCACCATCTCACACCTTTCTATAGTCCACATGATGTAGTTATGCCTATTAGCACTTTGGCTAGAAACTCATAAGACCCACTTTCAGAGACGACCATTTCAGGCTTAACACTCGTCAACTAGATTAAATTGATTAATGGCAGGGATCCATGGAAAAGAGATTGATTAAACTAAGGAATACCTAGATTTTGGATGTCATTTCCAATTGGATCACGTAAAGGCTTTGAACTAACTTTGAACTGAAGCGACTATTAATTAGGTTTAACCCAATTCTCAATTCGTTAACTCTTTAGTGACTTAGAATAATTCCTCTAGAGATAAATGTTCTAAAAATATTTTGGATGTGAAATAATTCTCAATCTAGATATTGAATGTTCTAATTTTGGGTTTAATTCAACATTTAAGCTCCAAGTAAATAAACAAGTTATTACTTTGAAGTACAATATCTCCCAAGTGCAAATTCCTTCAAAATCTTATCGAAACGACCTAATATGAACACAATCTAAGTAATAGAAAGGTAATTGGTGATGAGTTTGTCATGTAATTTACCGTCGGACTTTAGAAAGGAGACGGCTCAGAGGCAACGGAGCGTCCCCCAACGGCTCTCACGATTTCAACCCCATGGATGGAATTTATTTGAGAATTTTTTGTTCTGTTTTTTTTTATTTGAGAATTGGCCGTTGAAAAAAAGCACGATTTCACCTCTTTATTTGAGAATTTTTTGTTCTGTTTTTTTTTTATTTGTAATTTATTTGGCATGGCCATGCCTCTCCAAACAGTCGCAGTGCAGGATGAACGTTGGCAGTGAAAGCTCAATTCCTTCATGAAACGTCACTGCATTGATGCAGAAGGTAAATAATATAATACTTTTGATTAAAGGTTGTATGGTCGTTGGTTCTTTTTATTTTTTCTCTGGTTTTCTTTTATCTTTTGCTCTCTGTTTTTTTTTTGGTTTATTGGCTTTTGCTCTCTCGGAAACATGGCCGTGGAAGATTGGAAGATACAACCCGTACAGTTATCGGTATAATAGGTAAGCCTGCAAGCTTTAGTCCTTATTTTTTGATTTTCTGTTCAAATATGTAATGAAGGAGTAATAACAATAAATGAGGAAGGGGTTAAATAATTTAACCACTTCAAAAAACTTGTCATTATCTCTTGTCAATACCATTACATAGAGATTTTATAGGGAATCTGAATTGGGTGACCTCATAAATCAATTATTAGTATTTTCAGATCAGGGGATTTATTCCTTTCATATTTTTCTGCCCTCCTAAAGAGATGCCCAAATCATAGTGGGATTTAAAAAAAGAAAAAGAACAAATTATGCAAGTGTTGAGATGGGGTACGGTCTGAGGAGATTTGTATCCTTGGCCAGCATACCATGATTGCCAGTATGATAACTGATCAACCGAAACTTATGCAGAACTGTAAATGTATAACCGTTATAGCTGCCTTCTCCAACTGATCAATTCTTCTAATTCTCCTCATCTCTACTCAGATTCGTTGCCATTCTTATCTGTTACATCTTTGCCTACACATTCATTACTTAGCTTCTATCTTGCAAGCCGTATGTGTGTTTTTTTGGCAATTGAGATGGATTGAATGTCCTATTTATATCTGGGGAGCGCAGTTTGCAGTGGACACACATTTTGATTATCTCCTATTTGGATAAAATTCTAACTTGCTTTCCTTTTTTTTTTCATCACTAACTTTCATTTGGCCAGAAATCAAGGATACAAAACTCCTCATTACATCATGCTGTAGAAAGTACATTAAAAAAATATCTTCTAAAAAAAATCTCATAGTGAAATCATAACAATTCTGAGCATAAGTAAGGACTCATCACAACAGCAGACTCCTGTTCTGAATCTTCTTTTGTTTGAACTCTCCATTCTGGAGTCCTAATAATTAATGTTGTCATGATAGCAGCAATGAACAGGGTTTTCCTGCCAAACTAAGAATAAGTGTTAGTTCTAAAGCTTATAAATAAGCATCAACAGCAACATGCTACATTTAAAGTTATTTCTATCTATCCATATGATGCATAAGGAAGATGGCAATAAAGCATGTTTTCTTGCTAAAACTCTGGTTAAATGGGTGGATGCTGCTGGCACTGAAATATAGTATCAGTGCCATGACTGTAGCAAATGAAAAGGGTAGCATTAGAATATGTGGCAAACAATTTGAAATTGTCCAAAATTTTAAATGAAGGTTAATCTAACCACAAGAAAATATTAATTTCAAAGCTTTGTTTTCCTAGGAAATTTAGGAAACTGCAGATATGCAGATGTTTCAACTTCTGGAACAAGGGCTCCTCTAGAAAGGAATAAATGTTTGTGTGGAGGATGCTGACTGACGAGGTGTTAGATCTGTAGATCCAGGTCTATATCGTTAGTGCGAGGGCTTAATTCTGTGTCTCATTTCTATATGTCGCATACTTCTATCTTTATTCTATGTGTCTTATTTTTTTATGTTGCATGGAGAAATGTTGTAAATAATTAGTAGAAGAGCAACATAAATCGGAACTCCTGTCTAAAATCTATATGCAGCATGGAGATGTCATATATAATTAGTAGTAGAACAACATAAAGCAGAATTTCTGTCTTAATTCTGTATTCAGAACATAGTTTGAATTTTGAAATGTATGGTCATTTGGAGGCTATCATCAAAATGGCTTCATCGTTTTTTATTGAGGCAACCCGATTCTAGAGGTATTTATCAATCAATATGTTAATTATCCCCTTTCATTTTCTGAACGTGGCAACTGTGTCAATCTAAATAAAAGGTTTGCATAAAGAAATATGCACTTTCAAGAAGTGAAGTATTAATAGGTTAGGTACATATATGAAGGAGAAATCTTCTTATGGGTAAGTGCTATTAGAGCTGCAAGTTTCAAGTGTAAATGCCCAAACCTGCTAGTAACAAATATTAAGCATGCAGATATTAGAAGTTACAGTATAGTTCGATTTAAACAATGACCAAAAGAATGAAAAGAAAAACCCTGCAAGTGGAGCACACTTTTATGCAGGGCAAGGGAGGCCCTGCCTTCTCGAGCACCCTAAAACATATAAAACTACCATGGCATATAATTTAAATACAAGATGCCCAATGCATCAAACTTCAAAACATTATTTGGGGTTTCCAAATCTGACTAGCCCTTTTTAAATACAGATTAGCATATAGATGGAATAAGGCTTTTACCTGAGTCATACAGAATGACAGCCATGGTTATGAAACCCTTTGTTTCTCATATTTTTCAGTTGCCATTGGTAGAAAGCATTTCCTCTCCAGATATATAATTGATATGCAGTATAATTATACAAATGCTACTCATAACATGTCAATGACCACTGTTTATACATTATATTTTGCGTTATTTATCAGTGAAAATAGATCTAAAAAGTGATTCTGTTTAAAATGGTAAGAGCTCAACTGAAATTGGCTCCAGAATTCTATCAATAATCAAAACCTCTAGAAGTAATGAAGTTGCATGCTAGGAAACTATGGTGAGGATTGGCTACAGAACAGAGCAAATAAAAGATAAGAACCAGGTAAGAGTAAGTAAGGAAACTCGTGGATTGAAATATCCAAGTACAATTCCATGGGCTGCTGTTTAGGCAAAATAGCTATGTAGAAGTTGGAGCTAGACAAGCACAGAATTTCTCCACTAATTCTAAGCGAAGGAAGATCAAACTGTTATACTTAAGCAAAGGAGAAGTACAGAATCCTGAGAAATTTGGCATTATTTCCCATGACAATCAACTGAATATCATTGTTGGGAGAATTGAAAAGCCTATAGGTTTTAAATAAAGGAATTACTGTTTGAAAAAGTTAGTAATTACAATAAAAAATATATAACACACATCGTTAGTAATTGAAAAATTGGGTGTATCATAAAGCACATAGAGATAGGAAGTTGAATAACCATCAGGAGTCCTTTGAACATGCCAGTTGCTTCCACATGATTAGTTTTTTTGGCATCAACATCAATTGCATAAATCAAGGGTTGTTGATTTGTCAGAATGATAGAATCCATGAAAGATTCATCTCCAAAAACCATCCTTTGTTTTCTACTGAAGTGGGATAACAATGTATTTTTTAAAATTCAATAATAAGTCATTCTAAAAATGTTTAAAGATTAATGTTATAAGTCATTGTAGCTTTGAAAGTGCTTGCTTGTATAAGTTTGTGCACTCCTTACATAAAATTTGTACCATTATTAAATAGGTTTTATCGCTAAAAATTTGTCATAGGGAACTTGAGCTCCAACAGTGTTTTACGAGTCAAAGCCACAGTTTGTGATTTCTAATTTTAAACAATTTGTGATCGTGTAATTTGTCAAGTTCCTTGCTCCATTGTAAGCGTTCTTTTTCTGATTTTAAAAGTTTGTTAAGATTTCAGAGGTTTTGACCATGATTTTCTGATGTTGCAGGACATTCTATTTTCAGAGGTTTCAGAGTTAGGGTTTATTAAATATGTTTTTGTGATGTAGCCTGACATTCTACAAGATTTGCAAATGGAGAAAAATGCAAGGGTTTTTTGGGTTTTCTTTATGTTATGACAAGTTGGAATTGTGGCTTGGGGGTTTTCTACCACTTGATTTCAATAAATGTAATATGTAAACTGATTTGTTATTTAATACAAAAGATTTTTATTTGGAAGGGGTTGAATTGGCCCCCTTCCTAAGGCTGTAAGGAATGGCCATTGACCATGACCATTCTTTTAGGCCTGGTGTCCATTTTTTTAGTTTTCATATTATATTTTATGGCATGAAATTTAACATATTCCTTTTTTATTATTTTATTTTTTAAAATTCCATCATGTTTAATGACTTGAATTTTAAATGGTGCACTTAATTATTAAGTATCAAAATATTCTTTAACCATAATGCAATTTAGTTTCAAGTAGCAAGTTATAATAATTAGTGTTGTTGTAATTTAAACATATTTATTTAGCGTGTTTCACTTTGGCATTCACTCTATTTTGATATACTTACTATTTGTGTGGAGTGAGGGTTTGAACTTAAGCATTCACTTTAATTTAATGTATCGATTGTTTGTGAAGCATGGGTTTGAACTTTGGCATTGACTTATATTTTGTTATATTTTAAAATTGAATTCACTTTGTCACTCTAATTTAATGTACTTATTGAGTCATTTGTCACTTTAATTTGATATACTTATTTTTTGTGTGAAGTGAACTTTGACATTGAATTATATTTGTTTCATGTTGTATGTTTGAAATATAATTCACATTATTTACATTTATTGTTTTTATAAAGTGTGTGTTTGAGCTTTGACACACACTTTGTGTGTGTTGGAGCTTTGGCATCCATTAGTTGTTTGTTTAAAGTGTCTTTGAACTTTGTTTGTTTAATGTGTTTCACTTTGACACCCACTAGTTGTTTGTTTGTAGTGTGTGTTTGAACTTTAGGCATTTACTTGGCATTCACTTATTGTTTGTGTGAAGTGTTTGAATTTTGACATCTCTTTGTTTGAGTGAGCTTTTGGTATTCATTTTGTGTGTGTGAAATATGTATTAATTAACTTTGACATTCACTTTGTGTGAGTGAACCAAACTAACTTTGAGTCACTTATTGTTTGTATATTGGCATCCACAACTATTATTTGTGTGAGGTGTGTGGTTGAACAATGGTATTCATTGTGTGTGTGTGTGTGTGTGTGTGTGTCAGAGAGAGAGAGAGAGAGAGAGAGAGAGAGAGAGCACTAACCTTGGCATTCACTTTGTGTGAGTGAACCGAACTAACTTTGAGTCACTTATTGTTTGTATATTGGCATCCACAACTATTATTTGTGTGAGGTGTGTGGTTGAACAATGGTATTCATTGTGTGTGTGTGTGTGTGTGTATCAGAGAGAGAGAGAGAGAGAGAGAGAGAGAGAGAGAGAGAGAGAGCACTAACCTTGGCATTCACTTGGATTTGATCCACTTTGTTAAAAAATTTCCATCCCCTTAATTTGTTTGAGTGACTTGTGGATTCATTTTTTTTGTGTATTGGCATCCACTTTGACTATGTGAAGCATATGTTTGAACTTTGGCATCCCCTTAATTTGTTTGAGTGAATTTTGGTATTCATATTTTGTGTATAAAACTTAAGTGAACTACCTTTGGCATTCACTTGTTTGATCTATTTACTATTTGTTTGTTTATGTAAGTTTGAACTTTCATGTTCACTTATTGTGAAGTGAAAATTGAAATGTTTGAATTATAATGTTTACTTTTGTGTGTGAAGTGTGTTTTGAACTTTGGCATTCACTTTGTATGAAGTGTGCTTGAATTTAACCTTTCACTAAAGAGTACTAACTTTTGTATTTATTACATATTTGAACTTTGGTATGTATGAAGTGTGTGCTTGAACAAACTATGTGTGGAGAGATTGAACTAATTTTGTGCGAAGAGTGTTTTTACCTTCGAGATTCACTTTGTGTGAGGAGTGTTTTTAAAGTTTTAGCATTCACTTTGTGAGGAGTGTACTAACTTTGGCATTCACTTTTTGTGTGTTTGAACTTTGTTATTGTTGAACTTTGGCAATTACTTTGTATGAAGTGTGTGTTTGAACAAACCATGTGTGAAGTGATTGAACTTGCTTTGTGTGAAGTGTTTTAACATTGCATTCACTTTGTGTTTGTGAACTTTCACATTCAATTTGTGTGAGGAGTGTACTAACTTTGGCATTTCCTTTATGTGTGTGTTTGAACTTTAAAACTTTATTATTTACTTTTTTATATGTATGAAGTGTGTGTTTGAACAAACTATGTGAAGCAATTGTACTTTGTGTGAAGAGTGTGTTGAACTTTGGCATTAACTTTGTTTGTGTTTGTACTTTAGCATGTTTGAACTTTGGCATGTATTCACTTTTTGTGTGTTTTAATTTTGACATTCACTTTGTGTGGTGCTTGTGTTTGAACAAATTTCATGTTAAATGTGTTTGCTCTTTAGCATGTTTTAACTTTGGCATTTACTTTATGTGTGTGTGTGTGTGTTTGGACTTTGTCATGTTTAAACTTAAGTGTTTACTTCATTTGAATGCTTGTTTTTACTTCATTTGAATGCTTGTCATGTTTGTACTACCTTTATGTGATTAAAGTATGTTTGAACTTTGTGGAATCCACTTTTGCCCACGTGAAGTGCTTGCACTTTGACATTCACTTTATGTGTGTGTTAGTTTGGCATGTTTGAACTTAAATGTTTACTCTGTGCATGTTTTTACTAATTTTGTGTGAATGAAGTGTGTTTGAAAGTTAATTTTGGTATTCACTTTGTGTGGTGTGTGTGCTTGAACTAACTTTGGCATTCATAGCGTGTTTGTGTGTGTACACAATTGAAAGACCTTTGACATTTAATTTTTTCTATTGGTATGAATGAACTTCAACTAGCATTTTGTGTGGGATGTATGAACAATCTTTGACATTCTTTGACAAACAAAATGAAAGCCAAAGTTCATTGTGTGTCTTTGTGTGTTTAAATGAATTTTGGCTTTCATTTTGTGTGTGAGTGAAATAACTGTGGCATTCATTATGCAAATGAACCTTGAAATTCATTGTGTGCATGTGAATGAACTTTGACATTCACTTTGTGTGAAGTGTGTGCATGTGTGTTTGAAAGATAACTTTGTCATTCACTTTTTTGTTTGTGTGAAGTGTGTATGTGTGTGTGTGTGTGCGTGTGTGTATGAAAGTTAATTTTGGTATTCACTTTATGTGGTGTGTGTATTTGAACTAACTTTGGTATCCATTGTGTGTGTGTGCGAGCACTTGCATGCACACTTGAAATAACTTCAACATTTTTTTTTTGTGTATGATTGAACATTAGCTATCACTTTGTGTGGAGTGTATGATTGAACTTTGATGTTCACTTGTGTGGAATGTGATTGAAAGATTAGGCACTCTTTTATTGTATGTGTACAAATAAACTTTGGTTATAATTTTGTGTGGAGTTTACAAATGAACTTTGATGTTCACTTTGTGTGGAATGTGCTTGAAAGAATTGACATTCTTTTTTGTGAACGAATGAATTTTAGCTATCATTCTATGTGGGGTGTACGAATGAAATCATTCTATGTGGAGTGTATGGATGAACTTTGATGTTCATTGTGTGCCTCTATGTGTTTGAATGAACTTTGGCATTCATTGTGTGTATGTGTGCATGCGAATGGACTTTTGCATTCACTGTGTGTATTTGTGCTTGTGAATAAACTTTGGCACTCACTGTGTGTATGTTTGAAAGTTAACTTGGCATTCATTTTTTGTGATGTGTGTGCATGTGTGTTTGAAAAGTAACTTTGTGTGAATTGTGTGCTTTTGTGTTTGAACTAACTTTGGCATTGAACTTTTTATGTAAGAATGTAATTTAACTATCACTTTGTGTGGGGTGTATGTACACAAATAATGTATGAAAGTTAATTTTGGTATTTACTTTATGTGGTGTGTGTATTTGAAATAACTTTGGTATTCATTGTGTGTGTGCGAGCGCATGCATGCACACTTGAAATAACTTCAACATTTATTTTTTTGTGTATGATTGAACATTAGCTATCACTTTGTGTGGAGTGTATGAATGAACTTTGATGTTCACTTGTGTGGAATGTGATTGAAAGATTAGGCACTCTTTTATTGTATGTGTACAAATGAACTTTGGTTATAATTTTGTGCGGAGTTTACAAATGAACTTTGATGTTCACTTTGTGTGGAATGTGCTTGAAAGAATTGACATTCTGTTTTGTGAACAAATAAATTTTGGCTATCATTCTATGTGGAGTGTACGAATGAAATCATTCTATGTGGAGTGTATGGATGAACTTTGATGTTCATTGTGTGCCTCTATGTGTTTGAATGAACTTTGGCATTCATTGTGTGTATGTGTGCATGCGAATGGACTTTTGCATTCACTGTGTGTATTTGTGCTTGTGAATAAACTTTGGCACTCACTGTGTGTATGTTTGAAAGTTAACTTGGCATTCATTTTCTGTGATGTGTGTGCATGTGTGTTTGAAAAGTAACTTTGTGTGAATTGTGTGCTTTTGTGTTTGAACTAACTTTGGCATTGAACTTTTTATGTAAGAATGTACTTTAACTATCACTTTGTGTGGGGTGTATGTACACAAATAATCTGAGATCCACTTTGTGTGGAATGTTTGTGTTTGAATGAACTTCGTCTTTCACTCTGTGTTTGTGGGTGGGTTTGAAAGTTAGCTTTGGCATTCATTGTGTGTGCATATGTGCATGTGTGAATAAACATTGACATTCACTTTGTGTGCAAGGGCATGTATGTGTTGTGAATGAAATTTCACATTCACTTTGTGTGCATACAAAAGTACTTTAACATTCACTTTATGCGAAGTGCATGTGTGTATATTTGAATGAACTTTGACTTTCATTTTGTGTATGTTGGTGTATTTAAAAGTTAGTTTTGACATTCACTATGTGTGCACATGTGAAAGAACTTTTGCATTCACAATGGTTGTGTACAAAATACTTTTATGTTCACTTTATGTGAATTGTATGTATAAAAATACTTTCAAACTTTAATGATGTTAACTTTGTGTGTACTCGTATGTGTGATTGAGCAAACTTTGGCTTTTAATGTGTGTGGGGGTTTGAAAGTTAATTTTGGTATTTACTGTGTGAATGAACTTTGGCATTCACTATGTGTGTGCACAAAAATACTTTGGCTTTCATTGTGTGAAGTGTATGTGGAAAAGTACTTTCAAAGTGAACATCACTTTGTGTGTGTGTGTGAGTGTGTGTTAGCTTTGGAATTCAATATGTGTGCACATGTGTGAAAGAACTTTTGCATTCACTATGTCTATGTGTACAAAATGCTTTGACTTTCACTTTGTGTGAAGTTAATGTACAAAAACACTTTTAAACTTTAATGATGTTCACTTTTGTGTGTACAATGTATGTGTGTTTAAATGAACTTTGGCGTTCACTATGTGTGTGGGTTTGAAAGTTAACACTAGCATTCTGTGTGTGTGTGTGTCTATGTGTGTGTGTTTGAAAGAACTTTGACATTCATTTTTGTGTATGAGTGTACTTCAACTATCACTTTATGTGGAGTCTGTATATATATACTTTGACATACAAATGAACTTTGACATTCTTGTGTGTGTGTGTGTTTGAGTGAACTTTGGCATTCTTGTGTGTGTGCGTGTGAGATAGAGATAGATAGAGTGAACTAACATCTTTTTTTTTTATGAATATACTTCAACTATCACTTTGTGTGGAGTGTATGTACAAAAAATTTGATGTTCACTTTGTGTGGAGTGTACAAAAAAAATTGACATTCACTTTGTGTGGTGTGAGTCTATGTGTGATGGACTTTTCCATTCACTTTGTGTCACGTGTCTATGTGTTTGAGCAGGCTCTGACATTCTTGTTAGTGTTTGTTGTGTTTGAGTGAACTTTGGAATTCTTGTGTGTGTGTTTTTGTGTCTGAGTGAACTTTGGCGTTCTTGTGTGTATGTGTTTGAGTGAACTTTGACATTGTTGTGTGTGTTTGAAATATCTTTGAAATTTATTTATTTTGTATATAAATGTACTTCAACTATCACTTTATGTGGTGTCTATGTATGAACGAACTTTGACATTCACTTTGTGTCACGTGTCTCTATGTGTTTGAGTGAACCTCAACATTCTTGTGTGTGTGGAGTGTGTTTGTGTTTAAAAGAACTTTGATGTTAATTTTTGTTGTATGAATGTACTTCAAGTATCACTTTGTGTGGATTGTATATAAAAAGTTGACGTCTACTTTGTGTGGAGTGTGTCTATGTATGAGTTACTTCAACATTCACTTTGTGTCATGCCTATTTGTGATTGATTGAACTTTGTAATTCTTTTGTGTGTAAGATCAATAATAAGATGGCTAAGAAAAATAACATATTAGATGAGATTCAATCTATTTGTGTATGAGTGCACTTCAACATTCACTTTGTGTCATCTGTTTGTGTTTGATTGAGTGAACTTTGACAATCTTGTGTGTGTAAGATTGATAATAAGAGAGCTAAGAAAAAGAACATATTAGATCGGATAAGATCTATTTGGGTGTCAAGATAGATGACATTGTGCCTATATTTATAGTTGTGCATGATTGAACCCATGGATTGATATTTTTACATGTTAATATCCAGGTGCAACTACAAATTTCTATATCATTAATAAAATTTAAGTAATTACCATTATTCTGATAACTTAAAGTAGATATAAAGTATACTTCTTAGGTTATATGTGAGACATGTTATTTTAGTTTGCAATTCATTTCTAAGTTACTTTTGATACAATATAACTTCAATGAGACACTCCTCAAGAAATTGTAAGTTTAGTGTGTATCAATAATTTAGATCGTATTCCATGATCTATGATTTAAGGTATTGATGCAAACTAAACTCATAGTCCTTCCTTTGATTTAAAGTATTGATATATGTGAGATATGTTATTTTTTGGTGTAATTCATTTCCAACTTTTTTTGATACTATATAACTTGAATGGGACACTTCTCACCAAATTGTAAGTTTAGTTTGTATCAATATTTTAGATCACATCCCATGATCTATCATTAGAATGAGGGAAACTTTAGAGATTTATCTTTCTTCATCCTCATGATGGATCACATAGTATGATTCAAAGTATTGATGCAAACTAAACTCACAATTTCTATCTTTCTTCATCCTAGAATATCTCCCTTATTTCATTGATTGTGGAAACCTAATGTCTACCATAATGAAATTATGAATTTTCTTGTTCTAATTTAATATAGTTAAACAATTTTTAAAATCCTTCTTATATTACATCATAATTGTATAGAAAATGGTGGATATAACTCACAACCCAAAGTCATTTTGGAAGATCAAATATCAACATCTAAAGTCATTTATAACAAAAATATAACTAATAATGGCATGGTTCTAAGTAGTGATCCATCATACACTCTAGTAATAATAACCCAGGAAAATCTCTCACTAAGAGGTGTGTGTAGATCAAGTGCATAAATAACATCACTTAAAAAAACATAACTAAACAAAACCAAAATCATTGATGGAAATTTATTATATAATGTGTAGATCAAGTGCATAAATAACATCACTTAAAAAAACATAAATAAACAAAACCAAAATCATTAATGGAAATTTATTATATAATGTGTAGGATCTCCATCATGTTTGGGTCCTCCCCAAATATCCTCCAAAGATATATTGATATTTAAAATTGAGCTAGATTATCTCTAGGACTAGTATACAACAAGAAATAGCCAAGGATATGCATTAAAGACTAGGATATTGGATCTAAGGACCTTGCACACAAGAAGGGGATGCGAAAGAAACCCCATTTGAGGCACTCTACTAGTTGTACAATGTCATTGCTCTAAACTCTAATAGTTTTTATAATAAGTGTAGCTCAATTGAGATTTTTAATGTGTTGCTCTAAATCTCTATGCAAGTTGTAGCATTAAAAAATATCTAAAATAATATTTTTTAAAACATGAAATAGAATTTCAAATCAAGAAAGAAACAATTATTTCATAAACCTTGAACAAACCAAAATGAAATTTTGAAACAAAGATGGCTACCCAAAAAATTATATTTGAAAAGGAGCAAGAAAATAGCGAATCAAGCAAATTATACTTGAAAGAATCTCAATATAATGGAGATGTGGAACATTTATTTTGTGAATTTCTTTAAGAAAGATATAACACTTGATATTTATGACAATGTCAATAAATTAAATTGTTTTAGGTTTCAAATAACTTGTTGTAATATAATGAAATCAGTCGACTTGAGGATTTGGAATTAACCTACCATTTGTGATTAAGTTTGCGAGAAGGCATATATCATATAATCTATTGATATGGGTTTGAATTTAAGAAAAGGGATATCAACATGCTATTTTTGATCTCTTCACCAATAGGGTGAAAGTAATAGTTTGATATTTTGAAAACAAATGTTGAGGGTGAGGCCCTATAAAATATCAATAGAAAATTTGTCAATTGATTCAAATGAGTTTTTGGTCTTCAATATAGGACAAAGAATCCAATCTATAGAACATTTAAAAACTTTATTTGTCATCTTGGAGATGGTCATTTGAAAGTGTCTTTGAGATTATAAGGTAAGAGCTTTGAGCCAAAGGTGTACTATTTATAACATTTAAAGGAGACCAAAAAATACAATGGTAATTGATTAATAAGGAGTGGTATTTAAAATAAGAAATATTGTGAATAACAAAAGTACCATTAGTTTTGTCAAGACATTCATCCTATCCATTTGATAATCACACCTATGCTTGCACTTAGTTCCTTGTGACTAATCAATAGCTTTGAAGGTATTTCAAAATACTATGAAATCCCTAGATATTTTAGGAAACACAGACAAAGTCAAGAGTGAGAAGGGAAACTAAAGAGTGGAGATCAACAAAATTCACAAGTCTAATAATGTGGGCAGGAAGTGATTGATAATGAACATTTTTATGCTTCCCATGGCCTAGTTTGCATATTTACCAGCTTTTGGCCCTCTTCTCTATTGTGGAGGTTTCTTATTAAGGGAAAATTTGAGTTGTACCCTTGTGTTAGGGGTTTTTTATTGTGACATTTTAGTCTACCCAAGACAAGGATTTGATTTTAGATCGATGGTTGTGAATGTAGGGTGAGCATTCCCTTTAACTCAAGCCATAGTCTACATTGTTCAAACTGTTGTTGAAACTACTTAATATTAGGTCTATTTGGGTTAGACTTCCTCATCTCCCTCTTCAATTCTTGGATGATTCCTATTATAAGGCCATTTGGTAATGCTATTGGTCATTTTTTGAAGGTTGATTCTACCACTACCCTTATGGGCAGCCCTACTTTTTCTTGTATTCTAGTGGATATCGATACATCCAAGGGCACACCTAGGGATGTTGTTTTGATGATGGAGGATAGGCCTTCAAATCAGCTGCCTCATTATGAGGGTCTTGTTGTCATGAAAGATTGCACCCTTGTTAAGCACTAAGCCTAACAATCCTGTGACACATTGGATCACTTTCAGACTGTGGGTTGTCTATAATGAAAGTGATGCAGAGTGGCACAAGAGAAGCAACACACAAAGGTTTACTCTATTGTCCTTTGCCCACTCACCCACTTCAACTAGCCTTCAACCAACCAACCAACCAAAGGCACATACAAGGCATATGAAGGATTTGATGTCCAGACTATTGTCCAACCCCTAAGGCTTCTCCAACACCTTAAGACAATTCAACAAACACCTTCTATGCAGTTGGTTTGATCTCCAACTTCCCAAAACTCTTCAACCTATACCTTGACTAGTAAGGCTACTAGCCCTCCAAACTAGGTTTTCTCAACAAAACTTGACAAAATCCCAAAGGTCTAGGCAAACAAATGATGGAATTGAACACCTTTCAGGGGACCCTAACAAACCTCCAAATCTCCTGCTCCAACTCTACTCCAGCAATCCAGAACGCCTACTAGGTCTCTAGGCCTAATTGATCAATTTAGGCTAGGTTACAAAGCAAGTGCTCAAAATTGGGTGCATAGGTCAGGGGCAGGAACTTGGAATGACTCTACCATCCCCAAACAACACAAATCCACCATTCATTCACTCATCCTCTTAGGGTTTTGTCAAATACAACAATAAATTGCATAAATTCAGTCAAATACATAGAGATATTTAACCTAGGGCATCACATTAAAAATAGTAAACTGTATTTTCTTAGAAAATGCTTTTGGAATCAAATAGTATACACCCCTAGCCTGCATTTCACCGAGTGGCATGAAATTTCATCAGTGGAAATGCATTCTAGGGCCAAATTTGTGGGACTGCCCTAGAAAACAGGGTTTCTAGACCAGTTTTGAAAGAAAATTCAATAACTTTTGACTCCGACCACTTCAAGACCTCAAACTAGTTGCTGCATTGGAACCCTGACTCCAAGATCTTTCAGAAAAATATCATTTGCACACATGAAAAGTTCGTACAGTCTGTACATAGCAAGAAAAACAGCGAAAAACAGTCAGTTTTCTTGAATTTTGTGCCCAAATTCCGTACAAAAACTTCCTCCCCCGTACTGGAGTCAGATATCCACCATATTAACCCATCCAAGTTGGTTTCCAACTTCTACAACAGCATTTAACTGCCCAAAGTGGTTTTTGAACCGACCCAACACATAACACCTTTGACAACTATGGTGTTTTGCATTAACACAAGGAGGTTGATTTGTTTGGCTCATCCAATGGAGTCCAAATGATCAACAAACTCCTTCCAACATACTAAAACATTAAAACAACCAAGTGGACTAAGCATGATTGAGGTTTATAGGGTCACCTCAATCATCTTGACCACACAAAAGGGACCATACAAACATGGCTAAAGCCTTATTACCACACATACAATCAAAACAAAACATAGCTTATCAAAATGCATAAAAAATTGCTTGAGGTGTCAGACTGCTCCTAGTTGCCCTGCACCATACACCCACTGTCAAACAGAACTCAAGTCTCTTGAGTTGGAATGCTATCAAATGTGAAACCTGCCTTCTCAATGTCTGCCCTGCTCATCCAAGTGGCATCCTCCTGAGGTTTGTTTAGCCACTTCACCAAATAGTCATGATAGGTGTGCCTTCTAGTTTGTTTTGCAATGCTCTTGTCCAAAATGCACTCAATCTGATTTGGAGATGAAGGAATGAGTTCCTGGAGTGTGTGATCAGTTTGATCTTCTTCAACAACAATCTGAGGATCAGATCCTTTATAGGGATAAAGGTCTGAAACATTAAAAATTGGAGACAAAGCAATGCCATCCGGAAGTCTGATTTTGTAGGCATTGTCTCCACATTTCTTGAGCACTTCACAAGGCCCAATCTTCTTCATGAGTAGCTTAGTGTGTTTACCTGCAGGGAGCCTCTCCTTCTTCAGATGAACCATTACTAAATCACCTTCCTTGAACTGCAAATCCCTTCTTTTTCTGTCAGCAAATTGTTTATATTTCTGAGAAGTGGACAGCAATTTCTATTGTACTTGTTCATGGACATCTTTCATGACTTGAACGAAGTCTTCAGCCAAGGCACTGCTGTTTTCCAGTCCTTTAACCTCCCTTAGTTCCAAAATACCCCTTGGGTGAGTGCCATAAACAATTTGGAAAGGAGACAGGCCGGTGCTTCTATTGACAATGTCATTGTATGAGAACTCTGCCTGAGCCAAAATTGAATCCCAACTAGCACCCTGCTCCTTGGTTAGGCATCTTAGGAGGTTGCCAAGTGACCTATTAATCACCTCTGTTTGTCCATCAGACTGAGGGTGATAGGCAGATGATAAGGACAAATTTGTACCTAGTCTCTTCCACAGTGTCCTCCAGAAGTGTCCAATGAACTTGGGGTCTCTGTCTGAGATTATGGACAAAGGTAAACCATGTAACCTGACTATTTCCTTGAAGAAAAGACCTGCTATGTGTGAGGCATCATGTGTGGTTCTACATGGGATGAAGTGAGCCATTTTTGAGAACCTATCTACAACCACAAAAATGCTGTCATGTCCATTCTTTGTTCTAGGCAAACCAAGTACAAAGTCCATACTTATGGAATCCCAAGGCTTTGAAGGAATAGGTAGAGGAGTGTATAAACCTGCATTTGATGTATGCCCCTTTGCTCTTTGGCAAATTTGACAAGTTTCAACAAACTTCCTTACATCGGTTGGCAATTTTGGCCAAAAATAGTACCTCCTAACCAATTCTAGGGTCTTATCAATACCAAAGTGACCTGACATGCTGCCACAATGCTTTTCCCTGATTATATTCTCTCTAACAGATCCTCTTGGGATACACAACATGCTACCCTTGAAAAGATATCCATCTTGCAACAAAAAATCAGAAAAATTAGTATTATACCTTCCTGTCATGGCCTTGCAAGATAGGTATGGCTCTTTGAAGTATTCATCTGCTGTATACTGATCTTTAATGGCATGAATACCTGTACTTTCCAACTGAATAGTTTGCACAACAAGATTTCTCCTACTTAAGGCATCAGCTACCTTATTGGCCACTCCTTTCTTGTGTTTTATGGAGAAGGTGTATGCTTGGATGTACTCCATCCACTTGACATGTCTATGATTCAACTTTTGCTGCCTGTTCAAGAAGCTTAATGCATGGTTGTCAGTAAAAACTATAAATTCCTTTGGCAATAAGTAGTGTCTCCATTTCCTCAATGACTGAACCATGGCATATAACTCTAGATCATAGGTGGAGTAGTTTTGTTTTGCCTCATTTAACTTCTCACTAAAGAATGCTACAGGCTTCCCATCTTGACTTAAGACTCCCCCAACAGCCCTCTTACTTGCATCACATTCTACCACAAAGACCTTGTCAAAATCAGGAAGAACAAGGACTGGTTTTTCTGATATTTTTTCTTTAACAGTTCAAAGGCTTGGTTGGCCTCATTTGTCCATAAAAACACACATTTCTTGCCCCCTTTTATGGTGTCAACAAGTGGAGCACAAATGCCACTAAACCCTCTAATGAACTTTCTATAAAAGCTGCATAAACCATGGAAACTCCTTACCTCCGAGGCTATTGTAGGTGTTGGCCAATTAAGAATGGCTGCAACCTTACTTGGATCTATTTTTAGGCTACCCTTGGAGATGACAAACCCCCAAAATATCAACTCTTCTTGTAGGAAGACACATTTGTCAAGATTGATTCTCAACTTCTCCTCTTGAAGCCTCCTGAGCACTTGATGGATATGCCTTATGTGGTCTTCCTTGCTGTCACTAAAAATCAGTATATCATCCAAATATACAACAATAAACTTGTTAAGGAAAGGTTTTAGCACTTCATTCATCAATCTCATGAAGGTGCTTGGTGCATTTGACAAGCCAAAAGGCATGACAACCCATTCAAATAGTCCTTCATTGGTTTTGAAGGCGGTTTTCCACTCATCCCCTTCCCTTATCCTGATTTGGTGATAACCACTTTTTAGATCTATCTTGGTAAAATACTTAGCCCTACCCAAGCAATCCATTAAATCTTCTATTCTAGGCATTGGAAATCTATACCTGATAGTAATCTTGTTGATGGCCCTGGAATCAGTGCATAGTCTCCATGTTCCTTCCTTCTTAGGTGCAAGCACTGCAGGTACTGCACATGGACTAATACTCCTCCTGATAAGTCCTCTATCCAATAAGTCTTGGATTTGTCTTGCCACTTCAACATTTTGCTCTGGGGTCAACTTGTAGGCTGCTTGGTTTGGTAGGGTGGATCCAGGGATGAGATCAATGCAATGACTAATCTCCCTCTTTGGTGGAAGAGCATCCTTGCCTTCATCGGCTATCACATCATGGAACCTTTCCAATAATTCTTCCACTTCCTTTGGTCCAATCCTCCTAAGAGGTTGCTGCACTTTGACCTTCTTGGGATTCACATTCTTGGGCTTGATGACTACTGCAAAACATGGCACTTTCTCTTCCTTGAGATTAGCCAAAAACTCTTTTTCACCTACCAACATAACTGAACTAGAAATGACTTTCTCTTTGCAATCATCAATCAAAGGAGTCATTGTAAACTTTTCACCATTCTTGGACAAATGAATTACATTGTTCTTACCATCATGTTGGGCACTTGTGTCATGTTGCCAAGGCCTTCCAAGAAGAAGGTGGCATGCATCCATATCCACTATCTCACAAAGAACCTTATCATGATATTCACCTATCTTGAATTCAACCCAACATTGCTCTTTCACCACAATTTGTTGTTCCTTGGTTAGCCAAAATACTCTATAGGGGTTAGGATGAGGCATTCTTTCCAATCCTAACTTAGTCACCATTTCATTAGAAGCCAAATTTTCAGAAGAACCTGAATCAACTATTACCTTGCACACTTTTCCTTTCACCTTGCAAGTGGTTCTGAACAAGTTGTTTCTTTGGGGCTGCTCCTTGGTGGCTGGCATGATGAGTGACCTATTGAACATGATGCATTCTCCACTCTCAGGTGCTGCAGACTTGGAAGAGGCTGTTTGGTAACTTGTGGTGCTTTGACAGTCCTCTTCTTGAAGGAGTTGTACTCTTCTTTCTTTCTGATTTGCAGCAGTGTTTCCCATCTTCTCCGGGCACCTAAAGGACTGATGTCCAATCTGATTGCAAGAGAAACACCTTCCAGTAAACACATTGGGACCTCTGCCCCCACTTCTTCCTCTGCCATTACCTCTGTCCCTAAACTGACCCTTATCAGCACTGTTTTTATTAGCCTACCCTTGGCTGCCTTCTTGTGATCCGCCACCTTGGAATCTAGAGAAATTATCTCTGTTTTGAAATCTGCCCCTGCCCCTAAAATTCTGATTTCCTCTGCCTCTGCTGCTGCTGCCAAAATCCCCTTTTCTTCTCTGCTTATCCTCAATCCTCAGTGCCATTTGAAAACACTTATGGACTGTCTCCGGGTTAAAGAGAGTTAATTCATCTTGAATGGAGAACTTGAGGCCATTAAGATACCTTGCAAGCTTCTATTTTTCATTCTCAGGCATCTTGGCTTTCAATGTCATCTTGTGAAACTCCTCTGTGTAGGTGCTTATGTCCATGTCCTTTTGTCTCAAGTTGTGCAACTTCTTGTTCAAGTTGACCTCATAATCCTCAGGGACAAATTGCTTCTTGATTTCAAGTACCATCTTCCTCCATGTAGAGATAGGATTCCTATCATCTTCTATCCTCTCATTTTGAATAAAATTCCACCAACTCAAGGCCGGCCCTTTCATTCTTGATTTGGCAATCTTCACTTTCTGATTTTCTGCCACTTCTTCACATTCAAAATAGTTCTCCATTGCCTCAATCCAATCAAGGCACTCCTCTGGATTCATCTTACCAGGAAACATAGGTAAGTCTGCCTTAGTGTCCTTCCTACTCAACTTTCCAAGTGCATCTAGGAATTGTCTCTCTGACATGCCTCCTTGTGGCTCTTCCATAGGCACTTCTTCTTCCTCTTCTTGATCCTCTTCATCTGAATCTAAGATGACTTCTGACTTCTTCTTCTTGTCTTTGTCTTTCTTCAACTTTTCTATCTCAGCCTCCATCCTTTTGTCCTTGGCTGCTTGCTCTCTCACTATCTTTGCCAATTCGGCATTTGTCACCTTTGAAGGAATTTCCTCCTCTTCTTCTCTATCTCCCATCTCTTTGATGGCTCTGATTCCACCTGATGCAGAGTGGCACAAGGGAAGCAACACACAAAGGTTTACTCTATTGTCCTTTGCCCACTCACCCACTTCAACTAGCCTTCAACCAACCAACCAACCAAAGGCACATACAAGGCATATGAAGGATTTGATGTCCAGACTATTGTCCAACCCCTAAGGCTTCTCCAACACCTTAAGACAGTTCAACAAACACCTTCTATGCAGTTGGTTTGATCTCCAACTTCCCAAAACTCTTCAACCTATACCTTGACTAGTAAGGCTACTAGCCCTCCAAACTAGGTTTTCTCAACAAAACTTGACAAAATCCCAAAGGTCTAGGCAAACAAATGATGGAATTGAACACCTTTCAGGGGACCCTAACAAACCTCCAAATCTCCTGCTCCAACTTTAATCTAGCAATCCAGAACGCCTACTAGGTCTCTAGGCCTAATTGATCAATTTAGGCTAGGTTACAAAGCAAGTGCTCAAAATTGGGTGCATAGGTCAGGGGCAGGAACTTGGAATGACTCTACCATCCCCAAACAACACAAATCCACCATTCATTCACTCATCCTCTTAGGGTTTTGTCAAATACAACAATAAATTGCATAAATTCAGTCAAATACATAGAGATATTTGACCTAGGGCATCACATTAAAAATAGTAAACTGTATTTTCTCAGAAAATGCTTTTGGAATCAAGTAGTATACACCCCTAGCCTGCATTTCACTGAGTGGCATGAAATTTCATCGGTGGAAATGCATTCTAGGGCCAAATTTGTGGGACTGCCCTAGAAAACAGGGTTTCTAGACCAGTTTTGAAAGAAAATTCAATAACTTTTGACTCCAACCACTTCAAGACCTCAAACCAGTTGCATTGGAATCTTGACTCCAAGATCTTTCAGAAAAATATCATTTGCACACATGAAAAGTCCGTACAGTCTATACACAGCAAGAAAAATAGCAAAAAATAGTCAGTTTTCTTGAATTTTGTGCCCAAATTCTGTACAAAAACTTCCTCCCCCATACTGGAGTCAGATATCCACCATATTAACCCATCCAAGTTGGTTTCCAACTTCTACAATAGCATTTAACTACCCAAAGTGGTTTTTGAACCGACCCAACACATAACACCTTTGACAACTATGGTGTTTTGCATTAACACAAGGAGGTTGATTTGTTTGGCACATCCAATGGAGTCCAAATGATCAACAAACTCCTTCCAACATACTAAAACATTAAAACAACCAAGTGGACTAAGCATGATTGAGGTTTATAGGGTCACCTCAATCATCTTGACCACACAAAAGGGACCATACAAACATGGCTAAAGCCTTAATACCACACATACAATCAAAACAAAACATAGCTTATCAAAATGCATAAAAAAATGCTTGAGGTGTCAGACTGCTCCTAGGTGCCCTGCACCAGAAAGTGAACCTCTAGAAGAGTCGGCTCCCTTTAAAAGCCTCCTGGATCTAATGTACTTTCGAGGAAAAGAGATAGAAAGCTAACTAATGAAACTGAAATTGATCCTAAGAGGTGATGCACCAATTATTATACTCTAATTTGCAACCTAATTCACAACTATCTTTCAATATATCTGCTCACACAACTCAATTTGAACAATTTTAACACAAATATTTCATAGAAAGGCTTGAAAACTTCTATCTTCTTTGAAGGAAAATTGGTATTTTTCACAACTTAGAAAGATAAGAAAATCACTTGCACAACCTACAACTTGTGATAATGAATTGTTTTTTCTGTATACATGCTTCAATGAATGAGACATAAATTTAAAAGTTTGATGTTTAAAACACAATAAACGTTCATGAAAATCACTCAATAGAACATAATCTGAGAAGGAAAACACCTAATTTTATTGAAAATAGTAGGAATACCTCTGCAACAACTATAAAATATGCTGAAGAATAAGTTGCTACTATATAAAAATCTGTAAAAATGTTGAGTTACAATATTGAAAGCCTCTTTGCAATGTGCAAAGGAAAACAAAAAGAAAGAACTGAGAAAAAAGCACAAGTTTTTCTCCTATAATACAAAATATCTCCCAAAAAGCAAAGGGAAGTCATTTCTTGTCTAACTGGACTCCAACTAATGTGTGAATAGGTTGGAAAAAGATCCTCAACCTCATAAATAGTCAACTCTCAGTTGTTGGGTGAGCAAGAGGAAAATGCATAAATTAGAAGGCTCACAACTTCTCCAAATTGAGCTATTTTAGCTTTGAACTCCTCCTCTCAAGGTAATTGACTGAATAGACTTCCAAAAATAGTCTAGTTTGATCAGAAGTCAAAAATAGAAGAAAAATATCCTCTTGCATGAGTTTGCAACTTCTGTTTGTCTTCTCTTCACTCATTTGCATGTTTGAGGCAATGATAGTTTATTTTAACAAATATTAGAGGTAATTTAATTTATTAATTACCTCAATAAGTGTTAGAATAATTACAATATGCAATTTGGTTAATCTAGCAAGTATTAAGGTAATCCTAGTAAATAATTACCCTAATAAATGCTCAAAAATCCTATGATGGTCTTTTACTTATGCAAAAGGCTAATGATTTTGTCAATTTGACTTCACCTTTGAGAGATTGAGGTTAATGATGTGGTTTTCTTTGACTCTACACCCTAAAAGATAACTAAGGTCTCATGATATTGCTGACTTGGCATCAAACCTTTAAAATTATCATAACAATCCCGCCCCCCTACTTGATTTATTTGAATTAACATTTGAAGTCTTCACCAGGCTCATGATATTGCTTTTCTTTCTTTAAACACTTAAAGTGTTTACCACAGGGAACAATTGATTTTCAATGATTCCTATCAAAAGGTCAAAAAAAGAAAAAAAGGCTTTGTAAAATTCAAGCTTGACAAAGAAATTAGGGCATCCTTTAGTAAAAGGGCCTCAAACCCTAAGCTAAGCACCTTTTTGTCGCTTTACTTCATCATTTTGTTATTCTTGGTGTTGGAGGGCACCGCCATGTAGGGTTTGAGCCTCTTCCAGGCTTACTGGTAAGTTCATCCATCATCTCTTACTGTTGCTTTTGCTATGATGATGGTATAACAGTGAACAGACTGCTATCTCTTCGTTCTACATGTTCTTACTATGGAGAAAATAGTGGAAAGGTTGTTTTTCTGTTCATACCTCGTGCTAGGGTTTTTCTTTATATGTTGCTCCTTACGATGAACAAAATAAAATGAAAACCTTAGGTTTCCTTGCTTTCTCTGATGAAAAATAGTAGTATGCTCTTGTCTTTTGAAGGGAAAAACTGTAAGATTTTTGCTGCTCTGAAACCCTGCATACTAGATCTCATATAACTTGGTTGTCCTTTAACTATTTGACATACTTTTCTTGTTCTTGTATGCTACCTACAAGCCTTAGGTCCTTGTCAAACACAGTAAACTCTGCTACTCTTTTCAAATGTATGGACTCTACTGTTCTTTACATTAACCACCCTATAACAATTCACAAACCCCTACTGTGACAGAGTTATTGTTGATTGACAGACCTTTGCTCATTTTTTTATTGTCTTTTGTCCTTTATGTATTTGCTTAACTGTGTTTGTTGTCTACCTTGTGAGTATAATGCATCTATGCTCATTTGAATTTAGCTTTGCAAACAAGTTGGAGTCTGTGTCTATGTAATTTGTGGTAGCTTTGTCAAATAACATTCCACATGCAAGGGGTATCCTTTGGAGCTAACCTCAGTTATATTTTCAAGCTCTTTATCCTCTTAATACTCTCCCCAGTTTCTTCATTTGATATTTGCCAACTGTTATTGGATTACTATTTCACTATGTATCTAATAGAGATTTCATCTTTTCACACACTTAAACTTTTTGCAAGCCTATACAAACCTAGGGTTTCTCATAGTTTTGGTGAGGTTTATACAATTTTCCAAGATGATGACTGTCTTTTCTTGCTTACACCATTTTTTGTTCATTGGTCATTACTTTCCTTGAGGTTTGATTATATGAATGTCCTCATTTGTGTTTATCTCTGCTTTCAAGCAAATATTGGTCTAAACATGAAATGCATATCTCTAACATAGTCTTTCTACACCTCCCTCCTATGAAAATGTGAAGAACCTCCTATCACCCTTATAGCAGACTGTGGAGTGATTGACTGCAATGATGTCTGTGCTATCATTTTTTTGTTGCTTTTAGACTATGATGACAGTCACTTCATGACTGAAATAGTCCTCTGTCAAATCTGCATGTTATATATTTTCTCCATAATGCTCAGTGTCTTTCACAGAACTTTGCCCTTGACAATAGTCCTTTAGTGATAACATGACATTGATAAGTAGGAGGTATTTTTTGCAGCATGCCAAATTATGATATTTTATTTCAGGGTTTAACTGCGTAGTTTTTGAGTCAAACACATGACCCATATTTCATGAGTAGTGGTTCACATGAACCCATCTCTCATGTTAATGAATGCTCCACTTAGCACTCATTGCATCTAGGTGATGCACACAGGGGTGAAGCATCAGGACTTCCCGGGAGGTCACCCATCCTAGTACTACTCTGACTCAAGCATGCTTAACCATGGAGTTTCCCCCAAGATCAAGCCAACTTAGCTTGCTACCCCATTTGATCAATGTCTTCTTCATTTCTTGCAAGTCTCTCCATTGTATCCTCTTTGGCTGCGTACATTAAGACTCTTAACATGATTACCTTGCACTTGCAAAACATATTTCTAGGAAAATACTTACCATGTTATTGAGGTATTTCCTCAATGAATGATAGTGCTCTTTCCTTTGCAAATATAGCAATCCTTCTCTATACAGAGCCACTTTTGGGGAGCATAACCCACCTTTCAATCTATTGAATAGTCTAGCCATGGAACTAACAAAATGTAGCACTTCTCCTCCAAGCAGTTGCTTTAATGTTAGATTGAATGATTACTAATCTCCCTATTAGGAAGATAGGCTGCTTTCCTGGTCATTACCATTGACTATTCTGAAACAGTCATTTTGTGACTGTTATTTCAACTTTTAGAATCATTATGATATGACTACTAAGACAGTCATTAAGATGACTGTCCTTAGGCATCTGTAACTACTGTAGACCTATTTCTTGCTGGACAGAATATTCACAACCTTTCTTCACTTCATGATTTCTCTTCATAGATAAGCTTTCTTGAATACTAGCACAAGATAGATGATTGTTCCTCTTTTGACATGATTGTCTCTCTTAACATGACCGTCTCTCTAATACATGGATTGTTCACTGATTGGCATTGACTGCTACACTTATTTGACTGCTCCATATCTTTGGTATTCTTGTTGCACCTGTCCTCTTTGGTGATTGTGAGAATTATTTTCTTATGGCTTTGTAACACTTGCCTTGAACTGATTAACATGTTTGGATGACAATCCTATTAGATTTTGCACACTGTTTTGACAATTTTCCTTATCCATACAATGGGCTGTGAAGATATACCACTGTATGACTATTTCTCATGCTTCCTTCATGGATATAGACTGCTCCTCAATCAAAGATGACTGCTACAACATGAAGCAACTTATGGATGACTATTTTGCCAATCTCCTGACCCATTTTATGACTTGGATTGACTGTCCCTTTAATGACCTTTTGATAAGGGCGTACAGACTATTGGTCTTTTAGCAAGCCTTAAGCTTTGTGACAGAGTTAGTCATTGTTTCCTTTCCACCTCTGCATTCTTTACCATTGCTTGACAGTAATTCAACTCCTTAGGTTATAAAATCCTTTAATAGGTTTTTGGAATCTCTTTGACTATTGAAAACTTCTAACCTTGGACTCAGAAGTTGATCAATCTTCCTAACATCTCTGTCCAACTCCCACACACTCTACTCACATCAAGGATCGGGCTCTACATATCAAAAGGAAGACCTCCGTTCTTAGTGGCCCTTCAAGGATACAAACTATCTTCTCCTCCTTTCACTAATCTTTACTTGATTTGCTAATTATCTATTGAAGTTCCAACTCTCTTAAGCTGACTATCCCCTAATTTGTAGACTGGCATGCATGCAACAATGTTGTCACTATCTCATTGTCTTCAATGGTTCCTTCACACTGTCCCTATGAAATTCTCTGCTATACTTTGAATGTTGGCATGCCTTGTGATTGGTCTTAGTCAACTAATGACTGCAAATTATACTTATCCTTTGGCAAGTCCTAAGATTTGAACAAGATGACTACCTCCTTGATGACTAGAACAACTGCTTCATGATTTCTTCATGACTGTCCTCTTGACCTTGATCTGACTAACAAGAATAGTCTCTTTTTGTGTATAAGGCTGCTATCTTTCTGCCATTAGTGTGATGCCTTGTTGTACCTGTACCTGCACACTTAGTAAACTAGTTAGAGTAAAACATAGAGGCTCTTAGCCTCTCTTTTGATTATCTGATCTTCACCTCTTTCATCTTCTTAGTAGTTGTATATCTGCATCTGGGAGCTATTTATCTCTTTCATCTTTTTCTTAGATGCTTGTGAAAGATAACATGTACATTTGATGTTTGTTTCATACATGAGTGAAAGGCATCCTGAGCTCTAACATGTTTATTTCTCTCTCTCTTGTAGGTCCCCTTGGAGATATCAATGAGGAATATCAAGCTGGTGTTGCCACCAATGGGGGTTTGTTGTTCAGGCAATGACGGATCCCCTCTCCCTCTTATATGTTTCCTTTTTACTTCAGATGTACATGCTTTCTTTCATTTCATCTTGTACAGTACAGTCAACTCCCAAGACTTGTGTGGGAACTATGAACAGATTCTATTTATGAATATAAACAATTATTTCATGCAATGATTTGTACATTGTTTCTTCTTTCGTAAATCATTCAATTGCATAAGGGAAAATTTGAAATCTAAATTGGATCGTATAGTTGTTTATAATCATGAGTAAACTTAGAAAATTTTGTGTACCTTTCTCACTTGATAATTGGATCAACTGTAATGAATAGACCATGAAAATAAACTAAAATTCATAGCTTAGTTTTTCTTTTTTCTCTTGTCTACTTTGGGATGCCTCCTGCTCTGGTAGGATGCCTTCTCATTTTTATCTGGTTTGTGTAGCAACTCTTATTGAGTTGCTACATGACTCTAGTGAAAGTGATCATAGGAAAGGCCTTCTACTTGAGTAGTAGGCCTTCCACAATAGGCTATAACTTCTGCTTTTCTCTACTCTTCCCCTCTTGCTCCTACTTTAGACAACCTATCTCCTTCAAAGCAGCAAACATCATTGTTGTCCCAACCTGACCTTATTGGGCTGAATTACACAATTAGGTAACATGTCTCTCATTCTAATGTAGACAATGCTTTGCCATTGATTACATGGCTTCTAATTGCCCTTCTTCTCACTGGAAGGTAGGCTTGACTATGTTGTGGTGGAATACCCTCGTCGACCACTTGACTATTAGTGATTTTGACTTTCAAGATGAAAAGCCTTCTTCTCCCAATTCCCCTACTACGGATCTCAAGCCTAAGGCAATTTCCCTTAGAAGTGGTGTGTATTTGGTGATTTCCTCAACCCCTAACAAGAGCTCTTCTTTGTATCTAATTATGTTTGTTCCTTCATTAGTGGCTCATTGCATTGAGTCTCCTTAAATTATGTCTTTTGATTCAATGTGACTTCTTACTTCTATGATTAGACATTCTCCTTCCTCATAGAAAGTGGTTGTACAATAGAGGATTCCCCTCTCCTCTTTCCTCATTCAAAGGATTCAAATAATACTTATTCTTGGATGAGTGTTCATCACAGGAAGTGAGGTCTTCCCAAATCTATGTCTGACTTGCACCCCAAGTCAAGGGTGTATAGGTTACTTGTTCGTGATTTGATGTTGTGTAGGATGACCCATTATGTTTTAAAAGTTTTGTTCCATAGGGAAGCTTGTCTACAACTTTGTAAGGTTTTAGGTCCTATCAAAACCCAAGGTTGTTGTACATGGTTTATGGTTCCTTTAAAACCAAATTATCCTGATCAAAACAAAATGCACAAGACTAGTTCATAGATGTAGGATAAGTTTGTGATCATGGATTAGTCTCAGATTGTCAAACTAATCCTTGCATAGAATCAATAAAAAATTAATCCAAAGGTGATTATTAGTCTATCATCTCCTATCAATAACCCTTATTAAATTTAGACATTCACAACTCTTACAAGTGCACATTCATTAGTTATCAAGCTAAGTACACTCTTTTGCTATTTACATTCTGACACATTTCAATTACTAGGCTCAACAGTCAAGTCAAATCGACTCCATAATTAATTAATCTAGGTTAATAATGCTTACGTGTATGCATTATATTGGATAAGCCTACTAAGCTTGAGCAAACCTTATTTTGGTATATATTTTTGGAAAACTTGATGAATCCTATAAAACCTATCTTGTCTCTAGGGTTTCTAAACCAACATTAAATTAGGATTTTTAGATTTCTATTTTTTCCAAGTTTCATATCATTTGTAAACTTGATCTTCCTTTTGTGATCTTATAATTCATTGATTCATCTTACTCTTAGAGTTTAGTGTGTTTATTATATCTTACACCATGCAATCCACCCTTGGATTGGCTTTAGGGTTTATATTTTACACACTTTTTGGAACTAATTTATGATTGATAGTTTGAATATAGAACTTTAGATCCTAGAATCATCAAGTAATTCCTAGACCATACAAGGAGTTTTCATCAAAGAACACCTCAATTAGAGCATAAAAATTCATAGAAAATTATAAAACATAAAAAATAAGAAAAATTTCAAACATTATTGTAACACATAAGAGGGGTTAGAAGATCAGGATTCACCAAAATGTAAGGATTAAAATATTGGAACCATAAATACATATTGAAATATAGAACTAAATAAAATATTAGAATCTTGTGATGAATGAGACATTAGAATTAAGGGCTTGGGATAGGATCACACCCTCAATCTAGTCTAGATGGCACAATTTGTTTTGTTGATGGTCTAGTTTCATGCGATGTTGAAATAGACTTTTGATATGTATAGAATATGGTCACCTCCAAATGATAAGGAAACACATGGTGGTGCAAAGAAGCACCATTGGGACCTACTATGATAGAGATAAGGGCATTCAAGTTTGTTTTTATCAGTTAGTCCCCTTGATTGATTTAGTAGTTATGGAAATAGAATAGTGAGTGATATGCTTTGGATGTGTTGTCTTGTTTGTTGATTCCTTGTTATGATCTTCCAAGTAGATTCTCATATGATAATAAGAATGAACTCAAGTGATTCCTCTAAATACAAACTTTCAACACACAATTTGAAACATTTGACATGTTGTTTGATAAGCAATGATCATATTTGAGAAGAGTCACCACATGGAATAGTTAAATTTTAATTTAAAATTAGAAGGATGAGGAATCATTGACAATCAGTCCACAAGACTTAACTGCATGCATGCTCTAGTCTAGGAGGGTTGGTTCTCTATAAACTAGGTTAGGAATGCTTTGAATATAGTGATATAACACAAAAAACTATTGTATTAGAATTTAGGGTTAGTGTGTGCACCAAAAGTGACCAATTGAATTCTAAGTTCATGTAGTCATAATAGCCATGCTTCATTATAAAGAATTGGATTGTAGATTCTCCATGGTTAAGCTTGGATTGTAATATTACAATTTGGTAATAAAAGAGGACTCCTTTGTTTTATGTTTCTTGAGATTTCAGTTCTCGCTTTTGCTTGTGTAACATGTGTTCCTTTCTAGATATTTTCATTTTTAATGCGATGGCAATCAATACAATTATGTTAAAAAATATTTTCTTAATAAAAATAGTTAGTTACATAAATGAATTCTCTTAGTACATATGTATTACAAAGCCATAAGTTTTATTTCATCTATCAAACATATTTGTTCCAACATCCTTGTTACTAGCATACCTAAATTATAAAACATGGTATCAAGCTATGGGGTTGAAACATGTAATGCTGCACATATTTTCATTATCAATCCACTAACTTGTATGCATTTTCAGCCCTCCTTGCGTACGTGCCAAATACATAAAAGTACCCAACAATAAAAGGAATATTAGTTTGTCAAGAGTATGTAATCCATTGCAATAATTGGGTTGTGTCAATGTTTGGTGTTTGAATGTCTATGATAAATGAAACATTATCCACGATTGTCATGCCCAGAAAATAATGCAAGCAACCTCATTAAATAGACATTTTTTATGTGTAGAAAAGGGGAGGGACCGATAAATGATTAGTGGGTAAAATTAACTTCTTAACTTTTTTTGTGGAATATGAGCTTACCATTCACTTTGTATGCTACTACAATTAGTCCCACATGGTATTGGTAAGAGTATTGCTTTGGGAGGTGTACTAGAGTTCTTCATATAGTACCCTTAGTGGGAATGTCAGGTGAATATCACTTTCACTAGGTGTACCCATGTTGATGCACCTTGCTTCCCTAGGAACACCCCACCCTTTGTAGGTTGGGTCATGTGGGATTTATGTACATGTTCCCATTTGTTGTCCTCCTTTCTTTGTGTATTGCTACCATGTATCCTCTAAGTGTGCTTACCCCCATGTAGGTTTATGCTTTGTGACATTAATTTGCTTTTAGTCTTCACCATTTTATTTTATTTTTTATTTTTCTTTTTGTGAAATTTGGAAACTAAGTGTTTTGAGTCTAGTCATAAGGTTTATCTAGTGGGATCAATTGGTGAACAAGGCGAATTGTTAGTTCATTCTTGAGAATATAATTGGTTGGTCACTAATATACACAAAATTCACATAAGTCAATTTAGGCAATTCATAGCATTTTCTTGGAAAGGTATTAAGTAAATGATAAACTTGGGTGGTTACTTTAGATATTCATAAAAATGGTTTTTCGATATTAGATTAGTGAGATACCAATATGTTATGAATCTTAAGGTTCTTTGTGTAGATTTAAAAATGACGATGTCCTTCATTGTGTAACCTAAATTTAGTAGGAACCTACTTGTGTTATGACATATAATTATATACCTTTATGAATTAAGGATAATCATATGAGCAGAGTTGGAATGCAACAAATAGTGTACACATATGTGTGCTAATTCTCCTTTTATCCTTTTTCAAGATGATGTCCTCTCTTACTTAGTGTTTGGTTGTAGTCCTAGTTCACTTGATTGTTCTCCTCACCCTCACTTATTTTTGATGTGTCCCCATTCTACATTTGAGGATGATGTGGTAACACACAAATCATCGACATATGTATGAGTGTGTTGCCATCCACTATAGTATCTATTTTTTTTTCAAATTAAAAAAACAATTGTGGTTCTATATGAGTATTTATGGGTTTAAATTATGGGCATGACAACAATGTTGGGTCTTTTGTAGTAAAATAAGTCTTTCTGTTCTACATGCCACAAGTTGACACTTTTTGCATCTTCTTTTTTCAGAATCAAATGGAGCCTACTCTTTTCCATGAATTCAATACATCTTTCCTCAATACACATTCATTTCTCTTGTTAATCAATTTAGTCAAACCATGAGCTAAGTAATGTTGTCTGCATATTGTGTTAATACCCACACCCATTAACAATAAGGACTCAATATATGATTTACATTCATTTTACAACCTTGGTACAAAAGCACTCATTGGATCACTAGAAGGGTCATCCCTTCCATGGAAAAATTCACTATTATAATCACAATGGATCCACTAATTATATGCAATAACTTCAATGTTTAGTCTACCATACATGACCGTAATATGAAAATGGCTTTGACAACCCCTTTTTCTGAAACCATTTTATCCTTTGCATGTTTTAAGGTTTACTTTTGTTTTTCTTTGTGCCAAAATCTCACCAATAACTACTTAGAATTAGACTAGGTTTGATTTGGATTAAATTAGGAAAGATATATTCAAAGTTCTATCAAGACCTACCTAATAATGAGTTTAGTGGGACTAAGCTAGAAAACCAATAAAACTTGTGGAATTAACCTCCTAAAGATTAGGTGTAGCTTAGTTTGATGGAGTTGTGGAAGGAGATCCAAGATTAATTGGAATCATTAAAGATGATGATGGACAATCCTTTTTAATATTTTAGTTCACTTGATAATGTATACAAATACTAAGGCATAATAAATGGACCTCTTTTAAGGAGTAGAGTTGGATAAGGAAAATAAATGTTAAAATCCTTAGGTCAAAAGAGAATCAATGTTAATTATTGAAGTAATAGAAAAGGAGTTCTACAAGAAATGATAAATAAATAATAATATTTAAAAAATTAAGATGGAAACTAGAAGTTTTGAGAGCTCATCCTTTTTCTTCCATGGCACTAAATCTAATGTACAAAAAATGTGTTAATACTAAATCTAATTGAATAACAATGTGTAAATATTGTTTCAAAACATTATACTTGTTTTGATAGAGGAGCATCCAATACACCTTCACAATCATAATTGTTATCTTGTGGGGCATGCTTTGATAATATAATTTCAAGATAAGTCATGCAAAATTTAGTTTGGTAGATCCTCAGATGTTGAACACTTTGGGAGTTCCTACAATAGGGTAGGTTTCCATTAGATTTAGATCCAACAACCCAAGTAAGCTAGTTTTTACATACTTGATTTTGGTGTTCTCTTATTGAAATAAATTATGTGATTTAAGTTAGATACATATTTTAGATGCCTAGTTTTAAACTAATGGATAATTATATTGCATCTAAAGAGTAAAACACCTAGATTTCCACACATTGTGATTTGTTATATATAATTTTTATAAAATAACTTTAACATATTCCAAACTAATTTATGGTTTATTTATCTCTATTATTATTTAACATGAGTTTGGCCAATGCATTTCCATTTTGAATCTTAGTTTGCATTTGGCTTTTGTTATGGTAAATTTCTTACTAAGGATGGGAAAAGAGAATCATACAAATTTTCCCCTCCTCTTGATCTTCCCAAATGCTAATTGTAAGGAAGCTAAGGTAGTAGAACAACTTCCTACACTAATCTTGAGAGGAGGATTATGCAAAACTTTTCAAATCTTTACAATAGGTGAAGAAATTGTACAAAAATAAACATAAATAGGATCCATACCACAACATAGTGATTTATGTGGGAAAACCCTTTTCGGAGAAAAAAACCACACTCCAAAGGCAACCCAATATATTTTTAGAAATCTTAACAAGATTACAATATACTTGCAGAGAAAAATTTCATAGGAGTATCACCAACCAAAGATCTAGAGGCAACTTAATAACATCTATAAGACCCTCACACACAACCTCCATCTCAAATGCCTAATATATAGGAGATACAATACATGAAATTGTCAAATGGTAATTAGAAAAACATGAGCCAAAACCACCCAAAAGTGGCACCCAAATCCTTAGGGTTCTATTATCTTTAATCAAAGATGTCTTATGATGTGTCATAACACATATCATAAGTTGATCAACATATGAAACTTCCCCCTTACAACCCTTTTCTATGTCCAACACATTTTTACATTTCCAATACGAGAGGTCCAACTTTTAGAGACCACAACTTTTGATCTAGGAGGATGATTCAACCCTTCTAAAATTTTAGATCTTGAAGAGATCTACATAGCATGCACCCTTACAAGCGATGTCAAACAACCTAGAATAATTATTTTGGACAAAAACCTACTCTATATCCTAGAGATTGAGTTTATTCAATTTTATAACTAAAAAATCACACTTTTTGTAATTGCAAGGTTGAGACATATTTCCTAAAATTCTCCAACTTATTGAACACCATGCAAGAGAAATGGGAGTATCAACACCATGATTTAATTTCTAGGGGTCGAGAGGCCCATAGAATTTGAACACCATCTGAACTTCTTTGTTCTCACAAGCTTAGTTAATGAATCCACAACATTCATCAAAGTCTCTACTTTAACTAGCTTCACCCTACCATTCCCAACCATATCTATGATAAAATGATATTGTACATCAATGTGCTTGGTCCCAGCATGAAATGTAAAGTTCTTAGTTGGGTAGATCACACTTTGACTATCACAATAAATTGTCATTGTGCCCATTTTATTCTAATGTCTAAATACAATCTCTTAAGCCAAATAGCTTCTTTACAAGAATGAGTAGTTGCCATATACTTAGCCTAAATAGTGGACAAAGCAAGTACAACCTATCGCTTACTTATCCAACTAATTTTACCACCAAATAAAGTAAACACATAAGCACTAGTGGATCTTTTGTTATCAACATCACCTACCCAATTTGAATTCACATAACCACAAATATCAAGGGAATGCCCATCTTCTATCAAACTACCATCATAACACAAGGAATACTCTAAGGTACCTCACAAATATCTAAAGACTCTTTTAACTACATCGAAATAAACTCTACCAAGATTAGACATATATTTGGAAAGAGCTCCCACTGCTTGGGCAATGTCTAGTCTAATATAGACCATAACATACATCAAACTTTTGACTACACTCTAGTAAGGCACTCTGCTCATGTGTTCCATCTTCGATGGGTATGTTGAACATTATGAAGCAGATAAGTTCATTCTAATTGTAAAAGGAACACACAATGGTTATAATCTTACATGTTAAACCTCTATAAAACTAAATTGACATACTTATTTTTGCTAAGCCGTAATTTTTTGTTCACTCTATCTCTTCTAATTTCCATCCCAAGAGTGTGATTAATTGCACCAAGATGTTTCATTTCAAAGTTAGCTGTAAGTTAAGACTTTAGTACTGAAATAATTCATTTCCCTTTACTAATACATAACATCTCATCAACATATAATCCAATAAATAGTGAATGATCACTATCAGATTTATAATAAACATAATAATTTGATTTAGAATGCTAAAATTCCAAAATTAACACATATGTATCAATTTTTTTGTTCTACATCCTAAGACTCAATTTCAGGCCATACAAGAATTCCTTCAATTTACAAGTTCCAAATTACTTTTATCTTTTACCATGCAGTGCTCTAGTTGTGTCATATAAATATCCTCCTCTATATTACCATGAAGTAATACTATTTTCACATCCATTTTCTCAACCTCTAGATCATAAGTTATGCTAATAGAAAGCAAGAATTTAATGGGCATCATTTTTGTAATAGGAGAAGATATCTCTCTGTAATCAACACCCTCAACCTGAGAGTAACCTAACTTTTCACAACCAATCATGCTTTGTACCTATAAATACCTCCATCTAAATAAATATTTTTGTTGAACACCCATTTGCAACCAACAAGTTTTCATCCTTCAAGAAATGATACTAAATCCCATGTATCATTCTTTTTCAAATCTACCATTTCTTCATCCATGTCAATCTTCTAGGGTTTTGCATCATTCATACCTAGTGCCTCTTCTATAGATCTCAATTCATCCATGTTAGTATTTAAATAAAAAATATGCCTCTAATCATTAAGTGAACACCTTTTAGGTGGTTTTCTATGCCTTGTAGACCTTTGAACAAGCTAGGGTGGAGGTTCTTCCTCCTCTTCTAAAGATTCAAAGTTAGATGAGCTCTCCTCAACTTCTTGTCTATCTAGGGGCCTTGATTCAACTTTCTCAGTCATAGAAGGAAGTTGTATTTTTGTTCAATTAGTTTTGGTTGCAATATAAAAAAAGAAGACTTAGTTTCTTTAAAAATAATACTTATACTATATATTACCTTCTATGCAACAAGATCGCAAAGTTTGTATTCTTTCACACCATAATTGTACCCAATGAAGATATATTTCACAACTTTGTTTTCCAACTTTGTTCACTTCTCCTTTGGCACATGTGCATATGCCTTGCAATCAAAAACTCTAAGATGTCTCAATGAAGGATTGTGCTATGACCGCACTTCCATATTTATCAACATTAGCTAATGTAGGAGACTTGTTAATCAGGTAGCAAGAAGTGACAACAACTTTAGCCCAAAACCTTTGTTCTAGACTAGCATCACTAAGCATAATCCTAGCCTCTTCTATCACTGTCCTATTGATTCTTTCTGCAACTCCATTATGTTGCGGAGAATATAGAGTAGTCTTTTATCTCTGAATGTCACAATCATTATAGAATCTATCAAAATCATTAGAGAAAAAATCACTGCCATTTTCAGTCCTCAAACATTTTATTTTCTTTCCAATTTGTAACTCAACCATTGCTTTAAATTTTTAAAATCAACTAAAACTTCAAATTTACTCTTTAGAAACTATACTCATGTCCTTCTGCTATAATCATCAATAAACGAAACATAATATGTCAATTTTCCAATGGAAGGAACATCTATAGGACCAAACACATTAGAGTGAATAAGAATCTATACACCACAAGATTTATGAGAACTCAAGCAAAAATGAATGTGATTTTGTTTACCATAAATACAATGCTCATAGAAATCAATATGAAGATTACAATCAGTCAACTCTTAAACAATGTTTTTATTTTTCAAGGTCCGTAGACACATTTCTCCAATTTGGCCTAATCTATAGTACCATAACATAGTCTTCTTTGTATGTAATTTTGATTCAAAAGAAAGAGCACCCTTAGGTACCCAGAAGCCATGACCATTCACTAAAGAGGAAATCCTCACTTTTTCCAATGAAGTAGCCACATACTTACTTTTCACAAAAGTACTATTACACTTAATAGTGTATGCATCAATCTTATACAATGTGCCAAATCTGACACCTCTAGCGATCACCATAGCACCTCTAACTATCTTGCATCCTGTATTAGAAAAGACTACCTGTATACCCACATCTATTATTTTTCTCATAGATAATAAGTTTCATGCCAACCCAGGGATGTGCAACACACCATTAGTCCGTTTTACTCTACTATCAAGAAATTTGATTTTAACTTTACCATGGCCAACAATATTTAAACAAGAATCATCACCTGTGTACACCTTATCTCCATCAATTCTTCATATTAAAAAACCAATCTCTATTGGATGTCACATGAAAAGATGCACCCGAGTCAATTGACCATGCATCATTACTTGCATCAGTGGCCAAAGCTGCAATGAATGCATTTCCATCTTCCTTCTCAAATTCAAAATTAGAATCAAATTTCTTCTTTTTCTTCTTTTCTTGTTTACACTCCTTATGGAAGTGTCCAAGCTTACTGTAATTCCAAAAAATAACTTTGGGCTTTCCAGGAGATTTGGATCTCCCCTTGGACTTGGATTTGTCATGCTTCTCACTCTTCTTACCTTTTATTTAGGTATTCCATGAACATTCAAGGCCTCTTTGGCACTGATGGATACCTTCCTCCTCATCTCTTCAGAAAGTAAACAACCCACAATGTCTTCAACTTTCAAGACAACAGAAGTAATCCCAATAGCCATAACAAGAGTGTTATGTGGAATAGAGAGACAACCTAAAAGGTTAAACTAGGTCAAACCTTCTTCTATTAATTGTTGCATATATTTTTTCATTGATTTCAACAGTGGTATGAAGTGATGAAAGGAAAGAGATGCCAAAGGAGGAGATAGTTGTAGAGTGGTGGTCAGTGTTGCCAAGAGATTAAGTGTTCAAAGGAGTAGTTCAAAGAAGTAGACAAAGGAGTGATGACCAGAGAAGTTGTGAAGTGAAGGGTAACGTATTGGAAGTCATGTAATACACATATTGTTGGATCAATATCATTTGTACACAGTTGTACCCTATCCTCTGAAGTTCATAGACAAAGGATGTGCTAAATTGAAGAATTTTATTTTTGTTGAAAAGTGTTATGATTGTAGTCTCTGATGTTGTGAATGTTGTATTCTTTAGTTCCTGATGAAAAGCATTTCTTAAGTTGTGAAAGAAAGTCCAAGGCACTGGAAGTTGCATTGAAGAAGCTCAAGAGAATGCTCTAAATTCCTCTACATTTGAAGATATGACCTTGTGGTTTGGAAGATAGATACAGACAAGTGCGAAGTGTGCATGTTCTTGATTTCAGAGCATGAAAGTCATTGCAGAAGATTTTAGAGCTTATAGAGTGAAGACAATGGTTTTGTGTTGTTGTAGTCAGGAAGAGTCAAAGAAGTGCTCTACATTTCTCCACTTTTGAAGATGTCGTCTTGTGGTTTCAAGGATAAGTAGATGAAGATGAGAGGTATGATATATTCAAGTTTTAGATACATTATGATGTACTGCAAAGGTTCTTCAGAGTCAACAAAGTAAAGACAAATCATGTTGTTGAATAGGGTTGCCAAAAGGAGAACGTGAAAGCCACCGCATTACATTGTGTGGTGTTGTTGTTTTGAGGATAAGTCCAAAGTACCTGTATGTTTTCTTATTCCAAGTTTCAAGTGTTGAAGTGTACCACAAGTCTGTTTTCATTGTTCTATCTCAAGACTATTTTTTCATAGTTTGTAAGTGATGTCAAGTTCAGAGTCTGTTTGTTTGTGTCAGAATGAAAATATACAATTCAAAGAAAGGAATGTTTAAGAATGTATTTACAAGTCATATAATGATTGTGAAGTGATCCACATGAGGTAATCTGGTCTCTCCAGTACTGCTTTAGGTCTGGAGCCATAATAAGGAAGGATAAGTGTTGCTGGGCTAACTTGATGTGTTTTGATGATTGCACCTGATGTTTGGAAGTGTGCGCCAACATGGAAGAATGTGCTAAGGAAGAATAAGTGTTGGTTATCACTTGGCTTGAACTGATTTGGATTTCTACATCTTTTGGGAGTCAACCTTGTTGAGGTCATTACACGTTTCATGTTGTATGTTTCATCTTGTTTGATGAAGGAGAAATTTTTTGAAGCTTGCAGAGAATATAAATAAAAGATCTTGTTTGGTGTGAAAAGTATGAGTGTGTGAGAGTGTGAGAGGTTGTATGTGTGATTGTGTTTGTGAGTGGTTGTGTGTGTGTGGAAGTGTGTTGAAGGTTGTAGAGTTGGTAGTGCAAAGGTGTTGAGGGTTTGTGTCAGTGTAAAGGGTGACGATGCTGCAAAGGTGATTGTTCAGTGGAATTCATCAAGGTGATGTACAGAGGTTGTAGCCTCTTTTTTTAAGTGTTGTAGTATTGTAATTCAGGGAGTTGTAGCTTCCTTTGGGTTGTAGCCTGTAAAACTTGATGTAAATCTATTTTTATTATTTGTGAGGTTGGATTTCGATAGAAGATCCAAGCAGCTTGCTCACTGTGGTTTTTCCCTTCTAGGGTTTTCTATGTAAATCTGTTGTTATGGTTGTGTGCTTATGTGTTGTGATTTGAATTACTTAATTTGCTTTATCATCTGTTTAAAGCAATAAAAGGATTTGGTTGATAAAGTTAAAATTGGATTAAGTTTTGACATATACTGATTCATCCCCCTCTCAATATATTAGTGTGTTCTAAAAATTGGTATCAGAGCTGAGTTCCTTGGTGCAACCTAATAGTTGAAGGTAGCTCTTGGAGTAGAACACATGGCTCAGAAAGAATACTCTTCTAAATCACTGATGTTTGATAGAAGTAACTATGCCTTTTGGAGTGTGAGGATGGAAGCCTATCTAACCTCGCTAGGGTATGATTTTTGGAGAGCTGCTATGGATGAATATACTAAAACTAAATATACTATTACAGATTCATATGCGAAGAAGGCTCATGAAAATAATGCTAAATGCAAGAATGTGATCTTAAGTGGTTTGACCAGCTCAGAGATTGTCAAGGTAGTGTAGTGCAAGACAACCAAGGAGATATGGGAGAAGCTCAAAAATCTCTACGAAGGAAATGACACTGTAAAGCAAACAAAATTACAATCTTACAAAATAGTGTTTAAGAATCTAAGGATGAAAGAAGAGGAAAAAATTGCTAGCTATTTGCTCCGAGTTGATGAAGCAGTCAGTGGAATCAGAAGTTTAGGTGAAGATCTAGCTGAATCTGTGGTTGTACAAAAAGTCTTGAGAACCCTCCCTCGTAGGTTTGATTCAAAATTTTCTGTTATTGAAGAAGTCAAAGATCTGAAGAAACTCACCATGGAAGATTTGTTTGGGTCCCTCACTGCCTATGAAATGAGAAATGAATTCATAGGTCCTTACAAAAGAGAAGTTGCTTTCAAAGCTGTGAAGAATGAGGGACCATCAGATTTATACAATGAAGCGGATGAAGAAGAAGCAAACTTTGTGAGAAAGATATAGAGGGGATTAGGCAAGTATAAAGGTAAGTTACCTTTCAAATGTTTTAAATGTGGAAGAGTTGGTCATTATGCCTCTAAATGTTTGTTTGGAGAAAATGAAAATAGAAACAAGGGTTTCAAAAGAAACAACTTCAAGAGGAACCTCCTTTCCAAACAAGACTACAGCTCCACAGAGGAAGTAGATCACTACTCATCAAATGATAAAAGAGGAGAATCTCTATTCATGGCTATGGTGATCCTTGATGGTTCAATCAAGACTATAAATGAAGAAGGTGAAGTTGATTTTGAAGGAGAACTTGTTTCTACTCTTGAAGACTGGGACTATGGAAGGGAAGAGATCAAAGAGCAAAAAGTCTTAACTAAAGCCAAAACAAAATAATGCTCAAGACTTGAAAAATAAATTTAGTCATGCAAAAAGAAATTAGAAAAAACACAGTTTGGAAGTCTGGATGACACTGGAGGAGTAGATCTCTTCATACCTCAAGGAAGATCTTATCAAGCAAGACAAATCTCCATGAATAGGTTCAATCATGCTTTCTTTGATTATTGTTTTATCTGCAATAAATTTGGTCATAAGGCTATGGATTTTAAGTCTAAAATGAACAAAAGAAATCTTTTAAGTAGGAACTCTCTTGCTTCACTAGTGGATGTCATTGTGGCATGCCAAATTTGTAACCATTTTGGACATATAGATATTGCAGGAGTGGGTTAGCTAAATCAGAATCTCAGTTAATAGATGATGTTGATAAAGACAAGGAGAGTGATTCTTCTAAAAGATAGGAGATAAGCAATGAAGTTGAAAATTCAATGATTTTCCAAACAACATTTCATGCTCAAGGGCAAACAATATTGGAATACACTAGACCACTGAGAGGGGGGGTGAATTAGTGGTACAATAAAATTAGTTCATCCAATATTTCAATACTTGTAAAAACAATTAATCCAAACACATCAAAGTACTTAGAGAACAATGGAATCAAAAAAATTTCACATGACACATGTATGTATGTGGAAAACCCTAGAAAGGGAAAAACCACTGTGTGAAATGTTGGTTGGGTTTGTGTAGCCAATCCAACTTAACAAGAAAATCACCATTAGGTCTCAATGACCAAATCTCACTGATTGCAATTTGTTTAGGAGCACCAACTCCAATATACTTAGGAGCACCAACTCCAATCACAAGTGAAGGAAAATACACAGAGTACTACTCTATTTACAATGTCATTCAGGACCCAAATGCAACTTCTATAGATACAAAAATTCACTCACCACTCTAATCTCTTTGATCTATATGCATACATTAATAGCACCTTTCTTTTACAAACTATTTAGAGAATATTTCTTCAAAAACTCCATCAACAACCACACACAAAAAAAATTGCCTGATTTATATCTTCATCTAACATAAACATTCATGGGAATAGAAGATTATAACTCCCTTTCTAACTCCCAAGCCATCAATCACTAAGACACTTAGCAAAACTATTCAAAAAATTGCTACAAAGTAGGTAATACGAGTCACTACCCGTCAATCTCCATGCATCGGGAAGTAGTTGTTATAGTTTGAAAGAACACCATAGATAGGATCCTTCGTGCCCTCGATAAATTAAATGTTCACCATTGATTGTTGTCTTCCCACCTTTTAACAAAGTATTGTCGGGAGAAGCCAATCCCAACTAGGTCAAGGGGTCGGTCACCAAACGACTTCAAAGGCTCAATGGTGTCACTTAAGCGACTAGTGACCGGTGATCGCAAGTCACCGTTGAATCAAAACATAAAGTGAGCCCATCATAAAATCAACATATCTTTTAGGTTCTTAGGGTTTTAGGAGGTCCTTAGGGTTTTAACACTTTAGGATTTAGGTCTTCAAAATCAAACCCTAATACGCCATCAAAGAAAAATGATCCTTCTCTTCTACAAATAGCCTCTATCACAGAGGATAAACCAATGAAGTTAATATAACATAGAAACCTCTTTGATCTTCGAAGCAATCAAGCTTTTCTCTTGAAACAAGTAATCCTAGACACATGAATTTGATATTTGACAGTCTGCTCAACAAATCAAACAAAAATCATGCTTGCAGAGACTTGCAACTTACATACTCATGCAGAGAATGACTTCAAGATAAGTTGTATAGTAATAAAAACATCCTTAAGTTTGTAGGAGCAATCATAATGCACATAAGGAATAAAACCATCCTGACCAGCTCTAATGGATCATCTTGTAGCAAGATAACGACCTAAATACCTCTGACATCAATGACAAAATAATGCCAACAAACAAATCTCTGGGTAATTGACAGTGGATGTACAAGCCACATGACAGGAGACAAAAGTTCTTCTTCATTGACAAGCATGTATTCTTCTTCTATGGTTTCAGTTGAATTAATTTCTTCAGGAGTAGAATACCTTTTACCCACCATGTGCTCAATCTCTAAGATCTTCGGTAAGATGTTAACTTTTTTCAAGGAACCAGGCTCTGATACCAATTGTTGAACACCCAGATTACTGAGAGGGGGGGGTGAATTAGTATTCTATTAAACCTTTTACTTATTAAACTAGTAGTCCATTTGTCACAAATAACAATAAAGAAAATTAAACACAGAAGAAGCAACCACAAAGCATCACACATGAACACCAAGATTTTTACGTGGAAAACCCAAAACTGGGAAAAACCACGGTGAGTGTTAGCTCACAATAATTATGTAATATCAATACTAAATTACAAAGAGGCTCACTGCCCAAAGAAATGCTCATTGCAAGAAAGACTCTCTGCCTAGAGAAAGAAAGAAGGAAAGAAGGATGGCTCACTGCTAGGTTGACCTTCTCTGACTGCATCTACACATGCATGGTTATAGCTCTAATGAAGTACATAAATAAGTTGTCTCAAAACTCTTCATCTCTGACTGCTCTATTTCATTTCTCTGTTCTTACATGGGAACAAGATCTCTCTTCTTCTGCTCTTATTGCCTTCACAAAATCACAATCTTTTGCATGTCATACACACACCTTCATATTCATACATTCACTTATCCAAACATCGATTTGGATCTCACATATATATTCGCAACGCTTAGAATCTTCACATTAGGTTGGCCTACTTAGATGAAGCGTATAGTTAATAAACTTGTGGCTTGTCGGCCAAATCCACTCACCAAGATACTTAGCGGACCCAAATAACTTTGAAAACACCTTCTCACATGTCAGCTCCAACTATAGAATCCCTTAGAATAAAGTTCCAATCAATAAAACTTACCGCACTTGGATCAAACTGCCATATCGGCCTCAAACATAGACTGTTATTGACTCGGTCTATCTATCAGACTGCAACTTTCACTGCAGACCACAAGACTTTCTCAAAATCACATCAATGACTCTTCATACATCCCTGAGCTTTCATTTATAACCATAGAGCATAATATCAATTTGTGGTAAAGTGCAGACCAACAAAACTCAGACCTTGTCACAGTCAAACACTGTCAAGCCAAGTAGCAATATTCAATAGCTCAAAATTATCACTTTGGTGGACTTCAGACTCTGCAACTCTAGATTTAGAGACTTCATACAAGTGTTTACAACACCCTAAAATTTCATAATAAGATATGTAACACCGAAGGAGTGCAGACCAAAACAAATGAGTGTTCTATTCTAATTACCTCTATTCTCTGTAATGCCAAACTTAGGCTACTTGAATATATGCCTCCAATACATATCAAAAGCTGAAATCTTAGATATAATATCTTGTAAGGACTATAGACTATTGCAAGTATGAACCTAACCAGTGTTGTCATTGATGTCAACATACTCTTGTTACATTGATGTCAAGGATTGGGTGAGTTGTGTGCTGAGGATATTGAGAAAATTAGCCTTATCAGAAATAGAGAAAAACAGTAAAGACATTGAAGTTCTATGAAGCAAAGATTCCAGTCAGTTGAAGATCTAAGTACGTGCATCAAAGGGTTTGTATATATGTGTCTGAAGGTTCTCCAATCAATATTTTAGAGGTCCGCATGAAGGTTAGAAGAAGTTATGGCCATATGAGTAAAACTGGTTCTGGCAGTTGTTCAGTAGTGACAGAGTGGCTCAAATAGGTCCGGTGAGAACCGGTAATGCAATATCATGCTTTACGGATCTGGTGGCATGCTCAAGAAGCTAATTTGAATTGACAACTTGATTGGCTTATAGTTTGGACATTTGCAAGTGATTCTTCTAGTATGACAGTGATGACCGGTTGTGTTCTTGAGGTTCTGGATGAAGATGCAAATGTTTGCAGTAAGCAAAAGTGGTGCAAATGTTCTTGGTGATTCGAGCAAGCTTGTGGAGGTCTCTAGATTGTGTCCAGTTCATGTTGTTGGTCCGCATTGAAGATTGAGCTCGTAATTCTTTGAGTGATGGTGTTCTTCCTAGTCCTAGCCGACCGAATGATTTGCACATATTGCAGATGTTCTTGAAGGTGTTTTGTGAAGCCTGGTGTGTTCCTCAAAGAAGATTAAAGTCCCATATATGCATGGCTGATAGGTCAATGTCATGAATAAATAAGAGTTGTGAAGTCATTCAAAAGTATCAAGGTCATGATGAGAAAGTGATAGAAAGGAGAGGATCAAAAAGCATAAGTGTTGCGCTGAAATGGAACTGTCTCAAGCATAATGAAGATGTTATTATTCAGTTCAAGTATGTAATACTTATATTATTCTGTAGATAGTGTGTTTCCTGTAGGCAGTGGGCCTCTTGTGAGCAGTGTGCTTGGGCAAGGAGCCCTAATTGGCAAGTGCCATTTTTCTTCTTATTCTTTTAATAGATAATACAATCTTGGGTTAGTCACCCCATGGTTTTTCCCTTAACCAGGTTTTCCACATTAAAATCTTGGTGTCATATGTGTTGAATGTGTTTTCTCTCTTGAGTTATTGCATTATGCTTCCATGATTAAATTATTATTATGCTACTAAAATATAAGAAGGCTTTAAGAATTGAATAACAAAAGTTTTGGTGACAACTGATTCACCCCCCTCTCAGTTGTATGTCCTAAAACCAACAATTGGTATCAGAGCTAAGTTCCTCTAAAAAGAGCTTAACCGCTTGAGGAGATCCAGGATGTCTTCCTACAAGAAGGATAGTCTGAGGTTTGATGGAACAAACTACACTCTTTAGAAAAGCCGCATGGAATGTCACTTGCAATGTATGGGATTTCAGTATTGGAACATGACTATAAAAGAGTATATTCCTCCAAAGAATGGTCCAACAACTCTAGATGAAATCAGAAATGCTAAAGATAATCTTTGAGCTAGAGAAGCCTTACTAAGTGCCTTATCTGATACAGAGCTGACAAATGTTATGGATTTAAAAACTACATATGAAATTTGGTCAAAGATGGAAATTCTGCATGAAGGAGACAAATATGTTAAATGTGCCAAGCTACAAAGTCTGAAAGGAAAATTTGAAAACCTGAAGATGAATGAAGATGAGAATATCACTACATTTATGCCAAAAGTAAATGAGCTTGTTTGTGGCATTAGATGTGCTGGTGGAACTTTGGATGAAGATGAGATTGTTGCCAAAGTTCTCAGATCCTTACCTCCTGCTTACAAACACAAGGTTGCTGCTATTGAGGAAATCAGATCTTTATCAAATATTACAAGGGATCAATTGGTTGGGAAGTTAGCTACATTTGAATTAGCTGAGTTTGGAGATGCTCCTCCCAAGATTGAATCTGCATTCAAAGCTAGTGCCTCTACAAAAGGTAAACAAAGGTATGATCCAGGAGAGAGTTCCTCAAAAAAATTATCATGGTATGAAAAAGCAAGAAAAGATCTGGAAGAAGATGATGCAGAAGCTACTCAACTTGAAGCCCTTATTGCAAAAAGACTGCCAAGAGGATCTGGTAAGTATGAAGGAAAATTGCCCTTCAAATGTTTCAACTACAACAAGATTGGTCATTTTGCCTCAAGATGTCCAGAAAGATTTTCAAGGCCAAATCCTAATAGATCAAGATTCTAAAAGAAATGTTACTATGTTCAAGAAGATGATGATGATGAAGGAATAACAGATGATGAATCTGAGATAGGAAACAAATCTGGAAGTGACTGGGTGTTTATTGCCATCAAAGAAGAAGATTCAATGCCCATTGAATCTGTCAATCATCAAATGGTAGAAAGGGCTTTGGCTGCTCAAGTTGAAGAAAAAGATGAATGGGTCATTGACAATGGATGCTCTCACCATATGATTGTTGATAACTGAGAGGGGGGGTGAATCAGTTATCCTAATAATTCAACTTTCTATGCTTTCTTAACAGTTAATGCAACATCAGATCAAATGAGCAAGCATAATCATGAAATAGAAATAACACCAATACACATGACACAATGATTTTGACGTGGAAACCTTGTTAAGGGAAAAAAACCACAAGGTGATTAACCCAAGATATTATTCTCTGTTAGAAGAATAGAAGATACAAAATGGCACTTGCCAATTAGGGCTCACTGCTCGAGCACACTGCTCACAAGAGGCTCACTGCCTACAAAAGACTTATTGTCTACAGGAAGAAAACTTGAACTGATGAGGAGCATCCACCCATGTTGAAGTTTAGTTCCAGTTAAGCTCAATAGACTGATCTGCTGCACTTCATTCTTACTCTCCTTAAGTGCTGCTGTCCTCTTACATTCCAAACCTATTTTTCTACCTTTTATACTATTCTTCTGCTTTTATTCACACTTCAATACATACACCTCACACCTTCACATCTAAATCCATCTTGTATATATATCCGCACAAGTGATTTCAACACTTTTCTAGTCAGCATCTGGAATAGTCAATATTATCTCAAACTCTAGTCTGTCGGCTGAATCCTTGCATACCAAGTAACGCGGATCAAGAATATGTTTGTAGAAGTCTTCAATCATGTCGGCCAATCATGAATGATACCTCAAGAAACTTAGTCATTAGCAATATCTCTTCCGGATTTGGGTCTGACACTCTGTCGGTACAGTTCTTCCTTTGTCTACTCTGTCAAACAGGAACCCAACACTCAAGTGCTCATCTCTCTTCACCCTTCCATCACCAGAGGCTAAATCCTTGGAATCTATTAGTCAAGGTACTCCTCTTGACTTATCCAAATCCGCACTTTACTAAAATACTTCCTCTAAGAGATCCGGACCTGAGTGTCGGACCTTGCTGACTACTCTATTCTTGCTTACCGGATCATAATACTTCTTCAATCTGACTTCCGGCAGAGACTCATCATGTCTTGTGGATGTGTGGGATAACCTTTGTTGCCATCAATGACCACATTCATGAATCCATATAGTGTCTCTTGCCAACAATGACTGGTGACAAGAATAAGTTCATAAATCTGGAAAGATATGAAGGAGGAATTGTAAAATTTGGTGATAATTCTGCTGGCAGATTCAGAGGCAGAGGAAATATTTATTTTGATGGAAAGAATAAAACCAGTAATGTTCTGTATGTTAAGGGTTGAAAGCATAATCTTCTCAGTGTTGGGCAGTTGGTGGACAAAGGCTATGATCTCCATTTCAAAAATAGAAAATGCAAGATCTTTGAAAGCTCTGGAACTGAGATTGCATCCAGTACTCAGACAAAAGGTTACATCTTCCACTTGGTTGGTACTAACAAAAGTTGTTTATTTGTTCAAATTGATCAGAGTTGGTTGTGGCATAGGAGAATGTGTCATGTAAATTTTGATAATATCATCAAGATAAGCAACACTCAAGTTGTAAGAGATCTTCCAAGATTGGTGAAACCTACTAACAGTTTGTGCAAAGAATACCAGTTGGGTAAGCAGAACAAAGTCACTTTTAAAAGTAAGGAATGATCTTCTACCAGATTGTTGGACTTGGCACACACTAATCTATGTGGATCGGCAAGAATCAGGAAGCTACAAGGTGATAGATATTTCATGTTACTAATTGATGACCACTCCCAGATGATGTGGGTGACTTTCCTGAAAGAGAAATCTGAAGCACTTGAGAAGTTCAAAATATTCAAGGCTATGGTAGAAAATGAAACTAGGTTAAACATAAAATGTCTCAGGTCTAATAGAGGTGGTGAATTCACATCTGGTGAGTTCATAGAATTATGTGAGAAACATGGGATAAAGAGACAGTTATCTGCTCCAAGGACTCCACAGCAGAATGGAGTAGTGGAAAGAAAGAACCAGACCATCCAGGAAGCATCTAGAACCATGATGATGGAAGCAAATGTCCCTCAGATCTAATAGAGAGAAGCTGTAAGTACTGCTATCTATACTCTTAATCGAGTACAAATCAGAAGCAATATTGGTAAGACTCCTTATGAACTCTGGTTTGGCCTCACTCCTACTATGAAGTATTTCAGAGTCTTTAGTAGTAAATGTTATATTAAAAGAGATGAAGACCTTGGCAAATTTGATGATAGAAGTGATGAAGGAATATTCTTGGGTTATTCTACTCAAAGCAAAGCATACCGGTGTTATAACAAGAGATTGAGAAAGATTGTAGAAAGTACAAATGTGAAGGTTGATGAAGGCATTGAAAATCCCTCAAGGTTTTATGAGTATGAAGCAGATGATCAGAATAATGTTTCTATCCAAGAAGAACAAGTCCCAACTGTATTTTAGATTCAGACTGATCTGGAGAATCCTGAAATACAGGAAGAAGAGATAAGTTTGAATGAACCTGTCCAAGAAATAGATGTGCAAGAAATTCCCAAAACTCCCAGGTATGTAAGACTGAATCATTTTGAAGACCAGATCATAGGATATAGAAGCAAAGGTGTTCAAACAAGAAGAAAGATTGCTCAAGATTTAGAGAAGTATTGTCTGATTTCAAAGGTTGAACCAAAAATAGTAAGTGAAGCATGCAATGATGAAAGCTGGGCTAAAGCAATGGAGGAAGAATTGATGTAGATTAAAAAAAATCACACTTGGGATCTTGTTCCCAGACCTAAAGACAAAAATGTGATTGGGACTAAGTGGGTCTTCCAGAATAAACTGAATGAACATGGTGAAGTAGTCAGAAACAAAGCCAAATTGGTCTATAAGGGTTATTCTCAAGTAGAAGGAGTTGACTTTGAAGAAACTTTTGCTCCGGTGGCAAGAATTGAAGCAGTCATATTATTTCTTTCCTTTGCTGCCTTCAAGGATTTCAAAGTATATCAGATGGATGTCAAGTCTACCTTCTTGAATGGTGATTTGGAAGAAGAGGTATACATTGAGCAACTGGATGGATTCCATTTGTCTGATCATGGTGATATGGTCTACAAGTTGAAGAAATCTTTGTATGGACTCAAACAAGCCCAAAGAGCCTGGTATGAAAGATTGGATAAACATCTTTTGAAGATTGCTTTCAACAAAGGTATTGCTGATAGTAACTTGTACTTCAAGATTGATCATGAAAATATCTTGATTGTTGAAGTATTTGTTGATGATATCATTTTTGGAGGAAAAGATAGTATGTGCAAGACTTTTGCAAATCAAATGAAAAGTGAATTTGAGATGTCTATGTTTGGGGAAATGAATTTCTTCTTGGGTCTGCAAATCACTCAAACAAAGAAAGGAATCTTCATATCACAGACCAAATATGTGAAAGAATTGTTGAAGAATTTGGGATGGAAGATTCAAAGCCAATGAATACTCCCATGGCAACCGGGTGTAAACTGAGAAAAGATGATGAATCTCCTAAGGTTGATCAGAAAAAGTATAGGTCAATGATTGGAGGACAATTGTACCTTACTCAAACTAGACCTAACATTATGAATGTTGTTGTCTTGTTGCCAGATTCCAAGATGATCCTCGAGAGTCTCATGTCATGGCAATCAAGAGAATTCTCAGATATCTAAAGGGAATAGTTGAGTATGGTTTATGGTATCCTAGGGATCATGATTTCTCTCTTCATGCATATATAGATGCTAATTGGGCAGGAGATGTGGATGACTAGAAGAGTACCAGTGGTGGTGCATTCTTTTTGGGGAAAAGATTGGTTTCTTGGCTGAGCAAGAAACAAGAGGCAATATCTCTGTCCACTACAGAAGTAGAGTATATTGCAACAACAGGTAGTTGCACTCAAGTATTATGGATGAAGCAAATGCTAAGAGATATCAGAGTGGAGTATGAAAAACCTATCACAATCTTCTGTGACAATTCAAGTGCAATAAATATATCAAAAAATCCGATGTTGCATTCAAAGACAAAACATATATCCATCAAGTTTCACTTTTTGAGAGAGCAAGTGAACAAGAATGAAGTCAGATTGGAGTTTGTGCCCTCAAAGGATCAGATTGCAGACATTTTTACTAAACCTCTACCTAAGGACTCTTTTGAGTATCTCAGGGAGAAGTTAGGGGTTATTACCCCTCCGGTTTTGAATTAAGGTGCACTGATGTGCATTAGTCCAGTGGATCTCACAATCATATCTTGTGGTCTGGATTGATGATAGGAAGCTGCTACTCAGGGGGACCAGTCTGTATGATTCTGAAGTATTGATGCAAGTATGTGCCCTTTGCCATTGATGTCAAAGGGGGAGAGAAGACATGTGAAAAACAATAGAGATTGTTAATCAAAGGGGGAGAAATGAAGAAAGAAAATATATGTGAATAATTTTGTTAGGGGGAGCCAGTGACGAGAAGTTCTTGTCTTGATGGTCAAAACAGTTTTTCACATCATATGTTGCCATCAATGACAAAGGGGGAGATTGTTACAAGTATGGACCTAACCGGTGTTGCCATTGATGTCAACATACTCCTATTTCATTGATGTCAAGGATTGGATGAGTTGTGGGCTGAGGATATTGAGAAAATTAGCCCTATTAGAAACATAGAAAAATAGTAAAGACAGTGAAGTTCTATGAAGCAAAGATTTCAGTCAGTTCAAGATCTGAGTATGCACATCAAAGGGTTTGTAGATATGTGTCTTAAGGTTCTCCAGTCAAGATTTTAGAGGTCTGCATGAAGATTAGAAGAAGTTATGGCCATATGAGTAAAACTGGTTCTAGCAACTGTTCAGTAGTGACAGAGTGGCTCAAATAGGTCCAGTGAGAACTAGTAATGCAATATCATGCTTTGCAGATCTGGTGGCATGGTTGGGAAGCTAATTTGAATTGACAACTCAATTGGCTCATAGTTTGGAGGTCTGCAAGTGATTCTTCTAGTATGACAGTGATGACCATCTGTGTTTTTGAGGTTCCGGATGAAGATGCAAATGTTTGTAGTAAGCAAAAGTGGTGCAGATGTTCCTGGTGATTCGAGAAAGCTTGTGGAGGTCTCCAGATTATGTCTAGTTCTTGTTGTTGCTCTGCATTGAAGATTGATCTCGTAATTCTTTGAGTGATGGTGTTCTTCCCAGTCCTGGCCAACCGGATGATTTGCACATATTGCAGATGTTCTTGAAGGTGTTTTGCGAAGCCTAGTGTGTTCCTCAAAGAAGATTGAAGTCCCAGATATGCATGGCTGATAGGTCAATGTCATGTATAAATAAGAGTTGCGAAGTCATTCAAAAGTATCAAGGTCATGATGAGAAAGCGATAGAGGGGAGAGGAGCGAAAAACATAAGTGTTGAACAGAAATGGAACTGTCTCAAGCATAATGAAGATGCTATTCTCCAGTTCAAGTATGTAATACTTATATTATTCTATAGACAGTGTGTCTCTTGTAGGTAGTGGGCCTCTTGTGAGTAGTGTGCTCAGGCAGTGAGCCCTAAATGGCAAGTTCCATTTTTCTTCTTATTCTTTTAATAGAGAATACAATCTTGGGTTAGTCACCCTGTGGTTTTTCCCTTAACCGGGTTTTCCACTTTAAAATCTTGGTGTCATGTGTTGAATGTGTTTCCGCTCTTGAGTTATTGCATTATGCTTCCATGATTAAATCGTTATTATGCTATTGAAATATAAGAAGGCTTTAAGAATTGAATAACATAAGTTTTGGTGACAATTGATTCACCCTTCCTCTTAGTTATCTATCCTAAAACCAACATAGACAACATACCAGAACCGCATGATTAGGTCTTCAACTGTAGACCAATGCTAATCCAAATTTTGTCTCTTTGTTGTTGTCTCTGTACACTATCATCACTTAGCCAAACTGACTAAGTCTTCTTCACCAAACCAAAATCTCTATTCCAACCTTGTTTCTTTTCTTGTTGCCATCAATGACAACACCTTCAAACATCAAGCTTAGCTAAATTTCCAACATAGAGAATGTCAGATTGGGAAATAGACAACGACAAGATTCAAGTCCAAGGAGTATTCTTCTACAAGGTCTTTAGATCTAGTTCATACTGACTTGTCTGGACCCACTAGGACAAAGAGTCTACAAGGTGAGAGGTATTTCATGTTTCTCATTGATGATTTCTCTAGGATGACATGGGCTACTTTCTTGAAAGAAAAATCAGAAGCTTTCAGTAGGTTTAAGATTTTGAAGTCCATGGTTGAATATGGAATGAATGCTAGAATCAAGTGTTTAAGGTCTGATAGAGGTGGTGAGTTCACATCAAATAAGTTTGAAGGATTTTTTGAAGAACATGGAATAAAGAGGAACTATTATGTTTCTAGAACTCCTTAGCAAAATGGTGTTGTAGAGAGGAAGAATAGAATTGTTCAAGAGATGGCCAGGACAATATTGAGCGAAGCCAAGTTGCTTGATACATATTGGAAAGAAGAAATTCATATTTTAGTCTACATTCTTAACAAAGGGTAACTAAGAGTGCATAATACCAAGACACCTTATGAGCTATTGTATGGAAGACCAACATCGGTCAATTACTTCAGATTTTTTGGAAGCAAATGCTACATCAAAATAGAGGAAGAAGGTTGGGGAAAGTTTGATTCTAGGTCTGATGAAGGAATATTTCTTGGATACTCAACTAGGAGTAAAGCTTACAAGTGCTATAATAAAAGGATGAGGAAGATAGTTGAGAGTGAAAATGTTAAGGTTGATGAAGAGTCACATCAAATCATAGATGAGCAAGAAGATTCCTTCATAGAAGAAGAAGAAGAAGTTGAAGAAAAGGAAGAAACTCAAGAGAAGACTACCAAGGCTCCTACCAAGTATGTTCAGAAGAATCATTTAGAAGATCAGATCATTGGAGACAAGAATGAAGGAGTGTAGACAAGAAGAAGATTTGCAAGAGCAAATGAATAGGTAAAATTTTCTTTATTGTCAAGAGTAGAACCTAAAACTTTTGTTGATGCTAGCAAGGATGAAGGATGGATTCAAGCAATGGAAGAAGATATAAATCATATTGATAAAAATTAGACATGGGAGTTGGTGCAAAGACCTACAAACAAAAATGTGATAGGCACTAAATGGATGTTCAGAAACAAATTGAATGAAGATAGAGAAGAGGTGATAAACAAAGCAAGGCTGGTCTGCAAAGGCTATTCACAAGTAGAAGGAATTGATTTTTGGGGAGATATTTGCTCTGGTGGCCAGAATGGAGGCAATCAGAACATTTCTTTCTTTTGTAGTGCACAAGGGATTCAAGGTATATCAAATGGATGTCAAATCTACTTTCTAGAATGGTGATTTAGAAGTCTACATAGAGAAACTTGACGGATTTTAGTTATCAGAAGACCCAAACATGGTATGCAGACTTAAGAAGGCTTTTTATGGTCTCAAACAAGCCCCTAGGGCTTGGTATGCAAGGTTGGACAAGTACAGTTTACTCCAGCCGGGCTTCAAGAAAGCTACCACAAATAGTAATCTTTACATTAAAATTGAGGGTGAACAAATTCTAATTATTTTTATGTATGTTGATGATATAATCTTTGGTGGCAATGAAGAAATGTGTAAGAAGTTTGTAGAAGAGATGTTGAAAGAATTTGAAATTTCTATGATAGGTGAGTTATCATTCTTTCTAGGACTCCAAATTGCTTAATCAGATGATAGCATCTTTATCTCTCAAGAAAAGTATGTCAAGGAGATGTTGAAGAAGTTTGGCATGGAAGATTACAAACTAGTGAGTACTCCTATGGTAATAGGTTGTCATTTAAGTAAAGATGATGAGTCACCTTAGGCTAAGCAGACTTTGTATAGGTCTATGATTGGGAGCCTACTATACCTAACAACATCAAGTCCTGACATTAAGCAAGCAATGTGTTTGGTTGCAAGGTTTCAAGTTGGTCCTAAAGAAGCATATCTGAAGGTAGTCAAATGGATATTTAGATATTTGAAGAGCACTCTAGAATATGGATTGTGGTATCAAAAGGGTGATGATTTTTCCCTGAGTGCTTATACTGATGCAGATTCAACTAGCAGTGTTGATGATAGAGGAAGCACCAGTAGTGGAGTTTTCTTTTTGGGAGATAGATTGGTCTCTTGGTTTACTAAGAAGCAGGATTCGGTGTCTTTATCAACAACAAAAGCAGACTATATAACTATAGCATCCTGCTACACTCAAGTGGTATGGATGAAATAAACATTGAAGAATATCAAGGTTGTGTATGATGAGCCCACTCCTATTCTTTGTGATAATACAAGTGCCATCAATATTTCAAAGAATCCAGTGATGCATTCTCAAACAAAGAACATATCTATTAGGTATCACTTTTTGAGAGATACGGTTGCAAATCAAGAAGTCAGATTGGAATATGTTCCTACAAAAGATTAGGTGGTTAGAGACATCTTTACAAAGGCTCTTTCCAAGGACACATTTGATTATCTTAGACAGAAGTTAGGGGTTGTTGCCCCTCCTTCTAACTAGATGCATAGATAGTGCATCTACCCAAGGGAAGCTCAAAGTATATCTTTATCCTTGGATTGATGGAGGCTACCTCTTACGGGAGCAGGTAGAAAGAGACTAAGAAGGTTGCTGAAGATAGGGAGAGATTGTTTCTTTTTACAGGTTTAGAGGAAGACCACTAGCCCTTTGTCCTTGATGTCAAAGGGGAAAATTTTGCATATCAGGTCAAGTGTTTCCATCAATGCCAAAGAGGGAGATTGTTGCATATGTTTTGTCATTGATGTCAACGGTGGTATGAAGTGATGAAAGGAAAAAGATGCCAAAGGAGGAGATAGTTGTATATTGGTGATCAGTGTTGCCAAGAGAGTAAGTGTTCAAAGGAAGAGTTCAAAGAAGTGGACAAAGGAGTGATGACCAGAGAATTTGTGAAGTGAAGGGTAAAGTGTTGGAAGTCATGTACTATGCATACTATTGGATCAGTACCATCTGTACACAGTTGTACCCTATCTTTTTAAGTTCATAGACAAAGGATGTACTAACTTGAAGACTCTTTTTTTATTGAAAAGTGTTATGATTGTAGTCTCTGATGTTGTGAATGTTGTATTCTTTAGTTCCTAATGAAAAGCATTGCTTAAGTTGTGAAAGAAAGTGCAAGGCACTGGAAGTTGCATTGAAGAAGCTTGGAAGAATGCTTTGCATTCCTCTGCATTTGAAGATATGGCCTTGAAGTTTGGAAGATAGACAGAGATAGGTGTGAAGTGTGTATGTTCTTGATTTCAGAGCATGAAAGTTACTATAGAAGATTGTAGAGCTTACGGAGTGAAGACAATGGTTCTATGTTTTTGCAGTTAAGAAGAGTCAGAGAAGCGCTCCACATTTCTCTACTTTTGAAGATGTGGTCTTGCGATTTGAAGGATAAGTGGATAAAGATAAGAGGTATTATATATTCAAGTTTTAGATTTTATCTTTTACCATAGAGGTTCTCTGGAGTTAGCAAAGTAAAGACATGTTGCTGATTAGGGTTGCCAAAAGGAGAAAGTGAAAGCCATCACATCTCACTACATTACATTGTGTGGTGTTGCTATTTTGAGGATAAGTTCAGAGTACCTGTATATTTGCTTATCCAAGTTTCAAGTGTTGAAGTGTACCGCAAGTCTACTTTTCATTGTTCTATCTCAAAACTATTTGTTTAGAGTTTGCGAATCATGCTAGGTTTAGGGTGTGTTTATTTGCACCAGAACGAAAATATATAATTCAAAGAAAGGAATGTTTGAGAATGTGTTTACAAGTCATATAATGACTATGAAGTGATTCACATGAGGTAATCTGGTCTCTATGGTACCACTTTAGGTCTAGAGCCACAATGTGTAAGGATACGTGTTGTTGGACCGACCTGATGTGTTTTGATGATTGCACCTGATGCTTGGAAGTGTGCGCCAACATGAAAGAATTTGCTAAGGAAGAATAGGTCCTAGTTATCACTTGGCTTGAACTGCTTTGGATTTCTACATCTTTTGGGATTCGACCTTGTTGAGGTTGTTGCACGTTTCATGTTGCATGTTTCATCTTGGTTGATAAAGGAGAAAGTTTTTGAAGCTTGCTGAGGATATAAATAAGAAATCTTGTTTGGTGTGAAAAGTATGAGTATGTGAGAGTGTGCAAGGTTGTATGTGTGAGTGTGTTTGTGAGTGGTTGTGTGTGTGGAAGTGTGTTGAAGGTTACAAAGTTAGTAGTGCAGAGGTTTTAAAGGTTTGTCAGTGTGAAGGGTGATGGTGCTACAGAGGTGATTGTTCATTGAAATTCATCAAGTGTGATTTACAGAGGTTGTAGCCTCTTTTTGTAAGTTATATAGTATTGTAATTCAGGGAGTTGTAGCTTCCTTTGGGTTATAGCCCATAAAACTTGTAAATCTATTTTTATTATTTGTGAGGCTAGATTTGGACAGTAGATCCAAGCATCTTGCTCACTATAGTTTTTTCCTTCTAGGGTTTTCCATGTAAATCTGGTGTTATGGTTGTGTGCTTATGTGTTGTTCTTTGAATTACTTAATTTGCTTTATCATCTATTTAAGGCAATAAAAGGATTTGGTTGATAAAGTTAAAATTGGATTAAGTTTTGGCATATACTGATTCACCCTCCTCTCAGTCTATCAGTGTGTTCTAACATTAACATTGGACACAAACTGAGCTTTGCTTCTACCCATGAAAGAGAGCCAAACTAGAGAGGTTTTATCCCTTTGTTGTATAGAGGAGAATTGACCAAATCCAACCAACCAAGCTAGGGCAAAACATGAAACCCTAATTGAGAAAGATTAGAGAATAACATACTGTCAAGAATAGATACGAGGAATCTAATAGTATAATAGAGATCAAGAAACAAAGGAGAACCTAGATCTAACTTTGAGAACAACAAGGTACTAGGGCATTGGGCATCCTCAACCCTAATTAGGTTTTTACAAGATCTCCATATCTGGGTGCCTTCACCTATGTGTCTTCTTGCCTCTTGTAACTTATCTTCAAATTCCTCTGAATGCGAATTGCACACAAGAAAGAAGGAAAGAGGGTTGGTGCTATTTAGGATCTTGCCTAAGTCAAGCTCCATGAATGGTGTTTCCACCTCCACAATAGCAATGATGAGAGATAATGAGAGTGTTCCCTAGGAGGGGAGAGGAAAATCTGAAGTAGAAAGGAATATTATAACCAAGCATAAGGGAAAAGAGTCACCATGAACATGGAAATCCTTGTTAGCAATATGTGTTGTCATTGATGTCAACTCTATACGTGTCAACCTGAGGTCAGAGATAATGAAGTTGATGGACAGTGGAAGATTTGAGAGAGATGGTTTGACTCAGGTTAGCATGGTTAAGGCGGGTTAGTCTGGAAGACCTAGCAAATGAAGAAAAGTTGTCTAAGTGTGATACAGTGATCAATCTGGTGTCTAAGGGTGATGCAGGGGAGAGTATACTTGTTCTAATATGTTTTCTACACATCTACATTGATATCCTATTAGTTTAAGGTACCGCACTTAGAGGCAAGTTGTAGAAGTTTGGCCAAGGCTTTCAAAGTGTATTTCCTAAGGCAAAGTTACAATATTTTGGTCTGCATTCCTCCGCAGTGCAAGATTTAGTCTTGCAGTTTTGAAGATAAGTTGACTAGTATATGAATGTGTTATCTCCAAGATTTCAACTCATTACACCTTCAACAAAGAAAGTTATCAATGATAGAGTTCTAGAATGTGACTTGACAGTGTAAAGCAATGGTGGAGACTTGTTGGAATGCTCCGCATTCCTCCGAAAGAGAAGTTGTGACCATGCGGTTTTGCAAATATGTTTGGATGTGTAATGTGTTGAAATGTGAAGTCAGTTTGACTTATTCCAACAATGACGAGCAGTCGACTTAGATCTTTATTGCAGTTCACCATGCAAAATTGCATGCAGAAGTGCCACTCGCACTTTTATGCATAGAAATCTATCTTTAGATTTGATCAGTTTTTGCATGTGCTTTTTCATGAATATTTAGGGTTGTCGAGCTTGAATCCCAAGGCATGAGAAAAAGTTTTGTAACTGGAAATTTTCTTCTGAGAATAAAATTGAGAGATCTTTGCCTGTGGTTTTTTTCTAAGTATATTACTAGGTTTTCCACATAAATATGTGTTGTCTATTTTGTGCTTTTATTCCTAATTCATTGTTATTTCAATTCTATCTTGCTTATATTTCTAACAGTTGGTATCAGAGCACACGGTTTTTGTGCAGAAATTATTTTGTAGGTTTTTCCCATCTTTGTGAAAAGCAATGACATGAGGCATGGTTACTAGATTTGAGGTTCAAAATTTTTATGGTTCTAATTTTTCTTTGTGGAAGCTAAATGTTCAAGCCTTGTTGGTGAAGGATGGATGCACCTTGGCTCTCAAGGGAACAATGTCAAAACCTACAACCATGAAGAAAGAGGATTGGGATGAGCAAGATAATATGGCTAGAGCTACAATTCAATTATCTCTGGTTGATTTAGTTTTATTCAATGTTGCAGAGGAGAAAATGGCACATGACTTGTGGACTAAGCTAGAAAAGCTATATGAGACCAAGTCATTGGCAAATGAAATTTTGTTACGACGGTAGTTGTACAATCTGAGGATGCATGACAGTTCTTCAACCACAGATCATCTCAATAATTTCAACACACTGATTAGGAAATTAGCTTCAGTGGAGGTGAAAATTGAAGAAGAGGATAAAGTGGTTATACTATTATGCTCTTTGCCCAAAACTTGGGATCAGCTAGTTATGGTGCTCAGTAACTGGGCACCGAAGGGGAAACTTGTTTTTGAAGATGTGGTTGCTGCAGTAATTTCTGAAGATTCAAGGCGAAAGACATCTCAATGGACTTCTTCCTTTGATGCCCTTTTTGCAAGGGGCAGAGCTCTAGAAAGAGAGAAAGCTAAGCGTCTACAGGCTAGGTCAAAATCCAAGGGATAGAAAGAGTTAAGTGTTGGAATTGTGGAAAAACATGGCATGTCAAAAAGGATTGTAGGCTGCCGAAAGCAAACAAAGAAAATCCTAACTCGCAGCCATTAGAGGTAAATACAGCAGAAGCTGAAGCACCATTGGAAGATGGAGAGGTTTTGTCTGCTAATCTGAGAGGTTCATTTCATCAAGATTGGATCATTGATTCTGGTGCCTCTTTTCACATGACTCCTCACCGGGATTGGTTTTCTTCTTACCGGTCATGTGAAGGAGGTATGGTTTACATGGGAAATGACAACCCATGTGAAGCTATTGGTGAAGGAGAGGTCAAAATTAAAATGTTTGATGGGATTGTAAGGACTCTTTAGCATGTAAGACATGTACCGGGTTTGAATAAAAATCTACTATCACTTGGAGTATTCGATGAGCAAGGTTACTGATTCAGTGGAGAAAATAGTTGTCTAAAGGTAACAAAAGGAGCATTGGTGGTGCTAAAAGGGGAAAAGGTTGGCAATCTCTACAGGCTAGTTAGAGAAACTTTTAGTGGAGAGGCTTCAGTGGTATTAGATGCAGAAATGGATTAATTATCTACTTGGCATCAAAGGCTAGGCCACATGAGCGAACATGGTCTAAAGGTACTGCTAGATAGAAATCTTCTCCCAGGTGTTAAATCTAGATATTTGAATTTTTGTGAGCATTGTTTGTTTGGAAAACAGAATAGGTTGAGTTTTCTAGTTGCACTAGCAGAAGTAAAGAAATTCTAGATTTAATTCATTTAGATAGTTGGCAAGCACATGTTACATCAATTGGGGGTTCATCATATTTTGTTTCATTTATGGATGATTGTTCTCGTAAGGTGTGGATTTATCTTTTAAAAAATAAATCTGATGTATTTTCTTATTTTAAGAAGTTTAAAGCTTTGGTAGAGAATTAGAAAGGTAAGACAATTAAGTGTCTTATAACATATAACAGAGGGAAATTTTGTTTAGGGGAGTTTAATTAGTTTTGTAGTGAGCATGGTATTGCAAGGTAGTTGATGGTTCCTAAACACCACAACAAAATGGTGTTGCTGAAAGGATAAACCGTACAATTATGGAAAGAGCTAGATGTATGCTGAGCACTGCTGGATTGGAGTAGAAATTTTAGGCTGAGGATGTTAATACAACCCATTTCTTGATTAATAGATCACCCACTATAGCTCTAGGTCATCAAATTTCTGAAGAAGTTTGGACAAGTAAACCTGTTGATTATTCCTTTCTTTGTATTTTTGGTTCTAATGCTTATGCTCATATTACCAAAGAGGATAGGAATAAGTTGGATGTGAAGTCCACAAAATATATTTTTCTTGGCTATGTAGAGGGTACAAAGGGGTACAGGTTGTGGGATATTGCTGCCCACAAGATGATTATTAGTCAAGATGTTTATTTTAATGAAAAATCAATTCAAAGAAGTAAAGAACAACAAAGTACATAAATTGTTCCAGTAGAGGTGGAAAAGTATGATGCTAATTCAAAGGTGCTAGATGAAAATCAGCCACATGTTCATGAAAATCAGCAAGATAATAATTAGAATAAGTTTTTTGATGAGGTTGAATAGAAACCAAATGAGCCACAGGGTAACACATTACCCCTTCTAAGGAGATCCACTAGAGTAATCAAACCACTAGCAATGTATTCTCCTAATTGTAATTCATCTTATGCTTTACTTATTGATGTTGGTGAGCCTAGCTCATATCAGGAGGCTTGCGAAGATGAAGATGCAAATAAATGGAGAGAAGCCATGGATGAGGAGATGAGAGATCTGCATAAAAATAAAATGTGGGAGCTTGTGCAATTGCCTAAGGGGTGAAAAGCTATTGGCAACAAGTGGGTCTTGAAATTGAAAAGGGATATAAATGATAATGTGGAGCGATATAAAGCTCGGTTGGTGGACAAGGGGTATGCACAGAAATCTGGTGTTGATTTTGATGAAATATTTTCACCTGTGGTGCAGTTAAGTACAATTAGAGTAGTTTTGGCTCTTGTTGCTAGTCTTGATTTGGAGTTACAATAGTTAGATGTTAAAACAACTTTCTTGCATGGTGATCTTTCTAAGGAAATTTATATGCTACAACTGAAAGGGTTTGAGGAAAAAGACAAGGAGAATCTAGTATGCAGGTTGAACAAATCATTGTATGGTTTGAAATAGGCACCAAGGTGTTGGTACAAGCGATTTGATTCCTTCATGTTGAATTAGGGTTTTAGTAGATGTGAGGATGATCATTGTGCCTATTTTAAAAGATATGAAGATGATAGTTTCATTATTTTTCTTTTGTATGTAGATTATATGTTGGTAGCAGGTCCGAACATGGAGAGAATCATCAAGTTAAAAACTCATCTTTCTAGGGAGTTTGAAATGAAGGACTTAGGAAATGCAAATCAGATTCTTGGAATGAGGATACATAGAGATAGAAAGAACAAGGAAATTTGGTTGACACAAAAGACTTATGTGGAGAAGATTTTGCAGCGTTTCAATATGCAAAATGCTCGACTAGTCAGTACTCCATTTCCTAGTCATATTAAATTGTCTTTGGAACAATGCCCTAGCACAGAAGTGGAGAAGACACAGATGTCTTGTGTACTCTGTTGGATATTTTCCATCTGATTGTTTGAGTTCCCCTAAAAAGTTACCATCTTCTATCCACCAGGGACCTCAGGTCAGTGACCAATGAACAAGAGACTGACTCTTTGTTTCCTCTGTACTTCAGGTTCTGTCACACCTAGGGAGGTATCCCTTATTCAAAATCAATAGATGTAGCTTTTCAATACCAGACAGAATGTTCTCAGGTATGCACTAAGGTTTGTAAGATAAACCCTAGACTGACAATATTCTTGGATTGTCTCCACTGGTTAAATTTGAGAACATGCAAGACCCTAACCTAAAATAAAATAAAACATGAAATAGTTTGATTCAAGTGATTTATCTCTAAATTCTTTGATTTCCTAGACCCTTTGGACAAGCAAATCCTAGACCAGTGCTTTATTAGGGCAACAGAGTCAGACCCATCACTGCAAATGTTCCCTCATGACAACAAAACTTCATATCCAAAGGACCCAAAATAAAATATTATTGCCTTACAGTAATATGGCCAAGAAAAAGTATTATCTGTGACTCTATGCTTCAATAATCCTTTGATATGACACATTTCCTCTTATACCTAACTCAAAGCAATTTAATCCATTCCTTGAACAGATGCAACAAATCAGACACATCACATAGCAAATGTATATGAATGAGTTCAGCGACCCTTAGCAACTTCACTCAAAAGAAAAATGTTCATACCCAAGGAGAAAATCACAGATAACACACACATAAAGTGTTTTTCATATAACACAACCTGGAAAGAACATTATCATTTAGAAATTTAGACATTTACAAAACAAAAATACCTCTGCACCCAGACACAAGAGCCAGGTCTACAAAAAAAAATACTTCACAAAGTGTGGATAGCTTGTATCCAAAGCCTAGAATAATCCCTTACAAAGTGGAACAACATGCTCTCTTATAGAAATAAGAGCATGTTGCCCTAAAAATTAGTTACATCCTGGTAGTTAGGTGAGTTTCCACATTGCAAGCTACTACCAATGAGCTTGGGGGAATTTTAAAAAATCACAAAAAAGAGGAGAATAAAATACAATATAAAATGTGGAGCTAAATGTTTAATATTTGTTTTTCTCTTTTACTTTGTCCACATTTAACAATGCAATTGTCGGGCATCTCCATTTCACGCCATCGCACGACTTGCTTGAAGGTTCTCTCATCCCTATGTGTGGCTGCGATATGGCACTGCATGGTCTTCTCTTCAGACTCCTCCTGCTTGCACCCATCCTCTGAGATAATAAAGAACACAATCTTGCAGCCTCCATGCCAAATTTCATCATCCTTGGGTCGTTTTTGCTGATGCAGGGGCGTTTTTTGTCACTCTACCACTCAGAAACCATCAAAAACATGGTTAAACCTTCTGCCCAAGCATGAGGAATGGCCAAGGGATGAATTTAAACCATGAATCAACATTTTAAAGCTCCAAAACACCCCCACAATTTGTCCAGAAGACAAAAAACATGAGCAACATTCCTTCTGCAACCAACACACCCCTAGAGCTGCACAAAACACCTTAAAAAACCCCTCGTTAAGGTCGAAACGCCTCAAGTTTCATTGTAATGAAGACTACAGATCAGAATTTTCCCTAGGATGGTGATTTTGCACCATCTCATGGTAGAGGGAGTGCAGGTAGAGCACTCGTGTGATGGTGTGAAATGCCATTGTTTCAACTTTATTTCATTTGCTTTAACATTATAACATAAAGTTATAATATTAACCTTATAATATTTGCCTTTTAAAATATTAAAATTGCCAATAAAAGATTTGAAAATTGTAATTTTTAACTTTAGGCAAATGGCAATTTTTGAATTTCCTCCTTCATGAAACAATGGATTTCACTATAGGCAAACAGGATGTCGAAGGGTCATGAAAATTTGCACAAGTTCATTATTAATTATTTAGAGCAATCCCATTTCCTCAGAATTCACATCACCAAATGATTTCAGGGACTTCTTTTGTAAACCGGTCTGTCGGATGCCTTCGCTGCAACTGGAATACATTAAAATAATGCATCATATGACCTCTGATCTTGACAAAACTGAAATTAGAGACATTTTATGCCAAAATGAGAAATGGGTTACCTTCAGAATTGTGAGATTTGAAACTTTTTGGGACACCAAATCTAGCCCGGTCGCAATCAAGAAAGAATTAAATACCCCATCAAAACTCATCCTGGAAGCATGAAACTGAGAAGGCATGTTACCATATGCACCAAAAAACTTCCCACCATACGGATTTGGAAGATGACTTCTGAGCTGCAAGATTTTAATCGGCGAAGGTGGGCTTTGGGGTAGATTGACCAACATGTCGACCCAGCCTCTGTCAACACATCGAAAGGATATAGGCACTTCAAATTTGCAAAATTTGAAGGTGCCAACATACTCTACCCATCAATAGTTGGTAGTCTTATGTTCGCTATGGTGTGCACCAAACCAAACATTGTACAAGTACTGGGAGTAGTCAGTCGTTTCATGGTGAATCCAAGTTGTGATCATTGGACAACTGTGAAGTGGATTCTCAGGTATTTGAGGGGCACTTCTGATGTTGCTATTTATTATAGTGGGATTAGTGTTCAGGTTAATGGATATGTGGATGTAGATTTTGGTGCACAGAGATAAGAGAAAATCTACTATAGGTTATGTTTTCTCCTTAGCAAGAGATGTTGTTAGCTGGGTTTCAAAGTTGCAGACAGTGGTGGATTTGTCTACTACTAAAGTAGAATATATGGAAGTGACACAGGCTAGCAAGGAGGCGATCTAGCTTCATAGACTCTTGGGTGAATTGCAGGTAAGCAGGATAACATGGTGTTGCATTGTGATAGCCAAAGTGCTATACACTTAGCATGGAACTCAACTTATCATGCCAGAACAAAACATATTGATGTACAATATCACTTTGTATGTGAGGTGGTGGAAGGAGGATAGGTCTCTTTGGCTAAGCTACACATTGATATAAATCCAACAGATATTTTGACGAAGCCTACTAGTAGAGAGAATATGGTGTAGAACTTCTCTTAGCTTGCATATCACTTGATGATAGGCAACAACGACATTGGTCTCTCAATATGAGGAATTATTCGTAAGGTAGAAACATGAATTCAAGTGGGAGATTGTTGAAATGTGAAGTCAACTTGACTTATTCCAGCAGTGATGAACAGTGACTTATTCCACGTGTTCACCATGCAAAATTGCATGCGGAAGTGCCACTCACACTTTTATGCATGGAAATCTTTATTTAGATTTGATCAATTTTTACATGTGCTTTTTCGTGAATATTTAGGGTTTTCGAGCTTGAATCCCAAGGCATGAGAAAATGTTTTGTAACTGCAAATTTTCTTCTGAGAATAAAATTGAGAGATCTTTGCCCATGGTTTTTTTCTTGGTATATTACCAGGTTTTCCACATAAATATGTGTTGTCTATTTTGTGCTTTTATTGCTAATTCACTATTATTTCAATTATGCACTGCTTATATTTCTAATGTAATGCATACTACCTTGTAGTATCAAGTGCTCTAATGGTCCGCAAGGTTGACTTTCAAATGATATAAGTAATACAGACGGTTCCATATGTAGAAGTATTCTATAAAACACATGTTTGAGTACTTGCAGAAAATGGAGAAGGTATAGATCAGCTATATGAGTGTCTACAGAGACTATACATGCTTCATAGTATATCAGGTTTGAATCGCATGCAATTTTCTCTTATTTCATGTATCACATAAGGTACTCAAGTTAGTTAGTAAAGAGTTGTATATGACTATCCTCTGGATCACAGTATACCAGAGTTAAGTCTCTAATTTTCTCCGGAAGTGATAGATGAAGTTGTGTGGATCTGGGAATGTGTTCATAATAGTGCATAAGTTCATTTCTAAGAGTTTTAGATGTCTTGTTGTACCGCAATGCAAAATTTTAAGTCTTGGAATATCATAGTCTATCTGGAATGCTCTGTTTTGATCAGTTCAACATGTTTTTTGTTTTACAGATGCATATACTGATTAGATACTTTAGGAGAATGGTATATGGATAGTGTTGAGAAGATACATGGTTGAAATCTTGGTCTGCATAATGTTTTTAGCTTCTCCCCAATGATGTGAAGATGGTTAGTTAGCAGTGATACTGCTGTTTGGACCGACAATCTAGTTTCCTTCATATGCGGTGGATCCTGATTGGTTGGTTTGGCATTGGAAGATGTGTAGTGATGTTTATTGGATCTTATTATGAAATGTTGTAATCTGCAACTTATTTCCTCTTCAATATGTGTTTTCCCTATGCCGACCTATACAGTATTACACATTTCATCTAAGAGTCTTTTTGGTGCCGACCTAATCAATGTTTTGAGATGTTGCAGAGGATATATATAGAAGAACCAATTCATTTGTGGAGTGAAGGAGTGACAACAAATGTGATAGAATAGAATGAGCAGTATGAAGTATGCGAAGTTGGTATGATAGATGAATTGTACAGAAAAGAGGACTGCAACATCAACATAAGTCAGATGCTTCTTCCGTAGTAGTTCATAGTTATGTTTTCATTGTAACTCTATGTAGTAGTGAGCTTTCTTCAGGGAGTAGTATCTTCCTTGGGTTGTATCCCTAAAACATAGGCAATAGCGAGTTGTAGCTTCCTTAGGTTGTAGCCCTAAAACAATGCTGTAAACTTTTATAGCAGTGAGTAGTATATTGTGAGCTAACACTCACTGTGGTTTTTCCCATTTTTGGGTTTTCCACATAAAAATTATGGTGTCAATGTGTTGATTAATGTGGTGCATTTTTTACTTTCTATTCTCCAAGTAATTTGATTTGTTCTACAAATAAAGTACTTAAGTTTTTGTATATGTTGATTCACCCCCCTCTCAGCATCCCTGTGTGTTCAACAATTGGTATTAGAGCCAAGTACCTATGAGAAGCCTAACAAGCTAAGGTAGATCCTACATTTGAACACATGGAATTTGAAGCTATGCCAGATAATTTGTTTACTCTGGAACCAAATCTAGAAGCAATAGAACCTGAAGGTTGGGACCTCAACCTAGATGAAGTTGACCTTGAAGGAGAACTCTGGTCAGCCCTTGAGGATCTGGATGAAGCAAGAGAACTAAACCAGAAATATGAGGACATGCTTGAAAAATCAAAGGAGACAATTGTGAAATTGAAGATAAAAGATAAAGAATCAAAAGAAGAATTTGGAAAACTGAAAGCTCAAATAGAAGGAGATAAGGAGGTAACATTAAACTCGAGGAGGCATAAGATATGATCTCTAATTTGAAAGTCATGGTTGAAGAAGACAAGAGGATTGAAGATTGCCTAAATATCAAGCTCAATGAGAAAGTTGTTGAATATTCAAAACTTGAAGAACAAGTTGTTACTCTGATAAAATATCTGGAAAAAGAAAAAGAATAGATTGACAAGGGGTTAAAACTGAAGGGAGGTTCTGAGATTCTTGATGAACTAATCAGCTCTCAAAAGCCATCAAAAGAAAAATCTAGCCTTGGTTTTGAAAAGGGGAAAAGTACTATAATTGTTGCATCTATAAACTTTAATGATAACTTCAAAGTAGAAGGAAAGTCTGAAACAAAGGAAGAAAAATCCTGCACTAAAGATCCTAAGAAGAAAGCCTCCAGAGATGCAAAAGAAGAAGGCTTCACACCTATCTAGAGACAAAGAAAGAACAACAAGAAGAAAATTTTTAGAAATCCTACTCCCAAACAAATTGCTCCTACCATGTACCCTCAAGCTTTCAATGGTAATTGCTATGCTTGTAATAAGTTTGGTCATAATGACATTGTTGAATGTAGAAGCAAGATGAATCAAAGCTCATTTAGGCCTCCAAGGTACAATGTTGTAAACTCTCATGGTTAGTGTCAGTTAGTCATAGGGCTAATGGATACATAAGTAAAATGATGAGGAATGGTTTCACGAACAAGAACAATGCTATGACTTCCCAATTCTTCTATGGTTACTGCTACACATGCAACAAGTTTGGTCATAAGGCTGCTAATTTAAGATCTAATATGAGAAGAGGTGGTCATGCTCAAGAATCTAGCATCACCTGCTACAATTGCAATAAATCAGAACACATTGCAAGGTTCTACAAGGGAAGGAGTGTAAGGTCTTTTGCTCGTCAAAAGAAGATTGATAATGCTCAGAAAAAAGAAGGAAATGAACATGACATGGAGGAATAAGGAAGGAAACGAAGTAAAGGAAGGATCTACAACTCTGGCTGGTGTAGATGGATCCTTTGGAAACTAAGAGGAGGAAGTACTGGTTCAGGTGGAGTTGCAAGTGCAAACTTTTCAAACCCTTGAATGCATATGATGCTGGAATTTTCAGCATAATGGTTAAAAGTAACATGGAAATTTCTGGCTAATGATATTACGATGATTGATCAAATTTTTGGAGCAAATGGGCTCTTTGTGGAGGATTGCTAAGTGATCATAGATCTTTGTATACTAAAAAGTTGATTAGGTCAAGAATAGATGAATGCAATCAATGCGGAGCAACCAGGGTTGGTGAGAAGCCTATTTAGTTGATACTTGATAAAATTTGATCTCATTTGAATGAATTCAAGTGTGTGAAAGAGCAAAGGAGAGAAGAAGATCTTCAGCAGAACTTGTGTGTAAACCCTAACGACAACATTATCAGGTATTCTTCAAATTTGCTAGTTAAACCCTAGTTTTCTGAAGGAACTATCATGGCAACACCAGTAGTAGTTGATGTTGTGGAGAGACCGATACCGAAATTGAAGAAACACCCATACAAATCCACAGAGACCGATAAGGATGGAGCCTTTTCTCACATTCCCTCTAATGTGTTGCATACAGAGGGTGTTTAGATATACATCCACTCACAGTTGGATGGGTATGATCACTTGAACTTGGAACAATTTAGGAATGATCATCTGCTAGGTGATTATTTTCAATTAAAGCTAGAGTTTGCAAATGCTGAGGCAAAATGGCTAGACATATGGAAGGGTTTCCCCAACTTCTGCTATGAAGAAGATTGGGTCAGGATTGCATTGAGCCAAATCCATGAGGATTTATTTTTCCTTGACCAACATCACATGATCACAAAGGAAGCAATCAGAGCTGTGACCTGATTGTGCTCCTCCGGACCAATGCCAATATTGAAAGCTTTGAAGAATGAGGAGGTGATGAGACTTACCGGAGTGAAATTTGATAAAAGAACCCTAACTGTGGATGATATCACTAATCTAGGGGTTTGGTATGCCACTATGGGCATTGATTACAAAGTGCACTACACAAACATAGAGGGGACTGCTACTACCACTGCTATTCATACTACTTATTAGATGGTGAAAGAAGGGAAGGACTATGACCTCTATTTGTGGTAGCAATTATTGGACAATTTGAAGAGAACCAAGGAGACAAAGTTCAAATTCTAGTATGGTCCTTTAATCATTTGCCTTATGTTCTATTTTCTAAGGGAATTAATTGCAATGAAGAATATGGTCTAGAAAGTAGATACCCCTATTTCTCATCAAATCAAGGACTATATGCGTAGTTTCCCTGATCACAAAAATTGTGACACTTTGTTTTGGGGATTTTTCAAAACATTTCAAAATGACATGCAAATGAGGGAAAGGATATCAGGAAAAGTAGTAGAAAAATACAAGAATGACATAACTTTCATGGTGGACAAAGATAATTTCTATATGGAGGCAGTAGAGCCAAGAAATTTCTGGATAACCACCTTGCCTTATGAGGTGTCTAAATATGATTTGGTTGGATATGCTGATATGTTGCTCAACAAGCCCAATGATCCTACTACTAAAAGATTTGGAACTTATGATGAAATCACCAACAAAAAAATCAAGAAGGATGTGGAGAAAAAAATAGAGAAGATGAAGTCAAAATTGGAGGAAATGCTTAATACTCCTGAGGGTTCAACAGAAGAACCTCCAACCACCTCTTCCTCACAAACTCCTAGAAGGACAACTTAGGTTTGTCCTTGCTACTGCTACCTCTTCAAAATCCTTTGGACTTGCTCCTACACCTCCGAATAGGAAAAGAATTTCTACTGAAGTTCTAGTACAGACCAAAACTACAAAGACAAAGAAACATAGACCTAAGGTCCAATCAAAGAGAGGAAAGATCAATCTAGTGAAAATAGAAGATGAAGATGAAGAAGAATATGATATGTTTGAAAGAAGAAAGAAAAGAGCAAGAGAAGGAGAGGAAGAAGCAAAAACCACCAAAGGAAAAGAAAAGAACTCAAAAGAAACTTCTCAAGAAGAATTTGAGCATGAGCCTCTACAACTTGAGGCCACTGTGAATGCTATAGTACAACATGGTGCTTTGAAACAAGTTGTAAATCTTTATGATAAGATTCCTACTGATGACAAAGCCACAATTGAGGAAGCAATAATCAGGTACATGATGGCCTCCAATGTGGCCCTAATTGAGTTCATTGATCAGCTTCCTATAAGCCTTACAGACCTACTCACCAATAAAAGAAATGAATCCATGGTAAAAGAGGTTGAGATGGGAAAATATGCAATTGAAAGGTTGGTCCATCCATCACTGATGAAGAAAAGATCAAGGTATCTCAAAAAAAAGCAAAGGAATTCAGAACAAAAAGGAGAATAAATATTTTAATGGGAAAAGACCTAGAAGAAATAGAGAGACTGGAGAAGGAAATTGTTGATGTCTATTTTGGAACATCAACTCAAGTAGAACAAATGATCACTCTACTTCTCCTAAAAGGTAAATTGATGATCTTGGTTTACCCCAAGGTCCATGTTTTGTTGGGTCACAACCGTGTTAAAATAGTAGAGTGGACAATGTGAATATTTTTTCAAGGGGCATGTGCTGGTAATATCAATCTGGAATACCAAGTAACCTCTAATAGGTAGATGTTCAATTGTAGTGAAAATGCTAACCTAATTCTAAGTTGTAAAAAAAGGAAAAAGAGGTTTAGGGTTTAGAAGGAAAATGTAAAATAGCTTGGACAACATCTGCACCTGGCTTTTCACTTCATATAACAAACATTAGTGAGATCAAAACAACAAGCAATGAATGACCAGTATTTTGCACAATCATGACCACTGTAATTGCAAGATTCTAAGGAAATAAGCTGAAAAACAAGAAATTGAAAACACCATATTACATGCGCAGAGTTCAAACCCTCATTCCTCCACCAAACTTATGATTTTATCAATAAAGCTCAAGATTCACTAATGCAAAGTCATATGCAAGGAAAAGAGATGCAAGTACATTACCACCATAGGGAAGAAACACATGAATAGATCTCAAAATTTGTCTTCTCATTAACTGAAAAAATTGTTGGCTGATTAGGTTGGAATGTATAACTAGGAGAAGTTATGTATGCATTTGCAAAGACCAAGCCTTACTAGAATTATGAATTTAACCTAGGAAGGTTAAGAGTAAGAATGTATAAGTTTTATTGCTTTCTGATCAAATGATTTTGTGTTTGAATTATTCCTCTTGTAGAATAAATAGAGAAGCTATGAATATATTTCAAAACATCTAGAATAGTGATATGTCATCACATAAGAAATCTACAACAATGACATGTATCATCATGATATTTGAAAGATATTCTATGTGAGTTCAAAATCTATTCTATGTAGAAAGTTCAAGATATAAATAGGTTTACGTATCACAATGAGATAATGGTATAAACTTTTTATGCCTTGAGATCAAAGACTTTGGAATTGATATTCATTTATGTTAGAATATAATAAAAAAATGATATTGGTATCATTAAGAACAACTTTGTATAGTGATACAATATCACTTACTCATTCAACAACAATGATAAGCATTATCAAGATAAACATAGGATGTTAAACATTAGTTCTTAATCTTGTCATTATATAAATTCAGTTGACTTGAGAAGACCAAGAGGTCAAAAGCATTATATTATTATCATAGAATCAAAACCTATCTAGATTATAAGATTAAACTTAGTTAAGAGTATCGATGATAAAGATAGTATACATTAAGGTATTATTTATATGAATATAGAAACTCATATTTTTATGAGAAATGTGAATTCGTTTAGTGCCTAAGTGGTCTAGAAAAGACTAGACGATATTATATTCATGTTTTATTATTTTACATTCTTATATTTAGATAACAAGAGTTTTGATTATATATATAGTGTTAGAGAAGTTAAAAACCCTAGATTCAACCCGAAAGGGTTTAGAAAGCTTAAAATTCTAAGTCAGTTTGACTTTGTTATAGTCTATTGTAAGTTACAGTCGATAGTTTAAATCATTGAGAAAACCATAGTTTTAGACAGTGTAAACTAGAGTAAAGTCTAAGTCGTACTTTGCTTAAATTAAGTGATTTCCTGATAGATTCGACAACTCGACATATAACACAAGAGAGCTTAATTTTTGAGTCTTTGAGTAGAATGAAAGGAAGTCATAGACCTTGATATTTGCAAGAATGCAATTAAGGACTCTCTAAAAAGTCAAAATCATCTAAACTATATATTGTGTATATATCCTAGATTATGGATTAAATTATAAGTCAGACTGACTAGAATTTGAGTTTAGTCAAGACAATTCATGTCTAGAGTTACTAGTCAAACAAATCAATTGTAGGATGAGGTAGTTTCCAAGTCAGTTTAGAGGTGTGCGGACACATGACTACATTTATTGCAAACATATAGTTATATAGAAACTTTGGCCAAAGTGATGCATTTGTCTCTGCATGTATTAGTCAATTCATCGTGTCTAGATGGCGTGACCTGTCAGAATGATCATACTTAGCTAGAAGATTGTCTAGAGTCGTATGGTCGATTGAGCCACATCAGACATGACACTAGAACTTAGATGGAAACCTGTTGGAACTCCTTATGTCTATAATCTTTGTGAAGGGTAGGGCCACTTCTGGGAAGGAAGGTGTACGGGGGACCGTTAGTCTGTAGTTGGAGGTAAAGCACTTAGATGATGCTCTCCCTCTATAGCAGAAGACTCACTGAGACTTGTGAGATAGATATCAAGATTCTAGATGTAGTTTATTTCATGAATAACTTATGATGTAAAAATATTCTTTTTTCCAAGTGTAATATATTTGTAAATGTAAAGTGAAATGTTTTCACTATGATTTATCTTTGAAAATATTGTATTTCAAAGTTGGAAATATACAGAAAAGCTATGCATTTAATTTTATGTGATTATGCAAATGTTAAAAAAATTCTCTCATGTTTATCATGTTCTTTTATTTTCTTAGTAATTTGTGTGTGTAATTCCTAGTAATATGAGATGACATGTTATAGGGTTGAACTAAATGGAGAAAAGCTCGGAAATGATCCCCGTGGGAGTTTTTCTTAAGAACAATCTCCATCTAATTTCAAATACATATACACACAAAGTGAACATCATTAAATTTTGAAAGAATTTGTACATATACACTTCACACAAAATGAACATCAAAGTATTTTTCTACACACAAATACACAATGAATGCCAAAGTTCATTCACACACACATACATGTGCACACAGAGGGAATGCTAAAGTTCATTCACACACACATAGAGTGAATGACAAAGTTCACACACAAACATGTTTATTCATACATGAGCCACACAAAATGATAGCCAAATTTCATTCACACACATGTTCATTCATACACGAGCCACACAAAGTGATAGCCAAAAGTCATTCGTACAAACAAACAAAAGAATGTCAAATCTTTAAATCACATTCCATACAAAGTGAACATCAAAGTTTAAAGTGAATGCCTAAGTTAACTTTCAAGCACACACACACACACACAATTCACATAAACAAAAAGTGAATGCCAAAATTCAAACATACTTAATTCACACAAAGTTAGTACAAACACACATGGAGTAAACACTAAGTTCAAACATGGAAAAATACAAACACACACATATAAAGTGATTGCCAAAGTTACAAAACATACTAAAGTGCAAACACACTTCACATACAATTTGATCAAACACACACCACACCAAGTGAATTCCAAAATTAAATTTCAAACACACAATTCACAAAAAATCAATGTCAAAGTTAAAACACACACTTTACACATAGAAAGTGAACATGTTCCCAAGTTTAAACATGCTTCACAATTAGTTTAACCACACATGAGATAAACATTACTTCAACAAGACTTACTACTCACTGTGTCAAGTTTTGGGAGAAGACGCGGGTGAAAGCATTTATGTGCACTTGATGTATATGGCCATAGACATCCAAGACAACATTATGAACGTAGAATTTGATTTTGCTTGCTACATGGCAAATGAAATGCACAAACAGATGGTGGCTTTGAAGAATGGTCAGAAGCTTGAATTCAAGTGGTATTCTTATTTGTGTCACATGCTCGTGTATTTTGGTAGGAATCAATGGAGTTGAACATTAAGAGTGCAACAATTTGATGAAAAAGAATAGCCCTTGCCAATACAATGCTAGACATATCTATGGGACAGAGATTGTCCATACTCAAACTTCATAATTTTTGAGGAATTTTTCATAAGGAAACTAATGGCATGCATGTGTGAACACATATACAGGATACCCTCAAAAATAAGGGATTTCTTCATACCTGACGAAGAAACTCCTGCAGTTGGAATAAAACATAATTGGGGGGATTGGTTCCTGAACAAATACTCAACATATATTAGAGTGTATGGTTTCACAATAAGACCACGTTTATTGCCTGTCTATGTACCCAAAATAATATCTTATTTGGAAATTGTTTGGTAGTTAAATGAGGTGGACAAATTGCATCTCAGGGGTCAAAAGAAAGGTTCCCTTTTCCCTGCTTCCCTAAAGTGGTCAGATTTTCAAGTGATGAATAAATAAGGTTTGGATCAAATATATCCAATACTCAATAGTTACAGGTTGAAGTATGCTACAATTAGAGAGCAATTTGATCCAAAGGGATTTGTCAGTTAATTGATATTGAGTATGAAAAAGTCAGCTTTTCCACATAAGCTAGATTTTGTTAAGGATGTTATAAGGAAATCTAAAAAATTTGCAAAGGTTGAGGAGAAAAAGGAGAAATGGAGCAGAATCATCTCTACAAAAAATGAGAAGAAGAAGAGGGACCCCAAATTTACTGGTTTTTGTTTTGAAGAAAATAATTTGATTGCAAGAATTGAAAAAGTCCTATAGAATGTAGAGAAGTTTATAGTTCCTATTGAAGAGAGACCTCCTGATGTGGAAAGTCCTTCAGGTGTAAGAATACAACACTACATCAGGCCAAGAAATGAGTCAAGAAATGAGGATGTACAAGAAGATCTACTAGATACTAAGGAGGTAGACAGTCAACAAGCTAGAAGGCAAAATATTGTCAAGGATAGGTTAGCTCCTCAATATAAAGGAAAATATCCAATAAAGATTGTAGATATTGAAGAGACTTCAGAGAATGTGGGAGCTGCTTAAACATTGGTAGGCATGATTGTTCCTCATGTTCCTTTCAATAGAAGTCTTGATTATTTTATAGTTGTCAATGATGAAACAAGAGATGTAAGAGCACTAGCTTGCAAACAATTTTTGTCTAATGTTCAATTCATCAAGACACAAGAGTTCAAAGATTCATTTCTAAGAATAAAACAAGTTGTATACCACCAAAGGTTTGAGGAAGAGAGAAAAAAATGAATCATTTGGATGATAGTGACTTGGCTAAGAAAATATTGTCTGAGTTTGATTTCAGGTTTGTTGACATTACCCATGAAATAAGAAGATAGATAGTTATGGAAAGTGGTATGTTGTTGCTACCTAATTGGAGTATGGTAGATGCTTTGGCATTTGAAACTATCAGAAGGCAAGAGGAGGTTTTTCCTCCACTGACAAGGAAGTAGGAAAGGATTTTGGTTCTAGATTCATCTTATCTCATGAGACATTGGCCATATGGACTCTGACACCAGGAACAAACAAACCAGATGTGGTGCAAAGCCTTGACCAATTGAAAAGATTTTTTATTGTAAAAAGAGTAGTTGATACCCCAGCACCTAATGCAGTAGCTTTAGCAGTGCACACAACATCGTTCAACCAAGCTACAATGATGAACTTCAGCAAAGGTATGCAGATAATTTGGTCAGGTTGAGAGTTTTAGAGGACAAGGAATTGGCATCTTCTAGTGCTCTAGTGCTTATCATTTCAAGCCTGTCAAGGGAGTCTTTTTCATCAGATAAGGATACTTTACTTGTAGAGATTACAGAGTTGAAAAGTACTATAGACTTGTTAAAATGAGATAGGCTGCAAGCACATAGTGAAATTGTTTCTAAAATAGTTAACTAAGATTAGTGGAAAGATGGATGATGCTTATAAGAGAATTGTAGATTTGAATCAAGCTTTGGTTAAGCATAAGAAGAATTCTCTTAGTCTACAAGAGATTATAAATAAATGGTTGCCAAAAAATGTTACCATTAGACAAATGATCAAAACATCAAGGTTTGACCCAGATAAGCCTATTCGGTGGCAAGGCACATCAAAAATAATGATACCTTGCATGGTGTGGCCTCCTATATGATAAAACTTGATAAATAGTTGAAAGTAAAAGTGGCATCTATTGATCTAGTGGGAATGAAAATGCTGCCTTATTTCAAGCACAGTCAAGTTTAACCCAAACCATTGGACCATTGGAAGGATGAGTTCAATATTGTGGGTTCTAAGGTTGTTGCTCAAGTTTGCATTGATGGTGAGCTAAGGATAGATGTTCTGAATTCAATTTTGGATGAATTCTTATCATTGGAGAAGTTGTGCGATCATATCAACAGGGAGTCAAAAGCTATCCTAGATGCTCAATATACAACAATTAATGATAAATTGGCTAAGGTGTTGGAATTATAGTGGCCAAAAGATAAGAATTTAGAGCATGTGTCGAGAAGTATGAAGTTGAATGAGCTTTGAAATGGTCATTAGTTTCCAAGGATGACTCGTTTTGGCAGCTTCTAGGTGATACTACGTTTTTGGCTCTTATAACTAAATCAAATGTTTACATTGGAGGATTTTGTCAGCTCACATGTGATCGTAACTGAATTTTGATCAATTGTCGTAATGAGCATGAGCTCCAAAGTTGTTTTGTATTGTAATGGTCATTTTTTTCTAGAAATAGTTAAGTCTTAGGAGCTTAGCCGACAATCTTTGTATCTCTCTAATATAAGGAGAAATTTTCATAGTATCTAAGAGTAGAAAATAGAAGATAGACAGAGAAAGACTAAGAAAATTCTCAGAACATATTGTACAAGATTTGAGACTTTAATGATTTTCTAATAAGAAAGGAGTACTTCTAGGTTGCAGGTTAAATATTCTGTGTGAGGTTACTTGTTCTTTTCATAACTATATTCTATTCAAATTGATTTAAATGAGAAACACTAAATGTGTGTGTTGTTTGTGGTTGTCTCCTTTGATATGGATGCTTTTCTTTTGAATGAGTGTGCCAAGGGTTTCTAAATTCATCAGTATACATTTGCTATATTGTATGTCTGATTTGTTGCATCTGTTCAAGGAATAGATTAAATTGCTTTGAATCAGATATAGGGGGAAGTGTATTATGTCAAAGGATTATTGAAGAAGAACCATAGATAATACTTTTTATTGGGTTCACCACTGTGAGGCAGTAGTGATGTTATCACCCTTTGAATGAGAAGTTTAATTGTTATGAGGGAAACACTTGCATGTTGAGTTTTGACTCTGTTACCCTGAATAGGCACTGATCTGAGGAAAGTTTTCAAGTCCAAGCACATCATATCATACAAATCATAAGGACAAATCTTTTTTTTGGTGTAGTGTGTAGTACTATTTTCATGTTCTCAGAGTTCTAAAATTGATGTATATTGAGGATTTAGCTAATCTGAAGTAGGATCATTTAGACCTCAATTTATTGGTGAGAACATTTCTGCTTAGTCAATATATCTCATTATACTTGAGAATACCTTTCAGATATTGTTATAAGGGAATACCCCTAGGTTTAGCAGAGCCTAAAGTGCAGAGGAGAATAAGCAATTGTCTCATGTTCGTTGGCCACTGACCTGAGAGTCCTAAGCATTAGGGATAGCTACCTTATAGGGATAATCAGACAATCAGTTGGGAACACCAACAGATTGGTGACTCTGCTAGGGAGTTGTTAACAAAAGAATCTAGGTCTTATCCCAAAAGTTTAACAAAATTGAATCCCATTTCATTGGGTGGGAACTCTGAAATCTATCTCCTACCGGTGAATCCATATTCTATGCAAGGAAGGAGGTCTTAGGAGAACCCTTTAGTTCTAGAGTTACCAGCAAGAATGTGGTCAAGAAAGAAGGCTCCTAATCCCCAAACCAGTCAGGATGACTTTCCATCCTCCTATATAATGCTGATGATAAAGATAGAACTCAAGAGGAGCATTTCACAAACGCTGAGGCTCAAATTCATGAAACCTTCCAAAAACAAGAAGCTGACAGACACAAATGAGGTTTAATATGTCTTATAGGAGCCCCATACTGATTTATTTGCTAACCCTAGAATTGGTGAATCTACATAAAGTGCAAATGATCAGGATCTGAACAACCCAATTTCATCAAGGCCTAATAAAAACTAAGTATTAGACATAGTAAGAACCCTTAGAGTTGAACTTGAATATCTAGAACTCAGGATGAGGGAAAGGGTTGGAACACTAAGGGCTTCTTACTAGGATGTACCTCTTGTGAATTAAAATGTCAATCATCAAAATAACCAGAATAATCAGAATGTGGTCAATCCTAGTAATCAGAATGTGGGTAACCAACAGGTGGGGATTAATTAGAATGCAAATCAAAACCTGCATGCAATTCAAAATCAAAATCAGAATGTTTTGGCTAATCAACAATAGAATCTGCAATAACAAGGTGCAAATCAAAACCCCCTAGGTAATCAGGATGCAAATGTATAGGGAAATGCAAACCAAAATGTTTTTGGTAGAAGGCCAATGCAGGTGGATAGATATAGACAGTTAGACTTCACTAGTATCCCTGGTTATCCTAATCAATTGATAATGTTGTCAAGAAAGCATTGGCAAAATTCTTAGGTAATAATGTAATTTGTGGTGAGGAACATCTAAGAACCTTTTTGAATTTGATGGATGATTTTGAAATATAACATGAGGATGTAGTTATAAAATTGTTCCTGTAGTCTCTCGTTGATGAAGCTAGGGAATGGTATAGGAATTTCCCTAATTTAAGTATTGCTTCATGGGATGAATTTAAGAGGGTTTTTTAGAGAACAATATAGAGATATGATTGATCCAAGGTTTATTATAAATGAGTTCACTAGTGTAACCAAAGGATCAAATGAATTGGTAATTGATTTTAATGCAAGGTTCACTAGAATCTTAAATAAGGTTCCACCTCATATGAGACCAAATGAGCCTATATGTATGGTTTTGTACACAAATACTTTTGATGTAAAAATGGGATATGAATTAAGGGATAAAAGCCCATCTGGCTTAAGAGATGCTTTTAGAATTGCAACAAACATTGAAAATAACAAAAAGGCATCTAGAAATTGGGGTAGGAGAGATGAAGTTAAAATTCTACAGAACCAAAATAGTAAGATCCAATAAAATGTGCCCTCCACATCTGAAGAAAAGTTGGATCAAGTGATGACCGATTTAAAAGATCTTAGCTATAAAGTAGCCAGAGTAGAAAAAGGACTAGGAGTCAATAGGCAAGGCTATTAGAAGTAGGAAAAGAGGCCTTAGTTGCATGACATGCCATATAATACTACTTGGCACAATAGGAAGCTTGTTCTAAATAACAATAACAATCAAAGGAATCATCATAATAGAGACCTGCCATATCCACTAAGAAAAAACATCAATATGGTGGAAGGCATTCCTTGGTGTATAGTTTGTCAGATGCCTCATTCACCATTGCAATGTATGGTTGCTAAGTCCTTCCAAGCTGATGATAATAATTGTGATGAATGTAGTGAACCACATTATAATGGGGATGATAGTATCAATATATTGTTTACTAGTGGAGACTACTCTTCTTTAGATGAATGGGATGCTGAATTAGATGTCACTGAAATAAGGTACATGTTGATGTTGATTGTTAGTCAAAACAACATGAAATAAAAGTTACACAACAACCTTTATTTATCTTGAAAGATATGATAAATTTAGAATGAATTTATGATCCCAAGTCTTCATGCATTAGTTCATAATGATCTGACGTTACTCAAAGGTTGATGTGTGTTGTTGTTTTCCATTTAGGGGCCTTACGTTTTGATTTTGGATTTGTAACCAAATATCCAGATGTTACTTTATTTCACCTGCTCTTAGCAAATTCTCAACAAATTATACCAAATCTTACAATATTTAATCAATTCATGCAAATATTTATGTAAGTTTGATCAATTCTTCTATCTATCATTTTGATTAAGATGATTCATGATTATTCTGCTTAATTCTTCTAAAACTATCTCTGGTTCACTTAAATTTGAACTAATCCTTGCTTAATTTCACTTATGTACTGTAAATTTATTCAAATGATGTGCCTATAAGCATGTATTTCTATGATTCTTATCATTATTTGTGTTCATTTGCATGATATTTGCTATTCTGTATGCACTTTGTGTAAATATGCCTATGATCTTCATGTATTTATGAATATCAGCATATTATATGATGATCTGCTTGTTATTTTCTATGTATTTGCAGTTGTGGTGATAATTCTTTATAAAATTTAAAGAAAATTGAATTAATCTTTCTAAATTTATTGAAATGAATGAATCTTCAGTCATTGATCCACATATATCCTTGATATTGTCATGAAGAGAAGAAAATCAAACCATATTTTCACCAGGTCATTCCACAGCTAGATATGATTGATGTGAATCGTTAATGGAAAGGATAATAACAACATTTACAAACTGAATGCACTTCAAGGGACGTAGAAAATTAGATGAACATTAAGATATCATCCACAGATTATGCAGGATTTATGATTGTTTGTAATCATAGGTCTTCATCTTCATTAAGTATGCAAAAGGAGTATATATTTACAATTGACTTTGAGAATTGGTCATGGCATTCAACAATCCAATCTCAATTAAGCTTCTAAATAACTATGACTGAGATTCTCCATCCTTTTATAGAACAAGGATGAGAATCAGTTAGAAAAGATCCTACGATCAAGATTTATCTATTACAATCAACGGTTTCTATTGCATTGACCAAGTCAACATACCAAATATGTGGCACAAGTTGCCAGTTGGCAACCATCTGATAAGGTACAACTTGCACTCTAGAATATTCTAGGATCTTTGATTTAGTCAACCAAACTATAAGTATCAAAAATTACAAAAATATCTTGGATGATACTTGTTCCAACATCCTCTCATTCAGACGTACCTTCTTCATGTACTAACTTCCCTATGTCTAACTTCTTGTGATTATCATATGCTTGTACAAAAGTATCCAATTGGAACTTGTTGATTGTCTGCGCTCTAAACTTAACATATTTTAGTGCTTTTATCTACTCAGCTAAAGGTTCCAACATGGATGTCCTGCTATCTGGTTCTTTATCATATGTCTTTACCTTCATATTTAGCTCAGACATCTCATCCATGACATCTTCTGTAAAAAGCCATATTGGATCTTCTGCCACTTCTTTCAATTTATCTTTGAATATCTGGATGGCATCATCTATTTCTGACACTGCTTCGTTTGTTATAGCATCTTCTAGCGATTCTCCCAATACTTTCATCTCCTCGGCTAATAAGTCATGGATCTTAGTTTTAGTGTCTCTCACTTTAATCATGCTAGCCTTTAATACTTCCAATTCATACTTCATCTCAATAATCTAGGTATCCATGAGTGGTAAAGTTACATGAGTGATAATTTTAGTTTTCAATAACTCTTCATCTGTCATCTCTTTGGCTCTTTTGAGTATTACCATTGCATAATTACATTTCTCTATCCTCTGAGTGAATTCACTCTTCAAAGAATCAATGTCATTCTTCAAGTTGGACAATGTGTCCCAATTGGACTTGGAAGTCCTAATTATCTTCTCTTTGGATGTCATAAATCTTATGAACCACTTGTCCATAATATGAACTTGGTACTTTTGCACATCTAGACCAGCTATTTCTTCTTCACTTATTAATGTCGATGCAACAGGCTTCTCTGTATCTTGTAGGGTGGATACCAAGCTATTAGGATTCATTAATCCCTGTATAAATTGTTACAGTTGAGCATTTTTCTCTTTCAACTCTTGCTTTCTAGCCTTAAGCTTCCTTATTTTGGTCACTACTTCCTTGATACTTTCAATGTGCTCATAAATTTCTTGTTCCGTAGTGACATGATCTAAGTTAATTTGTGTCACTTGGAACTCTTCTAGCCTAATTTCTCCTTTGGCCTTGTCTACTATGGGGACAACAACTTGGGCTATTCTCTTTCCTATTTTTGGATCTCTCTTGATAGTGGAGACTGTCCTAGCTCTTCATTTAGCTTTAGCTGGATCAAGAGTAAATAAAGACTTGAAATCAAAAGGTACCTATTGTCCCTATGATCGGCCTACCTCTGATGAAATCAATGATAATGTATCTAATTGTGATCTTCCTTGATCTGGTTGCTCAATTTGAGCATCTTGTATTCTTTTGTCTTTATTGACTTCCTCATCTCCATCAAGATCATGTACATTTTATCGTTGCCTTTGATCTTGATATTGCTCTTGATCTTGTTGTTACTCTGCTCTAGCATCCAACTTATCTTTGTCAGGAAAATTCTCTTCCTTCCTTTTCTCTAGAGGAGGCTAATTATCTTGTGCCTTATTACCTTGTTCCTCTAGAACCTTGTCATCTTTAAGCTCTTGGCATTTACTTGCATAATCATGATGATGATGTTCTTGCCCATGTTTATCAACCTTATCTCTTGTATTAGTAAGTGATTCAGACACACTCCCTTATTCTAGCTTATCCATAAGGATATCCTATTGTGCTATTTGTTCTTGTGCACTTTTACCTTCAAGGATATCTAAGTGTGCTTCATCTACTTGAGCATCATTATTTTTATCATCTATCTCCATAGAGATATTCTCTTCTTGATTCTGGCTATCTTTAATAGCCTCTTCTTCAATATTTCCCTTCTCAGGCACATAGGTCAAATTGACCACTATCGGGCTAGTCACATTCTCAATTAAAGTACTGAGAGGTCCCATGTGTACCTCTACTTCAAGGGATTCTTCTCTTTCTTTTTCCTCATCATGTGACTCTATTGTTGCACCACCCTTATCTGGAGCTTCTGTATGTTGCAGCATGGTCTCAATAGGATGGTTGGTAATATCTTTTACCGCCTCATCTTTAGTAAGATCAATAGTTTGACTTAGTGGTAGGGCCTTTGTAGATTCTTCTTTTTGAGCTTTGTTCTTGGCCTCCTATGCCATCTCAGTTTTCACTTTGACAATTGTCTCCACTGGCATATCACATTGCAAAACTCCAAACGCACTTACAAATGGATCACTTGATCTTGATGTTATTGTCGTTCGTGGTGGAATGGCCCCTCTCATGCTTGGCCTCTGATATCTAGACTATTTAGGCACTTTAACTCCTTGCAACACATCACTTATTTTCTTCCTCTTTAGTGCCCAATGGGCACTTGATCTTCTTCATCATCATCATCCTCCTTCCTTGTAATATTCTGTAATGGATTTGTAACGTTGAAAAATGTCCCCTTGGGGGCTTTTCCCTCATAAGGTTTAGCTCCCAAGTCTTTAGAGTGCATTTAGGATATTTTAGTTCATATTTTAGCATCCCGAAGGAATGAGACCTAAGTCCCATGACAAAGAGGACCTAGGAGGACCCCTTGAGCTGTACCCTCCCTAAAATAGGGGGAGGACTTGGGCGCCCGCGCCCTAGTCCTGCCCTATTTTAAGGCAGCCCCAATTTTTGGGTGTTGGTTAGTGACCATTATTGGGCCCCTTTGCCAACACGGTAAGTTTGAATTTCAAATATCTTGCTGGGAGTGCTTGTAGATGCATATATAAACATATGTAGGCATTCATTTGTAAACGAGATTGTTAGGGTGAACTCTAGTTATTCGTAAGGTGATTCAAGGCCTTCTATTGTGTTGCAAGAGTAGACTTGTATGTTTTATGTGTTGATATTTGTAGATTTGAGCATTAATTCCTTCATGGCACGAAGAGCATCTTCCTCCATGAAAGCGTCACTACAAGGTGACATATCATTGTGTTTTTATCATTGATTCCTTTGGTTTTTTCACCTCTGCCTCACAAGGGCACTCCCTCTTTGTTTGACAATGGTGTTCGAAGACTTAAGTGTCCTCTAGGGTTTGACTAAGGCAAACCTCTAAACACCACAACCCCCAAACCAAGTCTTGTGATTGTAGGTTACAGGTGTCGCATCTGGGAAAAGTGGAGTTGCAGGAAGGCTAGAAAGACATCAGGGAATCAGGATCTGAAGAAAAGATGGACAAAGGAGCACTTTCGAGACTAAGGCACTCTCTCCAGTGCCCTCTATAGACTGATTTTGGAAAACAGAAGTTACAGGGCTAATCAGTGTTCGAAGGAGGTCCAGATTCCCCTAAAAAGAAGGTACCTTGGACTTGGGTGCCCGCTCCTATGTCCCCAACTGTTCCGCTTCAGAACCCCCAAAATAGGTATTCTGTAATCTGGTATTTTACTCCCCTCTGTAAGAGCTTTTTTTGTAATTCGATAATTTGTTGTCGTATTTCCATAATTAGGGTTTTAATGGTCAATTGAGCATAGGAGAAGGAAAAATTGATAATTAATTCCCTAATCCAAGCTTCCCCTCATTTGCAAGTGACCTAGGGTATGATATTGCTCACCACTCGACCTTAGATCCTTCAATGTTAGGGTGAAAGGAGGATTTTAACATCTAAACCACAAAAGATCAACAAATCCAATTTTACCCTAAATAGGATTTTAATATATATCCTTCTGGAGCTCCTCGTGTGTTGTTGGTACTTGGGGTGTAAGTATAGGAATCACCTTAAGCACCGATCTTGTAGGAGGTAAAAAGGGTTTATATACTAGGGATGCTCCTTCAGAGGTAATCTCTTCTGCTACTTTAGATGAACTAGGTTCAAGTAACGTTGTCCCTAGGATTTGCCTCTTTTGTACAAGGAAATCATCATATCCATGTTCTCTTTCCTTTCTCTTCCCCTTTTTGTCACTTGTGATTACTACACCTTTTTCTTTAAGCTCATTGATCTTTTTAGCAACCTAGTTCTTTGTCCTAGCCATAACTTTGGCAGTGAGGACATCTATTGAAGTCTCTTCCTTCTGTGTTAGATCTGGAGCAAAAATGGTGTCATTGTATATCTTTTGTTCCTCATATTTAGGACCCATGAGGTTATCATCATCCATTTTGATTTGTGGGGGCACTTTAGGTTGCCCTATTTTCCTCATCTGATCCAATGTTAACCTTTGATACTCTCTTCTTCTCACCTCATGTTCATCATCGCAATCTACCCAATAGTCTTTGAGGTGGACACTGTGCTTATACTTCTTATTGAATCTCTTCTTGATCCTTTGGTAAGGATCATAATCTCTGGCGAGTGGAAACAATTTTAGATTCAAACTTTTCAACTCCGCCTCATCTTTCCTTGCATTTTCTATGGCTCCTACCAAGAACCAGTTTATGTCAATCAGAAATTTCCTATAGGGCTTCCCTTCCTTCACCTTAGACATTTCAAATGTAGGTAGTTGTTGCCTCATCATCTCCATTAATACTACCTTGTCTGAAGGGTACCTTGGTAGCATGTAAGGTTTCCCATTGAAACCTTCTATCTGGATGTAGGAATAAGTTTTGGCCTGGATGAACCAAGAGCCATATCTACTGATTGCCTTTGTAGCACCCACTGAAAACTGTTTGGTTATGTCTCCCTCCATGAGTCGAACTAGGTGCATCAGTAAGCAATCATTAACCATTTTGTAATACTAAACTAAAAGTCTTCTCTCCAGCTGGGGATAATGCTCCCAGGGAGTCTTTTCATTGGGTAATCTACCCATCCTTCCTATAGTTTGTAGACCATTAAATGTGCCTTTCACTACACAAGCATATACTAAGTAGGATGTCATTCTGAAGATCATCCCCTTACCTTCCTTCCACTTGACCATCTGGTCATGTATTGTATCACTGATAATCTTGGCCCATTGGACCTTTGCTTGATCTTCTTCATATTCAATAACCATCCTCATTAGTCTGAACATCTAGGATTCAAAGGTTCCACTATTTATCAGCCCCCTTATCCTGTAGAGAAAACTTATATAAGTGTTGTGCCATTTTGGCAGCTACCCTGGCTGTATTATTTGAACTTCTCCATCCCTGGTATATCACCTTCTTGCAGACCTTATTGTTGTCATCAAATTCCTTTGCCAATGCATCCAGGTCTGACACATAAATGGGTTGATAAACTGGCAAATGGAATACTTCAGTTATACCCTCCATAGATAAATCTGCATACATCCTCTCTTGTTTCGATACTTTCCTTGTAGTAACATCATAATTCAGTGCACACTCGACCATAAGGTCGAAAGCCTATGTGGAATAAGGAAAATTGGTTGCATGATATAAGCCTAATGCCACTATGTTCTGTAGGATGGGGCTATCTTCTCCTGCATCAATTCTTTCTCTGAATTCCTCTATATCTATATTACCTAAATGAGTATCCTCTCTGTATCCCAGCTTGTTGTACACCCTTCACATTTTAGGGAACATAACAGGTTTGAATTCTACATCCCATTTATCCATACGTGGCTGTGGCATTTCTTCCTACAATTCAAATGTTCTAGTATCAAATAACAACATATATTTGTCTGTCTAGGGTTAGCACAATATTGATTTTTCATGCTCTAAAATGGTAACATGCCTAAATCCTACGAACTAAATTTGATAATGCATAATCACTATTGATGTTCACCATTTATCCTCTCTTTAATTAATCATGATACGATTGTGAGAAATAACCAGATGAATAGGGTTTTTATACATACATGTGTATGCTTCCTTAACCTATTATGGATGTGGTGATGACCGAATAGAAGCTCTAGATGAAGTATTCTTCTGCAATTTTGCTCTCCTGACTCGGCTCTGGTTCATGAGATATCTTTTAACAGTAGGAATTTAGGGCTCTCGAATGCAATTATTTCGATTATGACGATATAATTCCCTTTTACCTTAAGCAATTCATTATTTTAGGGTGTATTAATGGCGTCAAGGTGATTTGACATCCTCCTTTAACAAGATTGCACAAGATCACTACAGGTGTCTGTTGGCATGTGTTTAAATTTAAATGCCAATGGCCTTCATATTGCATTAAATGCACAAAGTGCAGGTATATGGGAAACAGATATCTAGACAAGGAATATTCATGTGAACATCCGGATATGAATATCTAGATGACATCATCATGGGTCAGGTCAACCTTCGTTGACCAAGGAATTTTTATCAAGTTCCAAATATGCTGATCATAATAAGTAGGGATATGCATATGGACACGTGTCATCATCTCGCAGTAGTGCGGAGAATATTTCTTACTAACAAGATTCTCCCATGAGGATGCATTACCATCTGATCCGGGTTGTCGATATCGGGTTAAGGTCCATATGACGACAGCAAGAAAAATTTCTTTCATCGTAGCATAATAAGGTGACATCATTGGGATGAGGATATTAGAATAGGATCTAGATAATGGGAATGTGAAATATCCCCTTGGCTTAAGGTCATGATGATGTCAACATAAATCCATCTTATATATCGCATTAGGATAGGATGATGTCATCAGGATATGGATGTTAAAATAATGTCTGGATACTATGTTAAGATCCAGGCAATAGTTAATATCTGGATGACGACAACAAGTTTAGCATTCTTCCTTAGGCCAAGATGACGTGATGTCATCTAGATCGGGATGTTAAAATAAGGTCAGGATATTAGCAAAGTTAATATCCATGTGCTCTAATATCTGGATGATGTCAGCACAGTCGGAGTTCTTTATAAAATCAAGATGACATGACGTCATCAGGATAGGGATATTATTGGAGGTCAGGGTATTAAGTTAAGATCTAGGCGTGAACTAATATCTTGCATATGATGTTTAACCCAACAAGTCTCTTAAATTTGATGTCCCGATGTTAGCGAGCATCAAGACATTAAGTTAAGATCGAGATGTTAACTAATATCCCGACGTTTGATGTTTTGCCCTCTAAGCCTTTTAAATTTGACATCTAGATATTATTAGGTGTCAAGATACTAATTTAATATCTAGATGACATGCAATGTGAATATCCGGTTGACCTATTGACTGAACTTTGACTAACTATAACTTCTTTATTTTAGCGAATTTTAGGGTGCTTCAAAAAGCAAACCTGTTTAGATCTTCATGCTCTTTCGCTTGGCAGGATTTATAATATGGATATCAAAGTTTAAAAATCTGACCTATAACCTAAGGTCTAGATATGCATGGGATGACATCCTGTCATGCATCTGATATTGATTACTTTTATCATACTGCCCAAAAACAAAAGACAAGCAAGTCAAGCAACAAGTTGGGTCCCTATTTTGCTGGGGAAAAATGGGGCATGTTGTGAAACCACACAACAACTTACCACCAAAGAAAAAAACCAAAATTCAAATAATTTAAGAGATGGAGACCAATTAGCACATAATATTCTAACTCTTATCAAATATGAGCATCTTGACCTTTCTGAATGATATCATGTTCATCAATATAACAATGCTGAGAAGGAATCAGTTATGTGCATGTGATTCATATCCTTCATCTTGAAGATAAGTTGAATACACTAGTGACAGGTGTTAAGCTACATAGTTTGGTTTAACCCTCATAGCCAACCTGGATAGAGCCTTGCTGCCAGCAGGCATCTATAGCCCCGACAAGGTTGTCATTGCAATTCTCCCAAGTAAAGCCCCACTACCAGACATGCGTCCATAGCTCCGGTAGAGTTACTTGGATGGCCTAATTATTCCTTTGGATACTCAATATATTTATCTCTTTTTTTTTCATTCATAAGATATGATCATGTAAGCACATTTTGCAAGGTGTGGAAACTTGTTGTTTAGGTTGAGAATTGCAATGGTAGCAAGAGCAAACCTTTAGATTTTTCACTTAACACTACACTAGCATGTTCAACAAATCCAAGGCTATTAGGTACATTATGTGAGGATCTCCTTGAACAAGAAAAGTTATCACTAATGGATAGGATATCACAGACCTAATCAGAGATACTTAGACCAACATGAGCTACAACCTATGTAAGAATTTATATTCATTTCCCAAATTCTGACAATTTAACTAGTTTTCTAAAGTGGAAAGGTGCACTATCTTGCCTAACCAAAATAGGGACTCAACAATACACAAAGAAAAACACAAAAAGAAAACTATACAGACAACTATACAAAATATACATATGATACATTATCATGATATGACCTACCTAGGCCTGAAAATAATGTTTGAGAAACTGTCCATTGACCAACAATGGGACATCCTCACCTGTTAAAGTTTCGAGCCTATAGGTGCTATCACCTAGGATTTCTAATATTTGGAAAGGTCCAGTCCAGAGTTTATTGAATTTCCCATGGTCACCTTTCTTTTCATGGGCCTTATCCCAAGATAAGACTAAGTCTAAGATTCTAAATGCTTTCACTTTGTCTCTTTTGTCAGACTAGCACTTGACAGTAACCTGATGTTTGGCAAATTGGTCAATTGCCCTATCTCATTTTTCTTCCAAATGCATCAGTTGAAGTAATCTAACTTCTTGTTTATTATCGATGCCTAGGTATTCTTGTGCAAATTGTAGGGTAGGGATTTTGAGGTTAACAAGGAGGATGGGATCCTCCTTATAAACTAACTGATAGGGAGAATTTCCCAATGTAGTCTTCATTCTGGTTCTTCTACCCATAAGGCATTTAAGTAGAGTTTTCCACTCTCTGGGATTCTTTTCAATGAGTCCATTGAAACCAAAGGTAAAACTCCTTCAAGAACATTGCAAAGAGATCATCCAAAAGAGTTGATAATAGGAGAAAAAGATGATGGTGTGTTAATAAGAAGAAAGCTTTTTGCTGTAAGTAATCAAGCACATGTGTGCTTAATATCATAAATGGAACCAAAAACATATGTTGAGGCTAGCAAGGATGAAGCTTGGATGAAAGCTATGGAAGAGGAATTAAATCAAATAGAGAAGAACAAGACATAGGTACTTGTACCTAGGTCTGAAGGTAAAAATGTTATTGGTTCAAAGTGGGTGTTTAGAAACAAGCTTGATGGCAAAGGTAAGTAATAAGAAACAAAGCTAGATTGGTTTGCAAAGGTTATTCACAAATTGAAGGAATTGACTTTGATGAAACTTTTGCACCTGTGGCTAGATTAGAGGCTATAAGAATGTTCTTAGCCTTTTTAGTTTATAAGAATTTCAAGGTATTTCAAATGGATATCAAATCTACCTTTCTAAATGGTGATCTTGAAGAAGAAGTTTACAAGGAGCAGGCAGAAGGTTTTGAATGCAAAGGCAAATCAGACTATGTATATAGATCGAAAAAGGCCTTGTATGGCTTGAAACAAGCTCCAAGAGCATGGTACTACAGTTGGACAAGTACTTGCAAGAATAAGGTTTCACTAAAGGTGGGGTAGCTAGCAATTTGTACTATATTGCCAAAGGTGAGGATATCTTGGTTGTAGTGGTTTATGTTGATGATATCATATTTGGAAGTAATAATGATGATATGAACCATTCATTTCCTAACATCATGAAGTTAGAATTTGAAATGTCTATGTTGGGAGAATTGTCTTTCTTCCTTGGTTTACAGGTGTCTCAAATTGAAAAGGGGATTTTCATCTCACAAACCAAGTATGCTAAAGAAATGCTTAATAGGTTTCAAATGGATGATTATAAACCACTGGGTACTCCTATGGAAATAGGATACAAATTAAGCAAAAATGATGATTCACCCGAGGTGGAATAGTCCTTGTATAGATCCATGATTGGCAACCTCTTGTATCTAACTGCTTCTAGACCTAATATCATGTAGGCAGTTTGCTTAGTTGCAAGGTTTCAAGCATGTCCTAAACAATCTCATTTAAATGTTGTTAAGAGGATTTTTAGATATGTTAAGGGTACTCTTGATTTTGGACTATGGTATCCTAGACATAATGATTTTACTCTCCTTGCATATACAAATTCTGATTGGGCAGGTTGTCCTGATGACAGAAAGAGCACAAGTGGAGCAGCCTTCTTTCTTGGTGGTAGATTGGTAGCCTGGCATAGTAAGAAGCAAGCGTGTGTCTCTTTATCTACTACTGAAGATGAATATGTTGTAGCATCTTCATGTCGTACACAAGTGCTTTGGATGGTTCAGTAACTTCAAGACATCAAAGTGGAGGTAGCTAAACTTGTATCTATTCTTTGTGACAATACAAGCTCCATCAATATGTCCAAGAATCCAATCATGCATTCTAGGAATAAGCATATTGCCATTAGATATCATTTTCTAAGAGAAAAGGTGATTGCAAATGAAGTGGTCTTGGATTATGTACATACTAATGATCAATTGGCTAATATTTTTACAAAACCATTGCCTAAAGAGGTATTTGAATCCCTGAGATAGAGGCTTGGGGTTTTGTCTCTTTCTTCTCTTCAATGAGTTCATGATGATATTGGATTCAAGGGGAGTGTTTGGTTGTCTTATGAAGTCCTGAAATCCAATTATATCATAGTTCTTTTTGTTTGTTCAAAGTTTTGGTTAGTTGTTGAACATTTGTTTTGAGATACAGAGCTATCTAGCTTCATATTTTGGTGTAGCATTCAATGTTCTTGGGTTTGGACAGTGTCTTTGACTTCAGTTGAAGTAATATGCTTAGGGGGAGTATTTACAATTCTTGACAATGGTGCAGACATGTTTTCATACTGCCATGTTGTTCTCAATCAATAGTACCTGACAAGTTTTGTCTATGGCAAAAAGGTTAGTGTGCATTGAACATGATTTGACCAGTGCTTTCAAGCTTTCTTCATGATTTGACAAGGTATCTTAAAGATTTATGGCAATACATCATGATTATATGCATTCTTTGCATCAAGTATAAGGGTTTGCAACTGTCTTTGTATTAGACTGTGTCAAACTTCAACACTTTATGCACTTTCTAATAGTTATCCTATTGATAGTGACATTGCAATGACAGTAATCTCAATGCATTCTCTGATAGTAATATCTCAGTAAGGTTAGTGCATTACAAATGGTAAAGGCAGAGTTCATTTGACAGTAATATTTCATTTTCTGACAGACGACAATGATTTCTCAGTGAGTTTATTTGACTGCTAATTTCAGACAGAGGACAGTGACAGTATGTGTTTTCTGCATATTCAACTCTTACTCAATGAGAAATAAAAATAGGGGGTTAGTTCTTGTCATTGAGTGCCAAAAAGGGGGAGTTAGAATGGGCTTCAATGCAAAATGTCTTAAGACTTTGTATTTTTGTGTTTTGACATCAATGCCAAGACAAAGGGGGAGTTTTGTTAGTTTGGTATGGTTGTCTTCATCATTGATGTCAAATTGGTTGTCTCTTGTGCATTCATGTTGCAGATGGTCTTGACAGTTGATGTGTTGATCTCCCATTCTTGGCAGTTGATGTGTTGGTCTTCAAGGTGTAAAGGAGTTCAAGGTGCAGATGGTATCATATCTTCTGATGATATAGTGGTCCTAGCATATGGTATCATATCTCCTGATGATATAGTGACTGGCATATGATATATTTCTCTATGTGATGATTTTTGTAACTGTTGTCATTTGATTTGGTGATGTCACTAACAGTGGGCATAATGGTTGAGGTTGCATTCTACAAGGGTTTTTATTAATTTCATGCTATAGCAAGAGTATTGGGTTTGAAGTGAATGTCTTAGTCTGCAATGTGGACAGTGGCCTCAGTTTCACAATACAAAGTTATTGGTGCCTATATCAGTTTCCTTTAATGGTATTTTGACATCCTCTATATCATGAGACAAAACATAGTCATTTGTCTTCAAGACTCATGTAGTTAATGGTCTGATCTTCCTTGTCCTGTATATGAAAGGCATATGGTCTGCAGTTATGGAAGGCATATGATCTTTATCTCAGAGCTTCCTTGTTGAAGTAATGGTCTGCAGTCATCTATTGGTGCTATGAATATGGTCTGCACTCAAACAAATGTTCTATATGATTTATAACCGTAAGTCTAAGTAGCTAAGAATCTCTTTGTAACCCTCAAATGCACATCACATACTTTATTTCTTTTTAGCAGTTGACTGGCTAAGAAGGTTAAAAGTGACTTAAGTCACATTTTGAGGGTCTTTGGTCCATTGAATGACTAGCCCCGATTACCTAGGATCATTGGTGTGCGAAGGTAGCTCAAAGTTGTTTTTAAGCTTGTGGCGGGAGATAACAATCGAATGGTCAAAGATTGTCTGTGGTTTGTTGCCAAGAGAAGATCATGTGGTGGTCTTTTAAAAGGCATTTGAATGCCAATGGTCATAGTTTCTATTTAAATTTGACATGTTTTTTTCCAAACAAAAGCCAAAAATCATGGTTTTTTTCCATTTTTTAGATAACGAAGATCAAATGGGAATATAGAAAGTTTGTGAAGATGATTTTCTTATTGGATTAAGAATGTATAAAGTCACGACATGCTTCTCTCTGCAGATATAAGAAGATATCATTTTGGTGTATATTTTTTTAAATGTGTTTTTTTTATTTTACAGAAGTAAAAAATTGGAATGAAGGTAAAAGATGGATGTTAAGAATAGATGTTTTCTGAATGAAAGTTATCTATCTGAGAATGAAGACTTCAAGGCTTATTGAAAGACATGAAATATCATCTATTTTCTTATATGAGAAATTGATTTGATGGAGGACAATTTTGTAATATTTTTCTAATTCAAGGTGGTTTGAAGTATTAAGTCAGAAGTTGAAGATTGTATGACAAGAAAAGAAGGCTTACAAGTGAGAAGATTTAAAGGAGTCATAATTGCAGAATTTTTTGCAAAGACATTGAAATATTGGTTTCTTGTCAAAATTGAAAAGATTGTGTCCAAGAGAAGTTTGTCAGGAGATAGATAAAGGAGGAATAAGGTCTTGTACAAAAGAGAATTAGGGTAATTCCCTAAGGTGATTTTGATTTATAATCAAGTTGAATGTATAGGTCAGTGAGACCTTACTATGTCAGTGAGACTTTAATCAGCCAGTGAGGCCTTGTACATAACAATTTTCAAACTTAAGCTAGTGAGGCATTTTGAGATGTTTTTCTACCCCAGGAGGGTTTTCCTCTGATATAATTTTTGTGTCTTGATCTCTTGTCTTGTGTGAATACAAATTTATCATACATGATTGAATAACTATCTTTTAAATCTTTTATTTGATAAAGCTACTACTCAAAATTGACAAGAACCAAATTTTTTGTTACAACATTGATTCACCCCCCCTCTCAGTGTTGTGTGTACTCCTACAAGAGATACATAGGGAGAGAGATGCACATTTGGCATGATTCACATATCCTCATTTCACCTTCTATATGGTCTACATACTTTTCATATCCTCATTTCATAAGTCCACATGTTTACATGATTTGCTTATTCTCATTTCACCTTCTATATGTATAATGTATCCTCATTTCACCTTCTATATGTATAACATATCCTCATTTCAACTTCTACATGTATAACGTGTCCTCATTTCACCTTCTATATGTTAACATTATTTGCTTACCCTCATTTCACCTTCTATATGTTTAACATGAGTTTCCTATCATTTCATCGTCTATAGGTCTAGTATACCTTTATTTCACCTTCTATATGGGTAATGGAAAGAGTAGAATGAGGTAGAGAGGAAAAGAGAGACATAGGGAGAGAGATGTACATTTGGCATGATTTGCAATCCTCATTTCACCTTCTATATGGTCTACAAACTTTGCATATCTTCATTTTTCTCGTGTCTACATGTTTGACATTATTTTCTTATCCTCATTTCACCTTATTTATCTATAACATATCCTCATTTCACCTACTATATGTTTAACATGATTTTCCTATCATCATTTCATTATCTATAGGTCTAGGATACCCTCATTTCACCTTCTATATGGGTTATGGAAAGAGCAGGATGAAGTAGAGAGAAAGAGAGACATAGGGAGAGAGACTCATTTTCTAGCAGTTTAGGGTCCACGTCGGATAGCCTCCAATTCCGTGTGGCTGCAAACTTTGAATTGGGAATGAGTTATGCCCTCGGTGTATTCCAATGTTTGCAGGGGAGTGAACATTTTTCCCTTGCAAGCAATGAAGATGACTACATAGGGAGATAGATACATTTGGCATGATTCACATTTGGACCTAACTTACAAAGCTCATAGATCAGGGTGGGTGGGTTTATGCTAGTGGTGGCCCTATTTTGTTCCCCAGGCATCCCAATCGAATCAGGCTACATTGTACCAGCAAAGTCTCTTAAGAAACCTAAGAGAAAAAAATTCCCAGACTTTGACAGAGTAGTTCTTAGACTTTGTGGCACCTACGAATGATCTGTTTGGACCTATGACTGGATGCCAAGACCCTCCACAATAACCTCTCTCAGTTTTGACCAACACAACATTGTTTGACCGTACCAACGATGAATGCATTCTTGAAAAATGCCTCAATGGCATTTAGTGTAAAGGTGGCAAGAGACATATTTTGTGTTCTTCACCCCATGGGACCTAACTGGCAATGCCATTAGGTCAGGGTGGGTGGTTTATGCTAGTGGAGGCCCTATTTTGTTCCCCATGTGTCCCAATCGAATCGGGCTACAATGTACCGGTAAAGTCTCTTAAGAGACCTAAGAGCAAAAAGTTGCCAAACTTTGACGAAGTAGTTCTTAAACTTTGTGGTACCTACGAATGATCCATTTAGACCTACAATTGGATGACAAGTCCCTCCACAATAACCTCCCTTGGTTTGAACCAACTCAACATCGTTTGATCGTGCCAACAACGGATGCATTCTTGAAAAATGCCTCAGTGGCGTTTAGTGTAAAGGTGAGAAGAGCCATATTTTGCATTCTTCACCCTATGGGACCTAACTGATAGTGCTGATAGGTCAAGGTGGGTGGTTTTATGCTAGTGGAGGCCATGTTTCATTCCCCACATATCCCAGTCGAATCGGGCTACAATGTACCAGCAAAGTCTTTGAAGAGACCTAAGAGCAAAAAATTGCCAAACTTTGATGGAGTAGTTCTTAGACTTCGTGGCAACTATGAATGATCTGTTTACACCTACAGCTAGATGTCAGTCCCTCCACAATAACCCTTCTTGGTTTTGACTGACTCAACATCGTTTGACCGTGCCAACGACGGATGCATTCTTGAAACATGCCTTAGTGGCATTTAGTGTAAAGGTGCCAAGAGCCATATTTTATATTCTTCACCTCATGGGACCTAGATAATAGTGTTGATAGGTTAGGATGGCTAGCTTTATGCTAGTGGAGGCCCTGTTTCATTCCCCATGTGTCCCAATAGAATCGGGCTACAGGGTACTGGCAAAGTCTCTTAAGAGACCTAAGAGAAAAAAATTACCAAACTTTGATGGAGTAGTTCTCAGACTTCATGGCACCTACGAATGATCCATCTCAACCTACGGCTAGATGTCAAGTCCCTCCACAATAACCTCTCTTAGTTTTGACCTGTAGCATCGTAAAATGTGTAGACTAGCATTTTACACCTAGTTTAGCTCTTAGGTTGGACCTATTTTGTTGCCTTTGATAATTAAGACCTATTTTAACACATCTTTGAGCTCTAAATGATGAATATCCTGATCCCAACAAATAAACCTGACATAATCAAACTAGGACTAAACTAAGCCCCCATTAAAAGATACTTTGTGAAGTTTATGGGATAAAGGTCTAGGGCACCCAAGCGCCCTGGTCCCTCTTGGGATTTTTAGCCCCACTTTGTAGTGTCAGCTTAGAACACTCCTCTAGTTAGTATTTTTTAGCCTAAAGTTGTTTTATTTGCTAAAGGTGAGCAGGAATGCATATTTAAGTGTGTGTTGTAGTTTTACACCTAATCGGATGAATGTGAAATTGCTCTCATGTAAGGTTCTATGTTAAAGGATTCTTCATGTTTGGATTTTCTTCTACTTGTGAATGCTATTAAAGTTGTTTGCTGGCTTTGAAGGAAGTTTGAATCCCTCTTCATCACTCTCCTTTGTTGGTGTTAGGTCTTCATCAACTAAGGTTGGATATATTGTGGTTCTTATCATCATTTATCATTATTATCTATCATATTGTTGTAGATCTAGCCTCTACCCGCCTAGGGCACGCACTCTTGGATCTTATCATTCACTGTTGTGGAGGTGGGAACACCAACACAGGGTTTGACTGAGGCAAACCCTTAAAATAATACAATATTTTCCCTCTTTTTATGTGTACAAGTGAGAAGAATAGGTTTCAGAGGTTGGTTTCTAGGAAGAAGGCAGTGCAGACGGATATAGGTTTGATCATACCTGAGGTTCTGCCTAATCCCAAAAAAGGACTAGGGCGCTTGAGAACCCCTATCCTAGGCATTTCTGCTATATTTTCCAAGTTCTAAATTACTCTCTTACCTTTGTTGTACTTGTTAATCTCGGTGGTTCATTTCATGTAGTCAATATTAGCTTGTTATTCATCATTTTGTGGTTAAATCTTAGTCTTGGCTTGCTTGTTTTATTTTGGTTGAACTTGGTTGGTCCTTCTATATACAACAAAAGGGCAAAACCCTTATATTTTGGCTCTCCTCCTTGGGTAGAAGCCATGCTTGGTTTGTGCCCCAATGTTTTGTAGAAGAGGGATGAACTAGTTTAACTCTTTAAGCTTGTGATCTCTTTTCTACACTACATTTTGGTGAACTTGTTGTTTCTTGCACCTTTTGCTTTTAGATCTAATTTGTTCATCACCCTAGATCTGATTGGGAGTGTGTTCTTTTGTTTCTTTGCAATCAAACGTAGTTAGATTTTGCATAAGTTCAACCTAGTGTTTGTCAAAGTTTTGCATTGATAGCAAATCTTGCTAGTTTTAACACTAGGGGTTTTAGATTTGAAGATTGTTTAGATCTTGATGCATTAATTAGAGCATTTGAATTTGCTGTACCTTTTGTTAATCAAAGCATTTTGCATTGTGGCATTTGAAAATTGAAAAGAAGAAATTGCATTCTAGATTTGAAAATTGCATAGTTGTTATTTCGTTGCATTGAAAGTTGTGTTTGAATTTAGCTTTGGCATTGTTGTTATTCATTTGAATTAAATTTGATTAAAGATATACTATTGCTTCATTTAAAAGAAAATTCAAATATTTCTTTTGCTACATCATCAATTTCTTCTATTTGGGAATCTTGTGTGTTATTAAAGCTTGTAGTCACTTTATGAGCTTTGTGACCTGAGATTTATTTCTTGAGGTTTCTCAACCGCTTGAGGATGCTCATGTTCTTCCACCTATTTCACAAGTTGAGAAGGAAGAGCAACTTGCATTGAGGAACCTTCCCCCTATGGTCTCCCAACCTTTGGTGGTTCCTCCTGTTTCTTCTAATGTTTTTGAAACAAAGGAAGAAAAGGAACCCTTGTTGGAAGATACTACGGTTCCCCTTAAGAACATCATGAATAAAGCTAAGAGAAATAAGATTGTGTGAGAAAGAAAGAAGCGTCATTGTGCTATGGCTCACCTTACCACAGGAGAGGAGAATCTCCCTCCTCGCAAGAGTTTATCACCGACAGATGCCAGAGAGACAACTACTACTCTTGTGTCTCCTGCAAAGAAAGAAGAAGCTTTGCATGCCGCTATGGAGCCTATTGTACTATATTTTGATAATGATTCTGAATATAATACAAGTATGGCTATGATACCTTATAGCTCTCATGCTATAATTCCTCTTGCATCTTATCCTCCTTTTCAAACAGATGAGGAACTAGATTGGGAGGAGGATGACTTGCTTTAGGTTCACTCGTTTAAGAGGTACCTTGCTTCTTGTGTTATGTATGTATGTGATTGTGCTTCCCTCATGACGTGATGCTTGATGCTTTATTTGTGTTTATGTGTTGTCATTGTTTTTATTGTTGTTGTGTTGTTAAGTTCTCTTTGGATGACCCTTGACACCCTTGTAGGTGCAAGGATACAAAGGAATAGAAAGCCGTTGTGACATTCTCTCTATTTGTATCATCATTCTTCTATATGTCATAACTTGATTTGTTGATGTATCCTTTGGGGATGATGCAAGGCATACGATGTTTTGGCATTCTCCCTTGTTGACCCAAGGGATGTTTACTTTGATTTCATGTGCTACTTCTTCCTTTTTCTAAGTAGTTATACTAGTTGCCAAATGATGACAATTCAATATATATAGATATATGGTCTTGAGACGTCTCCTTTATACAACCATTTTTATACTAATGCTAGTTAGTAGATCCCCTTTGTGTTGCTCTTTAATGTAACTAGTAGTATCTTTTATGCTTGATTTATGTGGCACCTTATTTCTATTCTAGATGTCATACCATGACTACACAAGACATTTGGTATCATGTATGTAGCATCACCTTGGTTTTCCATGTGTGGGAACAAACCCTTAGTGTGATGTAGTTCTTTGGAAACATGTATCTTATGGGCATGTGCTTCTGGAAATCTCTCATGCTTGTTTTATGATTTGTTCTACCTTAAAGTAATTACTTCCTGATAGGAGTTGGTAATCACTTTAAGGTGGGGACATGCATTGTTCTATGCTCTCTCTTGGTTTCATATTTATTTGCTTGTTGGCAGGGAACTCACCTAGTGATTCGAAGATCCTCACTAGCCTGTGATGCTTCCTCTTGGGTCCATGAGCCACCTAGTGCAATGTAGTTGGCTAGCCTATGTGCTTCATGTGACTTAGCGTGGTCACCTTGTAAGTCGGTGGTCCTTACTATTGTGTGATCCATGGTGGCACTTTTCTTCACATGACCCCTAGCGACAGAGCAAGCTAGCGTCATAGTCATGTGCCTTGTGTGTTTTTTCTATGTGTATTCTCATGTTTGTTTCCTTTATGCATTATGTTAACTCATGCTTTTATGTGTCTTCATCCTATCTTCTATATGTTCTCTATGTATTCATTGTGTATTATGTGTATGCTTCATGTTAAGCATGTATGCTTTGTGTTTTGCCTATATTACCTTTGTGTATGGTGTGTTTTCCACGTGTATTCCTATATATGCTTTTAGTACTCCACGTATCTTTGAATTAATTTTATAGTGTCTTGCACATTCTCTCTTTGCTTATGTGTTTGCAACCTTAGGATCCTAAGTTTGGAGGCTACTTGTAGTTCACAACTTGGCGGAATTATTTGGTCTTGTATGTTTCTGTGTTTTGTCCATCTCTTTGGTATGAGTTCAAACATAAGTTCGTACACACAATAAAGTGGGGGCTAAATGTAGCATCGTAAAATGTGTACACTAGCATTTTACGCCTAGTTTAGCTCCTAGGTTGGACCTTTTTTTTGTCTTTGATAATTAAGACCTATTTTAACACATCTTTGAGCTCTAAATGATTAATATCTTGATCCTGACAAATAAACCTGACATAATCAACTTAGGATTGGACAAAGCCCCCATTAAAAGACACTTTGTGAAGTTTATGGGCTAAAGGTCTAGGGTGCCCGAGTGCCCTGGTCCCACTTGGGATTTTTAGCCCCACTTTGTGGTGTCAGCTTAGAACACTCGTCTAGTTAGTATTTGTCAGCCTAAAGTTGTTTTATTTTCCAAAGGTGAGCGGGAATGCATATTTAAGTGTGTGTTGTAGTTCATTTTACACCTAACCGAATGAATACGAAATTTCTCTCATGTAAGGTTCTATGCTAAAGGATTCTTCATGTTTGGATTGTCTTCTACTTGTGAATGCTATTGAAGTTGTTTGTAGGCTTTGAAGGAAGTTTGAAGCCCTCTTCATCATCTCCTTTGTTGGTGTTAGGTCTTGATCAACTAAGGTTGGATATCTTGTTGTTCTTATCATCATTTATCATCATTATCTTTCATATTGTTGCAGATCTGGCATCTGCCCTCCTAGGGTAGACACCCTTGGATCTTATCATTCATTGTTGTGGAGGTGGGAACACCAACACATGGTTTGACTAAGGAAAACCCTTAAAACAACACAACCTTTTCCCTCTTTTTGTGTGTGCAGGTGAGAAGAATAGATTTCAGACGCTGGTTTCTAAGAAGAAGGTAGTGCAGATGGATATAGGTTTGATCATACCTGAAGTTTTGCCTAACCCTAAAAAGGGACTAGGGCACTCGAGCGCCCCTATTCAGGGCATTTCTACTATATTTCCCAGGTTCGTAATTACTCTCTACCTCTTATGTACTTGCTAATCTTGGTGGTTCATTTCCTATAGGTAGTATTAGCCCATTATTCATCATTTTGTGGTTAAATCTTAGTCTTGGCTTTCTTGTTTGATTTTGGTTGAACTTGGTTGGTCCTTCTATATATAACAAAAGGGTAGAACCCCGTAGTTTGGCTCTCCTCCTTGGGTAGAAGCCATGCTCGGTTTGTACCCCAATGTTTTGTAGAAGAGAGATGAACTAGTTTAACTCTTTAGGCTTGTGATATCTTTTCTGGACTACATGACCAATTCAACATCGTTTGACCATGCCAACGATAGATGTATTCTTGAAAAATGCCTCAGTGGCATTTAGTGTAAAGGTGCCAAGAGCCATATTTTGCATTCTTCACCCCGTGGGACCTAACTAATAGTGCTGATAGGTCAAGGTGGGTGGGTTTATGCTAGTGGAGGACCTTTTTCCTTCCCCATGCATCCCAATCAAATCAGGCTATAGTGTACGGACAAAGTCTCTTAAGAGACCTAAGAGAAAAAAATTGTCAGACTTTGACAGAGTAGTTCTCAAACTTCATGGAACCTATGAATGATCCATTTTGACCTATGGATGGATGTTAGGTCCCTCCACAATAACCTCTCTCAATTTTGACCAACTCAACATCATTTGATTGTGCCAATGATGGATGTATTCTTGAAAAATGCCTCAATGACATTTATGTAAAGGTGCCAAGAGCCATATTTTGCATTCTTCACCCAATGTGACCTAACTGACAGTGCCAATAGGTCAAGGTGGGTGGTTTTATGCTAGTGGTGGCCCTATTTTGTTCCCCATGGATCCCAATCGAATTGGGCTATAGTGTACCGATAAAGTCTCTTAAGAGACCTAAGAGCAAAAAATTGCCAGACTTTGACGAAGTAGTTCTCAAACTTCGTGGCACCTACGAATGATCTATTTGGACCTACAGTTGGATGTCATGTCCCCACAATAACCTCTATTGGTTTTGACCAACTCAACATCTTTTGACCATTCCAATGGTGAATGCATTCTTGAAAAATGCCTCAGTGGCATTTAGTGTAAAGGTGCCAAGAGCCATATTTTGTATTCTTCACCCCGTGGAACCTAACTAACAGTACCAATAGCTTAGGGTGGGTGGGTTTATGCTAGTGGAGGCCTTGTTTTGTTTCCTATGCATCCCAATCAAATCAGGCTACAATGTACCAGTAAAGTCTCTTAAGAGACCTAAGAGCAAAAAATTGTAACACTTTGACAGAGAAGTTCTTAGACTTTGTGGCACCTACAAATGATCTATTTTGACCTACCACTAGATGTCAGGTCCCTCCACAATAATCTCTTTAGTTTTGACCAACTTAGTTCATCATTTGACCATGCCAACTACGAAGGCAACTAGGAATGTCTCGTTTGTGCATATATTTGGATGTTGTGTTAGCTCATAACACAACAGTGTAGGTAGAATACAATCACTCAATCCAAGCCATCCAATGGGTCTGAGGGCTTACTTAATGGTTTTGAGTATAATTCAAGGTGGTTTTCTCAAGTTTTTCACTAAAATCCCATGAGGAAGGCCTCAATTGAAGCCTAGGGTTTGGTTTTCAAGGAAAACTCACCAAACCCTAGGGAGGGTTAGTCATTAGATCATCAAGGAAAGCATTATCAGGATACCATGAGGGTGTCATGAGTAGAGGGTAACCTTGTTGAGCATCCAAAACCCTCAGTATCCCTGTCAAAAGCATGCAAAATTGTGACATTCCTAAGACTGTAGCAGCAACAAGATGTCTTTTTCATAAGCAAAGAACCTAGTTTTCATAGGGGGAGATCTATGATACCTTCCCATGGATTTAATCCAACATTTGAATAGGAAAGGAGTTGCAAATGTTTAAAGAGCTTCAAGGATTTTAAGAGGTTTTGGGACTAGTTTTAAGAGGTTTTTGGGACTAATTTGAAGAGATATACTAGTTTATTGTTAAATTATTCATGACATCAAATCACTACATATATAAACTAATAAAGGATCAAAACTCCTATATATGCATTAATATTAACATAAAACCTTCACCATCAAATTTAGCATAAAACATAATGAAAAAACACACCTTAAAGAGTGTTCTACTAAAATCACATGAAATGGCTATCAATTCTTAGCACCAAATGTGAAGAAACACTAGGAGAATTTGTAAGATGGAACCTTTGTCATTAAAACTCATAGTAACATTATGATATTATGGTCATAATCTCCTGATAGGATATATAAAATATACAAATATACAAATCTAAAATATAAAAATTATACAAAAATGTCCTCAAAATGTCTCCATGATGGAAGCTAAATGCTTTAACCATTGATCTCAATCCCTTGAATACAATAGCTTTATAGTCCAAAACACCTGCATTTATAAGTTAAAAAATTGTTAAGCAAAGTAAACACCATCAACTACAACTAACTTAATATTTTTTATAAGAAGTTTGATGAAAGATTAAGAAACACTAAGTTTAGAATTCTATATTATATATCACCTTAGGAATTATATCGAATGTCTCCAAAATGAAAGTTAAATGCTTTAACCACTAATCTCAATCCCTTGAATATATAATAGCTCTATTCTCCAAAACACTTGCATTTATATATTAAAATTTGTTAACCAAAAAAACTTTAACCTACTATTAACTCAGCAATGGTGGATGTATTTCCATCGTAACCACGAGTCATACTCAAAACACAGTTATGGTCTAGGTAGAATACACAAAATATTGTTTGCAACCACATAAGTAGATCTAAGTACTCCAACCCTATGTGAAATACACATGCATTTATAATGCGTTAAAAATTTGTTAAGCAAAGTAAACACTATCAATTACAACTAACTTAAAATAATTTGTAATAAGAAGTTTTATGGAAGATTAACAAACACTAAGTTTAGAATTCTATCTTATATGTCACCTTAGGAATTATATCAAATGTCTCTAAAATGAAAGCTAAATGCTTTAACCACTAATCTCAGTCCCTTGAATGTATAATAGATCTATTCTCCAAAACACCTGCATTTATCTATTAAAATTTGTCAAGTAAAAAAAACTTTAACCTACTATTAACTTAGCAATGGTGGATGTATTTCCATCGTTACCATGTGTCATACTCAAAACACAATCATGGTCTAGGTCTAGAATACACAAAATGTTGTTTCCAACCACATACGTAGATCTAAGTACTCCAACCTTGTATGAAATACACATGCATTTATGACTCACATCAATGATCATGCAACATCATGTATGCACTATCCTAAGCCCACCTTGGTCCCACCTCATGTCACCTTAGTTACTTTGTAGCGAATGGCATAACATTCCACTAAGATCATTGAAATGCAGGGATATAGAATGGCATAAGAAGGTAGCTAACACAAGGTTTGCCATAAGATTATATCCCCTTCATTGAGATCTCCTAGTGACTAAATATTTAATCAATTTAAAAAATAAAAGATTCTTTATTTTGTCAAAAGATACTTTCATTTTGTCAAAAGATGCTTTCTTTTACTTTCTAAAAAATAATTCATTTTAACAACCTTGCAAATTTATGGAAAAAATTAGGTTAAATGTGAATTTAATATTATTAAAATATAAATAAAATATTTAAATTTTTATAGAAAATTAGAGTTGGAGAATAAACTTTCTTTTATTTCTTAAACTTTACTTCAGCTTTTTTTTTAATTAATTGATTTATAATAATTATAATAGAAACAAAAAGTAAAAAGTAAAAAATAAAAAATAAAAAAACCTAAAGTAAGTGTAAAATAATAAAAGAAGTTCATTCTCCAAACTTAGTTTATTATAAAATAAAATAAATAATATATAATATATAAATGTATATGTGTATATATATATTTATTTAAATGCGCCTGGTAAACTTTTTAACATGATCGGCGACGCTGGTGCGACACGCCCTCCGGCTCCACACGAATGCTTTTGCCCAGAGCAATGAACCGGTGAGGCCACAACATGGGGGACCTCATCCCCTAGCAAGAACTCTTCAAACCCGTGAGCTCTTTGGCCCAGCGAAGGCGTAAAGCCTTGCGAGCTCGTTGGCCCAGCTGGGGTTTGAACTCTGGTGGCCGCCACTACAACCAAGCAACTTAACCACCGAACCACGCCATCATCGGCAATGTATATGTATATATTTTAATATAAAAAATTTACAATTAATAATTGTTACCATTTTAATTTTTATTTATATTTATTATAAAATAAATGAAATAAATAAATAATATATATTAATGTATGTGTATATATTAATATAAAAAAATTAAAGAAGTAATTATGAATTTTTAATTTTTTATGTTTATTATAAAATAAAATAAATGAATAAATAATATATATTATTTATGTATATATATTAATATAAAAAATTTAACAGTAGTAAATGGACTTTTTAATTTTTGTGTATGTTTAGTTATTTAATAAAAAGAGGGTAAAAACTTTATTGATTCAAGAAAGTAGTACAAACCCAGAAATTACAATCCCCTCGATAGGAGTCACAAGCCAACAACAAAGACATCAATCAACCCTCAAAACACATCTCATATCTTCCATAACCAAATCCTCAAGCTCCCTATCAAAGCCATCAGGGAGACAACTCTAGTCATCCACTTTTCAATTTCCCATCCATTCAAAAACCCATTTAGCCAAACCATCATCCACCTTATTCCACTCCCTAGGGATATGGAAAAAAGTGAAAGAATCCAGGACCTTACCCAGAGAGATAATTTGTCTAACCACCCCAGCCAGCTGCTAATTAACATCCTCCAACTGCTGCTTATTCAACAAATCTACCACAATCTGAGAATCTGACTCACAAATTATCCTTCTCCATCCAAGGGCACAAGCCCTTTTCAAAGCCAAGAGAATAGCCAATGCCTCCATGAAATTGTTAGAGTGTTGGCCATGATACTCTGAGAAGAACACAACCACTCTTGCACAGTCCCTACCAATGCCTCTAACACCAGTGTGACCCGAATTTCCTCCAGGTGACCCGTTGGTATTGATCTTCAGAACCTCCAAAGGTGGAGGTCTCCAATGACCATCTCTCTGAACCTTCCCTCTAGCACCTCAACCCAAACTAGGCCCAGTACCCCCCTTGGCGCAAACAGAAAGCCCCAGACTTTGAACAATTCCCATATCTCCAGGGTCCATTGGGGCTGAGAGATCACACCTAGCCACCAAAGTCTCCTGAAGACCTCCCAGGATCCTCATCCAAACTTTCCGCACTTGAAGTTTCTTATGGAAAATCTTGTGATTACGCTCTAGCCAAATATGCCAAATGACTTAAGGTTTTTCCACCCCCAAAACTTATCCTATTTGAAAAAATTAAATTAAGATTATATATATAATTAAATTATGCACATGTTCTCTCTAAAAAAAAAAAATAATTAAAAATACTCAAAGCTAACCCAAGTTAATTTATTTTTTAAAGTTGAATTATATGAAATAGATGTTTCTATTTTTTTTAAGATGAGTTATAGAAATAAATGTTTCTATAATTTTATTTTTAATTTTGAATTAGATTTTTTGAAGTTGAGTTATAGAAATAGATGTTCTAAAATATTATTTTTTATTTTAAATTAGATTTTTTTAAGTTGAGTTATATACATAAATGTTTCTAATTTTTTAGTTTCGAATTATTATTTTTTAACCTTTTTAATACAAAATATAAATTTAACCCCTAATTTTTGTATTATATTTCAATGAAGATGATTTATTATTTTTTGTATTATATATAATAAAAAAAAGTTGCCACATACATAAATAAAAATTAACATGGCTACATATAAAAATAAATAAAACTTAAAAAATTAGTAGCATTTACTACCACTTCTTTAATTTGTTTTATTAAATACTATTGCTAATATAAATGTTACTACTCCATATAAAATAAATTAAAATATTTTTTTATATTTTTTTTATAAATGCTATTGATCCATATAAAAATAAATAAAAATTAAAAAGTTACAATTACTCTAATTTTTTATATTAATATATACATATTAATACATACTATTTATTCATTTATTTTATTTTATAATAAACATAAATAAAAATAAAAAAATCAAAATTACTACTTATTAATTTTTTTTATATTAATATAGATACACATATAATTTATTCATTTATTTTATTTTATAATAAACATACACAAAATTAAAAAGTCCATTTACTACTTTTAAATTTTTTATATTAATATATACATAAATAATATATAATATTTATTCATTTATATTATTTTATAATAAACATAAAAAAATAAAAAATTCATAATTACTTCTTTAATTTTTTTATCTTAATACACACACACACATATATATATATATATTATTTATTTCATTTAAGAATTAAAATGGTAACAATTATTATTTGTAAATTTTTATATTAATATATATACATATATATTAATATATTATATATATTATTTGTTTCATTTTATAATAAACTAAACTTGGAGAATGAACTTTCTTTTATTATTTAACACCTACTTTAAGTTTTTTTGTTTTTTATTTTTTACTTTTTACTTTTTTTTTTCTATTATAATTATTATAAATCAATTAATTAAAAATAAACTGAAGTAAAGTTTAAGAAATAAAAGAAAGTTTATTCTCCAACTCTAACTTGCTATAAAAATTTAAATATTTTAATTATACTTTAATAATATTTAATTCACATTTAACCCAACTTTTTCCATAAACTTGCAAGGTTGTTAAAATGAATTATTTTTTAGAAAGTAAAAGAAAGCATCTTTTGACAAAATAAAGAATATTTTATATTTTAAAATTGATTAAATATTTAATCATTAGGAGAGCTCAATGAAGGGGATATAATCTTATGATGTTCATTGTGTGTCTTTGTGTGTTTAAATGAACTTTGGCTTTCATTTTGTGTGTGAAATAATTGTGGCATTCACTATGAGGGTACATATTTTTAATAATATTTGCACATTCAGTCACTGGCATAACATTATTATGTACTATATGCACTAGGCCTTGAATTAAATTAACACCATCTTGTCCTTCTTTTATCAACTCTCTTATGTTGTGAATCGCAGGTATAACTTCTTCCGCTATCCTTTCATTTTCCACAAATGCTTGAAAATCGGCTAGCTCTTTATCAAGTTTGCTTATTTGCTCATTAGGTACATGTGTTACCACTTCAATAGTGTCCTCTACATCATGACATATTTGATCTTCCATTGTAGTTGTAGGATATATGATATCTTGCAAAATTTGTGTCTCTCCTTTTTTAAAGGTGTTAATGGATTTTAAGAGGTAGGATTAATATCGCTTTCAAGAGCACTAGATCCCATTAATCTATTACTTCTCCTTAAAGGGATATTTCTATTAGGGCAGTGGGTTATATGACTCATACAAAAGCATACAACACTCAATGCACAAACTAATAAAACAATCCCAAAGAACAAGATACGCTTAAGATCTAAAATGCTTGATTTTTCATCTTTTTCAAAAAATTTCAATGCAAATCACTAAAAGAGGAGGTGTTGTGAAGGAATTAAAGAGGAGTTGTGAATAATAAGCTCAATATCAACCCAATAATGCAACAATATCCTTCACAACACGCCTATAATGCAATTCTAGAGAGATGACAAGGCAAAATCTAGTGAAAATGCAAGGTTTTCAAACCCTAGATATGATGAAACACTATAGTTAGAAATCAGTCCTAAATGAGTGTTTAAAATAGTAGTAAAATCTAAAACAAGATTTTAACTACAAACCCTAGCTAATGCAAAAACTAGGTTTTATGAGAAATGCACAATTTCAAGCATTTTTTTAACAAACTAGGCATGAAAATGCAATGTAAATGAATAATAAATGATAAATTTTTGTAACTTAAAATAAGATCTAATGAAAATAAAAGAAATTAAATGGAATTAAATGCAAATTAATTCAATTATTTGAAAATGCAAGCTAAAAATGCTATTTTTTTTCAAATTTTTCAATTTTTTTTTTAAATTTTCAAATGCAATAAGATGAAAATTAAATGAATGAATGAAATGAATGAAAATCTGAAGTACAACACTCAGCAAGGTGCAAAATTCATTAAAAACATGGGTTCACTAAAATATTTCATGGAAAAAGAGGGGGTTTTAGTTTCAAGGTTAAATCCTCCTTTCACACCTTGCATTCAAGGACATAAATCGAGTGAAGCCATAATATCTTGCAGACTCTACTACAAATTTAGTGTCCCTTAGAATGAAGAGGAAACTTGGAATTTGTTAATCAATTACTCAATTAAAGTCCTATTATGCTTAAAACCCTAATTTCACAAAATCGTAAACAAACGGATGAAACTCGACCAATGCTTGCACACAGAGATATCAAATGACAATTAGATACATACTAGATTTTGAGATTCCATGTCTGGAAAAGTTAGGGACTAATGAGAAAGTGCCCAAGTCCAAGGTACCAGTTTCTATCAGGATCTCTGAAGATTGTCTGTAACTTGTTTATGTTGTTCTAGGGATTTCTGTGTTTTAGGATCCAAAGGACTAATGAGTGGGTACCCAAGTCTAGGTCCTAATTTTCTTCTTTGATATGCACTTCTGACACTCTGCTATGCTTCCCTGCAACCCCACTTCTTCTACTTCCATATCCTGTAACCTGCAATCACAGAAAAGGGGGTTGGGGGTTGTGGTGTTTATAGGCTTGCCTTAGTCAAACCCTGGAGAGACATTCAAGTCTTTCAAACACCATTGTCAGATAAAGAGTGTGTATCCTTGCGGGATAGAGGCAAAAACCAATTGATAAATGATTGAAAACATAAATAAATGTCACCTCGGAGGTGTAGCTCGCATATAGATGAAAATACTTCACATCATGAGAAGATGAAGCCAAATCTGCATAACAAATATAATAACAAGACAAGTCTGCTCTGCTCTGTAAGAATGAATACTTTGAATGCTCTAAAATCACAAGTGCACCAAAAGTTCATAATCATCTTCTTGTTTTACAAATGAATCCCTAAACATTCTTATATATGCAACTAAACACATTCCTTCCTTAATTTCATAATTCAAACTTAAGGTGTTCACATGGGACCTAATTAACAGTCACATAACTGACACTTGGATTTAGGTCCTGCCTAAAATAGGGTAGGACTAGGGTGAGGGCACCCAAGTCCCCCCTCCCTATTTAGGTCAGGACTTACCTTAATAGCACCCCTAGGTCCTATTTGTCATAAAACTTTGGGGTTTTCTCATCAGGAGTTAACATGAATATGCAAGATGATTAAAATGCTTTCTAAAGGACTCGGGAGCTAAACATAGGAGGAAAAAAGTCTTAGGGAGACATTTTTCGATGTAACACCATGAAGGAGAAATTTTTGCAAAATTACCAGAACTATTGTCATGGCAGGGATATGAAAGGAGATGACATCTTTAGGATGTCACAAAAGGAAGATGAACCTCTTGAAGACTACGTTGAAAGATTTCAGTTTTGCCTCAAAAAGTCAAGAAAGAATCGGCTCTCTCTAGAGTCACTCAAGTTGGTCTTCTTAAGAGGCGTGAGTGAAGAATGTATGGATGCACTTAATTTAATTGAATCAAGGGACATCTCTCAATGTGGGTTTGATGAAAAGTTTCAAATCTGCAGAAACTATTCACGTTTCACCTTAAAGAAAAATAGAGGCTTGAAAGCTCTGCCTTCCACTAAAACATCTACTAGAGTCTCCAGGGTAAAACTAAACAATCTTCTATCAAATATGAAAGAGGACATCATAAGCCATCTAGAAACACAACTGGACACACTACACATAAAGAAGAAGCAAGAGGCAACAGAGACAGCTTTGGTTGAGTATTGTCCATATTGTCGGCAAAAGAAGACCAACTGTAAGTGCAAAGGTATTGCAAGTATTTATGAGGAAAGGAGTGAGAAAGCAGATTTCCAAACCATAGAGGATGAAGAAGGTCAAGTGTTCTATATTGCACAACATAGGCCTTGGTAGCAACGACAAGGTATGCCTCAGGACCCCTTGACCAATAATATGTCATTTCCATAATCTGCCTCAAATATCCCTAATTGGTACAATGCACAGTGGTATAACATGCCATAGTAGCAATGGGCAACTATACCACCTAGCAAGAAGCAACAACAGGGGGTATCGCCACAACAGCCATTCCAAACCTCAAATTATAATCCATAGTGGTAGGCCAATCAAAACCTATGGCCACAATAGTGGTGTGGAAACCAACATTGACAAAATTCAAATATGAACTACTCGCAACCACAGCAAGCCAGGTGTCTCAACAACCTACCATTATGCCAAATGTAGCTTCAACTACTCATGTTCCTCATAGAGCCACTCAATTGCCAACCCAACTTGTACCTAATCCTAACAACAAGCCTATTCAATAGGCTTACACTAATGAAACCATCCAATACCCAACCTATACGGTTGAGGTTAGTGATGTTCACCTGCGCTTGGGCAAAATACTTACTGGACCTCCATCTCCACTTATCATGGAACTTGTTGATGAAGAACCAACCTCTAACACTAACAATCATTCGAATAACTAGCACAGCTCTCATGAGAAAACCTCACCACAAGAAGAAACCATTACCAGGAGCCCTCCATTTCCAGAAAGATTAAACATGCAGACAACACCACCTCCATCTAAACCTAACTTTGATTTCATTGGGCATTTGAAAAATGTCTGTGTAAAAATTATCCTCATCTAAGCTATCAAGGATGGACCTATATATACCAAAGATATAAGGGAACTATACCTTAAGAAACCAAGAAGAAAGAGAAAAGATTCTCAGATAGTACATGTTATAGGACAACTTGCTAATATCATGTTACGTAACTTGGTTGTCCCAAAATATGTAGATCTTGGAAGCCCTGTAGTTGATGTGAACATTAATGGCACCCTTATCAAAAACACTTTGATTGACTTGGGTGCGGCCATAAATGTGATGACAAAGGAAACAATCTTTAGTTGATTATCTTAAGACCTACTCCAATAGTCTTACAGTTAGTAGACAAATCAACTATCAAATCTGAAGGGATCATTGAAGATCTAGTGATCACATTAGATTCATGGGAATACCATGCAGACTTTATGGTTTTGTAGCCTAAGGCTAGCTTAGGAGGATATCCACTCATCCTAGGGAGACCTTGGTTGGCAACTACGGATGCCTTCATAGGATGTAGGTCTAGGAATATGATAATTTCCAATGGGAATATAACTAAGAAATTGGTCCTTTATCCCCCAGCACAACCTTTTGCTGATATGGAGCAACCTATTTGGCCAGACCTAGAGGATATTGACCAATATTTTGTTCATACATTAATGAACATTGAATGAAGCCCATTGTTGAATATCCAGGATGAGGATGAAGTGCTTTCCAATGTCATATAAAACACTTATGGAAGGGACCCGTAGCAAGACCCATGTCTTGTATGCCTGACTTGCCCACTACATAATATTCTACCTTCAATCAACACACAAACCTATGCTTCCACTACCTGCATGTTTCATCATTTGTTGCCCCATAGTTGTAGCCTCAATTTATCAAGACTAGATATTGCTGCTATTATGACATCTGTAATACTAGTTGACATTACACCAGGTAGGACACTTAATATCAACAGTCACTTGACAGTTGTATAGTAGTCTAAACTGATAACAATGCTACAAACTCACAAAACAACATTTGCATGGGACTATCATGATATAAAGGGTATAGATCCTAACCTATGCATGCATAGGATATACATCAATGAGGGACGCAGACTAGTTAGGTAACCTCAATGGAGAATGAACCTTGTTGTAAGAGACATAATGAAGAATGAACTACAAAAACTACTGGATGAAGAATTCATATATCCTATATCAAATAGCCAATGGGTATCCCCACTAGTCATAGTACCAAAAAAGGAGGTAAGTGGTGGGTTTGTGTAGACTACAAAGAATTGAATACAACCACCAGGAAAGATCACTTTCCTCTTCCTTTCATTCACCAGGTATTAGACTCTTTAGCTGAGAAGAAGTATTTTTCTTTCCTAGATGGATTCAATGGCTATAATCAGATCAAAATAGCCCCTAAGGATCAGTATAAGACTACATCACATGCCCATGGGGGACCTATGCCTATTTAGTCCTTCCATTTGGACTTTGTAATGCACCTACAACATTTCAAAGGGTTGTTTTAAGCATCTTTTTTTGATTTTGCCCATGACTCTATGGAAGTGTATATGGATGATTTCACCACTTATGGAGATTCTTATGAAGAAACACTGACAAACCTTGAAAAAGTCCTCCAGAGATGTCAAGATCATATCATTTCTCTTAGTCATGAAAAATGTTTCATGATGATGGAAGGAGCAGTGCTTGGCCACTTTGTGTCCAATAAAGGCATTCAAGTGGATCCAAATAAAATTGAAGTCATCTCAACATTGCCTATTCCTCAAAAGAATAAGGAAGTTAGAAGCTTTATTGGCCATGCAGCATATTATAGGAGATTCATAAAATATTTCAGTAAGATAGAACTACTCCTTTATTTGTCTTACTCTCTAAAGATGTAGAATTTAATTGGACAGATGACTATTAGGCAGCATTTGAAAATATTAAAGAATCATTGACAAAGACACCTATACTCAGAGGACCTAATTGGGGAATCCCTTTCCATATTCATACAGATGCCTCTAACTTTGTTGTAGGGGTTGTGTTAGGTCATCCCACAATAATAGGTTACACTTTTTTGCCAAACTTGACATTGAAATCAATATTTTGAACTAAATCTTTACATTCTGACACCTATAGCCACTAAACCATTAGGAATTTGAAGATGATGTGAACTAGTGATTTGTGAGATTTTGTTTGTAGATTCTAAATATTTTTTTTTTTTAAATTTGGAGTTAAATTGTAAATTTTTTTGCATCTCCTTTGATAATTGGTTTTTAATAGTAAACAACATTTTTTTAAAGTGATGTGTATTCCGTAGCACATAACTTTTTTTCTACAAAGGATAAAATTCTAATTCTTTTTAATTTAGATTGGTAACACTGATATATAATGTATGCATTTGGTTTCATAATGTTTTGTTGAATATATATTTTTTAATTAATTTTTGAAGTCAAACCAATTATAATTTAGACATAGGCGTATTCTGTAAAACATAACTTTTTATGTATGTATCGAAATTCAATTTTTTTTTCTTTTGTCGAAACAAGGACATCAATACCTAGTGCATAGATATTTTTTAAAATTTTGTTTCAGTAATTTACTAATTTTCCATGTGTGTATAATAGAGAACTTGATGTTCGGTGAAAAACATATATTCACAAGAAATAAAAAATAAATATAATAATCAAATTAAATATATTTAAAATTATATTTTTTTGGAAGCTTATAATAAGGACTACATACTTACAAAGCACAAATTTTAAATGAATTCATTTGATGCCTCAAAAGATAAATCAAAATTGGTTTTTTATCAGCATTTTGATAGGTGTAGAGGAAACTCCATTATAGGTATGGTTTAAAACTAGTGGGGTTCTATCCAAGGGGGTATGAATCTAAGGGGGTTTGATCAAACCCTCTTCAATTAAAATCCTTTAAATGGAACCTTTCAAGTCTTAAATCATTATATTTTCTAAAAATATGTGATTTCAGCAAAAATCAGGATGTTTCAGAAAGTGTAACACATTATTGTGGCAGCACCCTGTTAGGACAAAAGGAATGAAATTTGGAATATGTCATTTACTACATCAGTAAGAATCTACAAGGTGCTAAACTCAACTATACTGTTACAAAGAAGGAAATGTTAGCTATTATTTATGCAATCAATAAGTTTAGACACTATATCACTGGGTATTCTATTTTTGTCCATATTAACCATGCAACAATAAGGTATCTGATGAACAAACCAATGGTAAGTGGCAGATTGGTTAGATGGTTGTTACTACTTCATGAATTTAATATCACTATTGTAGACAGGGTTGGGAAGGTCAATGTTATTGTTGATTTCCTCTCCAGGCTACCTACTTGTAATGAAGATCCAGTTATTGATGATTAATTTCTTGATAAGCACTTATTTGCACTAACTGTATAAACTCCTTGGTATGTAGATATAGCCAATTATCTAGTTGCAGGGAAAACATCTCCACATCTTTCACCAAGAGAGAGGCGCCACCTAGTTGAACACAACTTTCCCTATTCCTGGGTAGCTAGCTACCTCTTTTACACATGACCTTATCATGTCATGAGAAGATGTATTAGAGAATATGAAGCATATGACATTCTTAAGTCATGTCATGATGAATCGTGTGGGGGACACTTTGCAGCTAAGAGAACAATAGTCAAGGTCTTAACTACTGGATATTACTGGCCAACTCTGCACAAAGATACAACTCTCTATACAAGGATATGTGACCATTGTCAAAGAATGGGCATACCTACAAGAAGTGATGTGATGCCCCTGCAGCCACAATACAACTCTCTATACAAGGATATGTGACCGTTGTCAAAGAATGGGCATACCTACAAGAAGTGATGTGATGCCCCTGCTGCCACAATTGGTGGTAACACCAGTTGACAAATGGGGCATTGATTTTATTGGGCCCATTGATCCTCCCTCAGATAACAAAGAGTATATACTAGTATGTATTGATTACCTAACAAAGTGGGTGGAGGTGAAATCTTTAAAAGTTACCTGAGATAGTAAGGTTGTCACATTCCTATATGAGTAAATATTTACAAGTTATGGAATGCCAAAGGAAATAGTTACAGATTAGGGACCACAATTTACATCAGCCTTGATTGCTAGTCTCATTTAAAAATATGAAATCAGACATAAGAAGTTCACTCCCTATCATTCACAATCAAATGTCTAGGTTGAGGTCACAAATAGGGAAATTGAGGCAATGTTAACAAAGGTAGTTGCATTACACATAAAGGATTGGGTAGCCAAACTCTCAAAAGCAATTTGGGCATACAAAACTACATAGAAAACAATAACAAAGTATACACCCTATAAACTAGTCTATGGAAAGAAAGTTATCCTTCCTGTTGAGTTTGAATATAAAACTTTAAGAACTTCCATTCAACTTGGGATAGATCTATCCATAGCTCAACAAGAAAGGTTGCACCAACTTAATGTCTTAGAGGAGTTAAGAATGGAAGCAGTCCATGACACTAAAATAATCCAAAAGAAAAGAGTCAAATGGCATGACCAATACATCAAAACCAAAGAATTTTAGGCAGCTAACTGGGCCCTACTCTATGACTCCAGATATAAATACCATAAAGGTAAATTGCAGACCAGATGGTTAGGTCCTTATGAAATCAGAGATGTTTTTCCCAATGGTGCAGTCCAACTTACAACAATTGATCCAATCAAAATTTTACTCATGATTAATGGACACCATTTGAAATTGTATAAGAAGCCATTGGATAAAGACAACTTTCTCTGACAATTGAGAGGATATATGAATACACAAGTTTCATAGTAGTCCCCACCAGATGTAGCATGCATACCAGTCACAGTTGTTCCTAGCAATACAGCAGCAAATGAAACCACCATCTTGTCTGCATTCCCTCCTCAGGTATGATTTTCTATAATCCTTGTAAAAAAAACCATCACCACCAGGCTCATCGGAATAAGTTTCCTTATATCTAGTTAAAGATCACTCATAGCACCTACAACCACTTTACTCAAGGGACCTATAGCCAATGGTTTTATACTGTGTAACGGGACCTACACAATTCTGCCTACAACAACTACAATGGTCATCATTTTTGAGGGACCTGTAGCCACTCCACCCGCAGCCAAGTCACATGGGCCCTGTTCACATAATATTTTTTATTACGTGCATGTAGCCACTCTAGCCTGCACCACCTTTATTTCTGGCATCCACATGCTACCATTTTATATTCCATAATATACCTTGCAGCTACGTGTCACAAGGCTACCACTCATCCTTCCCACACACTTCTTCAACATCACATCCATTTGATTCACTTCAGCACATTCTTCAAACACATCCACTCCATCCGCCATGCCATCATCTTTGCATGCATAATTTCCATGTTCGTCAGCATTCAAAAGGTATTTTATCTCATAATTGCAATTAATTAACATTTAATACTATTTTTTTATAGCAGTCTTACTTCACCCAATTATTAATTCGACTATTGTGAACAATTCAAATTGCTTTCAACCCTATCTTCCATACGTTTACGTTGTCATCGCATTTGTGGACAAATGCCACCTTAGTTGGGTGGGAGGGAATTCCATATGCATAAATGATTTCATGTACAACACCCAAGATGAAACCTCTCCTTTCATAATTAATGACTATCCACCGCATACCATACACAATCAAGCAAGATAGCAACTGGTAAATGCATTGGTTGAAGAATAGGGAATTGAATTTGTAAAGTGGAATTGGGTTCAACAACAAAGCTTTTATAGAAACTGGGCACACAAGGGAAGCACAGCTAGAAGGAAACCAAAGAATATCTCATGATGGGTGAAGAACCAAGTAGGAGAGAGCCTACAGATCATACAACATTGTTAGTTGACCTAGATTGTAGGCCTATTTTCCAACAAGCTGGATGGTTGGACTATTTTCTTAAGCTAACTGAATATAATGAAGCCATGACTCAATAGTTTGTGAGGACATTCAAAAATAATGAAGCTACAGTCAGGGGATTGTAGGTTGACGTGTCTGAAGCTACCATTGCAAAGTTAATAGGGTTACCTACAGTTGGAGAAGAGTTCCCTATGAAAGTCAACGCCATTACAACAAGGGCTGAATTCATTCAACCAAGAGAAAGAATAAAATCTTCTTCACAAGGTACCAAATATGTTTCTTTACCCTGGTTATGGGCTTTTGTTGCTACTTACATCATTAAGTATCTTACCTGTGATTGGAGACAATCATTGATATATACTATGCATTTTAAACTTCTACATCATTTCTGTCATGGGAGGATTGTAATCGTCCCTAGTTTCTTGTTTAATTTGTTGAAAAGAATGTCTACCAAGTATAGGAGGAAAGATAACTAGTCATCACTGTCTCATGATGGCCTGGTCGTGCTATTGATAAAAAGAAGTTTGTCTATTCAATTTCTCGACATTTCTTGGGAACGTTTTCTTGAGATCAACCATATTGATGAGGGACCCTTAAGGGTTGAACTAGTTGGAGAAGAAGAGGCATGGGTAGAGAATGAATAGTCAGGGAAAGGAGAGGAAGCACCTGCAACCTCTTCCCAACCAACAGCTTCACCTACCCATTGTCATGCCACTATTTTGGAGCACTCAGCTCCAAGTATTGATAACCCCATGAGCAAACCTAAAAGTTCTCCCACAACCACAGCTTCACCTGTATCAACCCCTTTTCCAAAGCATTCACCCTTGCAAACCTTTAGTTGCACAGAGAAAAGTAAAAAACAAAATTGCAGCCTGGAACTACCAGCTAACCACCTGCAACACCTAAAATTTATTGAAATCTTTCTTCTGCCTCAAAGCCCACTAAAAAGAGAAAAGCATCCTCTTCCCGCTCTAAAGCCAAAAAGAAATAGAAAGTGACCACTCAAGCACATAGGTGCTCAGGTTGCCTAAGGGAGAAAAGAGTTATAGGAGGGAAAACCCCTACAAAACAAAAGAAAGTGGTTGATGTGCAAACTGACACATACTCAGAAAGGAAGCATTTGTTTGTTAATAGGGAACAATGGAATGTAGCCCAATCACTTATCATGGAGACTGACATAGAATCAGAGGAAGAGGACTTATACATAGCTAGGAAACGACATCAACCTCCCCCTAATACAGAGAACCAAGACTTGTCATCTTCTCCAGATGAAATTCAAACAGAAGAATTGTTGTTGGATTATGAGGAGAAAACAGAGGAAAAGAAGGATGAACTACAGGTAGCTCTGTAGAAAATTACAGCATTGGAGAAATAGTGGAAGGAATATCAATAAAAGGATACTAGGTTAAATGAGAGGGTTAAGAGGTTGGAGGATCAGCTGCATGTTTACTAGCAACAGGGAATAGGACTAGACTATTTGGCTCAATTGGCCATCATAGAAATCAATCGAAGAAGTCTAAAGCCTGTGTAGTAGGAGGAACAACTAGAGGAACCTATACCATCAAATTTGTTAACTGCTACTTTGTAACTATGGGGTAAAATAGATGAAATGGTAAAGGAATGAAGGAAAAGGACAACAAGGAGATTGAGGATAAGAATAAAGAAATAAGGAGACTAAAATTCAAAATGGATAGGATGGTAGTTATGATTGTCCAGCTGATTAGATGTTGACCACCTGCAAGGTTTTATGGCCTTTATTTATAGGAACAATATTTAAGTTTTCATTTTAGTCAATTTTATAGTGATGCCCCCTATTTCTCTTTTTACACCTGATTTATTTTTGACAACCTACCAACAAGCTACCCCTGAGATGCAAAACCAAATGTGTGAATTCTATCTACATGAATTAGCTATTCCTTATGATACCAACTAGAATCCCCTAATTGTTATTGGGGATGTGCAATTAAAGGCCCTAACATCATCTAGAATGAGCATAGGAGAGGGATCATTCAGCAATAGTATAATGAGAGGGAGAAATCAAATCCTCTCAAAATTAGGGTACATGCCCCAGATCCCAATAGGATAGTGGTAGAATGGATTAATCTGATTGAACATCCTGAGGTGGAAACAAAACTCCTGGAATGCAGGGCAGTGGATTATAAGAAATTCAAGGAATTAGTTGAGGGGATTGGGAAGGAGGCTTTGGGTTTTTCAAAAGTTAGGTGGAATGAGTTGACACTAGCATTGTAGAGGAAAGAGCCCCACTCATTGTTCAATTTCTCAACGAAAATCACTAGGGCATAGAGGTATATCAGATCAACTAATGAACATGGGATTGCTTGGATGCCTTTGGTTTTTCATCCTCCCATGTTCCTTTATCCAATTCCACACTAGCAGGAATAGAAGACATCTCAAGTAGCAGAACGGGCCAGGTGGAACTAGTTGCCAAAGCAGAAGGGTTTCTATCTCAAACATGATAGAGGGGTCATGGAACCTACAGATTACAAAGAGATTTCTCTCCAATATAATCAGAGGCCTTGGTTGCTGGAGGACCAACAACATGTTTAGTTGGGGGTGTGATTAGGTTGTGCTTTTTTCTAATTCACTTGCTTTAGTTCAATCTTTTTAAAGACATTCCCAGATTTTTCCATGCATTGTCTATGCTTATTGACTATCTATAATGAAAATACAAAACTTACAAAAAATTTTGAGCCGCATCTCCAATCAGCATGCAGTAAGTTGTATGGCTCTCTTCTCCATTACCTTCTTCCATGCCCCGTTTAAAAATTACCACAGAGAATAAAAACATACACAAAAATTTAAGAAAACAAAGAACAAGACAAGACAAGACAAAATACAAAAATAGAAAGGAAAAAATCAGAGCAAAAATTCAAAACTACAACTCACAAGAGGAGGTATGGCCATGCCAAAAACATTATAATAATAGGAAAAAAAATACAATAAGGAATTCTCAAATAAGACTCGGTGAAATCGTGTTTTTTTCAACAACCATTCCATCTATTGGTTTATTGAAGCTATTGTTGGTTTATTGAAGTTGTTGTAATGTAAGGGCGGAATATACTATAGTTGCCCACTGCTATTATCATTGACTATAGTATTGACTATCTATAATGGAAAAATAAAACTTATAGTATTTTCAAGCCACATCTCCAATCAGTCAAAGGGTAAGCTGTATGGCTCTCTTCATCGTTGCCTTCCTCCATGCGCCATTGAAAAACTACCATAGAGAATAAAAACATACATAAAAATCCAAGAAAACGGAAAACAAGAGAAGACAAGACAGAATACAAAAATAGAAAGAAAAAAATCATCAGCAAAAATTCAAAACTAGAACTCACAAGAGGAGGCATGGCCATGCCAAAAACATTACAATAATAGAAAAAAAAATGAAAAAAAATAGAATAAGGAATTCTCAAATAAGAGGTGAAATTGTGCTTTTTCAACGGTCATTCCATTGATTGGTTTATTGAAGTTGTTGTAATGTAAGGGTGAAATATACTATAACAGACCTACTATTGTTATCATTGACTACAGTATTGGTTATCAACAATGCAAAAATTAAACTTACAGTATTTTTTAGTGACATCTCCAATTAGCCAAGCGGTTAGTTGTATGGTTTTCTTCACCATTGCCTTCCTCCATGCCCTATTGAAAAAATACCATGGAGAATAAAAGCATACATGAAAATCCAAGAAAACAGAAAACAAGACAAGAGAAGATAGAATACAAAAATAAAAAGGAAAAATCATAGAAAAATTCAAAACTAGAACTCACAAGAGGAGGCATGGCCATGCCAAAAACATTACAATAACAGTAAAAGAAAACAAAAAAAAAATAGAACAAGGAATTCTCAAATTAGAGGTAAAATTGTGCTTTTTTCAACAACCATTTCATCCATTGGTTTATTGAAGTTGTTGTTGGTTTATTGAAGCTGCTATAATGTAAGGGGGAATATACTATAGCAGACCTATTACTATTATCATGGACTACAATATTGACTATATCTATAATGAAAAAAATAAAACTTACAGTATTTTTGAGCCACATCTCCAATCAACATGCAGTAAGTTGTAAGGCTCTCTTCACCGTTACCTTCTTCCATGCCCCATTGAAAAATTACCATAGAGAATAAAAACCTACACAAAAATTTAAGAAAACAAAGAACAAGACAAGACAAGACAGAATACAAAAATAGAAAGGAAAAAATCAAAACGAAAATTTAAAACTAGAACTCACAAGAGGAGGTATGGCCATACCAAAAATGTTACAATAATAGGAAAAAAAACAAAAAAAAATAGAATAAGGAATTCTCAAATAAGACAAAACTTTTCCACCCCAAAAACTTCTCCTATTTGAAAAAATTAAATAAAGATTATATATATATATATATATATATATATATATATATATATATATATGCACATGTTCTCTCTAAAAAATTAAAAAATAATAATTAAAAATATTCAAAGCTAACCCAAGTTAATTTATTTTTTAAAGTTGAGTTATATGAAATAGATGTTTCTACTTTTTTAAGTTGAGTTATAGAAATACATGTTTCTAAAATTTTATTTTTAATTTTGAATTGGATTTTTGAAGTTGAGTTATAGAAATAGATGTTTCTAAAATATTTTTTTATTTTAAATTAATTTTTTTAAAGTTGAGTTATATAAATAAATGTTTCTAATTTTTTTAGTTTTGAATTAGATTTTTTTAAGCTTTTTAATACAAAATATAAATTTACCCCCTAATTTTTGTATTATATTCCAATCAAGATGTTTTTTTAATTTTTGTATTATATATAATAAAAAAAGTTGTCACATAAATAAAAATTAATATGGCTACCTATAAAAATAAATAAAACTTAAAAAATTAGTAGCATTTGCTACCACTTCTTTAATTTGTTTTATTAAATACTATTGCTAATATAAATGTTACTGCTGCGTATAAAATAAATTAAAATAGGGCTAGGGGCCTAGCTTGATTGGCGAGCAGTTCCTTTGGTAGGCATGAGGTCACGAGGTCCAATCTCCCCCCGCCCACCTGATATTGTATCCGGTTCATAGCTCCAGTCAAAAGCGTTTACCCATGTTGAATAAAAATAATTTTTTATATTTTTTTATAAATCCTATTGCTGCATATAAAAATAAATAAAAATTAAAAAGTTGCAATTACTCTAATTTTTTATATTAATATACAGATTAATATATATTATTTATTTATTTTATTTTATAATAAACATAAATAAAAATTAAAAAAATCACAATTACTATTTATTAAATTTTTTATATTAATATAGATACACAATTTATTTATTTATTTATTTTATTTTATAATAAACATACACAAAAATTAAAAAGTCCATTTACTAATTTTAAATTTTTTATATTAATATATATACATAAATAATATAAATTATTTATTCATTTATTTTATTTTATAATAAGCAAAAAAAAAATTATAATTTCTTTAATTTTTTATATTAATATATACACACATACATTAATATATATTATTTATTTATTTCATTTATTTTATAATAAATATAAACAAAAATTAAAATGGTAACAATTATTATTTGTATATTTTTTATATTAATATATATACATATACATTAATATATTATATATTATTTATTTTATTTTATAATAAAATAAATTTGGAGAATGAACTTTCTTTTATTACTTTACACTTATTTTAGGTTTTTTTTTTTATTTTTTTTTATTTTTTACTTTTTGTTTCTGTTATAATGATTATAAATCAATTAATTAAAAAATAAACTGAAGTAAAGTTTAAGAAAATAAAAGAAAGTTTATTCTCCAACTCTAACTTGCTATAAAAATTTAAATATTTTAATTATACTTTAATAATATTTTATTCACATTTAACCCAACTTTTTCCATAAACTTGCAAGGTTGTTAAATGAATTATTTTTTAGAAAGTAAAAGAAAGCATCTTTTAACAAAATAAAGAATATTTTATATTTTAAAATTGATTAAATATTTAATCATTAGGAGAGCTCAATGAAGGGGATATAATCTTATGATGTTCATTGTGTGTCTTTGTGTGTTTAAATGAACTTTGGCTTTCATTTTGTGTGTGAAATAATTGTGGCATTCACTATGCAAATGAACCTTGCAATTCATTGTGTGCATGTGAATGAACTTTGACATTCACTTTGTGTGAAGTGTGCACACGTGTGTTTGAAAGATAACTTTGTCATTCACTTTTTTGTTTGTGTGAAGTGTGTGTGTGTGTGTGTGTGAAAGTTAATTGTTGATGGTGTTTTTAGCACACAACAGTACAAGTGTGATTGTTGGTACCACACCACTTTTGAAAAAGGTATCCTATCCAAGATAGGACTACCCCAAGGATAATATAGCTAGGTCTTAGCTTGCTTGGAATATCTCAGTAGAATGTACTAGCTGTGCCAACAAGGGGCCTTACATGAAATGCAAGGTTTATGAAATGTGACAGCAAAGTATATGCAAAAACCCTAGGTGGTTCAGACTGTGAAGTCTAAAATTTTAGCAGATGGGTAATGAAATGCTGCTCAAACCCTAAATCTACCAAACTTTATGTAAATAAAATGCAAAAGGAAAGGGAAGAGAGAGAAGGGATAAGAAATCCTATAGACAATTACATAAATGATCAATAACTAGATAGATAGATTCCCAATAACAAACGAATTTCTGTTTAACCAGGTAGCCCCACAATGCCACAAAGATTGTGTAATCTTCTAAGGAAATGCAATGATTTTCAAATTGTAGAGGGTTCATCAAACACTCAATCCCTAGCGCGGCTCAATGAAATCATACAATCAAACTTATCTCATAAACTATGCCTAGACTAACCATGCACAATGACATACAATCAACAAGTCATCAATGGTATGGATAGGAAATCCATCAAATATTTGAATCTCTACTTAACCAGGCAGCCCCGCAATGCTACAGAGATTGTGCAATCTTCTAAGGAAATGCAATCATTTTCAAATTGTAGAGAGTTAATCAAGCACTCAATCCCTGGCGCAGCTCAATAAAATCATACAATTGAACTTATCTCATAAACTATGCCTAGACTAACCATGCACAATGATATACAATCAATAAGTCATCAGTGGTATGGACAAGAAATCTATCAAATATCTAAATCACTAATCACAAATGCAACTGAATATCAACTAATTTCAGATTGACATGAACCATGAAATCCAAAATGAGACCACATAAACACAAATTCCCAATAACTTGCAAAACTTGTTTTGTATTGACTAAATTTTGGTAGTCTCAACAATTCATTATCAAATCTAACTTACAAATGAGAGAAAATGATGGCCCTTTTATAGACAAGGTACCATATTGAGTTTTTCAATGGATGATAGAGATTTACTCAACACCAATGGTCCAGATTACATGGCATTTATGAGATACATCAGTTGGTTGCATTTTTGGATTTGCATTTGTCATTTAGGAAAAAGACAAAAAATAACTTGCAAATACATTGAATCTGGATAAAATGGATACCCATTTAGTTGTATATGATGAAAAGTTAATTTTCAAGGCCTAATAAAGCCAAAATAGAGTCACATGACACTTGAAAATATAAGCTAATGTGGATTCACGGGGTTCCAAGTGCTGACTAGATCAAGAGGTGTATGCAACACATTTTTGGTGAAAGTGTATCCAACTAGATGCTTGCTGGATCATCATTGCATGGCTGGACTGTTGGAATGGCTATGAACAAGTCTGAACATGTCTTAGACATTGGACTAGATCTATAGGAACACCAATGAAGTAGGCCTGATCTATTGTGTCTTCAAGTTCATGTAGCTTATCTCCATCATCTTGGACATCATACTGACTTTCTTTTAGATGTGCAACAACAATTTGATTGATAGAATGTCGATTCTGCAATTCTAGGTTAGCAAGGTACCTCTGTGTGTTCATCCTTCCAAGATGGCTCCAATTGGCTCCTTTGTCCTCTTATACCTACAATCAACAAGACCAAGCATCAATTTCATCATAAAAAATTATTTTCCATCAATTTGGATCAAGATATGTCCACTTGCAGCCATGGATTAGTTTAGGACAGCTAATTGTCAATGTCACTTTCTCTATGAACAACCTCTTAAATCCAATTATTTTCACATGAATTTCTACATTTTTTACCATTTTCAAGTACCCATTTGGACTATATATTGATTTAGGAAGTTTTTGTAGTCATTAGAATCCATTCGGAGACACTTATTTTATGTTTTTATAGCCTTTTTTTGCAAAAAACAAGATTTTTGGGGGTCACGGACTTTTCATGTGTAGTAGCATTAATTGTCGTTAAACGTACCCAAAATCCCAAAAAACTTGGTAAAAATGTTGGTCATGATGTGACAAATAGATATGCAATTCAAACCCATCAAGAAAATCCAATTTACCATTGGAAAAATGTGTTTTTGGGCCCAAATTGGCAAAAAAAGTAGATTTTGGGTGTCACGGACTAAAAGTCGGAGGAGGTCAAATTTAATGTAGGTCCGTGAAGAGGGTTTCTAATGCAAAGTGCTTTTGGTGCTAATCTAAGGTCTGACTGACCTTAGCGCGGATTTTAGGTTTGACCGACTAAAGTCAGTGAGAGCGATATTCAACACAAGTCCGTAGGGTCTATTTTTAGCACTAAATAGACAACATTAGGTCAGTGGAGATTTCGGCTCGTTTCGACTAGTGCGGATTTTGGCTTCTACTGCACAAAGTCAGTCAAATCACCTTTTAGCACAAAGGTGATGGGCAATGATTTTAGCGCGTAAGTCACATTTTGCATTTGCGAGGAGTTGTGATGATGCCGACCAGCGCAGGTTTTGGAAGGCACTGAATAAAGTCAGTAAGGGTCCATTTTAGCACAAAGTGCAGTAGAGACTATTTTTGGTGCCAGATTTTGAATTGGCCAAATATTACTTTAAATATTTTTAAATATACTTTCAGGATGTTTGAGATAGGTTCCAAATCCATAGGATTTCATATGCAGATTCTAGATTTTTTAAGTTTCACCAGATTTCAGACTTAGCCAAATCAGGGTTTCAGGACCATGCGTGGTTCCTCTTGTGGAATTAGGCATGATTTTGCAATTCTATAGCCTGGAAACTAGGAATTTCAACTTGAAACATCCTACAAAAGTAATTTCAAGGGTAATATCCAGTAACATGATATTTTTGAGCAAAATGCAGTAACACCCAACTTCAGTGCAAAAGACAACAAATGGCTATTTTTTAAGCACAAGACCACTCAAGACACCTTCAAATGACATCAAATCATTTGAACATGCAAAATACTCAAATCTATAACAAATCATGCACTCTAAGCACAAATTCACCTTCTCATCATCATAAAGAGGAAAGGCTGAGACTCTAAGCCAAAGTAAAAGAGGTCTCCATTTGATAAAATGGGGTGTGTGTGCAAGGCACAACATTAATTTTGGTCCAATAAAGTTCAATCATACACAAAAAATTAAATGTTAAATTTCTTTCAAGTGTGCATGCACACTCACACACACACACACAATGAATACCAAAGTTAGTTCAAATATACACACCACATAAAGTGAATACCAAAATTAACTTTCACACACACACACACACAAACAAAAAAGTGTGACAAAGTTATCTTTCAAACACACATGTGCACACTTCAGACAAATTGAATGTCAAAGTTCATTCACATGCACACAATGAATTCCAAGGTTTATTTGTATAGTGAATGCCACAGTTATTTCACAAACACACAAAATGAAAGCCAAAGTTCATTTAAACACACAAAGACACACAATGAACATCAAAGTTCATTTGTACACTCCACATAGAATGATAGTCAAAGTTCATTCATACACACAAAAAAAAGAATACTAAACATTGTTCATACATTCCACACATAATGATAGTTGAAGTTCATTCATACCAATAGAAAAACTAAATGTCAAAGGTCTTTCAATTGTGTGCACACACAAGCACGCAATGAATGCCAAAGTTAGTTCAAGCACACCACACAAAGTGAATACCAAAATTAACTTTCAAACACACACCATACAAAGTGAATTGCCTAATTAACTTTCACACACACAAAATGATAGTTGAAGTTCATTCATACCAATAGAAAAACTAAATGTCAATGGTATTTCAATTGTGTGCACTCACAAACATGCAATGATTGCCAAAGTTAGTTCAAACACACATACCACACAAAGTAAATACCAAAATTAACTTTCAAACACACACCATACAAAGTGAATTGCCTAACACACACACACACACAAAGTGAATGCCACAAAGTTCAAACACACTTCATTCACACAAAATTAGTACAAACATGTACAAAATAAACATTTAAGTTCAAACATGCCAAACTAACACACACATAAAGTGAATGCCAAAGTTAAAACATGCTAAAGTGCAAGCACTTCACATGGATTTTGTTTAAACACATGCAAAAGTGAATTCCACAAACTTCAAGCATACTTCAATCGCATAAAGTTAGTACAAACATGACAAGCATTCAAATGAAGTAAACACTTAAGTTTAAACATGACAAAGTCCAAACACACACACACATAAAGTAAATTATGCCAAAGTTAAAACATGCTAAAGAGCAAACACATTTAACATGAAATTTGTTCAAACACACACACCACACAAAGTGAATGTCAAAATCAAATTTCAAACACACAATTCACATAAAATAAATGTCAAAGTTAAAACACACAAAAAGTGAACACGTGCCAAAGTTCAAGCATGCTACATACAAAGTTAGTTCAACCACACATGAAGTAAACACTTAAGTTCAAACATTCCAAAGTACAAACACAAACAAAGTTAATGGCAAATTTCAACACACTCTTCACACAAAGTACAATTGCTTCACATAGTTTGTTCAAACACACACTTCATAATATAAAAAGTAAATATAAAGTTTAAAAGTTCAAACACACACATAAAGGAAATGCCAAAGTTAGGACACTCCTCACACAAAGTGAACGCAATGTTAAAACACTTCACACAAAGTAAGTTCAATCACTTCACACATAGTTTGTTCAAACACACACTTCATATAAAGTAATTGCCAAAGTTCAAACATGCTGCATACAAAGTTAGTTCAACCACACATGAAGTAAACACTTAAGTTCAAACATGCCAAAGTACAAACACAAACAAAGTTAATGGCAAAGTTCAACACACTCTTCACACAAAGTACAATTGCTTCACATAGTTTGTTCAAACACACACTCCATAATATAATAAGCAAATATAAAGTTTCAAAGTTCAAACACACACATAAAGGAAATGCCAAAGTTAGGACACTCCTCACACAAAGTGAACGCAATGTTAAAACACTTCACACAAAGTAAGTTCAATCACTTCACACATAGTTTGTTCAAACACACACTTCATATAAAGTAATTGCCAAAGTTCAAACACACAAAAAAAGTGAACGTCAAAGTTAGTACACTCCTCACACAAAGTGAATGCTAAAGTTAAAAGCACTCTTCACACAAAGTGAATGTCGAAGTTAAAAACACTCTTCACACAAAATTAGTTCAATCTCTTCACACATAGTTTGTTCAAGCACACACTTCATACATACCAAAGTTCAAATATGTAATAAATGCAAAAGTTAGTACTCTTTAGTCAAAAGTTAAATTCAAGCACACTTCATACAAAATGAATGCCAAAGTTCAAAAACACACTTCACACACATAAAAGTAAACATTATAATTAATATTTCAATTTTCACTTCACAATAAGTGAACATGAAAGTTCAAACTTACATAAACAAACAAATAGTAAATAGATCAAATAAGTGAATGTCAAAGGTAGTTCACTTAAGTTTCATACACAAAATATGAATACCAAAATTCACTCAAACAAATTAAGGGGATGCCAAAGTTCAAACATATGCTTCACATAGGCAAAGTGGATGCCAATACACAAAAAAAATGAATCCACAAGTCACTCAAACAAATTAAGCGAATGCAAAATTTTTAACAAAGTGGATTAAATCCAAGTGAATGCCAAGGTTAGCTCTCTCTCTCTCTCTCTCTCTCTCTCTCTCTCACACACACACACACACACACACACACACACACACACACACAATGAATACCATTGTTCAACCACACACCTCACACAAATAATAGTTGTGGATGCCAAAACATACAAACAATAAGTGACTCAAAGTTAGTTCGGTTCACTCACACAAAGTGAATGTCAAAGTTAATTAATACATATTTCACACACACAAAATGAATACCAAAAGCTCAATCAAACAAAGAGATGTCAAAATTCAAACACTTCACATAAACAATAAGTGAATGCCAAGTAAATGCCTAAAGTTCAAACACACACTACAAACAAACAACTAGTGGATGTCAAAGTGAAACACATTAAACAAACAAAGTTCAAAGACACTTTAAACAAACAACTAATGGATGCCAAAATTCAAACACACACAAAGTGTGTGTCAAAGCTCAAACACACACTTCATAAAAACAATAAATGTAAATAATGTGAATTATATTTTAAACATACAACATGAAACAAATATAATTCAATGTCAAAGTTCACTTCACACAAAAAATAAGTATATCAAATTAAAGTGACAAATGACTCAATAAGTACATTAAATTAGAGTGACAAAGTGAATTCAATTTTAAAATATAACAAAATATAAGTCAATGCCAAAGTTCAAACCCATGCTTCACAAACAATCGCTACATTAAATTAAAGTGAATGCTTAAGTTCAAACCCTCATTCCACACAAATAGTAAGTATATCAAAATAGAGTGAATGCCAAAGTGAAACATGCTAAATAAATATGTTTAAATTACAACAACACTAATTATTATAACTTGCTAATTGAAACTAAATTGCATTATGGTTAAAGAATATTTTGATACTTAATAATTAAGTGCACCATTTAAAATTCAAGTCATTAAAGATGATGGAATTTTAAAAAATAAAATAATAAAAAAGGAATATGTTAAATTTCATGCCATAAAATATAATATGAAAACTAAAAAAATGGACACAAGACACCAGGCCTAAAATAATGGTCATGGTCAATGGCCATTCCTTACAGCCTTAGGAAGGGGGCCAATTCAACCCCTTCCAAATAAAAATCTTTTGTATTAAATAATAAATCAGTTTACATATTACATTTATTGAAATCAAGTGGTAGAAAACCCACAAGCCACAATTCCAACTTGTCATAACATAAAGAAAAGCCAAAAAACCCTTGCATTTTTCTCCATTTGCAAATCTTGTAGAATATCAGGCTACATCACAAAAAAATATTTAATAAACCCTAACGCTGAAACCTCTGAAAATAGAATGTCCTACAACATCAGAAAATCGTGGTCAAAACCTTTGAAATCTTAACAAACTTTTAAAATCAGAAAAAGAATGCTTACAATGGAGCAAGGAACTTGACAAATTACACGATCACAAATTGTTTAAAATTAGAAATCACAAACTGTGGCTTTGACTCTTAAAACACTGTTGGAGCTCAAGTTCCCTATGACAAATTTTTAGCGATAAAACCTATTTAATAATGGTACAAATTTTATGTAAGGAGTGCACAAACTTATACAAGCAAGCACTTTCAAAGCTACAATGACTTATAACATTAATCATTAAACATTTTTTAGAATGACTTATTATTGAATTTTAAAAAGTACATTGTTATCCCACTTCAGTAGAAAACAAAGGATGGTTTTTGGAGATGAATCTTCCATGGATTCTATCATTCTGACAAATCAACAACCCTTGATTTATGCAATTGATGTTGATGCCAAAAAAACTAATCATGTGGAAGCAACTGGCATGTTCAAAGGACTCCTGATGGTCATTGAACTTCCTATCTCTATGTGCTTTATGATACACCAAATTTTTCAATTACTAACGATGTGTGTTATATATTTTTTATTGTAATTACTAACTTTTTCAAATAGTAATTCCTTTATTTAAAACCTATAGGCTTTTCAATTCTCCCAACAATGATATTCAGCAGATTGTCATGGGAAATAATGCCAAATTTCTCAAGATTCTGTGCTTCTCCTTTGCTTAAGTATAACAGTTTGATCTTCCTTAGCTTAGAATTAGTGGAGAAATTCTGTGCTTGTCTAGCTCCAACTTCTACATAGCTATTTTGCCTAAACAGCAGCCCATGGAATTGTACTTGGATATTTCAATCCACGAGTTTCCTTACTTACTCTTACCTGGTTCTTATCTTTTATTTTGCTCTGTTCTGTAGCCAATCCTCACCATAGTTTCCTAGCATGCAACTTCATTACTTCTAGAGGTTTTGGTTATTGATAGAATTCTGGAGCCAATTTTAGTTGAGCCCTTACCATTTTAAATAGAATCACTTTTTAGATCTATTTCCACTAATAAATAATGTAAAATACAATGTATAAACAGTGGTCATTGATTTTGGGTGTCACGGACTAAAAGTCGATGGAGGTCAAATTTAATGTAGGTCCGTGACAAGGGTTTCTAATGCAAAGTGCTTTTGGCGCTAATCTAAGGTCCGACTAACCTTAGCGTGGATTTTAGTTTTGACCGACTAAAGTCAGTGAGAGCGATATTCAACACAGGTCCGTAGGGTCTATTTTTAGCACTAAATCGACAACATTAGGTCAATGGAGATTTTGGCTCGTTCTGACTAGCGCGGATATTGGCTTCTACCGCACAAAGTCAGTCAGATCACCTTTTAGCGCAAAGGCAATGGGCGGTGATTTTAGTGCTTAAGTCACATTTTGCGTTTGTGAGGAGTTGCAATGATGCCGACCAGCGCAGGTTTTGGAAGGCACTGAATAAAGTCAGTAAGGGTCCATTTTAGCACAAAGTGCAATAGAGACTATTTTTGGCACCAGATTTTGAATTGGCCAGATATTACTTTAAATATTTTTAAATATACTTTCAGGATGTTTGAGATAGGTTCCAAATCCATAGGATTTCATATGCAAATTCTAGATTTTTAAAGTTCCACCAGATTTCAGACTTAGCCAAATCAGGGTTTTAGGACCTTGCGTGGTTCCTCTTGTGGAATTAGGCGTGATTTTGCAATTCTATAGCCTGGAAACTAGGAATTTCAACTTGAAACATCCTACAGAAGCAATTTCAAGGGTAATATCCAATAACATGATATTTTTGAGCAAAATGCAGTAACACCCAACTTCAGTGCAAAAGACAACAAATGGCTATTTTTTAAGCACAAGACCACTCAAAAAACCTTCAAATGACATCAAATCACTCGAACATGCAAAATCCTCAAATCTGTAACAAATCATGCACTCTAAGCACAAATTCACCTTCTCATCATCACAAAGAGGAAAGGCTGAGACTCTAAGCCAAAATAAAAGAGGTCTCCATTTGATAAAATGGGGTGTGTGTGCAAGGCACAACATTAATTTTGGTCCAATAAAGTTCAATCATACACAAAAAATTAAATGTTAAAGTTCTTTCAAGTGTGCATGCACGCACTCATGCACACACACAATGAATACCAAAGTTAGTTCAAATATACACACCACATAAAGTGAATACCAAAATTAACTTTCACACACACACACACACACAAACAAACAAACAAAAAAGTGTGACAAAGTTATCTTTCAAACACACATGTGCACACTTCAGACAAACTGAATGTCAAAGTTCATTCACATGCACACAATGAATTCCAAGGTTTATTTGTATAGTGAATGCCACAGTTATTTCACAAACACACAAAATGAAAGCCAAAGTTCATTTAAACACACAAAGACACACAATGAACATCAAAGTTCATTTGTACACTCCACATAGAATGATAGTCAAAGTTCATTCATACACACAAAAAAAAGAATGCCAAACATTGTTCATACATTCCACACAAAACGATAGTTGAAGTTCATTCATACCAATAGAAAAACTAAATGTCAAAGGTCTTTCAATTGTGTGCACACACAAACATGCAATGAATGCCAAAGTTAGTTCAAGCACACCACACAAAGTGAATACCAAAATTAACTTTCAAACACACACCATACAAAGTGAATTGCATAATTAACTTTCACACACACAAAATGATAGTTGAAATTCATTCATACCAATAGAAAAACTAACTGTCAATGGTCTTTCAATTGTGTGCACTCACAAACATGCAATGATTTCCAAAGTTAGTGCAAACACACACACCACACAAAGTAAATACCAAAATTAACTTTCAAACACACACCATACAAAGTGAATTGCCTAACACACACACACACACACACACACACACACACACACACACACACACACACACACACTGAATGCCACAAAGTTCAAACACACTTCATTCACACAAAATTAGTACAAACATGTACAAAATAAACATTTAAGTTCAAACATGCCAAACTGACACACACATAAAGTGAATGCCAAAGTTAAAACATGCTAAAGTGCAAGACTTCACATGGATTTTGTTTAAACACACGCAAAAGTGAATTCCACAAGCTTCAAGCATACTTCAATCATATAAAGTTAGTACAAACATGACAAGCATTCAAATGAAGTAAACACTTAAGTTTAAACATGACAAAGTCCAAACACACACACACACACATAAAGTAAATTATGCCAAAGTTAAAACATGCTAAAGAGCAAACACATTTAACATGAAATTTGTTCAAACACACACACCACACAAAGTGAATGTCAAAATCAAATTTCAAACACACAATTCACATAAAATAAATGTCAAAGTTAAAACACACAAAAAGTGAACACGTGCCAAATTTCAAACATGCTGCATACAAAGTTAGTTCAACCACACATGAAGTAAACACTTAAGTTCAAACATTCCAAAGTACAAACACAAACAAAGTTAATGGCAAAGTTCAACACACTCTTCACACAAAGTACAATTGCTTCACATAGTTTGTTCAAACACACACTTCATAATATAAAAAGTAAATATAAAGTTTAAAAGTTCAAACACACACATAAAGGAAATGCCAAAGTTAGGACACTCCTCACACAAAGTGAACGCAATGTTAAAACACTTCACACAAAGTAAGTTCAATCACTTCACACATAGTTTGTTCAAACACACACTTCATATAAAGTAATTGCCAAAGTTCAAACATGCTGCATACAAAGTTAGTTCAACCACACACACATGAAGTAAACACTTAAGTTCAAACATGCCAAAGTACGAACACAAACAAAGTTAATGGCAAAGTTCAACACACTCTTCACACAAAGTACAATTGCTTCACATAGTTTGTTCAAACACACACTTCATAATATAAAAAGCAAATATAAAGTTTAAAAGTTCAAAAACACACATAAAGGAAATGCCAAAGTTAGGACACTCCTCCCACAAAGTGAACACAATGTTAAAACACTTCACACAAAGTAAGTTCAATCACTTCACACATAGTTTGTTCAAACACACACTTCATATAAAGTAATTGCCAAAGTTCAAACACACAAAAAAAGTGAACGTCAAAGTTAGTACACTCCTCACACAAAGTGAATGCTAAAGTTAAAAGCACTCTTCACACAAAGTGAATGTCGAAGTTAAAAACACTCTTCGCACAAAATTAGTTCAATCTCTTCACACATAGTTTGTTCAAGCACACACTTCATACATACCAAAGTTCAAATATGTAATAAATGCAAAAGTTAGTACTCTTTAGTCAAAAGTTAAATTCAAGCACACTTCATACAAAATGAATGCCAAAGTTCAAAAACACACTTCACACACATAAAAGTAAACATTATAATTAACATTTCAATTTCACTTCACAATAAGTGAAAATGAAAGCTCAAACTTACATAAACAAACAAATAGTAAATAGATCAAATAAGTGAATGTCAAAGGTAATTCACTTAAGTTTCATACACAAAATATGAATACCAAAATTCACTCAAACAAATTAAGGGGATGTCAAAGTTCAAACATGTGCTTCACATAGGCAAAGTGGATGCCAATACACAAAAAAAATGAATCCACAAGTCACTCAAAAAAATTAAGGCGATGCAAAATTTTTAACAAAGTGGATTAAATCCAAGTGAATGCCAAGGTTAGCTCTCTCTCTCTCTCTCTCTCTCTCTCTCTCTCTCTCTCTCTCTCTCTCTCTCTCACACACACACACACACACACACACACACAATGAATACCATTGTTCAACCACACACCTCACACAAATAATAGTTGTGGATGCCAAAACATACAAACAATAAGTGACTCAAAGTTAGTTCGGTTCACTCACACAAAGTGAATGTCAAAGTTAATTAATACATATTTCACACACACAAAATGAATACCAAAAGCTCACTCAAACAAAGAGATGTCAAAATTCAAACACTTCACATAAACAATAAGTGAATGCCAAGTAAATGCATAAAGTTCAAACACACACTACAAACAAACAACTAGTGGATGTCAAAGTGAAACACATTAAACAAACAAAGTTCAAAGACAATTTAAACAAACGAACTAATGGATGCCAAAATTCAAACACACACAAAGTGTGTGTCAAAGCTCAAACACACACTTCATAAAAACAATAAATGTAAATAATGTGAATTATATTTTAAACATACAACATGAAACAAATATAATTCAATGTCAAAGTTCACTTCACACAAAAAATAAGTATATCAAATTAAAGTGACAAATGACTCAATAAGTACATTAAATTAGAGTGACAAAGTGAATTCAATTTTAAAATATAACAAAATATAAGTCAATGCCAAAGTTCAAACCCATGCTTCACAAACAATTGCTACATTAAATTAAAGTGAATGCTTAAGTTCAAACCCTCACTACACACAAATAGTAAGTATATCAAAACAGAGTGAATGCCAAAGTGAAACATGCTAAATAAATATGTTTAAATTACAACACTAATTATTATAACTTGCTAATTGAAACTAAATTGCATTATGGTTAAAGAATATTTTGATACTTAATAATTAAGTGCACCATTTAAAATTCAAGTCATTAAAGATGATGGAATTTTAAAAAATAAAATAATAAAAAAGGAATATGTTAAATTTCATGCCATAAAATATAATATGAAAACTAAAAAAATGGACACAAGACACCGGGCCTAAAAGAATGGTCATGGTCAATAGCCATTCCTTACAGCCTTAGGAAGGGGGCCAATTCAACCCCTTCCAAATAAAAATCTTTTGTATTAAATAACAAATCAGTTTACATATTACATTTATTGAAATCAAGTGGTAGAAAACCCACAAGCCACAATTCCAACTTGTCATAACATAAAGAAAAGCCAAAAAACCCTTGCATTTTTCTCCATTTGCAAATCTTGTAGAATGTCAGGCTACATCACAAAAAAATATTTAATAAACCCTAATGCTGAAACCTTTGAAAATAGATTGTCCTGCAACATCAGAGAATCATGGTCAAAACCTCTGAAATCTTAACAAACTTTTAAAATCAGAAAAAGAATGCTTACAATGGAGCAAGGAACTTGACAAATTACACGATCACAAATTGTTTAAAATTAGAAATCACAAACTGTGGCTTTGACTCTTAAAACACTGTTGGAGCTCAAGTTCCCTATGACAAATTTTTAGTGATAAAACCTATTTAATAATGGTACAAATTTTATGTAAGGAGTGCACAAACTTATAAAAGCAAGCACTTTCAAAGCTACAATGACTTATAACATTAATCATTAAACATTTTTTAGAATGACTTATTATTGAATTTTAAAAAATACATTGTTATCCCACTTCAGTAGAAAACAAAGAATGGTTTTTGGAGATGAATCTTCCATGGATTCGATCATTCTGACAAATCAACAACCCTTGATTTATGCAACTGATGTTGATGCCAAAAAAACTAATCATGTGGAAGCAATTGGCATGTTCAAAGGACTCCTGATGGTCATTGAACTTCCTATCTCTATGTGCTTTATGATACACCAAATTTTTCAATTACTAACGATGTGTGTTATATATTTTTTATTGTAATTACTAACCTTTTCAAATAGTAATTCCTTTATTTAAAACCTATAGGCTTTTCAATTCTCCCAACAATGATATTCAGTTGATTGTCATGGGAAATAATGCCAAATTTCTCAGGATTCTGTGCTTCTCCTTTGCTTAAGTATAACAGTTTGATCTTCCTTCGCTTAGAATTAATGGAGAAATTCTGTGCTTGTCTAGCTCCAACTTCTACATAGCTATTTTGCCTAAACAGTAGCCCATTGAATTATACTTGGATATTTCAATCCACGAGTTTCCTTACTTACTCTTACCTAGTTCTTATCTTTTATTTTGCTCTGCTCTGTAGCCAATCCTCACCATAGTTTCCTAGCATGCAACTTCATTACTTCTAGAGGTTTTGGTTATTGATAGAATTCTGGAGTCAATTTCAGTTGAGCCCTTACCATTTTAAACAGAATCACTTTTTAAACCTATTTCCACTGATAAATAATGCAAAATATAATGTATAAATAGTGGTCATTGATTTTGGGTGTCACGGACTAAAAGTCGATGGAGGTCAAATTTAACGCAGGTCCCTAACAAGGGTTTCTAATGCAAAGTGCTTTTGGCGCTAATCTAAGGTCTGACTGACCTTAGCGCAGATTTTAGGTTTGACCGACTAAAGTCAGTGAGAGCGATATTCAACACAGGTCCGTAGGGTCTATTTTTAGCACTAAATGGACAACATTAGGTCAATGGAGATTTCGGCTCGTTCTGACTAGCGCGGGTTTTGGCTTCTACTGCACAAAGTCAGTCGAATCACCTTTTAGCGCAAAGGCGATGGGCGGTGATTTTAGCGCGGATTTTAGGTTTGACCGACTAAAGTCAGTGAGAGCGATATTCAACACAGGTCCGTAGGGTCTATTTTTAGCACTAAATGGACAACATTAGGTCAATGGAGATTTCGGCTCGTTCTGACTAGCGCGGGTTTTGGCTTCTACTGCACAAAGTCAGTCGAATCACCTTTTACCGCAAAGGCGATGGGCGGTGATTTTAGCGCTTAAGTCACATTTTGCATTTGCGAGGAGTTGCGATGATGCCGACCAGCGCAGGTTTTGGAAGGCACTGAAAAAAGTCGGTAAGGGTCCATTTTAGCACAAAGTGCAGTAGAGACTATTTTTGGCGCCAGATATTACTTTAAATATTTTTAAATATACTTTCAAGATGTTTGAGATAGGTTCCAAATCCATAGGATTTCATATGCAGATTCTAGATTTTTTAAGTTCCACCAGATTTCAGACTTAGCCAAATCAGTGTTTCAGGACCATGCGTGGTTCCTCTTGTGGAATTAGGTGTGATTTTGCAATTCTATAGCCTGGAAACTAGGAATTTCAACTTGAAACATCCTATAGAAGCAATTTCAAGGGTAATATCCAGTAACATGATATTTTTGAGCAAAATGTAGTAACACCCAACTTCAGCACAAAATACAACAAATGGCTATTTTTTAAGCACAAGACCACTCAAGACATCTTCAAATGACATCAAATCACTCAAACATGCAAAATACTCAAATCTGTAACAAATCATGCACTCTAAGCACAAATTCACTTTCTCATCATCATAAAGAGGAAAGGCTGAGATGCTAAGCCAAAGTAAAAGAGGTCTCCATTTGAAATAATGGGGTGTGTGTGCAAGGCACAACATTAATTTTGGTCCAATAAAGTTCTTTCAAGTGTGCATGCACGCACTCACGCATACACATAATGAATACCAAAGTTAGTTCAAATATACACACCACATAAAGTGAATACCAAAATTAACTTTCACACACACACACACAAACACACAAACAAAAAAGTGTGACAAAGTTATCTTCCAAACACACATGTGCACACTTCAGACAAACTGAATGTCAAAGTTTATTCACATGCACACAATGAATTCCAAGGTTTATTTGTATAGTGAATGCCACAGTTATTTCACAAACACACAAAATGAAAGCCAAAGTTCATTTAAACACACAAAGACACACAATGAACATCAAAGTTCATTTGTACACTCCACATAGAATGATAGTCAAAGTTCATTCATACACACAAAAAAAAGAATGCCAAACATTGTTCATACATTCCACACAAAATGATAGTTGAAGTTCATTCATACCAATAGAAAAACTAAATGTCAAAGGTCTTTCAATTGTGTGCACACACAAACACGCAATGAATGCCAAAGTTAGTTCAAGCACACCACACAAAGTGAATACCAAAATTAACTTTCAAACACACACCATACAAAGTGAATTGCCTAATTAACTTTCACACACACAAAATGATAGTTGAAGTTCATTCATACCAATAGAAAAACTAAATGTCAATGGTCTTTGAATTGTGTGCACTCACAAACATGCAATGATTGCCAAAGTTAGTTCAAACACACACCCCACACAAAGTAAATACCAAAATTAACTTTCAAACACACACCATGCAAAGTGAATTGCCTAACACACACACACACACACACACACACACACACAAAGTGAATGCCACAAAGTTCAAACACACTTCATTCACACAAAATTAGTACAAACATGTACAAAATAAACATTTAAGTTCAAACATGCCAAACTAACACACACATAAAGTGAATGCCAAAGTTAAAACATGCTAAAGTGCAAGCATTTCACATGGATTTTGTTTAAACACACGCAAAAGTGAATTCCACAAACTTCAAGCATACTTCAATCGCATAAAGTTAGTACAAACATGACAAGCATTCAAATGAAGTAAACACTTAAGTTTAAACATGACAAAGTCCAAACACACACACACACATAAAGTAAATTATGCCAAAGTTAAAACATGCTAAAGAGCAAACACATTTAACATGAAATTTGTTCAAACACACACACCACACAAAGTGAATGTCAAAATCAAATTTCAAACACACAATTCACATAAAATAAATGTCAAAGTTAAAACACACAAAAAGTGAACACGTGCCAAAGTTCAAACATGCTGCATACAAAGTTAGTTCAACCACACATGAAGTAAACACTTAAGTTCAAACATTCCAAAGTACAAACACAAACAAAGTTAATGGCAAAGTTCAACACACTCTTCACACAAAGTACAATTGCTTCACATAGTTTGTTCAAACACACACTTCATAATAAATATAAAGTTTAAAAGTTCAAACACACACATAAAGGAAATGCCAAAGTTAGGACACTCCTCACACAAAGTGAACTCAATGTTAAAACACTTCACACAAAGTAAGTTTAATCACTTCACACATAGTTTGTTCAAACACACACTTCATATAAAGTAATTGCCAAAGTTCAAACATGCTGCATACAAAGTTAGTTCAACCACACACACATGAAGTAAACACTTAAGTTCAAACATGCCAAAGTACAAACACAAACAAAGTTAATGGCAAAGTTCAACACACTCTTCACACAAAGTACAATTGCTTCACATAGTTTGTTCAAACACACACTTCATAATATAAAAAGTAAATATAAAGTTTAAAAGTTCAAACACACACATAAAGGAAATGCCAAAGTTAGGACACTCCTCACACAAAGTGAACGCAATGTTAAAACACTTCACACAAAGTAAGTTCAATCACTTCACACATAGTTTGTTCAAACACACACTTCATATAAAGTAATTGCCAAAGTTCAAACACACAAAAAAAGTGAACGTCAAAGTTAGTACACTCCTCACACAAAGTGAATGCTAAAGTTAAAGCACTCTTCACACAAAGTGAATGTCGAAGTTAAAAACACTCTTCGCACAAAATTAGTTCAATCTCTTCACACATAGTTTGTTCAAGCACACACTTCATACATACCAAAGTTCAAATATGTAATAAATGCAAAAGTTAGTACTCTTTAGTCAAAAGTTAAATTCAAGCACACTTCATAAAAAATGAATGCCAAAGTTCAAAAACACACTTCACACACATAAAAGTAAACATTATAATTAACATTTCAATTTTCACTTCACAATAAGTGAACATGAAAGTTCAAACTTACATAAACAAACAAATAGTAAATAGATCAAATAAGTGAATGTCAAAGGTAGTTCACTTAAGTTTCATACACAAAATATGAATACCAAAATTCACTCAAACAAATTAAGGGGATGCCAAAGTTCAAACATGTGCTTCACATAGGCAAAGTGGATGCCAATACACAAAAAAAATGAATCCACAAGTCACTCAAACAAATTAAGGGGATGCAAAATTTTTAACAAAGTGGATTAAATCCAAGTGAATGCCAAGGTTATCTCTCTCTCTCTCTCTCTCTCTCTCTCTCACACACACACACACACACACACACAATGAATACCATTGTTCAACCACACACCTCACACAAATAATAGTTGTGGATGCCAAAACATACAAACAATAAGTGACTCAAAGTTAGTTCGGTTCACTCACACAAAGTGAATGTCAAAGTTAATTAATACATATTTCACACACACAAAATGAATACCAAAAGCTCACTCAAACAAAGAGATGTCAAAATTCAAACACTTCACATAAACAATAAGTGAATGCCAAGTAAATGCCTAAAGTTCAAACACACACTACAAACAAACAACTAGTGGATGTCAAAGTGAAACACATTAAACAAACAAAGTTCAAAGACACTTTAAACAAACAACTAATGGATGCCAAAATTCAAACACACACAAAGTGTGTGTCAAAGCTCAAACACACACTTCATAAAAACAATAAATGTAAATAATGTGAATTATATTTTAAACATACAACATGAAACAAATATAATTCAATGTCAAAGTTCACTTCACACAAAAAATAAGTATATCAAATTAAAGTGACAAATGACTCAATAAGTACATTAAATTAGAGTGACAAAGTGAATTCAATTTTAAAATATAACAAAATATAAGTCAATGCCAAAGTTCAAACCCATGCTTCACAAACAATCGCTACATTAAATTAAAGTGAATGCTTAAGTTCAAACCCTCACTCCACACAAATAGTAAGTATATCAAAATAGAGTGAATGCCAAAGTGAAACATGCTAAATAAATATGTTTAAATTACAACAACACTAATTATTATAACTTGCTAATTGAAACTAAATTGCATTATGGTTAAAGAATATTTTGATACTTAATAATTAAGTGCACCATTTAAAATTCAAGTCATTAAAGATGATGGAATTTTAAAAAATAAAATAATAAAAAAGGAATATGTTAAATTTCATGCCATAAAATATAATATGAAAACTAAAAAAATGGACACAAGACACCAGGCCTAAAAGAATGGTCATGGTCAATGGCCATTCCTTACAGCCTTAGGAAGGGGGCCACTAAAAGAATGGTCATGGTCAATGGCCATTCCTTACAGCCTTAGGAAGGGGGCCAATTCAACCCCTTCCAAATAAAAATCTTTTGTATTAAATAACAAATCAGTTTACATATTACATTTATTGAAATCAAGTGGTAGAAAACCCACAAGCCACAATTCCAACTTGTCATAACATAAAGAAAAGCCAAAAAACCCTTGCATTTTTCTCCATTTGCAAATCTTGTAGAATGTCAGGCTACATCACAAAAAAATATTTAATAAACCCTAACGCTGAAACCTCTGAAAATAGAATGTCCTGCAACATCAGAAAATCGTGGTCAAAACCTTTGAAATCTTAACAAACTTTTAAAATCAGAAAAAGAATGCTTACAATGGAGCAAGGAACTTGACAAATTACACGATCACAAATTGTTTAAAATTAGAAATCACAAACTGTGGCTTTGACTCTTAAAACACTGTTGGAGCTCAAGTTCCCTATGACAAATTTTTAGCGATAAAACCTATTTAATAATGGTACAAATTTTATGTAAGGAGTGCACAAACTTATACAAGCAAGCACTTTCAAAGCTACAATGACTTATAACATTAATCATTAAACATTTTTTAGAATGACTTATTATTGAATTTTAAAAAATACATTGTTATCCCACTTCAGTAGAAAACAAAGGATGGTTTTTGCAGATGAATCTTTCATGGATTCTATCATTCTGACAAATCAACAACCCTTGATTTATGCATTGATGTTGATGCCAAAAAACACTAATCATGTGGAAGCAACTGGCATGTTCAAAGGACTCCTGATGGTCATTGAACTTCCTATCTCTATGTGCTTTATGATACACCAAATTTTTCAATTACTAACGATGTGTGTTATATATTTTTTATTGTAATTACTAACCTTTTCAAATAGTAATTCCTTTATTTAAAACCTATAGGCTTTTCAATTCTCCCAACAATGATATTCAGTTGATTGTCATTGGAAATAATGCCAAATTTCTCAGGATTCTGTGCTTCTCCTTTGCTTAAGTATAACAGTTTGATCTTCCTTCGCTTAGAATTAGTGGAGAAATTCTGTGCTTGTCTAGCTCCAACTTCTACATAGCTATTTTGCCTAAACAGCAGCCCATGGAATTGTACTTGGATATTTCAATCCACGAGTTTCCTTACTTACTCTTACCTGGTTCTTATCTTTTATTTTGCTCTGTTCTGTAGCCAATCCTCACCATAGTTTCCTAGCATGCAACTTCATTACTTCTAGAGGTTTTGGTTATTGATAGAATTCTGGAGCCAATTTCAGTTGAGCCCTTACCATTTTAAACAGGATCACTTTTTAGATCTATTTTCACTGATAAATAATGCAAAATATAATGTATAAACAGTGGTCATTGACATGTTATGAGTAGCATTTGTATAATTATACTGCATATCAATTATATATCTGGAGAGGAAATGCTTTCTACCAATGGCAACTGAAAAATATGAGAAACAAAGGGTTTCATAACCATGGCTGTCATTCTGTATGACTCGGGTAAAAGCCTTATTCCATCTATATGCTAATCTGTATTTAAAAAGGGCTAGTCAGTTTTGGAAACCCCAAATAATGTTTTGAAGTTTGATGCATTGGGCATCTTGTATTTAAATTATATGCCATGGTAGTTTTATATGCTTTAGGGTGCTCGAGAAGGCAGGACCTCCCTTGCCCTGCATAAAAGTGTGCTCCACTTGCAGGGTTTTTCTTTTCATTCTTTTGGTCATTGTTTAAATCGAACTATACTGTAACTTCTAATATCTGCATGCTTAATATTTGTTACTAGCAGGTTTGGGCATTTACACTTGAAACTTGCAGCTCTAATAGCACTTACCCATAAGAAGATTTCTCCTTCATATATGTACCTAACCTATTAATACTTCACTTCTTGTAAGTGCATATTTCTTTATGCAAACCTTTTATTTAGATTGACACAGTTGCCACGTTCAGAAGATGAAAGGGGATAATTAACATATTTATTGATAAATACCTCTAGAATCGGGTTGCCTCAATAAAAAACGATGAAGCCATTTCGATGATAGCCTCCAAATGACCATACATTTCAAAATTCAAACTATGTTCTGAATACAGAATTAAGACAGAAATTCTGCTTTATGTTGTTCTACTACTAATTATATATGACATCTCCATGCTGCATATAGATTTTAGACAGGAGTTCCGATTTATGTTGTTCTTCTACTAATTATTTACAACATTTCTCCATGCAACATAAAAAAATAAGACACATAGAATTAAGATAGAAGTATGCGACATATAGAAATGAGACACAGAATTAAGCCCTCGCACTAACGATATAGACCTGGATCTACAGATCTAACACCTCGTCAGTCAGCATCCTCCACACAAACATTTATTCCTTTCTAGAGGAGCCCTTGTTCCAGAAGTTGAAAAACCTGCATATCTGCAGTTTCCTAAATTTCCTAGGAAAACAAAGCTTTGAAATTAATATTTTCTTGTGGTTAGATTAACCTTCATTTAAAATTTTGGACAATTTCAAATTGTTTGCCACATATTCTAATGCTACCCTTTTCATTTGCTACAGTCATGGCACTGATACTATATTTCAGTGCCAGCAGCATCCACCCATTTAACCAGAGTTTTAGCAAGAAAACATGCTTTATTGCCATCTTCCTTATGCATCATATGGATAGATAGAAATAACTTTAAATGTAGCATGTTGCTGTTGATGCTTATTTATAAGCTTTAGAACTAACACTTATTCTAAGTTTGGCAGAAAAACCCTGTTCATTGCTGCTATCATGACAACATTAATTATTAGGACTCCAGAATGGAGAGTTCAAACAAAAGAAGATTCAGAACAGGAGTCTGCTGTTGTGATGAGTCCTTACTTATGCTCAGAATTGTTATGATTTCACTATGAGATTTTTTTTAGAAGATATTTTTTTAATGTACTTTCTACAGCATGATGTAATGAGGAGTTTTGTATCCTTGATTTCTGGCCAAATGAAAGTTAGTGATGAAAAAAAAAAAGGAAAGCAAGCTAGAATTTTATCAAAATAGGAGATAATCAAAATGTGTGTCCACTGCAAACTGCGCTCCCCAGATATAAATAGGAGAAGTTGAACACGTGGACATTCAATCCATCTCAATTGCCAAAAAAACACACATGCGGCTTGCAAGATAGAAGCTAAGTAATGAATGGCAACGAATCTGAGTAGAGATGAGGAGAATTAGAAGAATTGATCAGTTGGAGAAGGATACAAATCTCCTAAATTTCGGTATGCTGGCCAAGGATACAAATCTCCTCAGACCGTACCCCATCTCAACACTTGCATAATTTGTTCTTTTTCTTTTTTTAAATACCACTAGGATTTGGGCATCTCTTTAGGAAGGTAGAAAAATATAAAAGGAATAAATCCCCTGATCTGAAAATACTAATAATTGTTTTCTGAGGTCACCCAATTCAGATTCCCTATAAAATCTCTATGTAATGGTATTGACAAGAGATAATGACAAGTTTTTTCAAATGGTTAAATTTTTTAACCCCTTCCTCATTTATTGTTATTGCTCCTTCATTACATATTTGAACAGAAAATCAAATATTAGTACGGGTTGTATCTATTATACCGATAACTGTACGGGTTGTATCTTCCAATCTTCCACGGCCATGTTTGGAGAAGCCAATAAACCAAAAAAAAAAACAGAGAGCAAAAGATAAAAGAAAACCAGAGAAAAAATAAAAAGAACCAACGACCATACAACCTTTAATCAAAAGTATTATATTATTTACCTTCTGCATCAATGCAGTGACGTTTCATGAAGGAATTGAGCTTTCACTGCCAGAGTAAATTTATATCCGTTTCCCTAAAGAAGAAGTCTCAATACCAACGTTCATCCTGCTACTGCGACTGTTTGGAGAAGCTGGGCGAGGAGAAGGAATCGTTTGAGGCCATGCCAAATAAATTACAAATAAAAAAAAACAGAACAAACAATTCTCAAATAAAGAGGTGAAATCATGAGAGCCGTTGGCGGACGCTCCGCTGCCTCTGAGCTGTCCTCCTTTTTAATCTCCTTTCTAGTAGTAACTTCATCCTAAAGTCCAACGGTAAATTACATGACAAACTCATCATCAATTACCTTTCTATTACTTAGATTGTGTTCATATTAGGTCCTTTAGATAAGATTTTGAATGAATTTGCCCTTGGGAGATATTGTACTTCAAAGTAATAACTTGTTTATTTACTTTGGAGCTTAAATGTTGAATTAAACCCAAAATTAGAATATTGAATATCTAGATTGAGAATTATTTCACATCCAAAATATTTTTAGAACATTTATCTTTAGAGGAATTATTCTAAGTCACTAAAGAGTTAACGGATTGAGAATTGGGTTAAATCTAATTAATAGTTGCTTCGGTTCAAAGTTAGTTCAAAGCCTCTAAGTGATCCAATTGGAAATGACATCCAAAATCTAGGTATTCCTTAGTTTAATCAATCTCTTTTCCATGGATCCCTGCCATTAATCAATTTAATCTAGTTGACAAGTGTTAAGCCTGAAATGGTAGTCTCTGAAAGTGGGTCCTATGAGTTTCTAGCCAAAGTGCTAATAGGCATAACTACATCATGTGGACTATAGAAAGGTGTGAGATGGTGACATACATCTTCCTCACATGTCGTACGTATTTGGTTGGCATGATGAGTCATGTTTAAGTAATCTTGTGCATCATACCCCATACATTGCTTATGTTGTTAATATTTGGTAATGCACAAGTGATCTAAGGAGTCTTGATGAATTAATTGTCACCACATGTCCTTCTAATTACTATAGAATCATGTGAATTACCATTGCCTAACGTACCTAATTCCAACTAGAGAAAATGTGACGGAGATAGGTGTAAGCTCCAAAGTTGTCTATAGTGACTAAATCCTTAGATGTGTTATCAAGATAAAGTAGTTCAAGAAAGACTTCATATTTAAAATTTGTCTAGAGAAAATTTCACCTTGGATATTTCCAAAGTTAACCCCAAAGCTAAATGGGTTTGAAATGGAACTAAACTTAGATAATGATCCTTTTTATCCAAACACCAATGCATAAACCCTTAGACACTTTTGGTTGTGAATGAAATCCTCAACCACCAATGACACACTTCTACTCACATGGACAGACACAGACAATAGGGATAGTAAATAGGCTCGGGGTAAAACCACCCTAAAGATATTGTTTTCAATTAAGTCACGAAGCAATTCAATTACCTTAAATAAACAAAGCATCTAATCCATCTACTCTAGTTTGCATATCCATTTTATAAAAATATGAAAATAGGAGCTCTAACAAATCAAAATATGATAAAAGTGATACAAGATGATGCACAATTGGAACCAATATTGACACGTGCCAAAAGCAAATGTAGTCACTTCACCACTTATGTGTGTGGATCACAAATCTTTAATAAAGCATCCATGAACATAATTGTAACAACATTTCATAAATTGAAGCAAACATGTTATTATGACATGATTTTGACATAACAAATCATACTAACAACCTCACAAGATGAGCTGTGAAAAAAACCAAAATGATATCAAATAATTATTGTATGCAAAAATATGATCCAAGGTAAATAATGGAAGATAATACAATATAACTCAATACCTTCACCTTCAATCACACCTTCACACTTGATAGAACGGAGTAGAGTGCACCCTAGCTCTACTAGCTTTTTCTTTGGATATATTATGCATTGTGGACTGCTCACAAAACTAGCATAACCTAGGTATGGAAATGACTATAATGAAGGTAAATAATAATGATAATGATATGGAATTTGATAGCATGTACTTGCATATGAAAGATGTGTTGTGATAATGATGTGAGAGACTCAATTTATAGAGGTTGGATATGATGGATGAAAGGCTAGGTTAAAAGATAAAATGGATGGCTAAGATTAGATGAGAGAATTATAGGTCATGGATAAGGATCTTCTAGAGCATTTTTTATGTGAATGGTTGAGATTAAAAAATGTAGTATGATAATGGATGGTGGAGATGAAAAGTGAATTTAATTTTGGATCAATCATTTAATAATTGTGACCAATTATTTAATAATTGTGGTAAGTGGCTGAGGATAAGGATGTGTGAAGGTAAATTAATTGTTTATAGTAAATTTATTTAATTAATTTATGGAGAGGAAGTTGTTAGAAATGATAAATTAATTAAATAAATGAAGCTTTATTAATTAATTTAAGAGGAAAGGGTAAATTAAATAAATAAATAAAATTTATTTATTTCATATGAGAAAATGGATTAATGAAAGAGGAATAAATTAATTAAATAATAAAATTATTTAATTAATTTAGAAGACATGTTAGGATGAAAGATGGTGTTAGAACTATGTCAAAAATGAAGGTGCATACATGGTCATTTTTAGGTTTCTACATTTTTCCCCTCTTTGATATGGTGTTCCATTAAGGTGGCGTCGTGTCAAAGAATAAAAGATGCCATAGTCAGTGATGCAAAAAGGGAATAATGGATAATGGATGCCCCCTCGAGAGTTTAATCGAAAATAAAAATTTCGAGTAAAATCTCAAAGGAAAGGGTGACGGAGTGAAAACAGGATACATGGATGGTAAAAGGTGAATAGGATGAAATTTGGGGGTGAAAAGGGGAGGCCAGGGATAAATAATCTAGGCTAGGGATGAAAAAAACTTAGGGCTTTGGGGGGCCTACAAATAGTGGCAGGGGGCCCATCTCTCCTCATTTGCACTCACAAGCTTAGAAAATTTAGAGAGAAGAGAAGAGAAGAGACAAAGGTATGGCGAACATTGTGACAATCCCTCGAGACAAACATCATGGGCGAGAGGATCAGGACCTTCCAACGATCGACAGGAGCTAGTAGACTTGTATGTGACTAAACATGGAACCTTTCGGGTAGGTTAGGGGATGGGTTAGGCATCATAAATGCTAGGAAAAGGGTGAAAAAGTGTAGGTGTGGCTTTATGAAAGTGCACCCATGTGATCAGGTGGCACACTTGCATAGCAAGGCAATGTGCCTATGCAAAATCTGTGCCCATGTGAGTGAAAGTGTACCTACACCATCGTGATGAGTGTCTAGGAGGAAAAGCAACGCACCTACATTTAACGGTGTGCTTGTGCAGAAGAACGACATGCTTTTGTGTGGAAGAGCACCTGGGTTAGGAAACGGTGTGCCTATGTCAAAAAAGGTGCTCTAGACTAGGAAATGGATAGATTATGGGTATAGGTAATAAATAAAAAGGTTATGGTTATGCTGGTATAATATGTAGAGTAGTCCTAATTAGATATAGCAATAGGATATTATGCACCAAGGTATAAGGAACTAGGGTGACTTTGTATCCTTTACATGGACTTGACACTGCAAACAAAAGGAGTATCCTTATACATGCCCAACATAATACAACCTTTTCTAGATGTGTGAGGAATGAAACTTAAAGCATTTAGGTCCAAGTACACAGACGGTATGAAATGACCTTAGATGCAAAGGACAACTGGTATGTAAAAAGCTATTCCACTACACATAAGATATGACTATTAGCTGGAGTAATAAGAACATCCAACAAACACACAAAATGCTATGCCCCATTCTCTGCTAGTCATAACACACCAAGATATGAATGGATCTATGCGGTCTTGATGAAGCATGAGAAGGAGATAGAAAAGATAAAAATAAAAAATAAAAGACCGAATGACGACACAAGTCACACAACCATTATATATCTTAACAAAAATTTGGATGATGTTTAGATAGGCCCCTGATTACAAGAATGATATATCCCTAGATAAGGCTTGATGATGATGTTTGATATCAAATGATGTGACAATTGATGACTAGTTATTGTTTCAAAATATTGACTAATACTTGTGATTTTTGTTAACACACGATGCATTGCATGGTTGTTGTTTTGTTTGAATGTCAAGTGTTTTATTATGGAATGGATGAAATATGACAATGTGACATTTATTATGGACATGGTGTGGAAATAGTTTATTACGAGATATGGTACGGATTAAGGATGACTTGCATTTGTGATTTATTGCTTGGATTTTAGGGATATTTTTATTTTTTTGTGTTTTTTGAAATATTTTAATTTTTTTTTTGTATTTTCAGAATGTTTTGGGATGAGATGCATGAGACTTAAGATAAAGTCTTACTTCCCAACGTCTTATATAAACTAGGAGAACAATCCAAACCACAACTAGGTGTCAGTAATGTGCCCCCAAGAAATGGGATTTTATTATTGTATGAATGTTAGCCATGTGTGTTGTCATTGATGCCAACATATCAGCATACATTGATGTCAACTTAGCATACACTGATGAGAGAGACTGCTAAGGCTGTTATGAAGAATTTCACTGATGTCATGTTCCTAATGAAGAGAAAGCTAATGATTGGATGTTATATTCTTGAAGAAGAGAAAGTTGATACATTAATCCTCTGGAAGTTGGCGACAGTCTCTATTTCAAAATGAACATCTTTGAAGAGTGTTTGGGAAATTACTCAGCATTTCCATTAGTTTGGCTTTAGGCATTTGCGGGCTGGAATATAGCTTTATGTAATGGTAAATCTTTCATATTCCATGTTTCATGGTGTTTGGTTTATCAGAAGTTTGTTTTGCAAAAGATGGAATGAAGATAGTGTTTATTCTGTGAAGATGTTTCTAGAATGGCAATGGAAGATCTATTGGACATTCCTTTGATTTTGAAGATATGATCTTGTGGTTCAAGAGTTAAGTTAAGTATGATGTCAATATACTAAATTCTATGTTTCAGAGTCTTTTCACTTCTGTAGTGAAAGATATAAGTGGCCGAGCTCTGGTTAAAGCTCTGACAGTGTAATGAGATGTTGAAAGGTGAATGGAATGCTCTGCATTCCTCCGTTGTAGCAGTTATGGCTATGTGGTTATGGAACTATGTTCTAGATATAGTAAAGGTGACAATTCCAAGGTATCAGATCATCTTTCCTTCTGTTGTGAAAGTTTTGCATGATAAGGTTTCGGTATGTGTTTTGACAATATAATGTGATGATAAAAGTTGTCTGGGATTCTCTCATTCCTCCAGATGTGAATGATTATCATTTTGGTTTTGTGGACATGTTCTTGGATGTGTATTACATGCCTCTTTTCAATTTCATGCTTCTTGGTGGTCCGCAGCTCAGCATGGACTGGTGTGTCTAACTATGAATTGGTAGGTTACTATGGTATATATAATGGATGACTTATTATGGTATGATAGGAAATGACACTAAGTGAAAACTTCAAGCCATGATAGAATGACAATTGGGTAGATGGCTAATGACATGGTAGATGGATGAAACTTAGATGTGTTAGTGGAAAATGTGAATAATAGTATTAAACAACTAAACATCTAATAACTCAATGGAAATTGATGTAAATAGAAGTAAACAAAGAATATACCTTCAAAGACCAATTTACCTCTATGTTTCCATTTTCGCCATATCTCTTCTTGATCTTGATGGTAATGGAGCTCTCAAAAGTGTGTACTTCCTTGTTGTTGAAGATGACAAGAGTAGAACGGCTATAGGTGGACAATGCAATGGAGATCACACTACAATGCAATACTAATGGAGATGGATGGATGGAGACATGATTAAATGGTGATTGTGATAATGGTGTTTTGTGAATGCAAATGGAGATAACTTTACCAAAGGCACACTGATAGGATTCTTGCAGAGTAAGATTACGAATGCTTGAGAGGATGAAATGAGGGAATGAGGGTTCCTTTTATAGACTCAAGAGAGGCCAAATCCAATTGTCAATAGATCCATGATTGGAGGAATTATCTGTGACGTGTATGGTTGAGGAAGCTTGAGGGAATGTGCGCGAATCAGAAGAGGACAAATGTCCAAGCTCCTTTCATGAGTTATGGGAGTTAATAAAATAGATTGAGTTAACTAAATAGACTAACTAGTTAAGTGAATTGATTAATTAGATAACTGATTTGACTAATGAGTTAACTGATTTTGATTGGAGGAGAAATAGGACATGTGGATGAGGGAATATTAACTAATTAAATATTAAAATATTTAATTATGTGTGCAACATGGTGAGGTGGAAAGGTGAGGTGGTAAAGGTGATGTGGAATTTATGGAATTTTGGACTTTGGAATGAGGAATTTGGGATTAATTAAATAATTTAAGATTATTTAATATATGAGACATTAGAAGAATTTAGGGATGTTAATTAAATAAATTGATTTTTATTTAATTATAAGAGGGATGTGAATCATTTAAATAAATTAGAATATTTATTTAATTGATAGAAGAATAAGAATTAAAATAAATATTAAAATATTTATTTAATTTGACTTAGCCAGTTTTAGGTGTATACATTTTGCCCCTCTTTGATGCAATGTGTTTTATCATGTTGTTTCAAAGAATAAAAACTTTCTACGATTGATACATGCCCCAGTTTGCCACTAGCATAGGTTAATGACGCCAGGATGCCCCCTCGGGAGGTTGGACGGGAAGAATGTGACGACAAGATGACAGACAATCTCACGATGAGATTAGGTTGGAAGATAGGGTAGGGTGAAGAAAATGGATGACACGGAGAAAAAGGCAGGTGAAAAATATGCCCCGGTTAAAACACCTCCAATTAGGATTCAAGGCACTATAAATAGGAGTGTGGGGTCACATTCCTTGTCATCTGCACACTTGTCTTGTTGGAGAGCTTATAGGAGATCAGAGCTTAGGAGCTAAGAAGAGTCAGCGACAATGCAGCAGGTTTCGATTGAGATACACCACTTCGAGAGGATCCGACAATTCAACCATCCAGCAGTGTATGGTCCACCGGTAAGTAAGCTTTCATTTTTAGTTTAGGTGCATTTATGATGGTCAAAAGTTTAGGTCAAACTTAGGTTAGTTGAATATGCAGCAGGAATGTTCCTACGCATTTACCTCACGATGCTGCACAAATGCCCCGATTCTGCGCAATTGCAAGCAGAATCTACGCAAATGATAGATTTGTGCAAATGAAGGGCAAACATGCGCATATGCAAAGTACTTCTGCACATATGAATTTTTGTTGCGCATTTGTTATGCTACTGCGTAAATGATCTTTAAAGCTATGCAAACGTTGCCGGAATCTGCACATTTGATTATTCCTGCGCAAATAAATGGGGATGTTGTGCATTCACCCTAAATTTGCGCAAATGCCCCGCAGAATTGTGCATCCATTTAGGTGGCAAAATACTTAGGAATTTGATAGAGTCGGCATCGAAGTCGATGTTTTCCAACTGATAATTCATCACTGAGATTGATAAAATCTCAAGACAAATGATAGGATAGATATCCTAATAAAATAGCTAAGTATTTGATGCTTGATTGATAGATTTGTAGTTTAGTTGACTTTGTTTGATTAACACTTGCTTGGCTGATTGCAGGAGGAGCTTAATGATGTCCTCATGTCATGGGAGTAGTTTCTGATGACACAACTTTTGAGACCTTATTTGACAGAGATTGACCGTTTGGTACTGGGATCAGTGGGTTTGTCATATGTTTGTTTTATGCTAGAAATTCAAGTGAATCTCGGTATGCTAACTGCACTGTCAGAGCTTTTCCACATTGAGGATGGGACATTTCATCTTCCTATTGGGGAGATTACAGTCACATTGGAGGATGTCCATTAGATTCTGCACATTCTGATAGATGGAGAACTCATTGAGTACGAGTCTCAGACAGGGGCTAGACTAGATGAGTGTTGGGAGGTTTTTAGCGATGACACCATTGAGGGGACAGAGATTAGCTAGGCAGACATGGTCACTTATTATGAGTCATTGCCATCGGTGGTTGCTGGGTTGATTGGAAGGATAGTGTGCCTCGATCAAAGATCACATGGATTTGCAGTTGGATGGGGGAGGACTCTGGAGCGGATTGTTATAGAGGGGACTCGGTTTGCATGGGGTCCTTGTCTACTTGCACACCTCTATCATGACTTGCATTTGTTTGTCTATGATGGAGATGCGAGAGCATGTAATGTCTCCATTTTTGTGAAGCAAAGATAACAGTGAGACATGTTCTTTCTATTGGTGTATACTGCAGCTTATAACCTACTAGTGTTCTACTGATGTAGTAGATTGCTTGCTCTTTTCCTTCATGGTTCTGTTGGGCTAGTAGAGCTCCCAGAGCTGTTGGTGTAGCTGAGATATAGAGTAGCAATAGTTTGCCCTAAATCGGCGGCATCAAGACTGGTGGGTTCATTAGATACTCCTTTAGGTGCTGAAAAGCTTGCTCACATGAGTCATTCCATTTGAAAGGAATTTTTTTTGTGTAGAAGATGGCTAAATAGATGGAACTTGTCTACCAGTTGGGAGATGAACCTTCTGATTGACTGCAGCTTTCCTTGCAGAGACCACAACTGACTCAGATTCTTAGGTGGTGGCATTTCCATGATTTCTTTAACCTTGGCTGGGTCCACCTCTATTCCATTAGCTAATACGATGTATCCAAGGAGTTTACCAAATGTTACTTTGAAAACACACTTTTTTGGATTTAATCGCACATTAAATTGCTCTAGACGTGTGAAAATCTTGTCCAAGACTTGTAGATGTCGTTCTCTGGTAATTGACTTGGCAAGGATATCATCTACATAATCTTCCATGATGGTGTACATCATGTCATGAAAGATAGTGGTCATGGCCCTTTGGTATGTTGCCCCCACATTTTTTAATTTGAATGCAATGACGCACCAACAATAGGTACCCCATGGACATGTGAATGCAGTTTTGTGTTAATCTTTTGGCACTATTTTGATTTGGTTATAGCCAGAAAATCTCCATTAATGACAACATGGTATGACCTGCAGTTAGATCGACAATGATGTCGATGTTGGGCAAAGGAAAGTCATCCTTTGGACAAGCCTTGTTTAAATCTCTAAAGTCATTACACAGTCTCACCCTTCCATCTAGTTTGGAAACATGAACTATATTTGAAATCCACTCTAGATAATCGATTGGTCTGATGAAACCAACATCAGAGCAACTTCTTCAGTTCATCCTTCACAAGGAGTGCAATGTGTAGATGCATTTTCCATAGTTTTTGTTTGACTGGTTTAGCACTCGGAGCTAGTGACAAATGATGCATTATAAGGTTTGGATCTAGTCCTGGCATATCCACATATGACCAAGAAAAGTTAATCTATTTCTGCTTGAAGAATTCAGTGAATGCCGGCTTTTCTTGTGTAGATAAAGATTATGCCAGATGAATTATCCTTAGATTATCTTCTGTTTCGATGCTGACAGGTTCTGCTGGTTCCATCAAAATGGAGGACCTTTCCTGATGTGTCAAATTGGGAAGAGTATCAAGCCTTTCATCGTTGGATGCGTCTTTTATTTTTTTACTATTTTCACGATCTAACACTGCCACCGAGCGGTTTTCACCGTTAGATCTATCTTTTATTTTCACATTTTTGTGACTGAAAGGCTTGGCACTCTCTCCAAAATACGCCTTGTCATTGAGTTCTATGGCGTAGCCAGTTTTGTGATCCCCTGCGGGTAGATGGTCTCTAAGTTCCAGATAATCTATGATGGCATCATCATTTTGGAAAGTATCAAGTTCAAGGGGTTCATCTTGTAAATCCCAGTCTATGAGTTCAGGGTGCACCAAGGGTAATGGGTCATTGGGTTGATTGGTTTCAAGGGTAGATATGGTTAAGATGGAGGAGTTGTTTAGGCTAGTGTAAGCATTTACAAAGTCTATGATGGTACTCTCCTCAAGTTGATCTGTCAAGTGTGACATCATTCCTTCCTCGAGAAACTCACTTTCAGTATTGTGCGGAATGGACTCTAGAGGTCTAGACCTAGATCTCTGTCCCTCATGTGTTGTGGAGCATATTGTTGAACCACATCAACATCTTTTTCGTCACAAGATAGTTCGGAAAGACTATCCCATTCATATTCATTTGAGTCCGTGTCACTCCATTCTTGTAGTCATTGAATCTTCTCGACTAGGTTAGTAGAAGCAGTGTCCCTTACCTTTTTTTTATACTTTTCTTGGCTTTTGACCTTTTCTTTTCCTTTGTAACCTAGCCCAATAGTGTCTCGGGCTGCTAGAGAAGAAGGTTGGATTGGTTCGGTGATACCAAATTTCCTTAATCCTATAGGACCATGACCATCATATCCCATCCTTTGCAAGATGGAGAACCCTTGGCCATATTGGTTAGTTTGCAATTAGGATGGAGGGTTTTGTGTTTTTGGATTATTGTCTTCATCTTTGTAGAGCCATTGAAGAATGCCCTTCTCATCACTCTCATCGGATAGGCTTCCCCATTTTACAAAAGGGCCTTTAGTAGTCTCGACCGACTTGGGCTTGATCATGGATGGCTTTCTATAGGACTTAGAAGATATAGGTAGTTGTGCTAGGCAAAAGGATTGTGCAATGGTATACTCTCCAACACCCTTGTCTTTGAGTTTGAGGTTAAGTTTGGATGTTTTAGATGTGGAAGGTAGTGAAGCTGGGTCGATACAGGATGAGGATGATGCAGAGGCATGGTTAGTGGGAATTACAACTTCAGGCTTGGATTAAACGGAGTTGCAATATTGGAATGGATTGGAATCACCTTGAATGGTGATTTATTGGCCGTCATGGGGGAACTTGATACACTGGTGATAGGTGGATGGCACCGCCTTCATTGCATGTATCCAAGGTCTTCCAAGGAGAATATTATATGTGAGTTCCGTGTTAAGCACTTAACACACTACATCTTTTACTACTAGTCCCACTCTAATTGGCAAAACAACAGTCCCCTTTGATGTTCTCTCCTCTTCATCGTAAGCCTTGATGGTAATTTTCTTTTTGGGATCAATGGCATTTTCAGAAAATCCCAACGCAAGGATTAGCTTTAAGGTGCCAATATTTAAACCCACTCCTTCATCTATTAGAACCCTTTTTATTTTATGCTTATGGATGAAGGCTTCAATGTGGAGGGATGTGTTGTGTGGTTGGGTGAGTGACATATCATCCTTTTCTATGAATGAGAGGAAATGAGGTGTGGTTAGATGACCTACCATGGTCTGAAACTATTCTTCGGCTAAATTGGTTGGGACGGTAGTTTTCGAAAGAGCTTGTTCAAGGATGGCCTTATGAGACGGGGATAGACGCAAAAGCTCCAAACTAGAAATGTGCGCAAGTGTTTTGTGGAGTTGGTCTAGGACGTTGTATTGGTCGGATGTAGCAGATGGTTTGAACGGAGCTCCTTTAAGAGTAACCTTTCCACGATGAGTGGTCACATTACAATTAGGGCTTTTATTTATAGTGATCACATTGATATGTGAATCACTTTCAGAAATGTGGTTAACAACATAGTCATATGACACATTTGTATAGTTGGCGTTGTTAGCCCCACTTTTGTTTTGATTTGAAGAACTTCCCTTCTCATAGTTGGGGACTAGATTCTTGAATACTAAATGATCATCATTAGAGGCATGACCATCAAGTGATATCTTTTTTTGATCCAACAAGTCTTGAGTGGTGTGCTTTAGCACCTAACAGTCGTTAGTTTTATGTCCTTTGTTTCGGTGATACTCGCAAAAGTTGGAATCATTTCACTAAGCGGGTTTAACTTTTGGTTCATAATCACACACCGATGGAAGTGTTATGAGGTTGCCCCCTATTAACTTCCTAAGGGCAGATTCGAGAGATTCTCCTAGTATTGTGAATTTTCTCCTAGGAGGAAAATTTGTAGATCTTTTCTCATTACTTGGAGGCTTGTTGGTTGGCGTATTGTTTTCTGGTTTTGATGGAGTGAAGATTGGTTGCTTTTGCACTACATTTTTAGCATCTACCACACCATCGTTTACAATGGGTTTGTTCTTGGTCCAAAATTACAGCTTGTCCATATTGTTGTTAGAACTAGGGGTGTCTTTGTATAGCTTTATTTGCCCCTTTGCTATCAAGGCTTTCTCGATGAGTATCCCCATTTCAATGACCTTACTAAAAGTAGTTGGACATTGTATTTGGATTTGATAGCTGAGTTCAGCGGATAGATTGTACACAAAGATTTCTATTCTTTGCTTCTCTGGTATGTGGTAGGGACACTTGCTTGCAAGTTGTCTCCATCTCTGTAGGAAAGAGGCGAAAGATTCTCCCCCTTTTTGCTTGTTATTACAAAGATCCAACATCGAGATTCATGTTCGATATTGTATGAGAAATGTGTGACAAATTTTTTCACTAGCTCATCAAAAGTGCGGATACCGGGAGGTAGGTGAGGGAACCACTCCATAGCTTGCCCTCCTAAATGTCTTAGGAATAATCACATAAGATAAGTTTCATTGTGTGCGACTTCTAGACATGCGGCACTAAATTCCTTGATACGATCTCTTGGATCACCTTTTCCTCGATACTTGTTGAATTTAGGAACCTCAAACCTTGAGGGAAAAGGTATCTTGATCAAAGATTTTTCAAATGGATATGGTGATATATCTTCAAGGGAGTAGTGCTTCGTGGTTTTCCCACTTTGGATGTCTACCAATTGTTTTTGTAAGGCTTGGATTTGCGTTGGTAATATGTCCAAGGGATTGATTGTATCCTTACCCTTCTCCAAATTGGAAGTATTTTTGTCAGTTTTGAGAGCACCTTTGTCCAGTTTGGAACCACCTTTCGATGACTCGGATTCATTGGAAGCATTGTTCTCTCTTAGATTTGAGAGATCAAAATCAGAGGGTAATTTGGGTCCTTGTTGAGCTAACATGAGAAAATACTTATGAGGATCTATGGCAACTACCCTATCCATAACCTTTCAAAATTTTGGGTCTTGAAGTTGTTGAAGGATTTCCTCTTGACTAATCTCCTCATCATTAGAATTATGCCCACTATTGTGAAGGGGACCCATGTTTTGTTTTTATTTAGATTGAAATCTAGTTTGAACCATGTAATTTTTGAGGTGTGGGTGAATGTTGGATGTTTTTGGTGTGGTTGAGATGAAAAGATTTTACTAAGGTTCGGATTTTTTATTTCTATTGTTCAAACAAATGTGCTCTTGAGCTAAAAGGTAGTCAAAGTAGGGATATTTGATCACCACTATTTGATATAGACTACTTCTTTTATCAAAATCACACTAGTGTAGTTTCGAGGGAAGGATAATTTATCCTGTTTATGAAACTAACTAGATTTTTTCTTTGAAGTTGGAGAATCTTAATGACACCTTAGTGGGAATCTTGTTTTGTTCGTTTGATATTTTTGATTTGGACAACTAGGTGTGTTATGGCAAGGTGAAATGTTTTGGGAAAATGGGTATGAAAATGGAATCCTATGGTTTTCCTGAGTTCTCAAATGAAATCTATGCAAAAATGGATATCCTAAAATAAATTTGTTTTCTCCTCAAAATGTTGGAAAGTGCTCTCTATTTTGGATGCGCAGTGTCAAATGCGTAGGACTGTACAACGAATGTGCAACTTTGTATGTGCAGAACTACGTTGCAAATGCGCAAGACTACATTGTAAATGCATAGAAAGAGTATATGCACAACAAGATTTTACAGATGTGCAATAGGATTGTGTAAAAGCGCAGCAGGAGTAAATGCGCAACAATGTTCGACAAATGTGCAACAAGATGGAGTGTATGTGCAGATCTACAAAAGTTTTGTCCTTTTTGTTTCAGATTTTCAATTTTGGTTTGTTTGCATGATTTCCTAGGATGTTCAAAAGTTTGAAGTACTGTCTTTGATTCAAGTTATTGCTAGAAAACAAAACAAGCAAGAGGTTGTCATGATTATTTGAAACAAACTTTTTTTTTTATAAATGAAAAATAAGTAAGTACAATCCTACGGATGGCCAGGTCAATATTCATCGAATTCCAACTTGGTTTTTACACCAGTCACTTCCATAAAGGCAAACATTTAGTAACTTGATAGCATCGGCTCCCCTCCATGGCACTCACTTCTCGCGCATATCAAGTTACAGTTCCTCTGAAGAGTTGAACTTTCTGTCTCTACACTAGATGAGTGTATGACGTTGGATGGCTTCAGAGGTCCGACCTCCTGCATCAGCAAATAGGGGTTTTTGGCTTTCTAAGAACAAATGGCTTTTTAGTATGGACATCCATTCGGGTGGTTACACGTGTGGCAATTTGCTCCGATAAGGAGGCTTCCTAGCCTGCAAAGGTTACGCTCAAGGTTTTGGGGGAAATATTTGTCAGTGTAACACAACAGCACCCATTGTTTGCAACTTTTGTCACAAACAAAATTTATTTATAGCAACTTGGAAGTGGCTTGGCTTTAGCCCATTATTGCTTAAGGTCGTCCCACTTGGAAGGAAGGAATTCCAAGGGCAGGCCTCTCTAAAGGTTACACATGCAAAATGATGATTTTGGCATTTTGGTCACCTAAGAAAGGGGAGAGCATAGTCCGATCATCATTTTGAAAACACAGAGAACACTGGTTCTTTATCCCCCTAGTTAAAATAAAGAAACTAAATGTGTTTAATCTATCAAGCACAGAAGTTTTTAACAAGATAGAAATAACTTGGAAAAGATTTTTGTTTATTTTAACCTTTTAACAAGTCTAGGTGTAGATTGTTGCTTAAAGAAATAAACAAGTGTTACTTTCCCTTATTAAGCTATGTGATAGATTGTAGTGCAAGATAGTAAAACATAAAGAAATTGTTCAGTTTTTAACCCCTAGGTTGGGACTAGATGCAAGTTGTGATGCAACAAAATGATTTACTTTCCTCCTAGTTATGTCTATGTGATGATTTGCATGAACATATTAAGTTATTTTCCCCTAATTAGTTCTAGGTGGCTTAAGAATGCAGCTAAAATGACTAAGTCCATCTCCTAACACCTGCAAATGAAAGTTAGTAAGGAAAATCTTTGTGAAACATTACAATTCTTCTGACAGCATTTAAATGTGCAAAAACAGAAGGTGGATGCGTAGGACTACTCAGTGTTTGCGCAAAAACACATATGCGTAGAACTAATTGATGAATGCACAGGTCTGTGGAATGGATGCGCAAGAACAGTGTATGCGTAGTATTTATGCAAAAGATGGTGTGGATACACAAAACTATGGATGCGTAGCAAGAATCTGTAAATGCGCAGGTCTGGAACGTGAATGTGCAGAATCAACATATTATGATAGTAGATTCACAAGAAAACTCAAATGGAGGTTAAAAAATGGGGCTAGGCCCATGGTGGGCGTCAAAAATGTTAGTGGAAAATGTGAACAATAGTATTAAACAACTAAACATCCAATAACTCAATGAAATTGATGTAAATACAAGTAAATGAAGAATATACCTTCGAAGACTGATTTACCTCTATGCTTCCATTGTCGCCATATCTCTTCTTGATCTTGATGGTAATGGAGCTCTCAGAAGTGTGTACTTCCTTGCTGTTGAAGATGACAAGAGTAGAACGGCTGACAATGCAATGGAGATCACACTATAATGCAATACTAAGGAGATGGGATTGATGGAGACATGATTAGATGGTGATTGTGATAATGGTGTTGTGTGAATGCAAATGGAGAGAGACTTTGCCAAAGGCACGCTGGTAGGATTCCTGCAGAGTAAGATTATGAAATGCTTGAGTGGATGAAATGAGGGAATGAGGGTTCCTTTTATAGACTCAAGAGAGGCAAATCCAAGTGTCAATAGATCCATGACTAGATGAATTATTTGTGATGTGTGCGAATCAAAAGAGGACAAGTGTCCAAGCCTCCTTTCATGAGTTATGGGAGTTAATAGAATAGATTGACGAGTTAACTGAATAGACTAACTAGTTAAGTGAATTAATTAATTAGATAACTGGTTTTGACTTAATGAGTTAACTGATTTTGATTGGAGGGAGAAATAGGACATGTGGGTGAGGGAATATTAGCTAATTAAGTATTAAAATATTTAATTATGTGTGCAACATGGTGTAGGTGGAAAAGGTGATGTGGAATTTATGGAATTTTAGACTTTGGAATAGAGGAATTTGGGATTAATTAAATATTTAGGATTATTTAATTATATGAGACATTAGAAGAATTTAGGGATTTTAATTAAATAAATTGTTTTTTATTTAATTATAAGAGGGATGTGAATCATTTAAATAAATTAGAATATTTATTTAATTGATAGAAGAATAAGAATTAAAACAAATAATTTGACTTAGCCATTTTTAGGTGTATACAAGATAAATGAGTGGAAAGTGGAAGTCAAAGTGGTTATCTAGTAGATGGTAAATGCAAGGGTACTACACATGGCACCTATAAATAGGTTTTCATTATGGTACTTATCTAATGTCACCACCGAAGTGGTTTTCACTAGAGGACAGATTATTTATCTTTATTATAGAACCACTTGAGGTGAAGGTAATCCGATGAATCCTCATTATGCTATAGTATTAATTATTTGTTAATATTTTCGAAGGGGTTGAGGTTTATTGGTTGAAACATTGGGTTCTTGTTGAGGAGACCCAAGTTCAAATCCCCATAGGGGCATCTAATGTGGAATTCTAAGTTGTGACTCTTGGTCTTCCATATTTGGATTCTAATGTGGATGTGTTCCAAATTACTAAGTGTTCATGCTTGGGGATGAGGGACCCCGTATTGTGGCCTCACCGGTTCATAGCTCCAATAAAAAAAAGCGTTCATTGATTAAAAAAAATTATTTTGTTAATATTATATTGGGTGCATATGCTTTGTAAGTTTGCCCATGTGGTAAATAAGAATAAAAGTATTTATCCCACATGCATTGAATAGTAGCAAGTACCTTTAGTAAGACCCTTATATTGTAATAACTTCTCAAGTGGAATTTATCTTGGATATTTGTAATTGGAGTGTATGTTAGATTGGGACATTGCCCTCTTGAAGTGGCACTATGAAGATAATATAAAGCATTCTATTGCTATCTTTACTATGTATATCAATATGCATTGTTTTTATTTATCTTATTAGGTTCCTTACATGAACACCTAACTGGATTTAATATTTCACTAATTCTAGGAAATCTTCCTCAAAGGTTTACTCTCCTCGAAGACACTCTGTATGTTAAAGACATGTTATACTTTGGCTTAAACAAAGTCATAATTTGTTATAACACATTCTTTGAGACACATGAAGATTAGTTAGGGCCCACATGAAACGTGGTATTCTCATGTTACCTTCTATTGGAGATTTCATATGCAACCAAAAGTGGCTAAGGATAATTTATGTTTTGGTATCTAGATAAAAAAGGGATCAATAATTGGTTGATCCACAATAGTGTGTGCCACTTGTGGTATATACTGATTTTTTCCTTATTTATCACATATTTTTTTTAATAATGGTTTAAGCCTAGAGGGGTTCCATATAAGGGGGTTTAATTGAAGGGTGCTAGATCAAACCTCCTTGGATATGACCTCCTTAAGCTTAAATCAAACATCCAATGGAGCCTCCTCCACACCTATCAAATACCAACAAAACCAACAATTTTGCTTCACCTTTTGGGAGATCAAATGAAATCATTTGGAAATGTCATTTTGTATTATGTATTATGTAGTATTAGATTTACAAAAATTATAATATGTATTATGTTTTCTTTAATATTATTTTTTTAAAAATTATAATGAATATAGGTCCATTACGAAATAATAACATATTAAAATATATTTTAGTCCCATTTCTCTATGGAGCACTTAAGATAGAGTTTAAAAGGGGAAAGAAGCTTCAAAGTGAGTTTAGACCTAAAGTCACATCTAAACTAATTAATCCCTTATAATGCTAGTAGCATTTATGCCTTGTATGCTATTCAATTTATATGTTGTATTGAGTGTTTTGACAGTGTATTGTGAGATTTGTGTTTATAATTCATTGCATTGAACTTTTTTATGAGGCCTTGTTGTACCATCAAGGTATTTTAATTGTGTACTCTAGATACTTTTGTTGTGATTTTTTGTATGACCATCAATGTGTTCTTGATGAGGTTTTGTATTGGCATTGAGATTTCCAACTATTTATTATGAGATACATATGTTGTGTGTTTATATATTTAGATTATTACAATGTTTTAGCTTCACTATTTTTCACTATATTTGGTGAGGTGAGATCATTACATCTGATTCATCATTATGAAATTATTTTTCAATATTGTTCCTTGAATCATGCTAGTCATAGATGATTTACAGTAAGAAGCGATGATTTAATATCATGTTGGGTGGTTTATGTCGCTTTGGTTATTATTATGTGGAGTTGGTACGCCCAATGTTTGATTTGAGTGTGTAGTTATAGGATTTCTCCAAATGTTGGATATATTCGCGATGGTCATTTTGGGGTAAAACATGTGTTAAGCTCTAACTCACTCAAGTTGAGTGTGAGATGAGTTTTGTGAATCCCTATGTAACCCCATATCTGAATCAATGGTGATTCTAGAATATGCATGTTGTGCAAACCCATAAAGAGTGTGTGAGTCTTTTGTGTATGGCTACTTTATATTATTTTATTGCATTTAAATTTATTTCAAAATGCATGCTTGTTGCATTTGCAAAAATATTTAAATGCTTAAGTCAAAAAATAATATTTGCACTTTGGTAAAAAAATGGTTATTGCATATTTATTTTTAGTGGAAGGGAATTAAAGTGAACCATTGTTCTTTAGAAATAAAATATTAGCTTATAGGAAATTATAGAATTGCATTATAGTGGAAACTTAATTCAATTGCCTTGGTTATAGGGAAATATTAAATTAATTGCATAAGTATAGTCTTATTGAATTATTTCCTTGAAAAATATCAATGTAAGTTAATTGTATTGTATTTGCCTTATTGAATCATTTGTATTGATCTAGTTATATTTGAAAATGTTATTTTTGCGTAAGTAATTTTAAAATAACAAAATAGAGGAATAAGTATACAATGAAAAAATAAAGGTTTATTTTGATTCACTTTATATTTTTGGAAACCTACCCATCCCAACCCCCCTCTCTTCTCCTCTTTTGAAAATGGATGTAAACTAGAGATGCTTAGATTTAGATTGTGCTTGGGAATGGAATGGATGGAGGATTGTATTTCTTGGTTTATTATTGAAGGTGTATTCCCAAGAAAAACCTCTCTTCTCTATTGTTTCAAATTGAATTGGAAAGGTATTTTCCTTGTGACTTATAATTGAAAGGTTTCTTATTCATTGTCATGCCATATTAGGTGGAGATATATGGCTTCTCCTTATAGGAATGATTTATTATATTTATTTTCATCTTTTTAGGCATTGTTTTAAATTTGAAAAATGCAAGAATAAAGCCAAGATTATGGTAAAATTTTCTTAAATATTCCTAAAAAATGTGAATAGGAAAGAATGTTGTTGTGCATTTACTACAATATAGAGGATAATTGAAATTTGAGAATTTTGTGTAATTTAGGATACATTTTTTGAAGGTTCATGATGATGTAATCAACATTGAATTTGGGGAATTTTTATGGGTTTTCGTACCTTTTAAAAATGAAAATTGGAAATTAAAACTATGTTTGACATTTTTATTTTGTGAGATGAATAGTCTCCTTAATATATTGTGATTTTGCATCATTGATCAATGTGCCATGACTTTTTGCATTGATTTTCATGCCAAGCCAAAATTGTAATTTAGGCCATTGGGCACTTAGGACTAAGGTACAAAGTAGGAAAGGAGTGGCCTCTCACCACTTGCTTGGATTTTAAAGGCATTCATGGATAGAGATAGTTGATATTTTAACCAATTAATAACATAAACACATTGGGGTTAAATAAAACATGTGATTAAATAAGATAATTACACCATGCATCGAATACTTCACAAGGATTTGGACTTGGATGTAGAGGACATGCCACAACTCTTGGAATTTCATGAATGTTGTTGAGTAACCTCATACGAGGTATGATTTCCTTCTCAACATTATATATAGTTGTTGTGCTAGTGTATTGACAGTACTTGGCTTACTTCTAGGATCCTCATCCTATCTTATTAGTGGATTTGGTATCCGACATGTGTTGAGACCCCTACATGTATGTTGGTGACATGTATGTTGTTGGTATTTATTCATATGTGTTAAATTGAATGCATTGATGGTGTGGAAACCTTTGTGAATGCATATTGGATTCCTTTTTGTATTTTGAATTATGTGCATTGAAGGTGTGAGGAACCCTTATACATGAATGTTTTTTGGTATCCTCTTTATACTCCTATTGGCATGAGTTTTGCTACATATACTATTGTATGTATTCATTATTATGGGTTGCTACATGTGTTACTGTATGTATTGATTGACATGGTTTTTTCCATGTACTCCTTATTTGTGTGAGTGTGATTAATACCCAATTCGACTATCTCCTAAGACAATGAGGTGGGATTGAGGGTTCCACATGATTGGGTGGTGCTAAACCATTGTTGGGGTAGACAAACTTGGAGGATGCTCATTTGATACCATGTTGGACTCACATGGTATTAGATGCTTCTTGTGTCTCTTCTTTGTTATAGTTTTTTGTAAACATTGTAAACTAGGTCCTTAAGACCATCATACTAAGAGCATAGTTGTACATATTATATCCTCTTATGCTAGTTATGATACATCCATGTTTGGAATGAGCCCCTTAAATTGTAATAATTAGTTGATATTGTTTTGGATGTTTTCACACCTTATCTTGTGAGATTGTTAGTATGATTTATTATGTCAAAATCATGTTATATTAGCATGTTCGTGTTACACATATGGTTCCTAAGGTTGTCATTAATTTCAACACTATCACAAGGTTGTCATTGATGTCAACACTATCATGGATGTGTGATGGTGTTCATGGTTGGATGTCATGTCCTATCCTGCAGAGAAGATACAGTTCATGGTTGGATGTCATGTTGAATATAATGAGGTTACTAAAGTTCATGGTTGGATGTCATGCCTTGATCAATGCAGAGTTGAGTATGAGGTTATATTAAGATGGGAATTAGAAGCATCAAGAAGACATATTAAGATATATTAATATGTGAATTAGAAGCACTAAGATGATTAGATGTGTTTTTGATGTTGGGAAGATGTTATTGGTTACCTAAAGCATATTGTATGATCTCTCCTATTGTTCTTAAGAATGCATGTGTTGATACAAAGAAGGTTTGGCCTCTGAAAGTTCGTGAAAGTTTCTGCTACAGGATGACTTCCTCTAAAGATTGTCTAGGAGATTGCTCTACATTCCTCTGCATTTGCAATTATGAATATGCGGTTCTGGAACTATGTTCAAGGTACTGTGTAGGTGATAATTCCAAGTTTTTAGATCATTTGTCCTTCCACTGTGAAAGTTATGCATGATAGAGTACCGACATGTGTTCTAGTAGAGTAAGGTTGTGTTGAAGGCATGTTGGAATGTTTTGAATTCCTCTAGCTATGAATGTTTGTCTTTGTGGTTTTGTGGACATGTTTATGGATGTACATTACATGCTTTCTTGGAGTTTCAAGTTTCTTGGTGATCCACAAGCTCAATTTTTCAATGACAGTGTTGGTCTCTTACAATGATTTAACAACTAAGCTCTTAAAACTGTAACTCAGAGATTGGACATCTAAACTGAGTAGCTTTCTTAATCACTATGGAGATGCATTTCACTTGTCAACCCAGGGATGTGAACTTGAAATGGGTCAGCACGATATGTGCACTAAGAACTTCCAAAGTAGCCATATTCCTTCTATAGCTAAGAAAGACATAATGCTAAAGATAAATTGCTAGAAAGGAAATAATAGGAATGCTGAACATTTACCAATAGCTATTCTGGAATCAAGTATATGAGAGAAAGTAAAAGTCTAGGCAAACAAATAGGAAACTACTTTGTCTGCTTTGGCTGCAGGAACAAACACAAAATAGAATTCTAGTGGTTGCAGGAACATTCAATGCCAGATTTAACTAAATGCTTAACATAAAATGCAACTAAACTAGAGGGTGGAATTCTCACCAAGTGGGCCCCCTTGGATGAGTATTCCCTAAGACAAATGTAAACTCAGAAATGTAGAATTACAACTTTATTTTATTCATTTGAAAAGATGAGTACAACTGAACATTATAACTATATTACCGAAAACTAGATAATGCAAGTACAATATCTGAATAATCAACAACTCCCACAAAAGGAGTATCAGAGTCTTATTTATAGGAGAAAGACTACAAAACTAACTAACTAGCAAGGCAGTCAACTCCAACAGAATAGGAGGACACCACATTATGGAAAACATAGAAAGTGGAAAGGAGGTTACGCATGCAAGGGAATCTGGTCAAGCGAGTTGCTTTAACATAGATTTAGCATAACAATAACTCCTAAATTTGCTCAATAAGTATTTAAGATTAGTTACAAAGCAGTTGCCTTCCCTCCATTTGACATTTGAACGATCATCATGTTTGACTTTTATGGTAAGCGACCAACCAGCAGAATCTTCCTCACTTTATAGATGTCGAGTATGTCTGCATAACAATATTAGTGCACACAATAATTGCACATCTGTAACTACCTAGGAGTAACATTCATTAACCATATGTAAAATTAACATAGATAGTTCAAATAGCATGTCTTTGCCATAAAAGGATATAAGAAATGACTTATGCTCAACAAGTTATAGCTTTGGGGTAATGACATAAAAAGATCAAGATTAAAGTACCAAAGTCCAAGATAACTACAGCAAATGGACAATAAAGTTTAACAAAATTGAGTCATTAACTAGACTCATCAGACAGTATGTCGTAGTGTGTTCAGGATGACTTGTTGTTCTCATAGTTCATGGTTGAAGATGTGTGGCACTAAATATTTGATGTGCAGACGTAAAGGAGTGTTTGAAGATGTTCTATGAGTCTTGTAGACTCAGCTGGAAGAGTTTCATGAAGATCCTTCTTGTTTCCAGTACCGCACAAGGTTTTCAAGTTGTTGTGGCCGTTATGCTTCAAGTTTCATGTCTTTGCTTAAGGCTGTCCTATTTTCAAATGAGCAAAGTGTGTGGATGTAATTCCTTGATGTTTCTTGTTGTGAAGGATGTTTTGGACCTAGTTAAGCAAGTATTGATGTTCGCAAGGCATGAATCCTCTGCTGGTGTAGCGTGTAGTCTTGTTTAGGACTCAAGTCCTCTACACGTGTCATGTTGTGTGTTGTCTAGCCGACTTGTAAATGTATTTTTCATGTTTTCTCTGGCCAACAATAATGTATTCAATGTAATATCATGTATACATTGTAAATCAATTTGATTTAGGGAAGTGTGATTGCAATGTGATTGATAAGGTTCACAAGCAAGAAAAGGAGCAAAATGATTGCATTATGATGTGTGACTAAGGGAGAAAGAGTAGATGTGTTAGAAGCTGTCTTGATTCATCTTGAAGACATTTTTGTGACAGGAAGGAAGTAAAGAGTGTGTCTAATTGATCCAATCATCAGAAGAAGCAGAATTGCAATAATCAAGGGTGTGAATTTCAATCTCAGTTTTTAGGCAGTAGAAGGACTGTCATACTGTAATATTTTTTGAATTTGTTCTTAGTTTAGGGAGTAGTTGCTTCCTTGGGAGTGACCCTAAACAAAGTTTTTAGGGAGTAGTAGATTCCTTTGGTTGTAGCCCTAAAACAAAGTCAGCGGGGAGTAGTAGCTTCCTTGGGTTGTAGCCCTAAAACAAAGTTGTTATTTGAGCTTCATTTATTGTGAGTTAATCCTCACCATGGTTTTTCCTTCTTGGGTTTTCCAAGTATATCTACTATTATGTGTTGATGTGCATTGTGTTAATCTTTCATGTTTATGTTGATCTTGTAATGCTTAAGTTTTAATCTGCTCCAAAAAAATTGAAGTTTGATTAGATACTGATTCACCTCCCCTCAATATCCTAGTGTGTTTAACAATTAGTATCAGATCCAAGTTCCTCTAAAGAAAGCTTAACCTCTTGAGGAAGGTCTGGGATGGCACTTAATGAATCCAACAAGATACTTAGGTTTGATGGATCAAATTATGTTTTTTGGAAGCTAAGGATGGAAGCCTATATCAATTCTCTAGGGTGCAATGTTTGGGACTCTGTCAAGACTAGTTACAAATTTCTTGCTACTAGTCCTACAGACTCAGATGAAGTTAAGAAGTATGATAACAATGCCAAGGCAAAGTTTTCTATCATGAGTGGGCTAGTTGATTCAAAAACTTAAAAGGTAATGAGTTATAGTTCTGCTAAAGAAGTTTGGGATAAACTTGAAACCATTTATGGAGATAAGAAAGTAAAGCAAGCAAAGATGCAAATCTTCAAAAGCAAATTTGAGACCCTAAAAATGATAGAGGATGAAGACATTGTTGGATATATGCTCCGGATGAATGAAGTGGTCAATCGCATCATAGGTCTTGGTGGCAAAGTGGAAGAGGATGAAATTTTGAAGAAGGTTCTGAGATCTCTTCCCAAATCTTACAGCCTTAAGGTATCTGCTATTGAGGAGAATACGGACTTGGATACATACACTATAGACAAATTGTTTGGTACCCTTACTGCTTTTGAAATGAGAGAGTTTGGTAGTGATGCTCCAAAGATAGAAGATGCTTTCAAAGCCAGTATGAAGACAAAGGATGAAATTTGTTACACCCCGTGTGTTTCTAACTAATTACTATTTACCTTGACTGGTTAATTTGCTTGAATAAATGAATGGTTTGTGAATCTTGCATTAACATGTATTTTAAATCTTGAATTGAATATATTGAAAGATTGAATGATGCAATGTGATGTATTATAAGTGATTATTGTTATGAAATGTATGATGCTTATGATTATATTGTGATCGGCTAACTACTATTATGGTGATATAAGTTAAACGCAGGAATAGGTTGCTCCTCCAGAAACGAGGAGAAGTATCACTCAAGAGAAGGAATTGGTCTGGTAAATGTTAGAGAAAACCTAAACTGAGCAAGCACACACCACTATCCTACTTGGTCTAGGTTATGTCGAGTCTATGTGGATAAAGGCAAGTCATCTATGGTAATGATCCTGAATTCTTTTGAAGATATGATTTTATGAATGTTTTGAATGAGGAATGTGATTTAGTCTAAGTGTCGATTGAAGTCTTCTTTGATAAAGTTTGGAATTACAACCAATGAGTTTTTAACGTGAGATGAATATATACATATATGTAAATGCATGTCCATGATAAACTTATACGTATTGCTCATAGGCATAAGAGTATCGATTGGACAAGGGAATCTATATGCATGTGTGTCTATGTACATTTCATATTTATATATCGTCAGTGGATATCTGGGTTAATGGGTTTTATGTTGTTTTCAAATAATGATAATAAATGCATATACGTAATAATTGTTGGCAAGAGACACTATGTGGCTTCATAAGTGTTGTCATTGATGGCAAAAAAGTATATCCCACACATCCACAGTACATAATATGCCTTCATCGGAAGTTAGATTGAAGAATGTTTTAGTCCGGTGAACAAGAATAGAGTATGTAACGGTCTGACAATCAGGTCTGGATCTCTCAGATGGTGTAACTTAGTAAGTTGCAGACTTGGACAAGTCAAGAGGGGTATCATGACTACTGTATTCCAAAGATTTAGCCTCCGGTGATAAAGAAAGAAAAAGATATGAGCATCTGAGTGTTGGGCTCCAGTCAGGCAGAGCAAACAGAGGAAGAACTGACTGATAGAGTATCAGACTTCAATCCGGATGAGTAAAAGGTGTTAAGCAAGCAATTTGTGGGATTATACATTGTTGGCTGACATGATTAATGACTTTTATACTTAAGCTTTTGATACGCATCACAAATCAAGCATGGATTCAGCCGACAGATCAACAACTTGCAAATATCTTGAGTGTTCTTGTTGCCAACTAGAAAGTTGATGAAAATCCTTGATGCGGATATATATACCAGATGGATTCCGGCATGTAAAAGTGTGTGTGTGAGATGTGAAGAAATAAGGTGCAAAGAAAAGCAAGGATAAGTGTGAGAACAACAATTTAAGTCCGGTATGTGACTGAATAACAACATTGAACAGAGGAAGAATGAAGTGTGCCAAATCAGTATATTGTGCCTAACCAGAACTAAACTCTTGCATTTGTAGATGCTTCTCATCAGTTCAAACACTTAATTATCTTCTGTAAGTTCTTATAGGCAGTGTGCCTCTTGTGAGTAGTGTGCTCGGGCAGTGAGCCCAAATTGGCAAGTGCCATTTTGTACTCATTTATTCTTTTAACAGAGAATACAATCTTGGGTCAGTCACCCCGTGGTTTTTCCCTTAACAAGGTTTCCACATAAAAATCCTTGTGTTATGTGTTGATTTTATTTTTGTTCTTATGATTACATATGCTTTCATGTTTTGATATAACACTGAATATTGAGATAACAAAATTAAAGAAATTTTGAGATAACTGATTCACCCCCCCTCTCAGTTATCTGCCTTGCTTTCAACAATTGGTATCAGAGCAAGGTTCCTCTAAAAAAAGCCTAACAGCTTGAGGAAGATCTAGTAATCTCAATGGATGCATATGGTATGAAGGAACAACTTCAGTCTGCCCTAGATGATCTTGAACAATCCCACTCTAAAGTCAATAATTTGAGAGAAAGACTCAAACAAGCTGATGAATTCATAAATGAGCTAAAAGAAAAACTTAGTATTTCTGTGAAAAAGAGAAAGGAACTACTTCAAAAATTAGCCAATCAAAGTGAAGTCAATGATACTAATGAAGATCTGAATGAGAAAAATAAGCTATGTGAGAAGTTGTCAAAAGAAGTCATTATGGTAAGACATGAAATGGAATCAGGGGTTATGAGATTCACCCAAGAAATTGAAGAAAAAAGAAAGATTGAAGATAATCTAAAATAATCCCTCAAGGAGAAATCAAAGGACTGCCACAAAATGGATAGAATAATTAGGCATCTTGAATCTGATCTTGAAGAAGCTAGAGACAATGAAGAACAACTTGAGAATCAGATAGATACTCTTAAACAAGATCTTCAAACTACAAATGAATACAAAGAAAAATTCATAATAAGCTCAGCCCAACTTGAAGATCTTCTTGAAAGACAAAAGAGGGTAGATGATAAGTGTGGCTTGGGATATGAGAAAGGTGAAAGCTCTGGATCCGGTCAGAAGAACTTTGGATCAAGAAATCAAAGAAACATGCCTAGAAGACCTCTGGTAAGGCAACCAAATGCCCAAAGATATCCATCCTTCAATGGATACTGCTTTAATTGCAACAATTTCAGTCATAAAGCAACTCAGTGCAGGAGGAGAATGAATCAGAATAATCCATCCTTCTCCAAACAATGTTTTAATTGCAAAAGGTATGGTCACAAATCTCATGAATGCAGAAATATGCAAATAAACAATTCATTCAATGGTAGATGTTTTGCATGCAATAGAATGGGACATATGGCTAATCAATATAGATCAAGAGGATATCAATCAAATAAGCAAAGAAATGTTGTATGTTACAATTGCAATAGATCTGGTCATATTGCCAAATTCTGCAGAAGCAAAAATCAGGATAGAAAAGGTCCAGTGGAACATAATCAGAAACAAGATAAGGGCAAAGGTAAAGTGAATGCGAATGAAGTACAAGAGGAGATGAGCAAGATTTGGGTAAAAAGGAGTACAATGAATATTGGGGATGGATCCACACCGGAATCCAGTACTGATATTCCTTCCGGAAACTAAAAGGTGAAGCTTCGGCTTAGGGGGAGTCACAGAGAAAAACAATTTCCCCAGCCAGTCCACTAGTGCCTAAATTTGGCACATTGAGTAAACATTTGATGCTACAGATTAAAGGGTTCTCAAGAAAACCTCCAAATAACCTTCAGTCAAAATGTGAAAGATCCGTATGGAGTTTTATAGGATTTTTAACTGCTCAAGTTAATTCGGTTCTGACAGCTATCCGATAAAGCATAATTTCACAGACATATCTGATATGATTCAGAATAGAAATGCTTTGATCTGTGGACCCATGGCATGATTTAAGAAAAGAAGATATGTTGTCAAACCTCACTGACAATGATTCTATGTTTAGCATAGTGATTCAAGAAGATCTCTCTTAAAACAGGGCAACTAGATAACTTAAGTTGTGCATTTATTACAAAAGGAAATTAGGGTTTGTGCAAGGATAAAAGGGTTCCTTCACTCATTATTTACACACTTACACTCATGAAGAAGAAGAGAAGAGCTCTGCAAAGAAGATTCTGTAACTCACTCAAGATCAACTGAAAATTGAATTCAACTAGCGATTCGTTCTGGCTCCTACTTCAAACCCTAAAAGCGTGAAAAGGTACTTCCATTCTGAAAATCTCTCTCCAAATCTTTTGCAAAATGGCTACTCCAATGGTTGTCAAGATTTCTGATAGGCCGAGACCTAAATTCAAGAAACACCCTTACAAATCTCTAGAAGTTGATCCCTTAGGGGCGTTTTCTAGCATTCCGCACGGAGTGTTACATGTAGAAGATGTTAGGGTTTATATCCAAGCCAACATTGAAGAATTTGGAGACTTAAAATTGATGGACATTTATCACAAATAGCTAATAGATGAAAATTTTGAACTCAAACCAGAATTCAAGGCCCTCCGGGACAAATACTTTGGACATTGCATACATTTTCCATGTTTTGCAGAAGATGATTGGGTCCAATATGTTCTAAGTAGGATGCATGATAATTTTATGTGGCTAATGAGTCCATTCAAGATAACTAAAGATGCCATTAGGGCAGTGACTAGACTGCAATCATCCGGTGGGTTACCTGCACCTAAATCTATGAAGAACCAAATAGTAATTGAAGCCATCGGATCTAAATTTGACAAAAGAGTAATGACCATAGATGACATCACAGATCTGGATGTCAAGTTTGCCTCAATGATAATCACCTACAAGATCTATCATTCGAGCAGAGAGAATTATGTGTCTAGCACAACAATCTATGTAGCATATCAAATGTTGAGGAAAGATGCAGATTATGATCTATGTGAGCTTCTTCTAAATTAGTTGTTGGAGAACTTGTAAAAGATCAAAAAGGATAAGAAAAATTCCTTTAAATATGGTAGTCTAATACTATGTTTGTTCTTCTATTATATGAATGAACTACCTGGATCAATTGGTTGGGTCTGGCAAAATGATAAACCGGTTGCAATTCAGATCAGAGACTACATGTATGGACTTGGTGATGCTCAAGCCCAAAACACAGCCCTCTGGGAGTACTTTAAAAACTTCCAAAGCATGATGCAAGCCAAAGAGAGAATACCACAGTCCATAGTTGAGAAATACAAGGACACAATTTTCTTCATGGTTGACACTGATCAATGCCTAATGGAGGCAGTTGAGCCAAGAACTGTGTGGATAATGCCTATGGGATATCAGGTCGATGAAAAAATCTTGGAGCTACATATTCAACACCTGTTGAGCCAACCTAAGGACACTGAAGTAGAAAGGTTTGGTACCTTCAAGAGCTAAGTGTAAAAATACATGTTGAGTTAAGACAGCCGGAGATGAAGAGGAAAGTAAGAGGGGAAGTTGAGGAAATTGCCAAAAGATTTGGCATATCAAAGGAGACTCTAGATGCTAATAGAGAGAAAATGGAGAAGGTAGAGAAAGAAAGACAAGAAGCAAAGAAAGAAAGTGCCCCTGCATAAACCTCCTCTAGGACTAGATCCTCCAAGATCTCTGCTCCTGTCACTTCCAAAAGCTCAAAGTCTACCAAACTGAAAGTCAAGACATCCGGAAAAGGAGAAAAGAGGATGAAGACCAAAGCCTCAAGGACTTATACAAGCCATAAAGATGATGAGGCAACAAAATTAGATGAAGAAATCGGGGAAATAAAGAAAGAGAGAACATCCAGGAAGTTCTCTACTAGCAAAAATGAGGAAGAGAAGGTAGAGGAATTTGTAGAAAAGCCCACTCTTTCCATTGATGACATCAACAAGGCAATCACTGTGGATGGGAACCTACAGCTGGTGACTGAGTTCTATGATGAATATAGTGATGTTGATAAGAGAATTTTGGAAGAAGCTACTATCAGGTACTTGAACATTTACAATAAAGCTTTCATTGAAATTATATCATTAATTCCTAAGAGTCTAGAAAAAGTACTTGAGCTGAGAAAAGAGAATGCAAAGGCAAAAGACTTAGAGATTCTAGAGCAGATAGCAATTCAGCTTTATCCTTCTATCACTCCAAAACAAATGAACATGATTTTCAAAGATTGTAAGGATGAGTTTTGGAGTAAGGCAAGAATGAATAAACTCATGCTTGGAGAAATAGACCAAGTAGCAAGTGAAACAAAAGATATCCTCTGGAATGCCTTGAAGAGATTCAATCTTCTCATTGTAGAAGAAATAGATGAAGAACCTTCTACCATGGATGTTGAAGGATTAAATGCAATCAATAAAGAAATTTTTGACAAGGATGTCGAAGGATTAAAGAAAATAAATGAAGAAATCTCTGAGAACTTAGACTCCTCAGTTCCGGAAGCGGAAGTTCATAAAGCAACAAACAGAGGTGACATCTCTCCTCTAGATCCCACTGCAGCTATGAAAAACACTCCAGATTCTGAAGCTGAAGGAGAAGATAGAAGAGAGGAGAAGAAGATTCAAGAAGAAGAGGTTAAGGGAAAAGAAGAAGAACAAGCAAGAAAGACTAATGATGACTATTCTGATATCCCAAAAGAAAAGAAGACTCAATCACCAGCAAGAGACACTACAGAGACAGTGAAGAACTTCTTAGACAAAGAGGTGGTGGAGTTAGATGAACCGGAGTTGTTTCAAGGGCCCCTAAATCTGGACACTCTCTCTCCAGTACAGATGATGAAGATAGTATCTTTTGCCCAAGCCAAGGCTAAAGAAAAACTCTTGAAATATCACATGGAGGACTGTGAACTATTGGAGATTGCATCCAGGATGCTAGAGAAGATCAGGCCATCCTATCAAAAGGATCCTTCAGCCTCACCATCTGGTAACTTGAAAAACTTAGTAAACTCTGTTGACACTCATTTTGAATCTCTAGAGAAATCAGCAGAAGCAAAGGTCCGAAAGGAGTTTCTAGGAAAAAGATTCACTTAAGTTCAAGGACTTATTGCTAATGATAGGAGGACCCTAGACATTGGAATAAAGAGCCTTGAAAACGCTCTTAAAGATGGTGGGGACATATACAAATTCTATTTATCTTGGCCCAAAGTGACAAAATATATTGAAGAGAAGGTAAAAGAACAGGAAGAAAAACTGTCAAGCCTAGTTCAGAATTTTGACCCTCTTTCCTCCTCTCTAATGAATCAAGAATGTCAGGCTATTGTTATCATAAATGAAATAAAGAGGCTGGACAAAGAAAAGAAGAACATAATGAACAGAATGGGTGAACTCAGAGTGATAATTATCCCTAAGCTAGAGGCAATACATGAGGCCTTGACAGATGCTCAGACCACAGCCCAGACCTGTGATCCAGTAGATTTAAGAAGGGCAGAAGCATATGCATTTTTGTTAAGTAGTCACATCTCCATTTTGGATAGGATGAAGTAGAGCTGGGCAACAGAGTTTGTACAGTTGAAGACTACTTTTGCAGATATACTTAAGTATATGTAAGTATAACATATGATTTATATATACTTATGCAGCCATGTATAAGATATTTTTTGCAAAATTTTGGTATACAAATTCCACCCTTTGCCATTGATGTCAAAGGGGGAGTGAGGAGTAGTGAAAAATGTGGAATCTAGCTAAGGGGGAGCTCCAGTAAAATAGTGCAAAAGATAGAGCATCAACCAAGGGGGAGTTACTGTGACACTTAGCCATTTTTCACTAAGTGTTGCCATCAATGCCAAAGGGGGAGATTGTTGGCAAGAGACACTATGTGGCTTCATAAGTTTTGTCATTGATGGCAACAAAGTCTATCCCACACATCCGCAGTACATAATATGCCTTCACCGGAAGTTAGATTGAAGATTGTTTTGGTTAGGTGAACAAGAACAGAGTATGTAACAAGGTCTGACAATCAGGTCCGGATCTCTCAGATGGTGTAACTCAGTAAGGTGCGGACTTGGACAAGTCAAGAGGGGTATGATGACTAATGTATTCCAAAGATTTAGCCTCTGGTGATAAAGCAAGAAAAAGATATGAGCATCTGAGTGTTGGGTTCCAGTCAGGCAGAGCAGACAGAGGAAGAACTAACCAACAGAGTATCAGACTTCAATCTGGATGAGTAAAAGGTGTTAATCAAGCAATTTGTGGGATTATGCATTGTTGGCTAACATGATTAATGACTTCTATACTTAAGCTTTTGATACGCCTCACAAATCAAGCATGGATTCAGCCAATAGATCAACAACTTGCAAATATCTTGAGTGTTCTTTTTGCCAACTAGAAAGTTGATGAAAATCCTTGATGCAAATATATATACCAGATGAATTCTAGCATGTAAAAGTGTGTGTGTTAGATGTGAAGAAATAAGGTGCGAAGAAAAGCAGGGATAAGTGTGAGAACAACAATTTACGTTCGGTATGTGACTGAATAACAACATTGAACAGAGGAAGAATGAAGTGTGTCAGATCAGTATATTGTGCCTAACCAAAATTGAACTCTTGCATTTGTAGATGCTTCTCATCAATTCAAACACTTAATTATCTTCTGTAAGTTCTTGTAGGCAATGTACCTCTTGTGAGCAGTGTGCTCGGGCAGTGAGCCCTAATTGGCAAGTGCCATTTTGTACTCCTTTATTCCTTTAATAGAGAATACAATCTTGGGTTAGTCACCCCGTGGTTTTTCCCTTAATAGGGTTTCCACGTAAAAATCTTTGTGTTATGTGTTGATTTTATTTCTCTTCTTATGATTACATATGCTTTCATGTTTTGATATAACACTGAATATTGAGATAACAAAATTAAGGAAATTTTGAGATAATTGATTCACCCCCCCTCTCAATTATCTGCCTTGCTTTCAACAATATGTATATATATATATATATAAATGTTAATGGAAATATATATATATATAATAATTGCATTTATAGATAGATCAAATAGTTTACGGTTTACGTAAACATATGTAATTGATAGAATATGCAAATGTGATTATGTGTGAATTCTATTATCAATTGACATTTGTAATATATATAAAGATGTTTTAAGCACTGATATAAAGCGCATAGTTGTAACCAAAGTTAATATAGCATAGTACGTGGGTTTTGAAACCATTGTAGATGTTATTCTTAGTGCGTGGTGATGAGACCATAGCGCAGCATGACTACTAAAGCTATAGTGCAGCTTGGTAACCAATATGATTGTTAAAGGAAGTGCATAGTTGGTAAGACTATGGCGCTTGAAAAGAAGCACATAGTATAGATTATTGCACAGCTTTTACTATGATAGCTACGCAGCCTTGAGACCAATGTAAATATTAATGCATAGCATATATTATTATGATTTAGGCACTAGAAATAAAGTGCATACCTTTATGTTATATGAAGTTTAAAGCACATAAAGTGCAAAGCAAGGTAATTATGGGCAGCGTTGATGTATAGCACCTGTTAACTATTTCCCAACGTGAAAATACATTGACCATTTCTCTCCAAACTGCCAGCAAAAAGATAGGGAGCATGGTGTTTTATGTGGTGTCATGTTGAGTAGATACAAACCAATTGGCAGACTTATATCTGATCTGCCCTTGCATTTATGAGTTTACTTCTTGCTGTCCTCATATGTGTACATTATGCATCGATTCCTATTGCCACCACAAATTCATTTTGCTAAGTCAAAGTATGGAGAGGGAGTTGTGGCAGTTCTACAAGCTTGTTTATAGGCTTAGCATGCTCAAAATTCTATATATAAGGAGAAGCCTTCTATTCTTTTTGACACACAATTCCCTTCGAAGTTGCTTATGCGGTGCTGTTGTTACTTTCTGAGTCTTCTATTTTGTTATGCATTGTATTTTGGCCTTGAGTGTGAGAAAAATTAGTAAGTAAATAGGTGGAAATCGAGTTGATCATGGAGGAGATCTCACCTAGCTCGAGGAATCAAGACCAAGGATCCCTGTTGATTATTTGGAGCATAGCATTTACAGGCATGCTAAATCTCTTCTTCATTATGTCTTTTCTATTTGAAAGATTGTATGTCTTTGATTGTTGTTTGGGAATAAGTTTGGTTTGCTATTCTTTGTCAAATATAATATTTACTTATATGTTCAATGAGAAGAACATGACTAGTATGGAAATTATTATTATGTATTGAATGTTGAATAATCTCTATAGTAGAGAATATCATCTATATAGGAATTTCACACTATATTAAGTATGAATAGTTATTGCTACATTGTGAAATGATTAAGTTATGTATATTATACATTACAACTTGTATTATTTTGGTAAAAGTGTCATAGAAAACTTAGAATTGGCAAGAAGGGTTAATCTTGGGATTAGTTGATCCATGGGTAAGGGAATAACCTTTTTGTATAGAGAATGATGTCATACCAAATCGAGCTAGAAAGATGGGTGAATGTGTGATGTCCATTCCAAATTAGGGGTGATGAATACTTTGGCCAAAGTAGTGTAAGTAGCCACTATTTACACTGTTAGTTCACTGTGATCCAGGTTTACATACTAGGAAGGGGTAATCATACTTGTAGGTTGGAGCCACAGTATGACAGTACTAGTTATGTAGGACACAACATCTTGCTCAGAATAGGCTATTCTTTGAGGTTACCATACCAATCCCTTCGTTGAAGGGTAGGGCCATTTACCAATTTGGTAAATGTGTGAGGGACTGCAGTTAGTTTGTGGTTGGCAGAAAAGTGCTTGAGTGATGCTTCTCCTCATGCAATTGACAGGTAAGATTTGATGAAGGACATCAGAACCATTTGTATCTCTATTTTCAGTTAGCTCTTTGAAGCTTGTATGTAACTTTGTATCCATTTTGAAGCTTGGTATCTTAAACTATTTACTTTTGGGTTAAATTTAGTAAAATTTATTTGGTAGAACAATGGGCATGTTACACATGGTATCAGAGCTACCAGGTTCAGTTCTAGAACCTATGTGCTGACTATGCTTTCCCATCTAATGATGTCTGTGTCAAAGGATTGTCACAATGTTCGCCATACCTTTGTGTCTTCTCTTCTCTTCTCTTTGAATTTTCTAAGCTTGTGAGTGCAAATGAGGAAAGATGGCCCCCCCTACCACTATTTGTAGCCCCCCAGAAGTCCTAAGTTTTTTTCGTCCCTAGCCTAGATTATTTATCCCTGGCCTCCCCTTTTCACCCCCAAATTTCATCCTATTCACCTTTTACCATCCCCGTATCCCATTTTCCTAACCCAGGTGCTCTTCCACACAAAAGCATGTCGTTCTCCTGCACAAGCACACCACTAAATGTAGGTGTGTTGCTTTTCCTCCTAGACACTCATCGCGACAGTGTAGGTACACTTTCACTCACACGGGCACAGATTTTGCATAGGCGCATTGCCTTGCTACGCAGGTGTGCCACCTAATCACATGGGTGCACTTTCATAAAGCCACACCTACACTTTTTCACCCTTTTCCTAGCATTTATGATGCCTAACCCATCCCCTAACCTACCAGAAAGGCCCCATGTTTAGTCACATACAGGTCTACCAGCTCCTGTCGATCGTTGGAAGGTCCTGATCCTCTCGCCCATGATGTTTGTCTCAAGGGATTGTCACAATGTTCGCCATACCTTTGTCTCTTCTCTTCTCTTCTCTCTAAATTTTCTAATCTTATGAGTGCAAATGAGGAGAGATGGGCCCCCCTACCACTATTTGTAGGCCCCCCAAAGCCCTAAGTTTTTTTCATCGCTAGCCTAGATTATTTATCCCTGGCCTCCCCTTTTCACCCCCAAATTTCATCCTATTCACCTTTTACCATCCCCGTATCCCATTTTCACTCCATCACCCTTTCCTTTCAGATTTTACTCAAAATTTTTATTTTCGATTAAACTCTCGAGGGGGCATCCATTATCCATTATTCCCTTTTTGCATCACTGACTATGGCATCTTTTATTCTTTGACACGACACCACCTTAATGGTATGCCATATCAAAGAGGGGGAAAATGTAGAAACCTAAAAATGACCATGTATGCACCTTCATTTTTGACATAGTTCTAACACCACCTTTCATCCTAACATGTCTTCTAAATTAATTAAATAATTTTATTATTTAATTAATTTATTCCTCTTTCATTAATCCATTTTCTCATATGAAATAAATAAATTTTATTTATTTATTTAATTTACCCTTTCCTCTTAAATTAATTAATAAATCTTCATTTATTTAATTAATTTATCATTTCTAACAACTTCCTCTCCATAAATTAATTAACTAATTTTACTATAAATAATTAATTTACCTTCACACATCCTTATCCTCAGCCACTTACCACAATTATTAAATAATTGGTCACAATTATTAAATGATTGATCCAAAATTAAATTCACTTTTCATCTCCACCATCCATTATCATACTACATTTTTTAATCTCAACCATTCACATAAAAAATGCTCTAGAAGATCCTTATCCATGACCTATAATTCTCTCATCTAATCTTAGCCATCCATTTTATCTTTTAACCTAGCCTTTCATCCATCATATCCAACCTCTATAAATTGAGTCTCTCACATCATTATCACAACACATCTTTCATATGCAAGTACATGCTATCAAATTCCATATCATTATCATTATCATTTGCCTTCATTATAGTCATTTCCATACCTAGGTTATGCTGGTTTTGTGAGCAGTCCACAATGCATAATATATCCAAAGAAAAAGCTAGTAGAGCTAGGGTGCACTCTACTCTGTTCTATCAAGTGTGAAGGTGTGATTGAAGGTGAAGCTATTGAGTTATATTGTATTATCTTCCATTATTTACCTTGGATCATATTTTTGCATACAATAATTATTTGATATCATTTTGGTTTTTTTCACAGCTCATCTTGTGAGGTTGTTAGTATGATTTGTTATGTCAAAATCATGTCATAATAACATGTTTGCTTCAATTTATGAAATGTTGTTACAATTATGTTCGTGGATGCTTTATTAAAGATTTGTGATCCACACACATAAGTGGTGAAGTGACTACCTTTTCTTTTGGCACATGTCAATATTGGTTCCAATTGTGCATCATCTTGTATCACTTTTATCATATTTTGATTTGTTAGAGCTCCTATTTTCATATTTTTATAAAATGGATAGGCAAACTAGAGTAGATGGATTAGATGCTTTGTTTATGTAAGGTAATTGAATTGCTTCGTGGCTTAATTGAAAACAATATCCCTAGGGTGGTTTTACCTCGAACCTATTTACTATCCCTATTGTATGTGTCTGTCAATGTGAGTAGAAGTGTGTCATTGGTGGTTGAGGATTTCATTCACAACCAAAAGTGTCTAAGGGTTTATGCATTGGTGTTTGGATAAAAAGGATCATTATCTAAGTTTAGTTCCATTTCAAACCCATTTAGCTTTGGGGTTAACTTTGGAAATATCCAAGGTGAAATTTCTCTAGACAAATTTTAAATATGAAGTCTTTCTTGAACTACTTTATCTTGATAACACATCTAAGGATTTAGTCACTATAGACAACTTTGGAGCTTACACCTATCTCCGTCACATTTTCTCTAGTTGGAATTAGGTACGTTAGGCAATGGTAACTCACATGATTCCATAGTAATTAGAAGGACATGTGGTGACAATTAATTCATCAAGACTCCTTAGATCACTTGTGCATTACCAAATATTAACAACATAAGCAATGTATGGGGTATGATGCACAAGATTACTTAAACATGACTCATCATTGCAACCAAATACGTATGACATGTGAGGAAGATGTATGTCACCATCTCACACCTTTCTATAGTCCACATGATGTAGTTATGCCTATTAGCACTTTGGCTAGAAACTCATAAGACCCACTTTCAGAGACTACCATTTCAGGCTTAACACTTGTCAACTAGATTAAATTGATTAATGGCAGGGATCCGTGGAAAAGAGATTGATTAAACTAAGGAATACCTAGATTTTGGAAGTCATTTCCAATTGGATCACTTAGAGGCTTTGAACTAACTTTGAACCGAAGCAACTATTAATTAGGTTTAACCCAATTCTCAATCCATTAACTCTTTAGTGACTTAGAATAATTCCTCTAGAAATAAATGTTCTAAAAATATTTTGGATGTGAAATAATTCTCAATCTAGATATTCAATATTCTAATTTTGAGTTTAATTCAACATTTAAGCTCCAAAGTAAACAAGAGACGCATTGCGTCATGTTCCTACCTAATTGTGTTTGTGCATTTTGAACTGGTATGAGGACTGTTGTTTGATAATGAAACTAGATATAAACTATGGCATTAGTGGTCAAATTTTTACATTAGTATGTTATACATTTGTTTTTAGAAGGTAGAAATGGTGATAAGTAGGGACGAATTGATTCAGGTGTAGTGAACTTCTAATGAGCAGTACAGATTTGAAATGAAACTATGACTTGTCAACAAAAGAATGAAGTCATAAACTTTAACATGTTTTTCTTGAATTAGTATATAGTATGGTTCTATTCACTGTATTGTGCACCACATTGAAGTGCTCTAGTAATTATGTACAGTTATGGGCAAACATTCATTACAAATTGGTTATTATGCTTAATTGCAGATATTATTGAATTAATTAAGTTATTAGTTCAATGAGGCATGCACTTGTGGAAAAGTGGTTTGTTTAGTGCCAATTGCATGCAGTATTGTAATAATTGAGTTATTGGTTTAATGGTCAACCTACTTGAGGCTAATCAGGTGTTGTGATTCAAGATAAATTTTAAAACTATTAATATTATTTAAAATACGAGTAATTACTTAAATAATCTAAAAAATATAAACTTTGACATAAATTAAGTATAACAATAAAAAAGTAACTAATATAAGTTACTATGTACATACATGTATAATAAATTTTAATTTTAATTTAAGAAATATTTTATTTCATTAAATCTTTAAAATTGTAAGTGAGATTAATAATAAACACATTTGTTGAAGAGAACCTGTAGATTAATTATTATGTTTAAATATTTGTATAGCAATAATTATCTTATTATTACCCTAAAATTTTAAAATAATATTTAAACATTACTAAAACTTGAAAAAAAAAATTGATCAGTCTAAATAATTTACGATAATTTCACAGAAATGAAACTGATTTTGGTAGAACATTGGTAACTTCAAATGTCCATTTTGTAAATTCCTGCGAGTGATTGAATTGTAAAATCACAAGTATATTATTTTCCAAAAATTAAAGTAAAATATTTGAATGTTCAATTTGAAGTTTAAAGAAAGGCAACCTTTTATAAGAGATTATTTAAGAAATAAACCTTTTACATATATACCACTATGAACTTAAAATTCATGATTCTGTGAGGGGAACATTTTTTTAAAACTGGCTGTGTAATCTTTGTGTCCGAGAAGCTTAGAATAAATAGTGGTCTATTTTTCATGTGTTCATTATTATCCTAATATTTAAAAATAATATTTAAACATTACTAAAACTTGAAAAAATATTTTTGATTAATCTAAATAATTTATGATAATTTCAAAGAAATGAAACCCACTTTGGTAGAACATTGGTAACTTCAAATGTCCATTTTAAAACTAGTTGCGTAATCTTTCTATCTGAGAAACTTAGTATAAATAGTGGCCTATTTTTTATGCGCCAATTATTTAATTTTCTTGATTATTTTTTTAAATTTTTTGATGTATAAAGAATAAGGAAAAACCAGAACTGCTGTAATAAACTTGCATCACTAGTTGAAAGTTGCAACATGAACATATGAATATTAAATAGTTTCTAATCCATAGAGGTTTAGTCCAGATCTGCTCATACAATAGCTAGGAGGGCTAGGAAATAGAAAACATATTGTAGTCTATTTTTTGCAAAAGACAGGAAACATAAACATATATTGGACAACAATGCAACAGTAGAAATCAAAACATGGTTTGCAATTTAAACAGTATGGAGAGTATGGAAGAGTTTGTTGTGTATAATATATATGTAGCAAAAATGTGGTTTGTTATGATTTAGCAAATGATTGATGACAGCTTTGTAATTTAGATTTGTTGTGATGATGCGCTATATTTGCTTCCTGCAAGATGAGTATGAAGAAGAATGTGAGCATAGTTTATTGTATCAAACTAGGTACAGCGCGGTAATACTACAGTATTGGTGCACAAATTAAATTTGAGTGTTATAATTTTTATTTATAACAAAGAAATTGCAAGAAAAACTATGGATGTACCTTAGTATATTGGCATAATGTTATTATTCATCAGGACAGGATGCATTAATAATGACATTAGTCTTATTCAAGGTGAAGTTTCCTTTCTTCGAGAAGTCTCGCAACATGAAGATAACTGCTGACTTATCTTGGAGGTACTCCTGATAGGTTATCTTTTGGAGGTCTGGTAGCAATATCTGAACGATATTGCTAGGGCATGAACACTGTATGGTTTCATTATTCTCAGAGATTAGAATAGTTTTGAGATAATGTGAGAAGATATAAGGGACCTCTTCGCTGCATGTATCACATTGGGCAGTTTCATTATCAAGTGCTCCATAGGAATCAAATTTGTAGTTGCATTTTGAGAAGAATGCATTGAATGGGCTGGAAAATACATTGGCTATTTTCAATGTTCCTTGGACCTGCAATACATTTTGAAGTGTTAATTTATTTGTACGAGGATTTTTTTGTTAATATTATATTAAATCTGTAAAGAGAAAAATTGGAGATTTCAAGAGTAGTTACTTGAAACGTTGAGTGCAGCAAATTGTTTAGGCGATCCAATGTTCTTTTATCATTCAATGCATCAATGTATGTCGACTGGCTTGTCTGGAGCATGTTGTCTTTGGAACCCATCCGTTTAACAATATTTTTGAAAAGCATTGTTGGAAATTGATTCCTTTTTACTTGTTGTTCTATTGTTAAGAAATGGTGCTGTAAACTCTGGTGAATCTGCACTTGCAAGTGTGAAAGTTGTAAGTTAGGAACGAAAGTGTATATAAAACAGACAATTAGCAACCACTGGTGAATGTTTTATTAATAAGCATACCAAGCAAGTTTAATGAGGCATTGAGGGGGAAAAGGTTAAACGATGAACAAGGAACAAACACATGGGAAAAAATTCCAGCAGGGAAAAATAGAACTTAGGGTATGCATGATGTATTTTGCGACAAAGGAAGAAATTGGAGAACCTTGACAACAATACACAGAAAACTATCAGGGATTGAATATTGAACTGTTTAGGATTAGACAAATTTAACCTTGCATTAGAGGTGACTGATACTAGACAATAGTAACATCCGTAGTGCTAGATTGCTTCCCTAGAAAATGCATTCAAAATATTTTTGCAATAGAGTACAGGTGCATTTGTCATTACATTTGTGCAAATGCAGTGCAGTTTCTCTGGTTGTGTTTATTGAAGATTCTGCGAAAAAGAAGGAAGATTTTACTTTAGTGAAAAGTAATTTAGTATAGGATTGTGTAAGAAATGTGTTACGAGACAGTGAACCTAAATTTGCAAACTACCTCCTAGAACTTTTGCTGTCAAGGTAGAGAGCAAGAACTTCTCTGAGTGATACAGTTTGATATAGTGCACTGGTAAATGTAGGATGAACGCAGGAAATGAATAACATCTTTTTTTGTGCTTTTCCTCATATTGAATCAGGAACTAAAGTTAGATAACCTCTCTAGGCATTTTTTATCATTCTATGGCGGACTTTTAGATAGTTAATGAAATAATGACTGACAAAATTTACATGACTTAATTTAGCAAGCATGGAATAGGAAATATATAGCAGATTTTATTTTTTCATTTTTTTCTTTGAAATGCTTACACTCAGGACCTCGGTCACTTATTTAGTTGAGATAAGTAGTTTAGTTACGTTATGTAATTATACCCTAGTGCCTACTATAAATGAGAAACTGTATCTGCTATTCTATTTTGAATACTACAAGTGGCATTGCAACTACTTAGAAAGCCAAGTTTTCAAAATTGTTCATAGGGCAACTTTACAAAATTTGTTCCCAGATTTTGTCTTATTTTGAATTTTTAGTGTGGATGAATGAAGCATGACCTTTTGTGGCTGAATGGCTGATTTGTTTTTGTTCTGCATGTTTTGAAAACCTTATATCTGCAGCAACCAGGATCATAATGTCATAATCAGCTTTTCTTGGCTTAATCATTTTCAAAGGAGAATGCTTTTTTGTATAGGAAAATTTTGAATTCAGATTTTTATAGAGTTGGTTGCCTTGGACTTTGTACATGTTAGAAATGGCTGAGAGTTATGTTAAAGAATTAATGAAGTTTAGGAAATTGGTGAGCTTGAAGACAAAGGAAAAACTAGAGATGCAACTTTTCCCCTTGTTTTCTTGTCAGGAACAACTCAATTTTTTGACTTTGATAGTGACATGAAAGCTTAGGTAAAGATCTACAGTGGCACTTATGGATTCCTTCAAAGCTCATAATTTCAAAGACTTTTAGTGAGCGACATTTTTGTGGTTGAACAATGAATATTGACTCATTACAAATCTCTAAACATTAGTGGCCAATGAAACTATGGTTAGGGAGTAAAAAATACAGTTATGAACAAGTATTAGAGACTGAATACACATTGAGGTTTCAATCCAAGAGTTCTGTGTGATGAGGTTTTAAATCTTCCATTCAATGACAGCCCGATGGAGTATTCTAGTTAATGTGTGACAAATTATGCATGGAATTTTGGGAAGGATGATGAGGTTTTAAATCTGGCATTGAACCATAGCCTGATGGAGTACCTTTGGTGTGTATATCGCTATGTCGTAGTCCGGTGTATCTTGCAACCGAATGTGTGCAGGTATCGGCATGAGAAACCCATCGGGTAAGGTTCGGGAGATCACAACGAATGTTGCATGTTACACCGATGAAGGAGGCATCGGCGTGAGGTAAGGCATCAGCGAAAAAGAGTTGTGTTGGCCCGATGAGTTAAGTCCCACCGATGGTAGTATCTACCAAGGGCGAGATATTCACATCGGAGAGAGATTGGCATTGGCAGAGGTGAAGGAAGTGTGGCCGAAGAAAGGAGTCAACCTGACGAAGGCGACTAACCGTTGAGGTTAAGTCATTGGAAGCCGCGGTCATTGGGAGGAGTATAGTGGTCGGTAAGAAGGAAAGGGAGAGATCCAATAGTGATGTATTTGGCCGATAGAGGAGACATTACCAAGAGACGATGGGTTAAGGATTGCATGTATCGGTGTGACCATGGACGTCGAAGTAACTCAGTTTAGGAAGCCCGATAGTCTATGTGTTGCCGATAGGCAATAAAAATGAAATGCACTCATCGACATGAGATGGGTTTCGGTGTGAAGAATTCTGAAGATGCTGATGGCTATCGTCTGGCCGATAGGATATGTCAGGAAGACATTAGGGTAAGTCTGGCCGATAGAATGAAGATTATCAAACCCCACCAATATTGAACGTTTCCATTGTTGCTCTGCATCAGTGTCAATACTAAATGGGTTAATCTCAGTTCTTGTCAAGCAACATGAGAAGCGTGAGGTGTATTATAATTTATTTAGTGCAAAAGTGGTTCTGGATTTAACTGTGTGTGTTTGTGCATGAAATGGCTGCATGTTGAATTTTCTGCTTATCAAAAATTGCTCTAAAATTCAAGAATAAACAAACAAATTGCTACGCTATAATTAACAATAAAAATAGCTCTCGATTTTAAAAATTTACTGTGCATTTTGAATATAAGGATAGAAAAGCACTCCATTACAAATTAGGTAATAGAATAGCTCTAAAGAATTACTCTAAATTTGGAAAATAAGCTAACAAAACGTCTCCATTACATATTATCAAATTAAAGAGCTCTAAATTTCAAGAAATTACTAAAAAAAATTCAATATAATGTAAGACAATTGCTGTCAATTTGCAAAAAAACATACAAACAAAAATGCTTCTAGATTTAGACTTAAAAATTGTTCTAGATTTTCAAAATAAAGAAATAGAATCATTTTAAATTATGAAACAACGCGCAAACAAATTTGTTTTAAACTATGGAAAAAAAGACAAATATCTAATAGTAAACAATAAACAAAAACTGCTCTACTTATTCTGTAATGTAGTCAATGATAGGTAGAAGGGGAAAATGCAACTAACCAAACTCATTATAAGGCACAACTTAGTTTTTGCTAGCCATTATACACTAGAATTTAGTGTTAAAATGTTTCAGCCAATTGCTAAGTTGGAGCATAAGTGGGATAAACTATACCAAAATTAACATTATAGCATTGTTTATATGATGTCATATACTCTGAAGTTTAAGTTCCTAAGAAAACATATCATAAGAACTAGTTAAAACAAAATTTAATGCACAGATACAACTCTTAATCTGATAAGCTGTCCAATCTAGTGAGGATTTGACAAGATGCAAAGTTTGGATCCCATAGTGTCACTATACAATTATTAAGATGCAAATTAAGGCATGGATTTGTAAGTACATAAAATAGAGTACAATCAACTATAAAGGAAACACTCTGGATTTGCAAGCACATAACATAGACTACAATCAACTATAAAGGAAACACTTGAAGGGCTTTGTGAAGTTGCTTGAGTTTTCCCATACCTGTGCTTTGTCAAATTCAGAATCTCCATCTTGTACATCTACAATGTATTGTAAAACTTGTGTTTTGACTCTTGTAACCAGTACGCCAATAGTTCCTATAGCATATTGTGTTGTACTTGCCAACAATTGTTTTATGGTTGTGCTTGGTATGAATTTATAGTTTAGACAAAGTCGCGGAGTGATTTCGACTATAATGAAGTAGAAACTCAACGAAGGAGAAAGAGAAACTCAAGAATGCATTTGCAAGGCGGCGAATTCTTGGACCCACCTCATGGACAGACATGGATTTAGAGACCTGCACGAACCCACCAAAAGCCCACAACTTTAGCATATGAAAATTATTTATTTATTTTAGCATATGAAAAGCTCCCTAAAAGGTTTGACACATTGCAGAAAATTTAGTTGGCACATTGCATGTTATGTACATGTGCAGCTCGGCTTGAGGTCCACGTTTTTCACAACTGACACACCTTGTCTATACTCCACTTTTTGCATACATATATGTTATAATATCAAACCAAAAAAGCTCTTCTAGTACGCATTCCATTCTCAACAACGAAGCACCACATCTGAGAATGTAACAATCTTCTAGGTTCTTCTGGATCAGAATTGGAAGAAGATGCAACATGTATTGTTGCAACAATGGCATCAAGTTCAAAGTTTAGGATAATTTTCTAAGTGTAGTGGTAGAATTTGATGCTTGAATTTGTGTAGGTTATGTTTTCTAAGTATAGCATTCCACTAGAGAATAAGCTGGAATTGTGAATGCTGCACCACTTACCAATTTTACACTAATTCTTTTGCTCTTTGAATTGTGTATTCTTCTGAAAGTAACATAGCGGTCCTTTGCCTTGTTGACTAAAATTTAACTTTTTTCCATTTGAAGTTCTTGTTTAGAGACTTATCTAAGGTGTTTTCAAAAGATTAAGAATCATCATTCTTGGACTTGTGCTTAGATTTTTCTTTAAGTTTGCATGCAAACTTTTAGCCTTATCCTAGAGGAGATGTGGATGAAAACAATGTTAGACCTGATATATGGTCTTGGGCCTAACCTATTCCTCAAAAATAGATTTTGCTCATAAGTAAAGGTATGCAAAGTATTATCGTATTCCTGGACAAATCAATCAGGACCTTGATCCAACTAGAAAAACTTAATGAATTGATCCTAACTGCCAATAGGTTAACAAGTTTCTTAAAAGGCATCGACAAAAGTTAAAACCAAACCAAGCTTCTACAAGAGTAATATCATCTCATGGACATAGTAATAGTTTTCTCACCATTTCTTCACAAATAAGGAAACTATCAATAGGGAAAAAATTGTCTTATCTAAAACAAAGAAGGAATCTAAACTAAAGTAGGAATCTATTTGATTAAGACAACCATCCAAAGAATCAAATCTATCTTGCCTTTAAATGTCTGCAATATCCAAATATACTTGTACCTTATACAGCCTATGGCCTCCAAATGGCTTCATAGTTGATGAAGACAACAGATATGGGGAAGATTGCACCCACTATAGGAGTTATGCCAAATGGTCAATAAACCCAAGTTTCTCACATAGAGAGTGTTCTAGCAAAATACCACTACATATTAAGTATTGATGCTGATGAAAATTAAAATGGATAACAGGAAAATCAAATCTATCTTGCCTTTAAATGTCTGCAATATCTAAATATACTTGTACCTTATACAGCCTATGGCCTCCAAATGGCTTCATAGTTGATGAAGACAACAGATATGGGGAAGACTGCACCCACTATAGGAGTTATGCCAAATGGTCAATAAACCCAAGTTTGTCACATAGAGAGTGTTCTACCAAAATACCACTATATATTAAGTATTGATGCTGATGAAAATTAAAATGGATAACAGGAATTATTAATATTTATTAACTGATTTAAAAATTATATTTAAATGTTACCTTCAATTTCCTATTGGCTAAGAGTTAATTTTTTAACACAACAATAAATTGTGCATGGATTAAAATAAAAATATTTGGGCACCAACAATGTGGCTCTTGAAAGCCTACAGCTGGTCAGTTTCATGGAACAATGCTGAACACCTATGTTTTGTCGCTGATAGGATTTCCAAGTGTAAACCTGCTACAACACCCTGTCTCCCCATCTTACCCAAATCATGCATATACTACACTTAAGGACTTTTATCTAATTAAGCTTATCCTCTTGCAAGCGCATCCCTACTAGCTTTCCAAACAGAGTCAGGTTCACCATTCAGAGAGCTACCAATTACTTGAAGAGCTAGTGGCAAAACTTTACACTCTACTTGTACCTGAACATTAATAAAGCTAAATTAAGCATTTTAGATGTGGGGAAGACAATTGAAGACCTTGCAGGTATTGATAGCAGTAGGCTACCTGTTTGACCAATTCTTCATTATGTGTATCTGGAATTGTAGACATGTCAAAGGCACAGTGGCAGAAAAGTGACAGAGCATGCTCCTCTTTCAAGGACAATAGCTCATAAAGCCCTTGCTTGAACCAGGATGGGATGGACTCGATGGTCTCTTTATTTATGGTGGTTACTACAGTCCTGTAATGCTCCCCTTTGAACAGCAGTCCTTTTAGGTCAGAAAATTCTCAAATGTTATCCAATACAACCAGAATTGGTTCAATTCTTCTTAAATTTATTTGCAATTGTAATTTATTATGTGTATCCTCAACATTTCTAAAATCAGGTTCTGGGTTACCAACAATGTTTGTCCACATGGTCTTTAGGATATGTAGAAGATCTGGGCTTTTTGAAACGATAATGTATATCACTCTCTATTAAAGTATTCTGCAAGTCATAAGAATAGTATATATAAGATTACCCTGAAAGAAAAATAATTAGAACAAATTTCGGAAACATTAATTAAGTATGTTTTGGGGTAGATTTATGCAATCTACCAAAAGAAAGAGCACAGGTTGTTGGTACCTTTGATTTATACTGCAGGACGACACTGCCGAGAAGTTTAAGGCGGCTTTGCATTATACTGCAGAGAAGAGCAAGGTGGCCAAAGATAGCTTAACTGAACAGGTGAACAAAGGGGCTTCTGTTGCTGCTGATTATACCAAGCAGAAGGGCAGCAAGGCCTACAATGTGGCTTCTAAGAAATTGCAACAGGTAAAGGAGGTGGCTCTAGATACGAGTCACAACCAAAAAATGAACAGAGAAATTGAATATCCTAGCTAAATTTGTTATTTTTTATTTTGGGATTTGCAATTAAATTATAAATCTATTCTAAAGTTAAATAGCTCTCACCACAAGTTGTGTTTGTTCTGGTCTTCATCTCACCGTCTGATTGTAATGAAGGACATCTGTTGAAGGACATCCGTTGATTGTTATCCGCATGTATGAAATGTGATTGGTTGAATTTGTAAATCATGGATGGCCTCTATAATAAATGATTCATTAAATGCTTGAGACCGCCTAGGAATTAAATATTTATGGCATAATTTTAACAAAAAATAATTTTCCTCGTTACTGTTCCTAATATAAACCAATAGGGTAAAAAAAAAATAGTATTTATAAAATCAATTTAAATAAAAATTAAATCTAAACTATAGAACTTCTATCTAAAAATTTTAATTCTTTATTTTCATTGGTTCAATAGGGAAAAAAAAAATGCATCCAGCCGATGCGTTAGTATACCTGCCCGCGGCAGGAACTAAAAACAAGTTATTACTTTGAAGTACAATATTTCCCAAGTGCAAATTCATTCAAAATCTTATCTAAAGGACCTAATATGAACACAATCTAAGTAATTACAAAATCCAAAGCTCCTCCATTATCACAGATTAAAAAGGAGGACAGCTCAGAGGCAGCGGAGCGTCCCCCAACGGCTCTCACGATTTCAACGCCATGGATGGAATGGCCGTTGAAAAAAAGCACGATTTCACCTCTTTATTTGAGAATTTTTTGTTCTGTTTTTTTTTATTTGTAATTTATTTGGCATGGCCATGCCTCTTCAGCTGCTGCCTCTGCCTCAAACGATTCCATAGATCATCTTCTCCAAACAGTCGCAGTAGCAGGATGAACGTTGGTATTGAGACTTCTTCTTTAGGGAAATGGATATAAATTTACTCTGGCAGTGAAAGCTCAATTCCTTCATGAAACGTCACTGCATTGATGCAGAAGGTAAATAATATAATACTTTTGATTAAAGGTTGTATGGTCGTTGGTTCTTTTTATTTTTTCTCTGGTTTTCTTTTATCTTTTGCTCTCTGTTTTTTTTTTGTTTATTGGCTTTTGCTCTCTAGGAAACATGGCCGCGGAAGATTGGAAGATACAACCCGTACGGTTATCGGTATAATAGGTAAGCCTGCAAGCTTTAGTCCTTATTTTTTGATTTTCTGTTCAAATATGTATTGAAGGAGCAATAACAATAAATGAGGAAGGGGTTAAATAATTTAACCATTTCAAAAAACTTGTCATTATCTCTTGTCAATACCATTACATAGAGATTTTATAGGGAATCTGAATTGGGTGACCTCAGAAATCAATTATTAGTATTTTCAGATCAGGGGATTTATTCCTTTTATATTTTTCTGCCTTCCTAAAGAGATGCCCAAATCATAGTGGGATTTAAAAAAAGAAAAAGAACAAATTATGCAAGTGTTGAGATGGGGTACGGTCTGAGGAGATTTGTATCCTTGGCCAGCATACCATGATTGCCAGTATGATAACTGATCAACCGAAATTTATCCAGAACTGTAAATGTATAACCGTTATAGCTAAATTTATCCTTTAGATCAGTTCATTTTACAAGTTTGCTCTAGTTGTTATCATATTCTGTTCCACATCTAGCTAAATCTTCTTCAAATTTAGAGTAAACTGAAAAATCTTCTTCATTGTAACATCAATTATTTGGCTTATGTCAGTCCTACTATGATTTGATAAGCAATCATTAGGCTGACCGTCGCTTGACTGTTAGGTTTGCACCTCTTGTACTCAGACATGCCTTGATGCAACATATTTAACAGTTTTTTCATAGCTCATCCTTTCTCGTTTAATCAATCACCTTTCTTGTCACTGATTAATCTTGAAACAATAAATTCGTTTAACAGTTTGTATATATGTTACCATTGTACTGTGGTCCCCAAGCATATCAAGCCCCAACTTAATTGCATATGTAGATTATTGTTCATTTGATTTCAGGTTTGTTTCATCTAGCATAGTTTTCAATCTTATTTCACAAATATTGAATGAAGATACACTATAAACAGCCGGTGCATCGTTGTCAATGTAATGGTTGTTGGTCCTCATGTAAACAGCCAGTGTGTTGACCACAACACATCAGCTCTTTAAACTCTTGCAATTCCATCCCTGTTATTCTCAGGTTTCTACTGTAAATGTATAACCATTATAGCTGCCTTCTCCGCCTTCTCCAACTGATCAGTTCTTCTAATTCTCCTCATCTCTAATCCGATTCGTTGCCATTCTTATCTGTTACATCTTTGCTAGCCTACACATTCATTACTTAGCTCTATCTTGCAAGCTGTATGTGTGTTTTTTTGGCAATTGAGATGGATTGAATGTCCACGTGTTCATCTTCTCCTATTTATATCTGGGGAGCGCAGTTTGCAGTGGGCACACATTTTGATTATCTCCTATTTGGTCCTCCCAATTATGAAGGTAAATAATATAATACTTTTAAGTTTTGATTAAAGGTTGTATGCTCGTTGGTTCTTTTTATTTTTTCTCTGGTTTTCTTTTTTTCTTTTGCTCTCTGTTTTTTTTTGTTTATTGGCTTTTGCTCTCTAGGAAACATGGCAGTCGAAGATTGGAAGATACAATCCGCACAGTTATCGGTAGAATAGGTAAGCCTGCAAGCTTTAGCCTTTATTTTTTAATTTTCTGTTCAACTATGTAATGAAGGAGCAATAACACTAAATGAGGAAGGGGGTAAATAATTTCACCATTTCAAAAAACTTGTCATTATCTCCTGTCAATACCATTACATAGAGATTTTATAGGGAATCTGAATTGGGTGACCTCAGAAATCAATGATTAGTATTTTCAGATCAGGGGATTTATTCCTTTTATATTTTTCTGCCTTCCTAAAGAGATGCCCAAATCATAGTGGGATTTAAAAAAAGATAAAGAACAAATTATGCAAGTGTTGGGATGGGGTACGGTTTGAGGAGATTTGTATCCTTGGCCAGCATACCATAAATGCCAGTATGATAACTGATCAACCAAAATTTATCCAGAACTGCTTCACTAGCCCTTTGCACTACGCCTTTGTCAGCAGCTGCATCTGCCAACTTGTAACTGTTTCACTTGACATGGTGTACTCAGACATGCCTTGATGCAACATCTTTAACAGTTTTTTCATAGCTCATCCTTTCTCGTTTAATCAATCACCTTGCTTGTCACTGATTAATCTTGAAACAATAAATTCGTTTAAAAGTTTGTATATATGTTACCATTGTACTGCGGTCCCCAAGCATATCAAACCCCAAGTTAATTACATATGTAGATTATCGTTCATTTGATTTCAGGCTTGTTTCATCTAGCATAGTTTTTAATCTTATTTCACAAATATTGAATGAAGATACACTATAAACAGCCGGTGCATCGTGGTCAATGTAATGGTTGTTGGTCCTCATGTAAACAGCCAGTGCGTTGACCACAACACATCAGCTCTTTAAACTCTTCCAATTCCATCCCTGTTATTCTCAGGTTTCTACTGTAAATGTATAACCGTTATAGCTGTCTTCTCCAACTGATCAATTCTTCTAATTCTCCTCATCTCTACTCAGATTCGTTGCCATTCTTATCTGTTACATCTTTGCTTGCCTACACATTCATTACTTAGCTTCTATCTTGCAAGCCGTATGTGTGTTTTTTTGGCAATTGAGATGGATTGAATGTCCACGTGTTCAACTTCTCCTATTTATATCTGGGGAGCGCAGTTTGCAGTGGACACACATTTTGATTATCTCCTATTTGGATAAAATTCTAACTTGCTTTCCTTTTTTTTTTCATCACTAACTTTCATTTGGCCAGAAATCAAGGATACAAAACTCCTCATTACATCATGCTGTAGAAAGTACATTAAAAAAATATCTTCTAAAAAAAATCTCATAGTGAAATCATAACAATTCTGAGCATAAGTAAGGACTCATCACAACAGCAGACTCCTGTTCTGAATCTTCTTTTGTTTGAACTCTCCATTCTGGAGTCCTAATAATTAATGTTGTCATGATAGCAGCAATGAACAGGGTATTTCTGCCAAACTAAGAATAAGTGTTAGTTCTAAAGCTTATAAATAAGCATCAACAGCAACATGCTACATTTAAAGTTATTTCTATCTACCCATATGATGCATAAGGAAGATGGCAATAAAGCATGATTTCTTGGTTAAATGGGTGGATGCTGCTGGCACTGAAATATAGTATCAGTGCCATGACTGTAGCAAATGAAAAGGGTGGCATTAGAATATGTGGCAAACAATTTGAAATTGTCCAAAATTTTAAATGAAGGTTAAGCTAACCACAAGAAAATATTAATTTCAAAGCTTTGTTTTCCTAGGAAATTTAGGAAACTGCAGATATGCAGATGTTTCAACTTCTGGAACAAGGGCGCCTCTAGAAAGGAATAAATGTTTGCGTGGAGAATGCTGACTGACGAGGTGTTAGATCTGTAGATCCAGGTCTATATCGTTAGTGCGAGGGCTTAATTCTGTGTCTCATTTCTATATGTCGCATACTTCTATCTTAATTCTATGTGTCTTATTTTTTTATGTTGCATGGAGAAATGTTGTAAATAATTAGTAAAAGAGCAACATAAATTGGAACTCCTGTCTAAAATCTATATGCAGCATGGAGATGTCATATATAATTAGTAGTAGAACAACATAAAGCAGAATTTCTGTCTTAATTCTGTATTCAGAACATAGTTTAAATTTTGAAATGTATGGTCATTTGGAGGCTATCATCGAAATGGCTTCATCGTTTTTTATTGAGGCAACCCGATTCTAGAGGTATTTATCAATCAATATGTTAATTATCCCCTTTCATCTTCTGAACGTGGCAACTGTGTCAATCTAAATAAAAGGTTTGCATAAAGAAATATGCACTTTCAAGAAGTGAAGTATTAATAGGTTAGTTACATATATGAAGGAGAAATCTTCTTATGGGTAAGTGCTATTAGAGCTGCAAGTTTCAAGTGTAAATGCCCAAACCTGCTAGTAACAAATATTAAGCATGCAGATATTAGAAGTTACAGTATAGTTCGATTTAAACAATGACCAAAAGAATGAAAAGAAAACCCCTGCAAGTGGAGCACACTTTTATGCAGGGCAAGGGAGGTCCTGCCTTCTCGAGCACCCTAAAACATATAAAACTACCATGGCATATAATTTAAATACAAGATGCCCAATGCATCAAACTTCAAAACATTATTTGGGGTTTCCAAATCTGACTAGCCCTTTTTAAATACAGATTAGCATATAGATGGAATAAGGCTTTTACCCGAGTCATACAGAATGACAGCCATGGTTATGAAACCCTTTGTTTCTCATATTTTTCAGTTGCCATTGGTAGAAAGCATTTCCTCTCCAGATATATAATTGATATGCAGTATAATTATACAAATGCTACTCATAACATGTCAATGACCACTGTTTATACATTATATTTTGCATTATTTATCAGTGAAAATAGATCTAAAAAGTGATTCTGTTTAAAATGGTAAGGGCTCAACTGAAATTGGCTCCAGAATTCTATCAATAATCAAAACCTCTAGAAGTAATGAAGTTGCATGCTAGGAAACTATGGTGAGGATTGGCTACAGAACAGAGCAAAATAAAAGATAAGAACCAGGTAAGAGTAAGTAAGGAAACTCGTGGACTGAAATATCCAAGTACAATTCCATGGGCTGCTGTTTAGGCAAAATAGCTATGTAGAAGCTGGAGCTAGACAAGCAGAGAATTTCTCCACTAATTCTAAGCGAAGGAACATCAAACTGTTATACTTAAGCAAAGGAGAAGCACAGAATCCTGAGAAATTTGGCATTATTTCCCATGACAATCAACTGAATATCATTGTTGGGAGAATTGAAAAGCCTATAGGTTTTAAATAAAGGAATTACTGTTTGAAAAAGTTAGTAATTACAATAAAAAATATATAACACACATCCTTAGTAATTGAAAAATTGGGTGTATCATAAAGCACATAGAGATAGGAAGTTCAATGACCATCAGGAGTCCTTTGAACATGCCAGTTGCTTCCACATGATTAGTTTTTTTTGGCATCAACATCAATTGCATAAATCAAGGGTTGTTGATTTGTCAGAATGATAGAATCCATATAAGATTCATCTCCAAAAACCATCCTTTGTTTTCTACTGAAGTGGGATAACAATGTATTTTTTAAAATTCAATAATAAGTCATTCTAAAAATGTTTAATGATTAATGTTATAAGTCATTGTAGCTTTGAAAGTGCTTGCTTGTATAAGTTTGTGCACTCCTTACATAAAATTTGTACCATTATTAAATAGGTTTTATCGCTAAAAATTTGTCATAGGGAACTTGAGCTCCAACAGTGTTTTAAGAGTCAAAGCCACAGTTTGTGATTTCTAATTTTAAACAATTTTTGATCGTGTAATTTGTCAAGTTCCTTGCTCCATTGTAAGCGTTCTTTTTCTGATTTTAAAAGTTTGTTAAGATTTCAGAGGTTTTGACCATGATTTTCTGATGTTGCAGGACATTCTATTTTCAGAGGTTTCAGCGTTAGGGTTTATTAAATATTTTTTTGTGATGTAGCCTGACATTCTATAAGATTTGCAAATGGAGAAAAATGCAAGGGTTTTTTGGGTTTTCTTTATGTTATGACAAGTTGGAATTGTGGCTTGTGGGTTTTCTACCACTTGATTTCAATAAATGTAATATGTAAACTGATTTGTTATTTAATACAAAAGATTTTTATTTGGAAGGGGTTGAATTGGCCCCCTTCCTAAGGCTATAAGGAACGGCCATTGACCATGACCATTCTTTTAGGCCTGGTGTCTTGTGTCCATTTGTTTAGTTTTCATATTATATTTTATGGCATGAAATTTAACATATTCCTTTTTTATTATTTTATTTTTTAAAATTCCATCATGTTTAATGACTTGAATTTTAAATGGTGCACTTAATTATTAAGTATCAAAATATTCTTTAACCATAATGCAATTTAGTTTCAATTAGCAAGTTATAATAATTAGTGTTGTTGTAATTTAAACATATTTATTTAGCGTGTTTCACTTTGGCATTCACTCTATTTTGATATGCTTACTATTTGTGTGGAGTGAGGGTTTGAACTTAAGCATTCACTTTAATTTAATGTATCGATTGTTTGTGAAGCATGGGTTTGAACTTTGGCATTGACTTATATTTTGTTATATTTTAAAATTGAATTCACTTTCACTCTAATTTAATGCACTTATTGAGTCATTTGTCACTTTAATTTGATATACTTATTTTTTGTGTGAAGTGAACTTTGACATTGAATTATATTTGTTTCATGTTGTATGTTTAAAATATAATTCACATTATTTACATTTATTATTTTTATGAAGTGTGTGTTTGAGCTTTGACACACACTTTGTGTGTGTTTGAATTTTGGCATCCATTAGTTGTTTGTTTAAAGTGTCTTTGAACTTTGTTTGTTTAATGTGTTTCACTTTGACATCCACTAGTTGTTTGTTTGTAGTGTGTGTTTGAACTTTAGGCATTTACTTGGCATTCACTTATTGTTTGTGTGAAGTGTTTGAATTTTGACATCTCTTTGTTTGAGTGAGCTTTTGGTATTCATTTTGTGTGTGTGAAATATGTATTAATTAACTTTGACATTCACTTTGTGTGAGTGAAACGAACTAACTTTGAGTCACTTATTGTTTGTATATTGGCATCCACAACTATTATTTGTGTGAGGTGTGTGGTTGAACAATGGTATTCATTGTGTGTGTGTGTGTGTGTGTGTGTGTGTGTCAGAGAGAGAGAGAGAGAGAGAGAGAGAGCACTAACCTTGGCATTCACTTGGATTTGATCCACTTTGTTAAAAATTTTGCATCCCCTTAATTTGTTTGAGTGACTTGTGGATTCATTTTTTTTTGTGTATTGGCATCCACTTTGCCTATGTGAAGCATATGTTTGAACTTTTGCATCCCCTTAATTTGTTTGAGTGAATTTTGTTATTCATATTTTGTGTATAAAACTTAAGTGAACTACCTTTGGCATTCACTTGTTTGATCTATTTACTATTTGTTTGTTTATGTAAGTTTGAACTTTCATGTTCACTTATTGTGAAATGAAAATTGAAATGTTTGAATTATAATGTTTACTTTTGTGTGTGAAGTGTATTTTTGAACTTTGGCATTCACTTTGTATGAAGTGTGCTTGAATTTAACCTTTCACTAAAGAGTACTAACTTTTGCATTTATTACATATTTGAACTTTGGTATGTATGAAGTGTGTGCTTGAACAAACTATGTGTGAAGAGATTGAACTAATTTTGTGCGAAGAGTGTTTTTAACTTCAACATTCACTTTGTGTGAAGAGTGTTTTTAACTTTAGCATTCACTTTGTGAGGAGTGTACTAACTTTGGCATTCACTTTTTGTGTGTTTGAACTTTGTTATTGTTGAACTTTGGCAATTACTTTGTATGAAGTGTGTGTTTGAACAAACTATGTGTGAAGCGATTGAACTTTCTTTGTGTGAAGTGTTTTAACATTGCATTCACTTTGTGTTTGTGAACTTTCACATCCAATTTGTGTGAGGAGTGTACTAACTTTGGCATTTCCTTTATGTGTGTGTTTGAACTTTTAAACTTTATTATTTACTTTTTTATATGTATGAAGTGTGTGTTTGAACAAACTATGTGAAGCAATTGTACTTTGTGTGAAGAGTGTGTTGAACTTTGGCATTAACTTTGTTTGTGTTTGTACTTTGGCATGTTTGAACTTGGGTGTTTCCTTCATGTGTGGTTGAATTAACTTTGTATGAAGCATGTTTGAACATTGGCATGTGTTCACTTTTTGTGTGTTTTAATTTTGACATTCACTTTGTGTGGTGCATGTGTTTGAACAAATTTCATATTAAATGTGTTTGCTCTTTAGCATGTTTTAACTTTGGCATTTACTTTATGTGTATGTGTGTGTTTGGACTTTGTCATGTTTAAACTTAAGTGTTTACTTCATTTGAATGCTTGTCATGTTTGTCCTACCTTTATGTGATTAAAGTATGTTTGAACTTTGTGCAATCCACTTTTGCATGTGTTTAAACAAAATCCATGTGAAGTGCTTGCACTTTGACATTCACTTTATGTGTGTGTTAGTTTGGCATGTTTGAACTTAAATGTTTACTTTGTGCATGTTTGTACTAATTTTGTGTGAATGAAGTGTGTTTGAAAGTTAATTTTGGTATTCACTTTGTGTGGTGTGTGCACTTGAACTAACTTTGGCATTCATTGCGTGTTTGTGTGTGTACACAATTGAAAGACCTTTGACATTTAATTTTTTCTATTGGTATGAATGAACTTCAACTAGCATTTTGTGTGGGATGTATGAACAATCTTTGACATTCTTTGACAAACAAAATGAAAGCCAAAGTTCATTGTGTGTCTTTGTGTGTTTAAATGAAATTTGTCTTTCATTTTGTGTGTGTGTGAAATAACTGTGGCATTCATTATGCAAATGAACCTTGGAATTCATTGTGTGCATGTGAATGAACTTTGATATTCACTTTGTGTGAAGTGTGTGCATGTGTGTTTGAAAGATAACTTTGTCATTCACTTTTTTGTTTGTGTGAAGTGTGTATGTGTGTGTGTGTGTGCGTGTGTGTATGAAAGTTAATTGTGGTATTCGCTTTATGTGGTGTGTGTATTTGAACTAACTTTGGTATTCATTGTGTGTGTGTGCGAGCGCATGCATGCACACTTGAAATAACTTCAACATTTATTTTTTTGTGTATGATTGAACATTAGCTATCATTTTGTGTGGAGTGTATGAATGAACTTTGATGTTCACTTGTGTGGAATGTGATTGAAAGATTAGGCATTCTTTTATTCTATGTGTACAAATGAACTTTGGTTATAATTTTGTGTGGAGTTTACAAATGAACTTTGATGTTCACTTTGTGTGGAATGTGCTTGAAAGAATTGACATTCTTTTTTATGAACGAATGAACTTTGGCTATCATTCTATGTGGAGTGTACGAATGAACTTTGGCTATCATTCTATGTGGAGTGTATGGATGAACTTTGATGTTCATTGTGTGCCTCTATGTGTTTGAATGAACTTTGGCATTCATTGTGTGTATGTGTGCATGCGAATGGACTTTTGCATTCACTGTGTGTATATGTGCTTGTGAATAAACTTTGGCACTCACTGTGTGTATGTTTGAAAGTTAACTTGGCATTCATTTTCTATGATGTGTGTGCATGTGTGTTTGAAAAGTAACTTTGTGTGAATTGTGTGCTTTTGTGTTTGAACTAACTTTGGCATTGAACTTTTTATGTAAGAATGTACTTTAACTATCACTTTGTGTGGGGTGTATGTACACAAATAATTTGAGATCCACTTTGTGTGGAATGTCTGTGTGTTTGAATGAACTTAGTCTTTCACTCTGTGTTTGTGGGTGGGTTTAAAAGTTAGCTTTGGCATTCATTGTGTGTGCATATGTGCATGTGTGAATAAACATTGACATTCACTTTGCGTGCAAGGGCATGTATGTGTGTGTGAATGAACTTTCACATTCACTTTGTGTGCATACAAAAGTACTTTAACATTCACTTTATGCGAAATGCATGTGTGTATATTTGAATGAACTTTGACTTTCATTTTGTGTATGTTGGGTGTATTTAAAAGTTAGTTTTGACATTCACTGTGTGTGCACATGTGAACAAACTTTTGCATTCACAATGGTTGTGTACAAAATACTTTTATGTTCACTTTATGTGAATTGTATGTATAAAAATACTTTCAAACTTTAATGATGTTAACTTTGTGTGTGCTCGTATGTGTGATTGAGCAAACTTTGGCTTTTAATGTGTGTGGGGGTTTGAAAGTTAATTTTGGTATTTATTGTGTGTGAATGAACATTGACATTCACTTTGCGTGCAAGGGCATGTATGTGTGTGTGAATGAACTTTCACATTCACTTTGTGTGCATACAAAAGTACTTTAACATTCACTTTATGCGAAATGCATGTGTGTATATTTGAATGAACTTTGACTTTCATTTTGTGTATGTTGGGTGTATTTAAAAGTTAGTTTTGACATTCACTGTGTGTGCACATGTGAACGAACTTTTGCATTCACAATGGTTGTGTACAAAATACTTTTATGTTCACTTTATGTGAATTGTATGTATAAAAATACTTTCAAACTTTAATGATGTTAACTTTGTGTGTGCTCGTATGTGTGATTGAGCAAACTTTGGCTTTTAATGTGTGTGGGGGTTTGAAAGTTAATTTTGGTATTTATTGTGTGAATGAACTTTGGCATTCACTATGTGTGTGCACAAAAATACTTTGGCTTTTATTGTGTGAAGTGTATGTAGAAAAGTACTTTCAAACTGAACATCACTTTGTGTGTGTGTGTGAGTGTGTGTTAGCTTTGGAATTCAATATGTGTGCACATATGTGAAAGAACTTTTGCATTCACTATGTCTATGTGTACAAAATGCTTTGACTTTCACTTTGTGTGAAGTTAATGTACAAAAACACTTTTAAACTTTAATGATGTTCACTTTTGTGTGTACAATGTATGTGTGTTTAAATGAACTTTGGCATTCACTGTGTGTGTGGGTTTGAAAGTTAACACTAGCATTCTGTGTGTGTGTGTGTGTGTGTGTGTGTGTGTCTATGCATGTGTGTTTGAAAGAATTGTGACATTCATTTTTGTGTATGTGTACTTCAACTATCACTTTATGTGGAGTCTGTATATATATACTTTGACATACAAATGAACTTTGACATTCTTGTGCGTGTGTGTGTGTTTGAGTGAACTTTGGCATTCTTGTGTGTGTGTGCGTGTGAGATAGAGAGAGATAGAGTGAACTAACATCTCTTTTTTTTTATGAATATACTTCAACTATCACTTTGTGTGGAGTGTATGTACAAAAAATTTGATGTTCACTTTGTGTGGAGTGTACAAAAAAAATTGACATTCACTTTGTGTGGAGTGAGTCTATGTGTGATGGACTTTTCCATTCACTTTGTGTCACGTGTCTATGTGTTTGAGTGGGCTTTGACATTCTTGTTAGTGTCTGTTGTGTTTGAGTGAACTTTGGAATTCTTGTGTGTGTGTTTTTGTGTCTGAGTGAACTTTGGCGTTCTTGTGTGTATGTGTTTGAGTGAACTTTGACATTGTTGTGTGTGTTTGAAATATCTTTGAAATTTATTTATTTTGTATATAAATGTACTTCATCTATCACTTTATGTGGTGTCTATGTATGAACGAACTTTGACATTCACTTTGTGTCACGTGTCTCTATGTGTTTGAGTGAACCTCAACATTCTTGTGTGTGTGGAGTGTGTTTGTGTTTAAAAGAACTTCGATGTTAATTGTTGTTGTATGAATGTACTTCAAGTATCACTTTGTGTGGATTGCATATAAAGAGTTGACGTCTACTTTGTGTGGAGTGTGTCTATGTATGAGTTACTTCAACATTCACTTTGTGTCATGCCTATTTGTGATTGATTGAGCTTTGTAATTCTTTTGTGTGTAAGATCAATAATAAGATGGCTAAGAAAAATAACATATTAGATGAGATTAAATATATTTGTGTATGAGTGTACTTCAACATTCACTTTGTGTCATCCGTTTGTGTTTGATTGAGTGAACTTTGACAATCTTGTGTGTGTAAGATTGATAATAAGAGAGCTAAGAAAAAGAACATATTAGATCGGATAAGATCTATTTGGGTGTCAAGATAGATGACATTGTGCCTATATTTATAGTTGTGCATGATTGAACCCATGGATTGATATTTTTACATGTTAATATCCAGGTGCAACTACAAATTTCTATATCATTAATAAAATTTAAGTAATTACCATTATTCTGATAACTTAAAGTAGATATAAAGTAGACTTCTTAGGATATATGTGAGACATGTTATTTTAGTTTGCAATTCATTTCTAAGTTACTTTTGATACAATATAACTTCAATGAGACACTCCTCAAGAAATTGTAAGTTTAGTTTGTATCAATAATTTAGATCGTATTCCATGATTAGAATGAGGGAAACTTTAGAGATTTATCTTTCTTCATCCTCATGATGGATCACATAGTATGATTCAAAGTATTGATGCAAACTAAACTCACAATTTCTATCTTTCTTCATCCTAGAATATCTCCCTTATATTATTGATTGTGGAAACCTAATGTCTACCATAATGAAATTATGAATTTTTTTTGTTCTAAATTAATATAGTTAAACATTTTTTAAAATCCTTCTTATATTACATCATAATTGTATAGAAAATGGTGGATATAACTCACAACCCAAAGTCATTTTGGAAGATCAAATATCAACATCTAAAGTCATTTATAACAAAAATATAACTAATAATGGCATGGTTCTAAGTAGTTACCCATCATACACTCTAGTAATAATAACCCAGGAAAATTTCTCACTAAGAGGTGTGTGTAGATCAAGTGCATAAATAACATCACTTAAAAAAACATAAATAAACAAAACCAAAATCATTGATGGAAATTTATTATATAATGTGCAGATCAAGTGCATAAATAACATCACTTAAAAAAACATAAATAAACAAAACCAAAATCATTGATGGAAATTTATTATATAATGTGTAGGATCTCCATCATGTTTGGGTCCTCCCCAAATATCCTCCAAAGATATATTGATATTTAAAATTGAGCTAGATTATCTCTAGGACTAGTATACAACAAGAAATAGCCAAGGATATACATTAAAGACTAGGATATTGGATCTAAGGACCTTGCACACAAGAAGGGGATGCCAAAGAAACCCCATTTGAGGCACTCTACTAGTTGTACAATGTCATTGCTCTAAACTCCAATAGTTTTTATAATAAGTGTAGCCCAATTGAGATTTTTAATGTTTTGCTCTAAATCTCTATGCAGGTTGTAGCATTAAAAAATATCTAAAATAATGTTTTTCAAAACATGAAATAGAATTTCAAATCAAGAAAGAAACAATTGTTTCATAAACCTTGCACAAACCAAAATGAAATTTTGAAACAAAGATGGCTACCCAAAAAATTATATTTGAAAAGGAGCAAGAAAATAGCGAATCAAGCAAATTATGCTTGAAAGAATCTCAATATAATGGAGATGCAGAACATTTATTTTGTGAATTTCTTTAAGAAAGATATAACACTTGATATTTATGACAATGTCAATAAATTAAATTGTTTAAGGTTTCAAATAACTTGTTGTAATATAATGAAATCAGTCGACTTGAGGATTTGGAATTAACCTACCATTTGTGATTAAGTTCGCGAGAAGGCATATATCATATAATCTATTGATATGGGTTTGAATTTAAGAAAAGGGATATCAACATGCTATTTTTGATCTCTTCACCAATAGGGTGAAAGTAATAGTTTGATATTTTGAAAACAAATGTTGAGGGTGAGGCCTTATAAAATATCAATAGAAAATTTGTCAATTGATTCAAATGAGTTTTTGGTCTTCAATATAGGACAAAGAATCCAATCTATAGTACATTTAAAAACTTTATTTGTCATCTTGGAGATGGCCATTTGAAATGTCTTTGAGATTATAAGGTAAGAGCTTTGAGCCAAAGGCATACTATTTATAACATTTAAAGGAGACCAAAAAATACAATGGTAATTGATTAATAAGGAGTGGTATCTAAAATAAGAAATATTGTGAATAACAAAAGTACCATTAGTTTTGTCAAGACATTCATCCTATCGATTTGATAATCACACCTATGCTTGCACTTAGTTCCTTGTGACTAATCAATAGCTTTGAAGGTATTTCAAAATACTATGAAATCCCTAGATATTTTAGGAAACACAGACAAAGTCAAGAGCGAGAAGGGAAACTAAAGAGTGGAGATCAACAAAATTCGCAAGTCTAATAATGTGGGTAGGAAGTGATTGATAATGAACATTTTTATGCTTCCCATGGCCTAGTTTGCATATTTACCAGCTTCTGGCCCTCTTCCCTATTGTGGAGGTTTCTTATTAAGGGAAAATTTGAGTTGTACCCTTGTGTAAGGGGTTTTTTATTGTGACATTTTAGTCTACCCAAGACAGGGATTTGATTTTAGATCGATGGTTGTGAATGTGGGGTGAGCATTCCCTTTAACTCAAGCCATAGTCTACATTGTTAAAACTACTATTGAAACTACTTAATATTAGGTCTATTTGGGTTAGACTTCCTCATCTCCCTCTTCAATTCTTGGATGATTCCTATTATGAGGCCATTTGGCAATGCTATTGGTCATTTTTTGAAGGTTGATTCTACCACTACCCTTATGGGCAGCCCTACTTTTTCTTGTATTCTAGTGGATATCGATACATCCAAGGGTATACACCTAGGGATGTTGTTTTGATGGTGGAGGATAGGCCTTCGAATCAGCCGCCTCATTATGAGGGTCTTGTTGTCATGAAAGATTGCACCCTTGTTAAGCACTACGCCTAACAATCTTGTGACACATTGGATCACTTTCAAACTGTGGGTTGTCTATAATGAAAGTGAACCTCCAGAAGAGTCATCTCCGTTTAAAAGCCTCTTGGATCTAATGTACTTTCAAGGAAAAGAGATAGAAAGCTAACTAATGAAACTGAAATTGATCCTAAGAGGTGATGCACCAATTATTAAACTCTAATTTGCAACCTATTCACAACTATCTTTCAATATATCTGCTCACACAACTCAATTTGAACAATTTTAACACAAATATTTCATATAAAGGCTTGAAAACTTCTATCTTCTTTGAAGGAAAATTGGTATTTTTCATAACTTAGAAAGATAAGAAAATCACTTGCACAACCTACAACTTGTGATAATGAATTGTTTTTTCTATATACATGCTTCAATGAATAAGACATAAATTTAAAAGTTTGATGTTTAAAACACAATAAACGTTCATAAAAATCACTCAATAGAACATAATCTGAGAACGAAAACACCTAATTTTATTGAAAATAGCAGGAATACCTTTGCAATAACTGTAAAATATGCTGAAGAATAAGTTGCTACTATATAAAAATCTGTAAAAATGCTGAGTTACAATACTGAAAGCCTCTTTGCAATGTGCAAAGGAAAACAAAAAGCAAGAACTGAGAAAAAAGCACAAGCTTTTCTCCTATAATACAAAATATCTCCCAAAAAGAAAAGGGAAGTCATCTCTTGTCTAACTGGACTCCAACTAATGTGTGAATAGGTTGGAAAAAGATCCTCAACCTCATAAATAGTCAACTCTCAGTTGTTGGGTGAGCAAGAGGAAAATGCCTAAATTAGAGGGCTCACAACTGCTCCAAATTGAGCTATTTTAGCTTTGAACTCCTCCTCTCAAGGTAATTGACTTAATAGACTTCCAAAAATAGTCGAGTTTGATCAAAAGTCAAAAATTGAAGAAAAATATCCTCTTGCATGAGTTTGCAACTTCTGTTTGTCCTCTCTACACTCATTTGCATGTTTGAGGCAATGATAGTTTATTTTAACAAATATTAGAGGTAATTTAATTTATTAATTACCTTAATAAGTGTTAGAATAATTACAATATGCAATTTGGTTAATCTAGCAAGTATTAAGGTAATCCTAGTAAATAATTACCCTAATAAATGCTAAAATATCCTATGATGGTCTTTTACTTATGCAAAAGGCTAATGATTTTGTCAATTTGACTTCACCTTTGAGAGATTGAGGTTAATGATGTGGTTTTCTTTCACTCCATACCCTAAAAGATAACTAAGGTCTCATGATATTGCTGACTTGGCATCAAACCTTTAAAATTATCATAACAATCATGCCCCCCTACTTGATTTATTTGAATTAACATTTGAAGTCTTCACCAGGCCCATGATATTGCTTTTCTTTCTTTAAACACTTAAAGTGTTTACCACGGGGAACAATTGATTTTCAATGATTCCTATCAAAAGGTCAAAAAAAGAAAAAAAGCTTTGTAAAATTCAGGATTGACAAAGAAATTAGGGCATCCTTTAGTAAAAGGGCCTCAAACCCTAACCTAAGCACCTTTTTGTCACTTTACTTCATCATTTTGTTGTTCTGGGTGTTGGAGGGCACTGCCATGTAGGGTTTGAGCCTCTTCCAGGCTTATTGGTAAGTTCATCCATCATCTCTTACTGTTGCTTTTGCTGTGATGATGGTATAATAGTGAATAGACTACTATCTCTTCGTTCTACATGTTCTTACTATGGAGAAAATAGTGGAAAGGTTGTTTTTATGTTCATACCTCGTGCTAGGGTTTTTCTTTATCTGTTGCTCCTTACGATGAACAAAAGAAAATGAAAACCTCAGGTTTCCTTACTTTCTCTGATGAAAAATAGCAATATGCCCTTGTCTTTTGAGGGAAAAACTGTAAGATTTTTGCTGCTCTGAAACCCTGCATACTAGATCTCATATAACTTGGTTGTCCTTTGACTATTTGACATACTTTTCTTGTTCTTGTATGCTACCTACAGGCCTTAGGTCCCTTTCAAACATAGTAAACTCTGCTACTCTTTTTAAATGTATGGACTCTACTGTTATTTACATTAACCACCCTATAACAATTCACAAACCCCTACTGTGACAGACTTATTGTTGATTGACAGACCTTTGCTCATTTTTTTATTGTCTTTTGTCCTTATGTATTTGCTTGACTATGTTTGTTGTCTACCTTGTGAGTATAATGCATCTATGCTCATTTGAATTTAGCTTTGCAAACAAGTTGGAGTCTGTGTCTATGTAATTTGTGGTAGCTTTGTCAAATAACATTCCACATGCAGGGGGTATCCTTTGGAGCTAACCTCAGTTATATTTTCAAGCTCTTTATCCTCTTAATACTCTCCCTAGTTTCTTCATTTGATATTTGCCAACTGTTATTGGATTACTATTTCACTATGTATCTAATAGAGATTTCATCTTTTCACACACTTAAACTTTTTGCAAGCCTATACAAACCTAGGGTTTCTCATAGTTTTGGTGGGGTTTATACAAGTTTCCAAGATGATGACTATTTTTTCTTGCTCACACCATTTTTTGTTCATTGGTCATTACTTTCCTTGAGGTTTGATTATATGAATGTCCTCATTTGTGTTTATCTCTACTTTCAAGAAAATATTGGTCTAAACATGAAATGCATATCTCCAACATAGTCTTTCTGCACCTCCCTCCTATGAAAATGTGAAGAAACTCCTATCACCCTTATAGCAGACTGTGGAGTGATTGACTGCAATGATGACTGTGCTATCATTTTTTTGCTGCTTTTAGACTGTGATGACAGTCACTTCATGACTGAAATAGTCCTCTATCAAATCTGCATGTTATAGATTTTCTCCATAATGCTCGATGTCTTTCACAGAACTTTGCCCTTGACAATAGTCCTTTAGTGATAACATGACATTGATAAGTAGGAGGTATTTTTCGCAGCATGTCAAATTATGATATTTTATTTCAGGGTTTAACTACGTAGTTTTTGAGTCAAACACATGACCCATATTTCATGAGTAGTGGTTCACATGAACCCATCTCTCATGTTAATGAATGCTCCACTTAGCACTCATTGCATCTAGGTGATGCACACAGGGGTGAAGCATAAGGACTTCCCGGGAGGTCACCCATCCTAGTACCACTCTAACTCAAGCACGCTTAACCATGGAGTTTCCCCCAAGATCAAGCCAACTTAGCTTGCTACCCCATTTGATCAATGTCTTCTTCATTTCCTACAAGTCTCTCCATAGTATCCTCTTTGGCTGCATACATTAAGACTCTTAACATGATTACCTTGCACCTGCAAAACACATTCCCAGGAAAATGCTTACCATGTTATTGAGGTATTTCCTCAATGAATGATAATGCTCTTTCCTCTACAAATATAGCAATCCTTCTCTGTACAGAGCCACTTTTGGGGAGCATAACCCACCTTTCAATCTATTGAATAGTCTAGCCATGGAACTAACAAAATGTAGCACTTCTCCAAGCAGTTGCTTTAATGTTAGATTGAATGATTACTGATCTCCCTATTAGGAAGATAGGCTACTTTTTTGGTCATTACCATTGACTGTTCTAAAACAGTCATTTTGTGACTGTTATTTCAACTTTTAGAATCATTATGATGTGACTACTAAGACAGTCATTAAGATGACTGTCCTTAGGCATCTGTAACTGCTCTAGACCTGTTTCTTGCTGGACAGAATATTCACAACCTTTCTTCACTTCATGATTTCTCTTCATAGATAAGCTTTCTTGAATACTAGCACAAGATAGATGATTGTTCCTCTTTTGACATGACTGTCTCTCTTAACATGACCGTCTCTCTGATATGTGGAGTGTTCACTGATTGGCATTGACTGCTACACTTGTTCGTGATTTGATGTTGTGTAGGATGGCCCATTAAGTTTTGAAAGTTTTATTCCCTAGGGCAGCTTGTCTACAACTTTGTAAGGTTTTAGGTCCTGTCAAAACCCAAGTTTGTTGTACATGGTTTATGGTTCCTTTAAAACCAACTTATCCTAATCAAAACAAAATGCACAAGACTAGTTCATAGATGCAAGATAAGTTTGTGATCATGGATTAGTCTCAGATTGTCAAATTAATCCATGCATAGAATCAATAAAAAATTAATCGAGAGGTGATTATTATTCTATCATCTCCTATCAATAACCCTTATTAAATTTAGACCTTCACAACTCTTACAAGTGCACATTCATTAGTTATCAAGCTAAGTACACTCTTTTGCTATTTACATTCTGACACATTTCAATTACTAGGCTCAACAGTCAAGTCAAATTGACTCCATAATTAATTAATCTAGGTTAATAATGCTTATGTGTATGCATTATATTGGATAAGCCTACTAAGCTTGAGAAAACCTTATTTTGGTATACATTTTTGGTAAACTTGATGAATCCTATAAAACCTATCTTTTCTCTAGGGTTTCTAAACCAACATTAAATTAGGATTTTTAGATTTGTATTTTTTCTAAGTTTCATGTCATTTGTAAACTTGATCTTCCTTTTGTGATCTTGTAATTCATTGATTCATCTTACTCTTAGAGTTTAGTGTGCTTATTATATCTTACACCATGCAATCCACCCTTGGATTGGCTTTAGGGTTTATATTTTACACACTTTTTGGAACTAATTTATGATTGATAGTTTGAATATAGAACTTCAGATCCTAGAATCATCAAGTAATTCCTAGACCATACAAGGAATTTTCATCAAAGAACACTTCAATTAGAGTATAAAAATTCATAGAAAATTATAAAACATAAAAAATAGGAAAAATTTCAAACCTTATTGTAACACATAAGAGGGGTTAGAAGATCAGGATTCACCAAAATGTAAGGATTAAAATATTGAAACCATAAATACATACTGAAATATAGAACTAAATAAAATATTAGAATCTTGTGATGAATGAGACATTAGAATTAAGGGCTTGGGATAGGATCACACCCTCAATCTAGTCTAGATGGCACAATTTGTTTAGGAGCACCAACTCCAATATACTTAGGAGTACCAACTCCAATCACAAGTGAAGGCAAATACACAGAGTACTACTCTATTTACAATGTCATTCAGGACCCACATGCAACTTCTATAGATATAAAAATTTATTCACCACTCTACTATCTTTGATCTATATGCATACATTAATAGCACCTTTCTTATACAAACTATTTAGAGAATATTTCTTCAAAAACTCCATCAACAACCACACACAAAAAAATTTGCCTAATTTATATCTTCATCTAACATAAAGATTTAGGGGAATACAAGATTATAACTCCCTTTCTAACTCCCAAGCCATCAGTCACTAAGACACTTAGCAAACTATTCAAAAAATTGCTACAAAGTAGGTAATACGGGTCACTACCCGTCAATCTCCATGCATCGGGAAGTAGTCGTTATACGTTTGAAAGACCACCATAGATAGGATCCTTTGCGCCCTCGACAAATTAAATGTTCACCGTTGATTGTTGTCTTCCCACCTTTTAACAAAGTATTTTCAGGAGAAGCCAGTCCCAACTAGGTCAAGGGGTCAGTCACCAAATGACATCAAAGGCTCAATGTTGTCACTTAAGTGACTAGTGACCAGTGATCACAAGTCACCATTGAATTAAAACATAAAGTGAGCCTGTCATAAAATCAACATATCTTTTAGGTTCTTAGGGTTTTAGGAGGTCCTTAGGGTTTTAACACTTTAGGATTTAGGTCTTCAAAATCAAACCCTAATATGCCATCAAAGAAAAATGATCCTTCTCTTCTGCAAATAGCCTCTATCACAGAGGATAAACCAGTGAAGTTAATATAACACAGAAACTTCTTTGATCTTCGAAGCAATCAAGCTTTTCTCTTGAAACAAGTATTCCTAGACACATGAATTTGATATTTAACAGTCTGGTTAACAACTCAAACAAAAAGCATGCTTGCAGAGACTTGCAACTTACATACTCATGCAGAGAATGACTTCAAGATAAGTTGTATAGTAATAAAAACATCCTTATGTTTGTAGGAGCAATCATAATGCACATAAGGAATAAAACCATCCTGACAAGCTCCAATGGATCATCTTGTAGCAAGATAAAGACCTAAATACCTCTGACATCAATGACAAAACAATGCCAACAAACAAATCTCTAGGTAATTGATAGTGGATGTACAAGCCACATGACAGGAGACAAAAGTTCTTCTTCACTAACAAGCATGTATTCTTCTTCTATGGTTTCAGTTGAATTAATTTCTTCAGGAGGAGTAGAATACCTTTTACCCACCATGTGCTTAATCTCCAAGATCTTCAGTAAGATGTTAAACTTTTTCCAAGGAACCAGGCTCTGATACCAATTGTTGAACACCCATAATACTAAGAGGGGGGGTGAATTAGTATTCTATTAAACCTTTTACTTATTAAACTAGTAGTCCATTTGTCACAAATAACAATAAAGAAAATTAAACATAGAAGAAGCAACCACAAAGCATCACACATGAACACCAAGATTTTTACGTGGAAAACCCAAAACTAGGAAGAACCACGATGAGTGTTAGCTCACAATAATTGTGTAATATCAATACTCAATTACAAAGAGGCTCACTGCCCAAAGAAATACTCATTGCAAGAAAGACTGTCTGCCTAGAGAAAGAAAGAAGGAAAGAAGGATGGCTCATTGCCAAGTTGACCTTCTCTGACTACATCTACACATGCATGGTTATAGCTCTAATGAAGCACATAAATAAGTTGTCTCAAAACTCTTCATCTCTAACTGCTCTATTTCATTGCTCTGTTCTTACATGGGAACAAGATCTCTCTTCTTCTGCTCTTATCGCCTTCACAAAATCACAATCTTTTGCATGTCATGCACACACCTTCATATTCATACATTCACTTATCCAAACATCAATTTGGATCTCACATATATATTCGCAACGCTTAGAATCTTCACATTAGGTCGGCCTACATAGATGAAGCGTACAATTAATAAACTTGTGGCTTGTTGGTCAAATCCACTCACCAAGATACATAGCGGACCCAAATAACTTTGAAAACACCTTCTCACATGTCAGCTCCAACTATAGAATCCCTTAGAATAAAGTTCCAATCAATAAAATTTACTGCACTTGGATCAAACTGTCATGTCGGCCTCAAACATAGACTGTTACTGACTTGGTCTATTTGTTAGACTGCAACTTTCATTGCAGACCACAAGACCTGCTCAAAATCACATCAATGACTCTTCATACATCCCCAATCTTTCCTTTAGAACCGCAGAGCATAATATCAATTTGCAGTAAAGTTCGGACCAACAGAACTCAGACCTTGTCACAGTCAAACACTGTCAAGCCAAGTAGCGATATTCAATAGCTCAAAATTATCACTCCGGTGGACTTCAGACTCTGCAACTCTGGATTTAGAGACTTCATACAAGTGTTTACAGCACCCTAAAATTACATAATAAGATATGCAACACCAGAGGAGTGCAGACCAAAACAAATTAGTGTTCTATTCTGATTACCTCTATTCTCTGTAATGCCAAACTTAGGCTACTTGAATATATGCTTCTGGTACATATCAAAAGCTAAAATCTTAGATATAATATCTTGTAAGGACTATAGACTGTTGCAAGTATGAACCTAACTAGTGTTGTCATTGATGTCAACATAGTCCCGTTACATTGATGTAAAGGATTGGGTGAGTTGTGTGCTGAGGATATTGAGAAAATTAGCCCTATCAGAAATAGAGAAAAATAGTAAAGACAGTGAAGTTCTATAAAGCAAAGATTCGAGTCAATTGAAGATCTGAGTACATGCATCAAAGGGTTTGTAGATATGTGTCTGAAGGTTCTCCAGTCAAGATTTTAGAGGTCCACATGAAGGTTAGAAAAAGTTATGGCCATATGAGTAAAACTGGTTCTGGCAACTATTCAGTAGTGACAGAGTAGCTCAAATAGGTCCAGTGAGAACCGGTAATGCAATATCATGCTCTGTGGGTTTGGTGGCATGCTCAAGAAGCTAATTTGAATTGACAACTTGATTGGCTCGTAGTTTGGAGGTCCGCAAGTGATTCTTCTAGTATGACAGTGATGACTGACTGTGTTCTTGAGGTTCTGGATGAAGATGCAAATGTTTGCAATAAGCAGAAGTGGTGCGGATGTTCTTGGTGATTCGAGCAAGCTTGTGGAGGTCTCCAGATTGTGTCCAGTTCATGTTGTTGGTCCACATTGAACATTGAGCTCGTAATTCTTTGAGTGATGGTGTTCTTCCTAGTCCTGGCCGACCGGATGATTTGCACATATTGCGGATGTTCTTGAAGGTGTTTTGCGAAGCCTGGTGTGTTCCTCAAAGAAGATTAAAGTCCCAGATATGTATGGCTGATAGGTCAATGTCATGTATAAATAAGAGTTGTGAAGTCATTCAAAAGTATCAAGGTCATGATGAGAAAGTGATAGAGAGGAGAGGAGCGAAAAGCAGAAGTGTTGAGCTGAAATGGAACCGTCTCAAGCATAATGAAGATGCTATTCTCCAGTTCAAGTATGTAATACTTATATTATTCTATAGATAGTGTGTCTCCTGTAGGTAGTGGGCCTCTTGCGAGCAGTGTGCTCAGGCAAGGAGCCCTAATTGGCAAGTGCCATTTTTCTTCTTATTCTTTTAACAGAGAATACAATCTTGGGTTAGTCACCCCGTGGTTTTTCCCTTAACCAGGTTTTTCACATTAAAATCTTGGTGTCATATGTGGTGAATGTGTTTCCGCTCTTGAGTTATTGCATTATGCTTCCATGATTAAATCATTATTATGCCATTGAAATATAAGAAGGCTTTAAGAATTGAATAACAAAAGTTTTGGTGACAACTGATTCACCCCCCCTCTCAGTTGTATGTCCTAAAACCAACAATTGGTATCAGAGCTAAGTTCCTCTAAAAAGAGCTTAATCGCTTGAGGAGATCCAAGATGTCTTCCTACAAGAAGGATAGTCTGAGGTTTGATGGAACGAACTACACTCTTTGGAAAAGACACATGGAATGTCACTTGCAATGTATGGGATTGCAGTATTGGAACATAACTATAAAAGAGTATATTCCTCCAAAGAATGGTCCAACAACTCTAGATGAAATCAGAAATGCTAAAGATAATCTTCGAGCTAGAGAAGCCTTACTAAGTGCCTTATCTGATACAGAGCTGACAAATGTTATGGATTTAAAAACTGCATATGAAATTTGGTCAAAGCTGGAAATTCTGCATGAAGGAGACAAATATGTTAAATGTGCCAAGCTACAAAGTCTGAAAGGAAAATTTGAAAACTTGAAGATGAATGAAGATGAGAATATCACTACATTTATGCCAAAAGTAAATGAGCTTGTTTGTGGCATTAGATGTGTTGGTGGAACTTTGGATGAAGATGAGATTGTTGCCAAAGTTTCAGATCCTTACCTCCTACTTGCAAACACAAGGTTGCTGCTATTGAGGAATTCAGATCTTTATCAAATATTACAAGGGATCAATTGGTTGGGAACTTAGCTGCATTTGAATTGGCTGAGTTTGGAGATGCTCCTCCCAAGACTGAATTTGCATTCAAAGCTAGTGCCTCTACAAAAGGTAAACAAAGGTATGATCCAGGAGAGAGTTCCTCAAAGAAGTTATCATGGTATGAAAAAGCAAGAAAAGATCTGGAAGAAGATGAGGCAGAAGCTACTCAACTTGAAGCCCTTATTGCAAAAAGACTGCCAAGAGGATCTGGTAAGTATGAAGGAAAATTGCCCTTCAAATGTTTCAACTGCAACAAGATTGGTCATTTTGCCTTAAGATGTCCAGAGAGATTTTCAAGGCCAAATCCTAATAGATCAAGATTCTAAAAGAAATTTTACTATGTTCAAGAAGATGATGATGATGAAGGAATAACAGATGATGAATTTGAGATAGGAAACAAATCTGGAAGTGACTGGATGTTTATTGCCATCAAAGAAGAAGATCCAATGCCCATTGAATCTGTCAATCATAAAATGGTAGAAAGGGCTTTGGCTGCTCAAGTTGAAGAAAAGGATGAATGGGTCATTGACAGTGGATGCTCTCACCATATGACTGGTGACAAGAATAAGTTCATAAATCTGGAAAGATATGAAGGAGGAATTGTAAAATTTGGTGATAATTCTTCTGGTAGAATCAGAGGCAGAGGAAGTATTTCTTTTGATGGAAAGAACAAAACTAGTAATGTTCTATATGTTGAAGGTCTGAAGCATAATCTTCTCAGTGTTGGACAGATGGTGGACAAAGGCTATGATCTCCATTTCAAAAATGGAAAATGCAAGATCTTTGAAAGCTCTGGAACTGAGATTGCATACAGTACTCAGACAAAAGGTAACATCTTCCACTTGGTTGGTACTGACAAAAGTTGTTTATTTGTTCAAATTGATCAGAGTTGGTTGTGGCATAGGAGAATGTGTCATGTAAATTTTGATAATATCATCAAGATAAGCAACACTCAGGTTGTAAGAGATCTTCCAAGATTGGTGAAACCTACTAACAGTTTGTGCAAAGAATGCCAGTTGGGTAAGCAGAACAGAGTCACTTTTAAAAGTAAGGAATGATCTTCTACCAGATTGTTAGACTTAGTACACACTAATCTATGTGGACCAGAAAGAATCAGGAGTCTGCAAGGTGATAGATATTTCATGTTACTAATTGATGACCACTCTTAGATGATGTGGGTGACTTTCTTGAAAGAGAAATCTGAAGCACTTGAGAAGTTCAAAATATTCAAGGCTATGGTAGAAAATGAAACTAGGTTAAACATAAAATGTCTCAGGTTTGATAGAGGTGGTGAATTCACATCCGGTGAGTTCATAGAATTATGTGAGAAACATGGGATAAAGAGACAGTTATTTGTTCCAAGGACTCCATAGCAGAATGGAGTAGTGGAAAGAAAGAAACAGACCATCCAAGAAGCATCTAGAACCATGATGATGGAAGCAAATGTCCCTCAGATCTACTAGAGAGAAGCTGTAAGCACTACTATCTATACTCTTAATCGAGTACAAATTAGAAGCAATATTGGTAAGACTCCTTATGAACTCTGGTTTGGCCTCACTCCTACTGTGAAGTATTTCAAAGTCTTTGGTAGTAAATGTTATATTAAAAGAGATGAAGACCTTGGCAAATTTGATGCTAGAAGTGATGAAGGAATATTCTTGGGTTATTCTACTCAAAGCAAAGCATACCGGTGTTATAACAAGAGATTGAGAAAGATTGTAGAAAGTACAAATGTGAAGGTTGATGAAAGCATTGAAAATCCCTCAAGGTTTTATGAGTATGAAGCAGATGATGAGAATGATGTTTCGGTCCAAGAAGAACAAGTCCCAACTATAGTTCAGATTCAGACTGATCTAGAGAATCCTGAAATACAGGAAGAATAGATAAGTTTGAATGAACCTGTCCAAGAAATAGATGTGCAAGAAATTCCCAAAACTCCCAGGTATGTAAGACTGAATCATTCTGAAGACCAGATCAAAGGAGATAGAAGCAAAGGTGTTCAAACAAGAAGAAAGATTGCTCAAGATTCAGAGAAGTATTGTCTGATTTCAAAGGTTGAACCAAAAATAGTAAGTGAAGCATGCAATGATGAAAGCTGGGCTAAAGCAATGGAGGAAGAATTGATGCAGATTAAAAAAAATCACACTTGGGATCTTGTTCCCAGAGTTAAAGACAAAAATGTGATTGGGACTAAGTGGGTCTTCTGGAATAAACTGAATGAAGATGGTGAAGTAGTCAGAAACAAAGCCAGATTGGTCTGTAAGGGTTATTCTCAAGTAGGAGTTGACTTTGAAGAAACTTTTGCTCTGGTGGCAAGAATTGAAGCAATCAAATTATTTCTTGCCTTTTCTGCCTTCAAGGATTTCAAAGTATATCAGATGGATGTCAAGTCTACCTTCCTGAATGGTGATTTGGAAGAAGAGATATACATTGAGCAACCGGATGGATTCCATTTGTCTGATCATGGTGATATGGTCTGCAAGTTGAAGAAAGCTTTGTATGGACTCAAATAAGCCCCAAGAGCCTGCTATGAAAGATTGGATAAACATCTTTTGAAGATTAGTTTCAACAAAGGTACTGCTGACACTAACTTGTACTTCAAGATTGATCATGAAAATATCTTGATTGTTGAAGTATTTGTTGATGATATCATTTTTGGAGGAAGAGATAGTATGTGCAAGACTTTTTCAAATCAAAAAGTGAATTTGAGATGTCTATGTTTGGGGAAATGAATTTCTTCTTAGGTTTGTAAATCACTCAAACAAAGAAAAGAATCTTCATATCACAGACCAAATATGTGAAAGAATTGTTGAATAAATTTGGGATGGAAGATTCAAAGCCAATGAATACTCCCATGGCAACCGGGTGTAAACTGAGAAAAGATGATGAATCTCCCAAGGCTGATCAGAAAAAGTACAGATCAATGATTGGACTATTGTACCTTACTCAAACTAGACCTGACATTATGAATGTTGTTGGTCTTGTTGCCAGATTCCAAGCCGATCCTCGAGAGTCTCATGTCATGGAAATCAAGAGAATTCTCAGATATTTGAAGGGAACAGTTGAGTATGGTTTATGGTATCCTAGGGATCATGATTTCTCTCTTCATGCATATACAGATGCTAATTGGGCAGGAGATGTGGATGACCGGAAGAGTACCAGTGGTGGTACATTCTTTTTGGGGAAAAGATTGGTTTCTTGGCTGAGCAAGAAACAAGAGGCAATATCTCTGTCCACTGTAGAAGCAGAGTATATTGTAGTAGCAAGTAGTTGCACTCAAGTATTATAAATGAAGCAAATGCTAAGAGATATCAGAGTGGAGTATGAAGAACCTATCACAATCTTCTGTGACAATTCAAGTGCAATAAATATATCAAAAAATCTGGTGTTGCATTCAAAGACAAAACATATATCCATCAAGTTTCACTTTTTGAGAGAGCAAGTGAACAAGAATGAAGTCAGATTAGAGTTTGTGCCCTCAAAGGATAAGATTGCAGACATTTTTACTAAACCTCTACCTAAGGACTCTTTTGAGTATCTCAGGGAGAAGTTAGGGGTTATTACCCCTCCAGTTCTGAATTAAGGTGCACTGATGTGCATCAGTCTGGTGGATCTCACAGTCATATCTTGTGGTCCAGATTGATGATAGGAAGCTGCTACTTAGGGGGAGCAGTCTGTATGATTCTGAAGTATTGATGCAAGTATGTGCCCTTTGCCATTGATGTCAAAGGGGGAGAGAAGACATGTGAAAAACAAAAGAGATTGTTGATCAAAGGGGGAGAAATGAAGAAAGAAAAGATATGTAAATAATTTTTTTAGGGGGGTCCAGTGAGGAGAACTTCTTGTCTTGATGGTCAAAACAGTTTTTCACATCATATGTTGCCATCAATGACAAAGGGGGAGATTGTTGCAAGTATGGACCTAACCGGTGTTGCCATTGATGTCAACATACTCCTGTTACATTGATGTCAAGGATTGGATGAGTTGTGTGCTAAAGATATTGAGAAAATTAGCCCTATCAGAAAAAATAGAAAAATAGTAAAGACAATGAAGTTCTATGAAGCAAAGATTCTAGTCAGTTGAAGATCTGAGTACGTGCATCAAAGGGTTTGTAGATATGTGTCTAAAGGTTCTCCAATCAATATTTCAGAGGTCCGCATGAAGATTAGAAGTTATGGCCATATGAGTAAAACTGGTTCTGGCAACTGTTCAGTAGTGACAGAGTGGCTCAAATAGGTCCAGTGAGAACCAGTAATGCAATATCACGCTCTGCGGATCTGGTGGCATGATCGAGAAGCTAATTTGAATTGACAACTCGATTGGCTCATAGTTTGGAGGTCCGCAAGTGATTCTTCTAGTATGACAATGATGACCAGCTATGTTCTTGAGGTTTCAGATGAAGATGCAAATGTTTGCAGTAAGCAAAAGTGGTGCGGATGTTCTTGGTGATTCGAGCAAGCTTGTGGAGGTCTCCAGATTGTGTCTAGTTCGTGTTGTTGGTCCACATTGAAGATTGAGCTCATAATTCTTTGAGTGATGGTGTTCTTCCCAGTCCTGGCTGACCGGATGATTTGCACATATTGCAGATGTTCTTGAAGGTGTTTTGCAAAGCCTAGTGTGTTCCTCAAAGAAGATTGAAGTCCTAGATATGCATGGTTGACAAGTTGATGTCATGTATAAATAAGAGTTGCAAAGTCATTCAAAAGTATCAAGGTCATGATGAGAAAGTGATAGAGAGGAGAGAAGCAAAAAGTAGAAGTGTTGAGATGAAGTGGAACTATCTCAAGCATAATGAAGATGCTATTCTCCAGTTCAAGTATGTAATACTTATATTATTCTATAGACAGTGTGTCTCCTGTAGGTAGTGGGCCTCTTGTGAGTAGTGTGCTTGGGCAGTGAGCCCTAATTGGCAAGTGCCATTTTTCTTCTTATTCTTTTAACAGAGAATACAATCTTGGGTTACTCACCCAGTGGTTTTTCCCTTAACCGGGTTTTCCACGTTAAAATCTTGGTGTCATATGTGTTGAATTTGTTTCCGCTCTTGAGTTATTGCATTATGCTTCCATGATTAAATCATTATTATACTATTGAAATATAAGAAGACTTTAAGAATTGAATAACAGAAGTTTTGGTGACAACTGAATCACCCCCCCTCTCAGTTGTCTGTCCTAAAACCAACATAGACAACATACTGGAACTGCATGATTACATCTTCAACTATGGACCAATGCCAATCCAAACTTTGTCTCTCTGTTGTTGTCTCTGTACACCGCCATCACTTAGCCAAACTGACTAAGTCTTCTTCACCGGACCAAAATCTCTATTCCAACCTTGTTTCTTTTCTTGTTGCCATCAATGACAACACCTTCAAACATCAAGCTTAGCTAAATTTCTAACACAGAGAATGTCAGATTGGGAAATAGACAAGGACAAGATTCAAGTCCAAGGAGTATTCTTCTACAAGGCCTTTAGATCTAGTTCATACTGACTTGTCTGGACCCACTAGGACAAAGAGTCTACAAGGTGAGACGTATTTCATGTTTCTCATTGATGATTTCTCTAAGATGACATGGGCTACTTTCTTGAAAGAAAAATCAGAAGCTTTCAGTAGGTTTAATATTTTGAAGTCCATGGTTGAATATGGAATGAATGCTAGAATCAAGTGTTTAAGGTCTGATAGAGGTCGTGAGTTCACATCAAATAAGTTTGAAGGATTTTTTGAAGAACATGGAATAAAGAGGAACTATTATGTTTCTAGAACTCCTTAGCAAAATGGTGTTGCAGAGAGGAAGAATAGAACTGTTCAAGAGATGGATAGGACAATATTGAGTGAAGCCAAGTTGCTTGATACATATTGGAAAGAAGAAATTCATATTGTAGTCTACATTCTTAACAAAGGGTAACTAAGAGTGCACAATACCAAGACACCTTATGAGCTATTGTATGGAAGACCAACATCGGTCAATTACTTCAAAGTTTTTGGAAGCAAACGCTACATCAAAATAGAGGAAGAAGGTTGGGGAAAGTTTGATTCTAGGTCTGATGAAGGAATGTTTCTTAGATACTCAACTAGGAGCAAAGCTCACAAGTGCTATAATAAAAGGATGAGAAAGACAGTTGAGAGTGAAAATGTTAAGGTTGATGAAGAGTCACATCAAATCACAGATGAGCAAGAAGATTGTTGGTCAAATGTACCTGCCTACATAGAAGAAGAAGAAGAAGTTGAAGAAAATGAAGAAACTCAAGAGAAGACTACCAAGGCTCCTACCAAGTATGTTTAGAAGAATCATTTAGAAGATCAGATCATTGGAGACAAGAATGAAGGAGTGCAGACAAGAAGAAGATTTGCAAGAGCAAATGAATAGGTAAAATTTTCTTTATTGTCAAGAGTAGAACCTAAAACTTTTGTTGATGCTAGCAAGGATGAAGGATGGATTCAAGAAATGGAAGAAGATATAAATCATATTGATAAAAATCAGACATGGGAGTTGGTGCAAAGACCTACAAACAAAAATGTGATAGGCACTAAATGGGTGTTCAGAAACAAATTGAATGAAGATGGAGAAGAGGTGATAAACAAAGCAAGGCTGGTCTGCAAAGGCTATTCACAAGTAGAAGGAATTGATTTTTGGGGAGATATTTGCTCCGGTGGCTAGAATGGAGGCAATCAGAACATTTCTTTCTTTTGTAGTGCACAAGGGATTCAAGGTATATCAAATGGATGTCAAATCTGCTTTCCTGAATGGTGATTTAGAAGTCTACATAGAGAAACCTGACGGATTTTAGTTATCAGAAGACCCAAACATGGTATGCAGACTTAAGAAGGCTTTTTATGGTCTCAAATAAGCCCCTAGGGCTTGGTATGCAAGGTTGGACAAGTACAGTTTACTCCAGCAGGGCTTCAAGAAAGCTACCACAAATAGTCATCTTTACATTAAAATTGAGGGTGAACGAATTCTAATTATTTTTATGTATGTTGTTGATATAATCTTTGGTGGCAATGAAGAAATGTGTAAGAAGTTTGTAGAAGAGATGTAGAAAGAATTTGAAATTTCTATGATAGGTGAGTTATCATTCTTTCTTAGACTCCAAATTGCTTAATCAAATGATAGCATCTTTATCTATCAAGAAAAGTATATCAAGGAGATGTTGAAGAAGTTTGGCATGGAAGATTGCAAACTAGTGAGTACTCCTATGGTAATAGGTTGTCATTTAAGTAAAGATGATGAGTCACCTTAGGCTAATTAGACTTTGTATAGGTCTATGATTGGGAGCCTACTATACCTAACAACATCAAGTCCTAACATTAAGCAAGCAGTGTGTTTGGTTGCAAGGTTTCAAGTTGGTCCTAAAGAAACATATCTGAAGGTAGTCAAATGGATATTTAGATATTTGAAGAGCACTCCAGAATATGGATTGTGGTATCAAAAGGGTGATGATTTTTCCCTAAGTGCTTATACTAATGCAGATTCAACTGGTAGTGTTGATGATAGAAGAAGCACCAGTAGTGGAGTTTTCTTTTTGGGAGATAGATTGGTCTCTTGGTTTAGTATGAAGCAGGATTCAGTGTCTTTATCAAAAAACAAAAGCAGACTATATAACTATAGCATCCTGCTACACTCAAGTGGTATGGATGAAATAAACATTGAAGAATATCAAGGTTGTGTATGATGAGCCCACTCCTATTCTTTTTGATAATACAAGTGCCATCAATATTTCAAAGAATCCAGTGATGCATTCTCGAACAAAGCACATATCTATTAGGTATCACTTTTTGAGAGAGACGGTTGCAAATCAAGAAGTCAAATTGGAATATGTTCCTACAAAAGATTAGGTTAGAGACATCTTTACAAAGGCTCTTTCCAAGGACACATTTGATTATCTTAGACAAAAGTTAGGGGTTGTTGCCCCTCCTTCTAACTAGATGCATAGATGGTGCATCCACCCAGGGGAAGCTCAAAGTATATCTTTATCCTTGGATTGATGGAGGCTACCTCTTATGGGAGCAGGTAGAAAGAGACTAAGAAGGTTGCTGAAGATAGGGAGAGATTGTTTTTACAGGTTTAGAGGAAGACCACTAACCCTTTGTCCTTGATGTCAAAGGGGAGAATTTTGCATATCAGGTCAATGCCAAAGAGGGAGATTGTTGCATATGTTTTGTCATTGATGTCAACAGTGGTATGAAGTGATGAAAGGAAAAAGATGCCAAAGGAGGAGATAGTTGTAGATTGGTGATCAATGTTGCCAAGAGAGTAAGTGTTCAAAGGAAGAGTTCAAAGAAGTGGACAAAGGAGTGATGACTAGAGAATTTGTGAAGTGAAGGGTAAAGTGTTGGAAGTCATGTACTATGCATACTATTGGATCAGTACCATTTGTACACAGTTGTACCCTATCTTTTTAAGTTCATAGACAAAGGATGTACTAAGTTGAAGACTCTTTTTTTGTTGAAAAGTGTTATAATTGTAGTCTCTGATGTTGTGAATGCTGTATTCTTTAGTTCCTAATGAAAAGCATTGCTTAAGTTGTGAAAGAAAGTGCAAGGCACTAGAAATTACATTGAAGAAGCTTGGAAGAATGCTTTGCATTCCTCTACATTTGAAGATATGGCCTTGAAGTTTGGAAGATAGACAGAGATAGGTGTGAAGTGTGTATGTTCTTGATTTCAGAGCATGAAAGTCACTGTAGAAGATTCTAGAGTTTATGGAGTGAAGACAATGGTTCTATGTTTTTGCAGTCAGGAAGAGTCAGAGAAGCGCTCCGCATTTCTCTACTTTTGAAGATGTGGTCTTGTGATTTGAAGGATAAGTGGATAAATATGAGAGGTATTATATATTCAAATTTTAGATTTTATCTTGTACCACAAAGGTTCTCCGGAGTTAGCAAAGTAAAGACATGTTGTTGATTAGGGTTGCCAAAAGGAGAAAGTGAAAGCCATCGCATTTCACTACATTACATTGTGTGCTGTTGCTATTTTGAGGATAAGTTCAGAGTACCTTTATGTTTGCTTATCCAAGTTTCAAATGTTGAAGTGTACCGCAAGTCTACTTTTCATTGTTCTATCTCAAGACTATTTGTTTAGAGTTTGCAAATCATGCCAGGTTCAGGGTCTGTTTATTTGCACCAGAACGAAAATATATAATTCAAAGAAAGGAATGTTTGAGAATGTGTTTACAAGTCATATAATGACTATGAAGTGATTCACATGAGGTAATCTAGTCTCTACAATACCACTTTAGGTCTGGAGCCATAATGTGGAAGGATACGTGTTGTTGGACCGACTTGATGTGTTTTGATGATTGCACCTGATGCTTGGAAGTGTGCGCCAACATGAAAGAATTTTCTAAGGAAGAATAGGTCCTTGTTATCGCTTGGCTTGAACCGCTTTGGATTTCTACTTCTTTTGGGAGTCAACCTTGTTGAGGCTCTTGCACGTTTCATGTTGCATGTTTCATCTTGGCTGATAAAGGAGAAAGTTTTTGAAGCTTGCTGAGGATATAAATAAGAAATCTTGTTTGGTGTGAAAAGTATGAGTGTGTGAGAGTGTGCAAGGTTGTATGTGTGAGTGTGTTTGTGAGTGGTTGTGTGTGTGGAAGTGTGTTGAAGGTTACAGAGTTGGTAGTGCAGAGGTTTTGAAGGTTTGTCAGTGTGAAGGGTGATGATGCTGCAGAGGTGATTGTTCAGTGAAATTCGTCAAGTGTGATTTACAGAGGTTGTAGCCTCTTTTTGTAAGTTTTATAATATTGTAATTTAGGGAGTTGTAGCTTCCTTTGGGTTGTAGCCCATAAAACTTGTTGTAAATCTATTTTTATTATTTGTGAGGCTAGATTTGGACAGTAGATCCAAGCATCTTGCTCACTATGGTTTTTCCCTTCTAGGGTTTTCCACGTAAATCTGGTGTTATGGTTGTGTGCTTATGTGTTGTTCTTTGAATTACTTAATTTGCTTTATCATCTATTTAAGGCAATAAAAGGATTTGGTTGATATAAAGTTAAAATTGGATTAAGTTTTGGCATATACTGATTCACCCTCCTCTCAGTATATCAGTGTGTTCTAACATTAACATTGGACACAAACTGAGCTTGGCTTCTACCCATGAAAGAGAGCCAAACTAGAGAGGTTTTATCCCTTTGTTGTATAGAGGAGAATTAACCAAATCCAACCAACCAAGCTAGGGCAAAACATGAAACCCTAATTGAGCAAGATAGAGAATAACATACTGTCAAGAATAGATACGAGGAATCTAATAGTACAATAGAGATCAAGGAACAAAGGAGAACCTAGATCTAACTTTGAGAACAACAAGGTACTAGGGCATTGGGCATCCTCAACCTTAATTAGGTTTTTACAAGATCTCCAGATTTGGGTGCCTTCACCTGTGTGTCTTCCTACCTCTTGTAACTTATTATCTTCAAATTCCTCTGAATGTGAACTGCATACAAGAAAGAAGGAAAGATGGTTGGTGCTATTTAGGATCTTGCCTAAGTCAAGCTCCATGAATGGTGTTTCCACCTCCACAATAGCAATGATGAGAGATAATGAGAGTGTTCCCTAGGAGGGGAGAGGAAAATCTGAAGTAGAATGGAATATTATAACCAAGCATAAGGGAAAGGAGTCACCATGAACATGGAAATCCTTGTTAGCAATATGTGTTGTCATTGATGTCAACTCTATACGTGTCAACCTAAGGTCAGAGATAATGAAGCTAATGGACAGTGGAAGATTTGAGAGAGATGGTTTGACTCAGGTTAGCATGGTTAAGGTGGGTTAGTCTGGAAGACCTAGCAGATGAAGAAAAGTTGTCTAAGTGTGATACAGTGATCAATCTAGTGTCTAAGGGTGATGCAGAGGAGAGTATACTTGTTCAAATATGTTTTCTACACATCTACATTGATATCCTATCAGTTTAGGGTACCTCACTTAGGGGCAAGTTGTAGAAGTTTGGCCAAGGCTTTCAAAGTGTATTTCCTAAGGCAAAGTTACAATATTTTGGTCTACATTCCTTCACAGTGCAAGATTTAGTCTTACGGTTTTGAAGATAAGTTGACTAGTATATGAATGTGTTATCTCCAAGATTTCAACTCATTACACCTTCAACAAAGAAAGTTATCAATGATAGAGTTCCAGAATGTGACTTGACAGTGTAAAGCAATGGTGGAGACTTGTTGGAATGCTCCGCATTCCTCTGAAAGAGAAGTTGTGACCATGCGGTTTTGCAAATATGTTTGGATATGTGTAATGTGTTGAAATGTGAAGTCAATTTGACTTATTCCAACAATGACGAGCAGTCGACTGAGATCTTTATTACAGTTCACCATGCAAAATTGCATGCATAAGTGCCACCTGCACTTTTATGCATGGAAATCTATCTTTAGATTTGATCAGTTTTTGCATGTGCTTTTTCGTGAATATTTAGGGTTGTTGAGCTTGAATCCCAAGGCATGAGAAAAAGTTTAATAACTAGAAATTTTCTTCTGAGAATAAAATTGAGAGATCTTTGCCTGTGGTTCTTTTGTAAGTATATTACCAGGTTTTCCACGTAAATCTGTGTTGTCTATTTTGTGCTTTTATTACTAATTCATTGTTATTTCAATTCTATCTTGCTTATATTTCTAACAGTTGGTATCAAAGCACATAGTTTTTGTAAAAAATTGTTTTGTGGGTTTTTCCCATCTTTGTGAAAAGCAATGACATGAGGCATGGTTACCAGATTTGAGGTTCAAAAATTTGATGGTTCTAATTTTTCTTTGTGGAAGCTAAATGTTCAAGCCTTGTTGGTGAAGGATGGATGTGCCTTGGCTCTCAAGTGAATAATATCAAAACCTACAACCATGAAGCAATAGGATTGGGATGAGCAAGATAATATGGCTAGAGCTACAATTCAATTATCTCTAGCTGATTCAGTTTTATTCAATGTTGTAGACGAGAAAATGGCACATGACTTGTGGACTAAGCTGGAAAAGCTATATGAGACCAAGTCATTGGCAAATAAAATTTTGTTACGACGGCAGTTGTACAATCTGAGGATGCATGACAGTTCTTCAGCCACAGATCATCTCAATAATTTCAACACACTGATTAGCAAGTTGGCTTCAGTGGAGGTGAAAATTGAAGAAGTGGAGGACTGGTTATACTATTGTGCTCTTTGCCCAAAACTTGGGATCAACTAGTTATGGTGCTCAGTAACTGAGCACCGAAGGGGAAACGTGTTTTTGAAGATGTGGTAGCCGCAGTAATTTCTGAAGATTCAAGGCGGAAGACATCTCAATGGACTTCTTCCTCTAATGCCCTTTTTGCAAGGGGGAGAGCTCCGGAAAGAGAGAAAGCTGAGCGTGTACAGGCTAGGTCAAAATCTAAGGGACAGAAAAGAGTTAAGTGTTGGAATTGTGGAAAAACATGGCATGTCAAAAAAGATTGCAGGTTACCGAAAGAAAACAAAGAAAATCCTAAATCGCAGCCATCAGAGGTAAATACAGTAGAAGCTAAAGCACCATTGGAAGATGGAGAGGTTTTGTCTACTAATCTAAGAGGTTCATTTCATCAAGATTGGATCATTAATTCTGGTGCCTCTTTTCAGATGACTCCTCACCGGGATTGGTTTTCTTCTTACCAGTCATGTGAAGGGGGTATGGTTTACATGGGAAATGACAACCTGTGTGAAGCTATTGGTGAAGGAGAGGTCAAAATTAAAATGTTTGATGGGATTGTAAGGACTCTTTAGCATGTAAGACATGTACCAGGTTTGAATAAAAATCTATTGTCACTTGGAGTATTCGATGAGCAAGGTTACTAATTCAGTGGAGAAACTAGTTGTCTAAAGGTAACAAAATGAGCATTGGTGGTGCTAAAAGGGGAAAAGGTTGGCAATCTCTACAGGCTAGTTAGAGAAACTTGTAGTGGAGAGGCTTCAGTGGTATTAGATGCAGAAATGGATTCATTATCTACTTGGCATCAAAGGCTAGGCCACATGAGCGAACATGGTCTAAAGGTACTGCTAGATAGAAATCTTCTCCCAGGTGTTAAATCTAGATATTTGAATTTTTGTGAGCATTGTTTGTTTGGAAAATAGAATAGGTTGAGTTTTCTAGTTGCACTACCAGAAGTAAAGAAATTCTAGATTTAATTCATTTAGATACTTGGCAAGCACCTATTACATCAATTGGGGGTTCGTCATATTTTGTTTCATTTATAGATGATTGTTCCCGTAAGGTGTGGATTTATCTTTTGAAAAATAAATTTGATGTATTTTCTTATTTTAAGAAGTTTAAAGCTTTAGTAGAGAATTAGAAAGGTAAGATAATTAAGTGTCTTAGAACATATAACAGAGGGAAATTTTGTTTAGGGGAGTTTAATCAGTTTTGCAGTGAGCATGGTATTGCAAGGTAGTTGACGATTCCTAGAACACCACAACAAAATGGTGTTGCTGAAAGGATGAACCGTACAATTGTGGAAAGAGCTAGATGTATGCTGAGCACTGCTGGATTGGAGCAGAAATTTTAGGCTGAGGATGTTAATACAACCCATTTCTTGATTAATAGATCACCCACTATAGCTCTAGATCATCAAATTTCTGAAGAAGTTTGGACAGGTAAACTTGTTGATTATTCCTTTCTTCGTATTTTTGGTTCTAATGCTTATGCTCATATTACCAAAGAGGATAGGAATAAGTTGGACGTGAAGTCCACAAAATATATTTTTCTTGGCTATGTAGAAGGTACAAAGGGGTACAGGTTGTGGGATACTGCTGCCCGCAAGATTATCATTAGTCGAGATGTTTATTTTAATGAAAAATCAATTCAAGGAAGTAAAGAACAACAAAGTACAGAAATTGTTCCAGTAGAGGTGGAAAGGTATGATGCTAATTCAAAGGTGCTAGATGAAAACCAGCCACATGTTCATGAAAATCAACAAGATAATAATTAGAATAAGTTTTTTGATGAGGTTGATTAGCAACCAAATGAGCCACAGGGTAACACTTACCCCTTCTAAGGAGATCCACTAGAGTAATCAAACCACTAGCAAGGTATTCTCCTAATTGTAATTCATCTTATGCTTTACTTATTGATGTTGGTGAGCCTAGCTCATATCAGGAGGCTTACGAAGATGAAGATGCAAATAAATGGAGAGAAGCCATGGATGAGGAGATGAGAGATCTACATAAAAATAAAATGTGGGAGCTTGTGCAATTGCCTAAGGGGCGAAAAGCTATTGGCAACAAGTGGGTCTTCAAATTGAAAAGGTATATAAATGATAATGTGGAGCAATATAAAGCTCGGTTGGTGGACAAGGGGTATGCACAGAAATCTGGTATTGATTTTGATGAAATATTTTCACCCGTGGTGCAGTTAAGTACAGTTAGAGTAGTTTTGGCTCTTGTTGCTAGTCTTGATTTGGAGTTACAATAGTTAGATGTTAAAACAACTTTCTTGCATGGTGATCTTTCTGAGGAAATTTATATGCTACAACCAAAAGGGTTTGAGGAAAAAGACAAGGAGAATCTAGTATGTAGGTTGAACAAATCATTGTATGGTTTGAAATAGGTGCCAAGGTGTTGGTACAAGCGATTTGATTCCTTCATGATGAGTTTGGGTTTTAGTAGATGTGAGGATAATCATTGTGCCTATTTTAAAAGGTATGAAGATGATAGTTTAATTATTTTTCTTTTGTATGTAAATTATATGTTGGTAGCAGGTCCCAACATGCAGAGAATCATCGAGTTAAAAACTCATCTTGCTAGGGAGTTTGAAATGAAGGACTTAGGTAATGCAAATCAGATTCTTGGAATGAGGATACACAGAGATAGAAAGAACAAGGAAATTTGGTTGACACAGAAGACTTATGTGGAGAAGATTTTGCAGTGCTTCAATATGCAAAATGCTCAACTAGTCAGTACTCCATTTCCTGCTCATATTAAATTGTCTTTGGAATAATGCTCTAGCACAGAAGTGGAGAAGACACAGATGTCTTGTGTACTCTGTTGGATACTTTCCAGCTAATTATCTGAGTTCCCCTAAAAAGTTGCCATCTTCTATCCACAGGGACCTTAGGTCAGTAGCCAACGAACAGGATATTGACTCTCTGTCTTCTCTGAACTTCAGGTTCTGCAGCACCTAGGGGGTATCCCTTATTCAAAATCAATAGATGTAACTTTTCAATACTAGATAGAATGTTCTCAGATATGCACCAAGATTTGTAAGATAAACCCTAGACTGAAAATATTCTTAGATTGTCTCCACTGGTTAAATATGTGAACATGCAAGACCCTAACCTAAAACAAAATAAAACATGAAATAATTTGATTCAGGTGATTTATCTTTAAATTCTTTGATTTCCTAGACCCTTTGGGCAAGCAAATCCTAGATCGGTGCTTTATCAGGGCAACAGAGTCAGACCCATCACTACAAATGTTCCCTCATGACAACAAAATTTCATATCTAGAGGACCCAAAATAAAATATTACTGCCTTATAGTAATATGTCCAAGAAAAAGTATTATCTGTGACTCTATGCTTCAATAATCCTTTGATATGATACATTTCCCCTTATACCTGACTCAAAGCAATTTAATCCATTCCTTGAACAGATGCAACAAATCAAACACATCACATAGCAAATGTATATGAATGAGTTCAACAACCCTTAGCAACTTCACTCAAAAGAAAAATGTTCATACCCAAGGAGAAAATCACAGATAACACACACAGAAAGTGTTTTTCATATAACTCAATTTTGAAAGAATATTGTCATTCATAAATTTATACATTTACAAAATAGAAAATACCTCTGCACCCAGACACAAGAGCCAAGTCTACAATAGAAAATACTTCTCAAAGTGTGGATAGCTTATATCTGAAGCCCAAAATAATCCCCTACAAAGTGGAACAACATGCTCTCTTATAGAAATAAGAACATGTTGCCCTAAAAATTAATTGCATCCTGGCAGTTAGGTGAGTTTCCACATTGCAAGCTACTGCAAATGAGCTTGGGGGAATTAAAAAAATCACAAAAAGAGGAGAATAAAATATAATATAAAATGTGGAGCTAAAGGTTTTAATATTTGTTTTTCCCTTTTACTTTGTCCACATTTAACAATGCAACTGTTGGACATCTCTATTTCGTGCCATCGCACGACTTGCTTGAAGGTTCTCTCATACCTATGTGCGGCTGCGATATGGCACTAAATGGTCTTCTCTTCAGACTCCTCCTGCTTGCATCCACCCTCTGAGATAATAAAGAACACAATCCTACAGCCTCCATGCCAAATTTCATCATCACTGGGTCGTTTTTGCTGATGCAGGAGCATTTTTGGTCACTCTGCCACTCAGAAACCATCACAAACATGGTTAAAACTTCTACCCAAGCATGAGGAATGGCCAAGGGATGAATTTAAACTATGAATCAACATTTTAAAGCTCCAAAACACCCCCAAAATCTACCCAGAAGACAAAAAACGTGAGCAACATTCCTTCTACAACCAACACACACCTGGAGCTACACAAAACACCTCAAAAAACCCCTCGTTAAGGTTGAAATGCCTCAAGTTTCATTGTAATGGAGATTGCAGATCAGAATCTGCCCTAGGATGGTGATTTCACATCATCGCATGGCAGAGGGAGTGCAAGCAGAGCACCCGTGTGATGGTGCGGAATGCCATTGTTTCAACTTTAATTTCACTTGCTTTAACATTATAACATAAAGTTATAATATTATCCTTGTAATATTTGTCTTTTAAAATCTTAAAATTGCCAATAAAAGATTTGAAAATTGTAATTTTTAACTTTAGGTAAATGGCAATTTTTGAATTTCCTCCTTTAGGCAAACGGTGCATTTCACTGCGGGCAAACAGGATGTCGAAGGGTCATGAAAATTTGCACAGAGCCATTGTTAATTATTTAGAGCAAACACATTTCCTCAGAATTCGCATCGTTGAATGATTTCAGGGACTTTCTTTGTAAACTGGCATGTTGGATGCCTTCGCTGCAATTGGAATACATTAAAATAATGCATCATATGACCTCCGATCTTGACTAAACCAAAATTGGAGATGTTTTATGCCAAAATGAGAAATGGGTCACCTTCAGAATTATGAAATTTGAAACTTTTAGAGACACCAAATCTAGCCCGATCGCAGTCAGGAAAGAATTAAATACTCCATCAAAACTCATCGTGGAAGCATGAAACTGAGTAGACATGTTACCATATGCACCAAAAGACTTCCCACTATATGGATTTGCAAGATGACTTCTGAGCTGCAAGATTTTAATCGCCGAAGGTGGGCTCCAAAGTAGATTGAGCAACATGTCGACCTAGCCTCTGTCGACACATCAAAAGGATATAGGCACTCCAAATTTGCAAAATTTGAAGGTGCCAACCGTGGCTCTTGCTCGGGGACGCAGGCCTCTTGTAGGCATGGCGAGATTCCAGCTCTCTCTGAGATGTGGACCATGTGCCATATCCATTGGGCAGTTGAGTAACTGCTCCATCTTTTCTTCAAACTTTATTTGGTATCCCCAGGCCCCCAAAAATGGATAACCAGTACTTTCCTCTATCAAACACTTGATTTTGATTTGACTGACCGAAACACAATCTGAAAACATGACTAAAATCTACCTGATCACATACACTATCACTAACATCCCTAACCATTTCTCTGAACTTATCACTGTCAATGTAGCATTTGTCATTCTACACTTTAAAATCAGGCATATAACCACACATATTGTCATACCCTTCTCCATCAAGTAATGTATGTATGTCATATTCATCAAACAATGCATTCTTATATGGCATATAGCACTTCTCATCATCTACGTTACTATTATGCATCATGGAATGATCTCCTAGTTGAATTGAAAACTGAAAGCACTCGTAGTCCACCATATAGCTAGGATCATTAGGTCTTATTTCATCATAAGTTTGTATATCAAAGAGGAAACTATCATATTCATTTTTGTGCATCTTATGCAAACAACCTTTAGCTACACCAAATAGAAAAGGTTCATACTCTGGCACCTCTTTGAACCGGATATCATTACGCTGATAAGAGCATACATCTAAGAATTTCAACTCAACTTATTCATAATATCCTTCAATATCTTGGAAATGACACTCATATGTATCAGGGATATTCCACAAATCAGAAAATCTATCTAAATTAACTTCAAGATCTTTCCTCATGTCTATGTATACATTTTCAAAAGAAGGCTTAGACAAGTCTAAATATACTCCATCATAATGGTCATCAAATGAGTTGCTCAGAACTTGACCATCTCTGCAACGAACTTCATGATATATGTTGATCTCTCTTTCATCAATATAAAATTTGGAATCCTAATCAATAATAATGCTTTGATTTTCACCATACTCAACCAAGTCCTCATCATCATATGTATCATCTGCTTGGAAAAGGGTTGATTCAAGTGTCTCAGATTCATTACAACATGCTATTGGCCCATGGACAGATGAACATGCATCTTTATTTCCATATACACTAATGAATCCCTTGTGTGAAGGAGGAGTATCAACTTTTGTGTCATGAACAAAATTATAATTAATAAAGGAACGATCATGCTCAACACTACTGCTTATTTCAATCTCTAATTGCTCGTCATCATCTTCCTGTGTCTAGATATAAAAAGGCAATGATTCAAACAGGGAACTACTCTTTCGTTTACTTATTTCTTCTTTATCCTGTGCACAATACTCACAATGATCTCCACAAACCCATTCCAACAAATACTCATTGTTGCCCATAACCTCATCATTGTTTTTAGAACCAGATACTTCAACCTTGAATTGGGAGTCATCATTGATCCTCTCATTGGCATCCTTTACTGGTGAACAATCCAATTGAGTATTGTCATCAACATTATGCTCAAACACAACAACATTCTCAACTTCTATCTTCTCATTTACACATTTGTCTTCAAATGATGCTACAATCACATGTCATTTGCAACCACACAACTTCTATTTATACCAATACTTGTGGACATCAAACCCTATATGTACTCATCCCTCGTTTTCTCTGCATTATCTAAAAACATGTATGCCATCTGCATATCTGTTATCCTGAATTCTCTCACCAATGCACTAGAGCCTTCCTCAAAGGCCTCAAAGTACATAATAATGCAGGTTGGAGTACCAAGTCTGAAGTCCTTAGGGATTTGTGAAAGGGCAACTGCAAATCTATGATTGAAATCAATACTGGACTCTTCATCTTGTCTCCTAATTTCTTTTAACCTTGCAACAAGATCAACATGTTCTTTTGCAAATTCCTTTTTAAAACTATCCACTAGTTCATCCTAGCAAGCAAAGGATTTCTTAGGAAAGCTCAAATACCAGTCTCTACTCTTGCACCAAGAGATCTAACAAAAAACCTCATCCACATGTCCTCATTTCCAAATGAATGTTTCTCCATGAAGCTGTGAAAGTTTTGGATATGTGCATTCCCTTCATACACACGGTGTCCACCAAATCTGAGCATTTGATTGTAAATCTGAGTTGGCATGCTTTCAACTTCATAGTCAACCCATGACAAGTCTAATTAGTCATACAAAGGATCAAAAGAGTTGACAAGAGGTTTAACAATTTGTCTAGTAGACATAGCATGGTTATTATTTAATTGAGCTTGTTGAGCTTCTAAGGATATTAACCTTTTCTTCATCTCTTCAAATTTTTCACATAACATTGCTTTCCCCTCTTGGCTTAACATGGGTGTATACATATTTGGATTCATGTAATTTTCACTTTCAAACATTTTATGTCCACCTAATTCCTCAAGCTTCCCTTTAACTTGTGCTAAAGCTTCTAATAGCATGGCTCTTTCGTTTTGGTAGTGCACAGACACTTGCAAACTTGGACTTACATTGCATGCATAATTGTAACCATAACTAGATGAAGCATTACTAGGATGATTTCTAGCATGGTAATACCTAGGGTTTGGAGTACAAGTAGACACATATGAGGGAAAATCCCTAGGGTATATAAAATCATTATAGCCAGCCATAGCTAATGAATCCTAGAATACTGGACAGATTATTGAAGTGTAACAATGTTGGCATTCAACTTGCACAATAAAACAACAAATAGAAGTAGGGAGAAAATCTTGTACCTTTTCATATCCAGCTACTGTAACTTTGAACATAATACTTTTAGATCACAATAACATACATCAACCCTTCATGTGTATTAAAATTTTTTAGCAGAGTCGCCACCTCTTCAAAGAGGACAAAGGCTTTCAAGCCAAAGATCTTCAAAGCTGCAAATTATTTTTTTGAGTTACTTCCAGTAGTCTTTAAACATCTCTTAACCCGTAAAAAACAAACTAGTCTGCAACTCTCCCTAGTAGAGTCACCAATCTATTGGATATTTTCCAATTGATTGTTTGAGTTCCCCTAAAAAGTTGCCATCTTCTATCCACAGGGACCTCAGGTCAGTGACCAACGAACAAGAGACTGACTCTCTATCTCCTCTGTACTTCAGGTTCTGTCATACCTAGGGAGGTATCCCTTATTCAAAATCAATAGATGTAGCTTTTCAATACGAGACAGAATGTTCTCAGGTATGCACCAAGTTTTGTAAGATAAACCCTAAACTGACAATATTCTTGGATTGTCTCCACTAGTTAATTTTGAGAACATGCAAGACCCTAACCTAAAATAAAATAAAACATGAAATAGTTTGATTCAAGTGATTTATCTCTAAATTCTTTGATTTCCTAGACCCTTTGGGCAAGCAAATCCTAGACCGGTGCTTTATTAGGGCAACAGAGTCAAACCCATTACTGCAAATGTTCCCTCATGACAACAAAACTTCATATCCAGAGGACCCAAAATAAAATATTGCTGCCTTATAGTAATATGGCCAAGAAAAAGTATTATCTGTGACTCTATGCTTCAATAATCCTTTGATATGACACATTTCCTTTTATACCTGACTCAAAGCAATTTAATCCATTCCTTGAACAGATGCAACAAATCAGACACATCACATAGCAAATGTATATGAATGAGTTCAACAACCCTTAGAAACTTCACTCAAAAGAAAAATGTTCATACCCAAAGAGAAAATCACAGATAACACACACAGAAAGTGTTTTTCATATAACACAACCTGGAAAGAACATTATCATTCAGAAAATTATACATTTACAAAACAAAAATACCTCTGCACCCAGACACAAGAGCCAGGTCTACAACAAAAAATACTTCTCAAAGTGTGGATAGCTTGTATCCAAAGCCTAGAATAATCCCTTACAAAGTGGAACAACATGCTCTCTTATAGAAATAAGAGCATGTTGCCCTAAAAATTAGTTACATCTTGGCAGTTAGGTGAGTTTCCACATTGCAAGCTACTACCAATGAGCTTGGGGGAATTTAAAAAAATCACAAAAAAAAAGGAGAATAAAATACAATATAAAATGTGGAGCTAAATGTTTAATATTTGTTTTTCCCTTTTACTTTGTCCACATTTAACAATGCAACTGTCGGGCATCTCCATTTTGCACCATTGCACGACTTGCTTGAAGGTTCTCTCATCCCTATGTGTGGCTACAATATGGCACTGCATGGTCTTCTCTTCAGACTCCTCCTGCTTGCACCCATCCTCTGAGATAATAAAGAACACAATCTTGCAGCCTCCATGCCAAATTTCATCATCCTTGGGTCGTTTTTGCTGATGCAAGGGCATTTTTTGTCACTCTACCACTCAAAAACCATCAAAAACATGGTTAAAACTTCTGCCCAAGCATGAGGAATGGCCAAGGAACAAATTTAAACCATGAACCAATATTTTAAAGCTCCAAAACACCCCCAAAATTTGTCCAGAAGACAAAAAATGTGAGCAACATTCCTTATGCAACCAACACACCCCTCGAGCTGCACAAAACACCTCAAAAAACCCCTCGTTAAGGTCGAAACGCCTCAAGTTTCATTCTAATGAAGACTGCAAATTAGAATCTGCCCTAGGATGGTGATTTTGCACCATCTCATGGTAGAGGGAGTGCAGGTAGGGCACTCGTGCGATGGTGCGAAATGCCATTGTTTCAACTTTATTTCACTTGCTTTAACATTATAACATAAAGTTATAATATTAACCTTATAATATTTGCCTTATAAAATATTACAATTACCAATAAAAGATTTGAAAATTGTAATTTTTAACTTTAGGTAAATGACAATTTTTGAATTTCCTCCTTCAGGCAAACGATGCATTTCACTGCGGGCAAACAGGATGTCGAAGGGTCGTGAAAATTTGCACAGGACCATTATTAATTATTTAGAGCAATCCCATTTCCTCAGAATTCGTATCACTGAATGATTTCAGGGACTTCCTTTGTAAATCGGCCTGTCGGATGCCTTCGCCGCAACTGGAATGCATTAAAATAATGCATCAAATGACCTCTGATCTTGATGAAACTGAAACTAGAGACATTTTATGCCAAAACAAGAAATGGGTTACCTTCAGAATTGTGAGATTTGAAACTTTTCGGGACACCAAATCTAGCCCGGTCGCAGTCAGGAAAGAATTAAATACCCCATCAAAATTCATCCTGGAAGCATAAAACTGAGAAGGCATGCTACCATATGCACCAAAAAACTTCCCACCATACGGATTTGGAAGATGACTTCTGAGCTGCAAGATTTTAATCGGCGAAGGTGGGCTTTGGGATAGATTGAGCAACATGTCGACCCAGCCTCTGTCAACACATCGAAAGGATATAGGCACTTCAAATTTGCAAAATTTGAAGGTACCAACATACTCTACTCATCAATAGTTGGTAGTCTTATGTTCGCTATGGTGTGCACCAGACCAGACATTGCACAAGTACTGGGAGTAGTCAGTCGTTTCATGGCGAATCCAAGTTGTGATCCTTGGATGGCTGTGAAGTGGATTCTCAGGTATTTGAGGGGCACTTCTGATGTTGCTATTTATTATAGTGGGAGTAGTGTTTAGGTTAATGGATATGTGGATGCAGATTTTGGTGCACAAAGATAAGAGAAAATCTACTATAGGTTATGTTTTCTCCTTAGCATGAGGTGTTGTTAGCTGGGTTTCAAAGTTGTAGACAGTGGTGGATTTGTCTACTATTGAAGTAGAATATATGGCAGTGACACAGGCTAGCAAGGAGGTGATCTGGCTTCATAGACTCTTGGGTGAATTACAGGTAAGCAGGATAACATGGTGTCGCATTGTGATAGCCAAAGTGTTATACACTTAGCATGGAACTCGGCTTATCATGCCAAAACAAAACATATTGATGTACAATATCACTTTGTACGTGAGGTGGTGGAAGGAGGACAAGTCTCTTTGGCTAAGATACACACTGATATAAATCCAACAGATATTTTGACGAAGCCTACTAGTAGAGAGAAGTTCATATGGTGCAGAACTTCTCTTGGCTTGCATATCACTTGATGATAGGCAACAATGACATTGGTCTCTCAGTATGAGGAATTATTCGTAAGTTAGAAACATGAATTCAAGTGGGAGATTGTTGAAATGTGAAGTCAATTTGACTTATTCTAGCAGTGACTTATTCCACGTGTTCACCATGCAAAATTGCATGCGGAAGTGCCACTCACGCTTTTATGCATGGAAACCTTTATTTAGATTTGATCGATTTTTACATGTGCTTTTTCATGAATATTTAGAGTTTTCGAGCTTGAATCCCAAGGCATGAGAAAATGTTTTGTAACTGCAAATTTTCTTCTGAGAATAAAATTGAGAGATCTTTGCCCGTGGTTTTTTTCTTGATATATTACCAGGTTTTCCACATAAATATGTGTTGTCTATTTTCTTCTTTTATTGCTAATTCACTGTTATTTCAATTATGCATTGCTTATATTTCTAATGTAATGCATACTACCTTGCAGTATCAAGTGCTCTAATGGTCCGCAAGGTTGACTTTCAAATGATATAAGTAATACAGACAGTTCCATATGTAGAAGTATTCTATAAAACACATGTTTGAGTACTTGCGGAAAATGGAGAAGGTATAGATCAGCTATATGAGTGTCTACAGAGACTATACATGCTTCATAGTATATCAGGTTTGAATCGCATGCAATTTTCTCTTATTTCATGTATTGCATAAGGTACTCAAGTTAGTTAGTAAAGAGTTGTATATGACTATCCTCTAGATCACAGTATACCAGAGTTAAGTCTTTGACTTTCTCCGGAAGTGATAGATGAAGTTGTGTGGATTTGGGAATGTGTTCATAATAGTGCATAAGTTCATTTCTAAGAGTTTTAGATGTTTTGTTGTACCACAATACAAAATTCTAAGTCTTGGAATATCACAGTCTATCTAGAATGCTCTGTTTTCATCAGTTCAACATGCTTTTTGTTTTGCAGATGCATATACTGATTAAATACTTTAGGAGAAAGGTGTATGGATAGTGTTGAGAAGATACATGGTTGAAATCTTGGTCCGCATAATGTTTTTGGCTTCTCCCCAGTGATGTGAAGATGGTTAGTTAGCAGTGATACTATTGTTTGGGCCGACAATCCAGTTTCCTTCATATGCGGTGGATCCTGATTGGTTGGTTTGGCATTGGAAGATGCGTAGTGATGTTTATTGGATCTTATTATGAAGTGTTGTAATCTGCAACTTATTTCCTCTTCAATATGTGTTTTCCTTGTGCCGACCTATATAGTATTACACATTTCATCTAAGAGTCTTTTTGGTGCCGACCTAATCAATGTTTTAAGATGTTGCAGAGGATATATATAGAAGAACCAATTCATTTGTGGAGTGAAGGAGTGACAAGAAATGTGATAGAATAGAATGAGTAGTATGAAGTATGCGAAGTTGGTATGATAGATTAATTGTGCAGAAAAGAGGACTGCAACATCAACATAAGTCAGATGCTTCTTTCGTAGTAGTTCATAGTTATGTTATCATTGTAATTCTATGTAGTAGTGAGCTTTCTTCAGGGAGTAGTATCTTCCTTGGGTTGTATCCCTAAAACAAAGGCAATAGGGAGTTGTAGCTTCCTTAGGTTGTATCCCTAAGACAATGTTGTAAACTTTTATAGCAGTGAGTAGTATATTGTGAGCTAACACTCACTATGGTTTTTCCCATTTTTGGGTTTTCCACATAAAAATCATGGTGTCAATGTGTTGATTAATGTGGTGCATGTTTTACTTTTTGTTCTCCAAGTAATTTGATTTGCTCTACAAATAAAGTAGTTAAGTTTTTGTATATGTTGATTCACCCCCCTCTTAGCATCCCTGTGTGTTCAACAAATGGTATTACAACCAAGTACCTTTGAGAAGCCTAACAAGGTGAGGTAGATCCTACATTTGAACACATGAAATTTGAAGCTATTCCTGATAATGTGTTTACTCTGGAACCAAATCTAGAAGTAATGGAATCTGAAGATTGGGACCTCAACCTAGATGAAGTTGACCTTGAAGGAGAACTCTGGTCAGCCCTTGAGGATCTGGATGAAGCAAGAGAACTAAACCAATAAGGACATGATTGAAAAATCAAAGGTGACAATTGTGAAATTGAAGATAAAAGATAAAGAATCAAAAGAAGAATTTGGAAAACTGAAAGCTCAAATAGAAGGAGATAAGAAGGTAACATTAAACTCAAGGAGGCAGAGGATATGATCTCTAATTTGAAAGTCATGGTTGAAGAAGACAAGAGGATCGAAGATTGCCTAAATATCAAGCTCAATGAGAAAGTTGTTGAATGTTCAAAACTTGAAGAACAAGTTGTTACTCTAATAAAATATCTGGAAAAAGAAAAAGAACAGATTGACAAGGGGTTAAAACTAAAGGGAGGTTCTGAGATTCTTGATGAACTAATCAACTCTCAAAATCCATCAAAAGAAAAATCTGGCCTTGGTTTTGAAAAGGGGAAAAGTCCTATAATTATTGCATCTACAAACTTTTATGATAACTTCAAAGCAGAAGGAAAGTTTGAAACAAAGGAAGAAAAATCCTGCACTAAAGATCCTAAGAAGAATGTCTCCAGAGATGCAAAAGAAAAAGGCTTCACTCCTGTCTGGAGACAAAGAAAGAACAACAAGAAGAAAATTTTAGAAATCCTACTCCTAAACAAATTGCTTCTACCATGTACCCTCAATCTTTCAATGGTAATTGCTATGCTTGTAATAAGTTTGGTCAGAATGACATTGTTGAATGTAGAAGCAAGATGAATCAAAGCTCATTTAGGCCTCCAAGGTACAATGTTGTAAACTCTCATGGTTAGTGTCAGTTAGTCATAGGAATAATGGATACATAAGTAAAATGATGAGGAATGGTTTCATGAACAAGAACAATGTTATGACTTCCCAATTCTTCTATGGTTACTGCTACACATGCAACAAGTTTGGTCATAAGGCTACTAATTGAAGATCTAATGTGAGAAGAGGTGATCATGCTCAATAATCTAGCATCACCTGCTACAATTGCAATAAATCAGGACACATTGCAAGGTTCTACAAGGGAAGGAGTGTAAGGTCTTTTGCTCCTCAAAAGAAGATTGATATTGCTTAGAAAAAAGAAGGAAATGAACATGACATGGAGGAATAAGGAAGGAAATGAAGTAAAGGAAGGATCTGCAACTCTGGCTGGTGCAGATGGATCCTTTGGAAACTAAGAGGAGGAAGTACTGGTTTAGGGAGAGTTGCAAGTGCAAACTTTTCGAACCCTTGAATGCATATGATGCTAGAATTTTCAGCATAATGGTTAAAAGTAACATGGAAATTTTTGGCTAATGATATTATGATGATTGATCAAATTTTTGGAGCAAATGGGCTCTTTGTGGAGGATTGCTGAGTGATCATACATCTTTGTATACTAAAAAGTTGATTAGGTCAAGAATAGATGAATGCAATCAATGCGGAGCAACCAGGGTTGGTGAGAAGCCTATTTAGTTGATACTTGATAAAATTTGATCTCATTTGAATGAATTCAAGTGTGTGAAAGAGCAAAGGAGAGAAGAAGATCTTTAGCAGATCTTGTGTGTAAACCCTAATGATAACATTATCAGGTATTCTTCAAATTTTCTAGTTAAACCCTAGTTTTTTGAAGGAATTATCATGGCAACACTAGTAGTAGTTGATGTTGTGGAGAGACTGAGGCCGAAATTGAAGAAACACCCATACAAATCCACAGAGACTGATAGGATGGAGCCTTTTCTCGCATTCCCTCTAATGTGTTGCATACAGTGGATGTTTAGATATACATCCACTCACAGCTGGATGAGTATGATCACCTGAAGTTGGAACAATTCAGGAATGATCATCTGCTAGGTGATTATTTTTAATTAAAGCTAGAGTTTGCAAATGCTGAGGCAAAATGGCTAGACATATGGAAGGGTTTCCCCAACTTCTGCTATGAAGAAGATTGGGTCAGGATTGCATTGAGCCAAATCCATGAGGATTTCTTTTTCCTTGACCAAACTCACATGATCACAAAGGAAGCAATCAGAGCTGTTACCCGATTGTGCTCCTCTGGACCAATGCCTATATTGAAAGCTTTGAAGAATGAGGAGGTGATGAGACTTACCAGAGTGAAATTTGATAAAAGAACCCTAACTGTGGATGATATCACTAATCTAGGGGTTTGGTATGCCACTATGGGCATTGATTACAAAGTGTACTACACAAACATAGAGGGGACTGCTACTACCACCGCTATTCATACTACTTATTAGATGGTGAAACAAGGGAAGGACTATGACCTCTATTTGTGGTAGCAATTATTGGACAATTTGAAGAGAACCAAGGAGACAAAGTACAAATTCTAGTATGGTCCTTTAATCATTTGCCTTATGTTCTATTTTCTAAGGGAATTAATTGCAATGAAGAATATGGTCTAGAAAGTAGATACCCTTATTGCTCATCAAATCAAGGACTATATGCGTAGTTTCCCTAATCACAAAAATTGTGACACTTTGTTTTGGGGATTTTTCAAAACATTTCAAAATGACATGCAAATGAGGGAAAGGATATAATGAAAAGTAGTAGAAAAAAACAAGAATGACATAACTTTCATGGTGGACAAAGGTAATTGCTATATGGAGGCAGTAGAGCCAAAACATTTCTGGATAACCACCTTGCCTTATGAGGTGTCTAAATATGATTTGGTTGGATATGCTGATATGTTGCTCAACAAGCCCAATGATCCTACTACTGAAAGATTTGGAACTTATGATGAAATCACCAACAAAAAATCAGGAAGGATGTGGAGGAAAAAAATAGAGAAGATGAAGTCAAAATTGGAGGAAATGCTTAATACTCCTGAGGGTTCAACAGAAGAACCTCCAACCACCTCTTCCTCACAAACTCCTAGAAGGACAAACTTAGGTTTGTCCTTGCTACTGCTACCTCTTCAAAATCCTCTAGACTTGCTCCTACACCTCCAAATAGGAAAAGAATTGCTACTGAAGTTCTAGTACAAACCAAAACTACAGAGACAAAGAAACATAGACCTAAGGTCCAAGCAAAGAGAGGAAAGATCCATCTGGTGAAAATAGAAGATGAAGATGAAGATGAAGATGAAGAAGAATATGATATGTTTGAAAGAAGAAAGAAAAGAGCAAGAGAAGGAGAGGAAAAGCAAAAACCACCGAAGGAAAAGAAAAGAACTCAAAAGAAACTTCTCAAGAAGAATTTGAGCATGAGCCTCTACAACTTGAGGCCACTGTGAATGCTATAGTACAACATGGTGCTTTGAAACAAGTTGTAGATCTTTATGATAAGATTCCTGCTAATGACAAAGCCACAATTGAGGAAGAAATAATCAGGTACATGATGTCCTTCAATGTGACCCTAATTGAGTTCATTGATCAGCTTCCTGTAAGCCTTACAGACCTACTCACCAACAAAAGAAATGAAGCCATGGGAAAAGAGGTTGAGATGAGAAAATATGCAATTGAAAAGGTTGGTCCATCCATCATTGATGAAGGAAAGATCAAGATATCTCAAAAAAAAGCAAAGGAATTCAGAACAAAAAAGAGAATAAATATTTTGATGGAAAAAGACCTGGAAGAAATAGAGAGACTGGAGAAGGAAACTGTTGATGGCTATTTTGGCACATCAACTCAAGTAGAACAAATGATCACTCTACTTCTCCTAAAAGGTAAACTGATGATCTTGGTTTACCCCAAGGTCCATGTTTTGCTGGGTCACAACAATGTTAAAATAGTAGAGTGGACAATGTGAATGTTTTTTCAAGGGGCCTGTGTTGGTAATATCAATCTGGAATACCAAGTAACCTCTAATAGGTAGATGTTCAATTGTGTGAAAATTCTAACCTACTTCTAAGTTGTAAAAAAAGGAAAAAGAGGTTTAGGGTTTAGAAGGAAAATGTAAAATAGCTTGGACAACCTCTACACCTGGCTTTTCACTTCATATAACAAACATTAGTGAGATCAAAATAACAAGCAATGAATGACCAGTATTTTGCACAATTATGACCACTGTAAGTGTAAGATTCTAAGGAAATAAGCAGAAGAACAAGAAATTGAAAATGGACCATATTACATGCATAGAGTTCAAACCCTCATTCGTCCACCAAACTTATGATTTTATCAATAAAGCTCAAGATTCACTAATGCAAAGTCATATGCAAGGAAAAGATATGCAAGTACATTACCACCATAGGGAAGAAACACAGGAATAGATCTGAAAATTCATCTTCTCATTAACTAAAAAAATTGTTGGCTGATTAGGTTGGAATGTATAACTAGGAGAAGTTATGTATGCATTTGCAGAGACCAAGCCTTACCAGAATTATGAATTTAACCTAGGAAGGTTAAGAGTAGGAATGTATAAGTTTTATTGCTTTTTGATCAAATGATTTTGTATTTGAATTATTCCTATTGTAGAATAAATAGAGAAGCTATGAATATATTTCAAAACATTTAGAATAGTGATATGTCATCACATAAGAAATCTACAACAATGACATGTATCATCATGATATTTGAAAGATATTCTATGTGAGTTCAAAATCTATTCTATGTAGAAAGTTCAAGATATAAATAGGTTTACGTATCACAATGAGATAATGGTATAAGTTTTATGCCTTGAGATCAAAGACTTTGGAATTGATATTCATTTATGTTAGAATATAATAAAAAAATGATATTGTTATTATTAAGAACAACTTTGTATAGTGATACAATATCACTTACTCATTCAACAACAACGATAAGCATTATCAAGATAAACATAGGATGTTAAACATTAGTTCTTAATCTTTTCATTATAGAAATTCAGTTGACTTGAGAAGACCAAGAGGTCAAAAGAATTATATTGTTATCATAGAATCAAAACCTATCTAGATTATAAGATTAAACTTAGTTAAGAGTATTGATGATAAAGATAGTATACATTAAGGTATTATTTATATGAATATAGAAACTCATATTTTTATGAGAAATGTGAATTTGTTTAGTGCCTAAGTGGTCTAGAAAAGACTAGACGATATTATATTCATGTTTTATTATTTTACATTCTTATATTTAGATAACAAGAGTTTTGATTATATATATAGTGTTAGAGAAGTTAAAAACCCTAGATTCAACCCGAAAGGGTTTAGAAAGCTTAAAATTCTAAGTCAGTTTGACTTTGTTATAGTCTATTGTAAGTTACAGTCGATAGTTTAAATCATTGAGAAAACCATAGTTTTAGACAGTGTAAACTAGAGTAAAGTCTAAGTCGTACTTTGCTTAAATTAAGTGATTTCCTGATAGATTCGACAACTCGACATATAACACAAGAGAGCTTAATTTTTGAGTCTTTGAGTAGAATGAAAGGAAGTCATAGACCTTGATATTTGCAAGAATGCAATTAAGGACTCTCTAAAAAGTCAAAATCATCTAAACTATATATTGTGTATATATCCTAGATTATGGATTAAATTATAAGTCAGACTGACTAGAATTTGAGTTTAGTCAAGACAATTCATGTCTAGAGTTACTAGTCAAACAAATCAATTGTAGGATGAGGTAGTTTCCAAGTCAATTTAGAGGTATGTGGACACACGACTACATTTATTGCAAACATATATTTATATAGAAACTTTGGCCAAAGTGATGCATTTTTCTCTGCATGCATTAGTCGATTCATCGTGTCTAGATGGCGTGACCTGTCAGAATGATCATACTTAGCTAGAAGATTATCTAGAGTTGTAGGGTCAATTGAGTCACGTCAGACATGACACTAGAACTTAGATGGAAACCTATTGGAACTCCTTCTATCTATAATCTTTGTGAAGGGTAGGGCCACTTCCGGGAAGGAAGGTGTACGGGGGACCATTAGTCTGTAGTTGGAGGTAAAGCACTTAGATGATGCTCTCCCTCTATAGCAGAAGACTCACTAAGACTTGTGAGATAGATATCAAGATTCTAGACGCAGTTTACTTCATGAATAACTTATGATGTAAAAATATTCTTTTTTCCAAGTGCAATATATTTGTAAATGTAAAGTGAAATGTTTTCACTATGATTTATCTTTGAAAATATTGTATTTCAAAGTTAGAAATATATTCAGAAAAGATATGCATTTAATTTTATGTGATTATGCAAATGTTAAAAAAATTCTCTCATGTTTATCATGTTCTTTTATTTTCTTAGTAATTTGTGTGTGTAATTCCTAGTAATATGAGATGACATGTTATAGGGTTGAACTAAATGGAGAAAAGCTCAGCAATGATCCCCATGGGAGTTTTTCTTAAGAACCATCTCCATCTGATGTCAAATACATATACACACAAAGTGAACATCATTAAATTTTGAAAGAATTTGTACATATACACATCACACAAAATGAACATCAAAGTATTTTTCTACACACAAATACATAATGAATGCCAAAGTTCATTCACACACACATACATGTGCGCACAGAGGGAATGCTAAAGTTCATTCACACACACATAGAGTGAATGCCAAAGTTCACACACAAACATGTTTATTCATACATGAGCCACACAAAATGATAGCCAAATTTCATTCACACACATGTTCATTCATACACGAGCCACACAAAGTGATAGCCAAAGTTCATTCATACAAACAAACAAAAGAATGTCAAATCTTTAAATCACATTCCATACAAAGTGAACATCAAAGTTTAAAGTGAATGCCTAAGTTAACTTTCAAGTGCACACACACACACAATTCACATAAACAAAAAGTGAATGCCAAAATTCAAACATACTTAATTCACACAAAGTTAGTACAAACACACATGGAGTAAACACTAAGTTCAAACATGGAAAAATACAAATACATACATATAAAGTGATTGCCAAAGTTACAAAACATACTAAAGTGCAAACACACTTCACATACAATTTGATCAAACACACACCACACCAAGTGAATTCCAAAATTAAATTTCAAACACACAATTCACACAAAATCAATGTCAAAGTTAAAACACATACTTTACACATAGAAAGTGAACATGTTCCCAAGTTTAAACATGCTTCACAATTAGTTTAACCACACATGAGATAAACACTCAAGTTCAGACATGCCTAATTACAACCACACATAAAGTAAATGTTGAAGTTAAAACACACTCTTCACACTTGAAGTTAGTTCAATCATTTCATACATAGCTTGTTCAAACACACTTCATACATATACAAAGTAAATGATAAAGTTCAAATATGCACATAAAGTGAATGCCAAAATTAGTACACTCACACACACAAAGTGGGTGCCAAAGTTAACACACTCTTCACATAAAGTGAATGTGAAAGTTTGCACACATAAAGTGAGTGCCAAAGTTATAATGCACTCTTCACACAAAGTTAGTTCAATCACATCATACATATATGAAGTAAACACTAAAGTTCACACACACACACACACACACACACACACACACACACACACACACACACACAATAAGATAATCAAATCTAAGTGAAAGGTGAAATCTAAACACTTCATACAAAGTGATTGCCAAAGTTAGTTCAAACACATGCTTCAGACACACAAAAAGTGAATGCTAAAGTTCAAACACACACTTCACACATAAAAGTAAGAATTAAAATTTAAACATGTCAATTTTCAATTCACACTAAGTAAATGCAAAATTTCAAACTTACACAAACACACAAATGGTAAATAGATCAAAAAAGTGAATACCAAAGGTAGTTCACTAAGATTTCACACATAAAAAATTAATGCCAAAATTAGTTCAAACACATGCTTCACACATAGGAAAAGTGAATGCTAATATTAAAACACAAAGTGAATGTGAAAGTCCACACATACAAAGTGAATTCCAAAGTTCAAATACAAAGTGTATGTGAAAGTTCACACTCAAAAAGTGAATGCCAAAGTTAAAATACACTCTTCCCACAAAGTTAGTTCAATCACTTCACACATAGTTTGTTCAAAAACACACTTCATACATATACAAAGTAAATGCTAAATTTCACACACGCACCCACACACACATGATGGAACCCCTGTGTGATTCCCTTGTCCTATGGTGTCAAAACCTCTGAAAATGGCTAAGTTTGAGTATAGTTGGCTTAAACCCTAAACCCTTAGTCTTTTTCATGTGTGCTTATGTTCTATTCTTGAGTTGACTTATTATTAGCAGTCACCCTGAGCCTAAGTTGTGACCTTATGTTTTGTTTCCCGTTCGAAACCAACCCCTTGAGCCTAGTTACCGGCTGATCCAAAGCACCTAATGCTTCCTAAGTCTATGTTAAAGGTTCTTGACATCACATTAACAGTTATCACGGCATCGCAAGCTCTAGATCCATCAAATTTGTTAGAGTTGTGCTGATGTGTTGGACGTAGATTTTCAGACAAATGAGCCCAAGGCTTCACTCATTGAACCCTATGTTGTGCTCGCTCCTTAGTGGATCGCATGGGCATGCATATGGGAGATACCAAGGAATATGCTTTGTAATGCTGCAACAGAGTGACACATGTCATGTGGGTCCCATCTAGTCCAGGTACACTAAAGCTAGCACACAAACAGTAGTGTTGGTCCCTCCTGGGCTTACGTTGTTGCGATGACCCACCATATGCATCCAAGGTGGAAGGTTTTTACTGAGATGGCTAATTCTCATTAGTCTACACCATCTAGAGCGTGTGAAGTGACATTCAATGATATAAATTTCAAATCAAGACTGTTGATTCTCCCACGAGATGATTGAGATCAATGGTGCATATTCAAACATGGAGAACAACTAGTCTTAGCCTGCACACCAATGCATGATCATATTAATGCTGATTTGATTAAAAAAAATTAGCCAAAATCATGCCCAATTTGTGAAGTAACTGCATAAAATTGATTATTTTCCATCAATTGAGTTATTGGTCATCCGATTTCTTACAGAAATTGAGTAGCTCGAGGCAATAATTGAAGACCTAGAGTTTTTTCTTGCGAACAACAAGTAATTGTGCATCTACTGGCCTATTGATCCATTTGCTTGCAAATTTTATCAATTCCATTCTAAAATTGTCGTAGAGATTGAATACATAAAAATAGTAGGGCATATTGTTCAATTGGCTCTATTTCAAGTAAGCCCTAGCTTGTAGAAAAACCCTATGAAAAGAATGGAAAGCACTTCAGAGAAAAAGGGCTTTGAGAATGATTTATTCACTTGAAGTGTCCGATTTCCTCAAAACGAGTCCTTCTGGGAAAGAATAAAGATGAAAAATTTATGGATAACTTTGCAGAAGTCAAATATGTGTGTCTCTGTGCTAGGGTGGTCTTTGTTCCTACATTGGTATACTAAGAGGAGTGCTATGTCCCCATTGTGCAATGCATGGAATTTGGATTTGGGCAAAATTGTGGTCCCAAATATATTTGTTGATGTAGAACTAGTCCAACTTGTTGCAAGCAAATATGATGCCGGCACAAGAAGGGTATTGAAAATTAATGGGAGTACTATGGTCTCTTTCACTAAGCCCTACATTGCTGAAGTCTTTGGTCTCAACCCAGCCACAAACAAAGCCATTGACATTGATAAATTTAAGAGATCGTATGAAATGCATAGAGCCTCATATCAATCTGTCAAAATTCCTAGACACAGACTCAGGACTCCTGGTGGCAGAGATTTGGAAGTTTTTGAAAAGGAGCCTCTCAGTATAAAGACTTTTAAACATTACTTCAACAAGACTTACTACTCACTGTGTCAAGTTTTGGGAGAAGATGCAGGTGAAAGCATTCATGTGCACTTGATGTATATGGCCATAGACATCCAAGACAATATTATGAACGTAGAATTTGATTTTGCTTCCTACATGACGAATGAAATGCACAAATAGATGGTGGCTTTGAAGAATGGTCAGAAACTTGAATTCAAGTGGTATTCTTATTTGTGTCACATGCTCTTGTATTTTGGTAGGAATCAATGGAGTCGAACATTAAGAGTGCAACAATTTGATGAAAAAGAATAGCCCTTGCCAATGCAATGCTGGACATATCTATTGGACAAAGATTGTCCAGACTCAAACTTCATAATTTTTGAGGAATTTTTCATAAGGAAACTAATGGCATGCATGTGTGAACACATATACAGGATACCCTCAAAAATAAGGGATTTCCTCATACCTGACGAAGAAACTCCTGTAGTTAGAATAAAACATAATTGGGGGGATTGGTTCCTGAACAAATACTCAACATATATTAGAGTGTATGGTTTCACAATGAGACCACGTTTATTGCCTATCTATGTACCCAAAATAATATCTTATTTGGAAATTGTTTGGCAGTTAAATGAGGTGGACAAATTGCATCTCAGGGGTCAGAAGAAAGGTTCCCTTTTCCCTACTTCCCTAAAGTGGTCAGATTTTCAAGTGATGAATAAATAAGGTTTGGATCAAATATATCCAATACTCAACAGTTACAAGTTGAAGTATGCTACAATTAGAGAGCAATTTGATCCAAAGGGATTTGTCAGTTCATTGATATTGAGTATGAAAAAGTCAGCTTTTCCACATAAGCTAGATTTTGTTAAGGATGTTATAAGGAAATCTAAAAAATTTGCAAAGGTTGAGGAGAAAAAGGAGAAATGGAGCAGAATCATCTCTGCAGAAAATGAGAAGAAGAAGAGGGACCCCAAATTTACTGGTTTTTGTTTTGAAGAAAATAATTTGATTGCAAGAATTGAAAAAGTCCTATAGAATGTAGAGAAGTTTATAGTTCCTATTGAAGAGAGGCCTCCTGATGTGGAAAGGCCTTCAAGTGTAAGAATACAACCCTACATCAGGCCAAGAAATGAGTCAAGAAATGAGGATGTACAAGAAGAAGATCTACCAGATACTAAGGAGGTAGACAGTCAACAGGCTAGAAGGCAACAGATTGTCGAGGATAGGTTAGCTCCTCAATATAAAGGAAAAGATCAAATGAAGATTGTAGATATTGAAGAGACTTCAGATAATGTGGGAGCTGCTGAAACATTGGCAGGCATGATTGTTCCTTCTGTTCCTTTCAATAGAAGTCTTGATTATTTTATAGTTATCAATGATGAAACAAGAGATGTAAGAGCACTAGCTTGCAAACAGTTTTTGTCTAATGTTCAATTCATCAAGACACAAGAGTTCAAAGATTTAATTTTGAGAATAAAACAAGTTGCATACCACCAAAGGTTTGAGGAAGAGAGAAAAAAATGAATCGTTTGGATGATAGTGACTTGGCTAAGAAAATCTTGTCTGAGTTTGATTTTAGGTTTGTTGACATTACCCATGAAATAAGAAGATAGATAGTTATGGAAAGTGGTATGTTGTTGCTACCTAATTGGAGTATGGTAGATGCTTTGGCATTCAAAACTATTAGAAGGCAAGAGGAGGTTTTTTCTCCACTGACGAGGAAGTAGGAAAGGCTTTTGGTTCTAGATTCATCTTATCTCATGAGACATTGGCCATATGGACTCTGACACCAGGAACAAGCAAACCAGATGTGGTGTAGAGCCTTGACTAATTGAAAAGATTTTTTATTGTAAAAAGAGTAGTTGATACCCCAACACCTAATGCAACAGCTTTAGCAGTGCACACAACGTTGTTCAACCAAGCTACAATGATGAACTTCAGCAAAGGTATGCAGATAATTTGGCCAGGTTGAGAGTTTTAGAGGATAAGGAATTTGCATCTTCTAGTGCTCTAGTGCTTATCGTTTCAAGCCTGTCAGGGGAGTCTTTTTCATTAGAAAAGGATACTTTACTTGTAGAGATTACAGAGTTGAAAAGTACTATAGACTTGTTAAAATGAGATAGGCTGCAAGCACATAGTGAAATTATTTCTAAAATAGTTAACTATCGATTAACTAAGATTAGTGGAAAGTTGGATGATGCTTATAAGAGAATTGTAGATTTGAATCAAGCTTTGGTTAAGCATGAGAAGAATTCTCTCAGTCTACAAGAGATTATAAATAAATGGTTGCCAAAAAATGTTACCATTAGACAAATGATCAAAACATTAAGGTTTGACCTAGATAAGCCTATTCGGTGGCAAGGCACATCAAAAATAATGATACCTTGCATGATGTGGCCTCCTATATGATAAAACTTGATAAATAGTTGAAAGGAAAAGTGCCATCTATTGATCTAGTGAGAATGAAAATTCTACCTCATTTCAAGCACAGTCAAGTTTAACCCAAACCATTGGACCATTGCAAGGATGAGTTCAATATTGTGGGTTCTAGGGCTGTTGCTCAAGTTTGCAATGATGGTGAGCCAAGGATAGATGTTCTAAATTCAATTTTGGATGAATTCTTGTCATTGGAGAAGTTGTACGATCATATCAGCAGGGAGTCAAAAGCTATCCTAGATGCTCAATATACAACAATTAATGATAAATTGGCCAAGGTGTTGGAATTACAGTGGCTAGAAGATAAGAATTTGGAGCATGGGTCAAGAAGTATGAAGTTGAATGAGCTTTGAAATGGTCATTAGTTTCCAAGGATGACTCATTTTGGCAGCTTCTAGGTGATACTACATTTTTGGCTCTTATAACTAAATCAAATGTTTACATTGGAGGATTTTGTCAGCTCACATGTGATCGTAACTGAATTTTGATCAATTGTTGTAATGAGCATGAGCTCCAAAGCTATTTTGTATTGTAATGGTCATTTTTTTCTAGAAATAGTTAAGTCTTAGGAGCTTAGCCGACAATCTTTGTATCTCTCTAATATAAGGAGAAATTTTCATGGTATCTAAGAGTAGAAAATAGAAGATAGACAGAGAAAGACTGAGAAAATTCTTAGAACATATTGTACAAGCTTTGAGACTTTAATGATTTTCCAATAAGAAAGGAGTACTTCTGGGTTGCAGGTTAAATATTCTGTGTGAGGTTACTTGTTCTTTTCATAGCTATATTCTATTCAAATTGATTTAAATGAGAAACACTAAATTGTGTGTTGTTTGTGGTTGTCTCCTTTGATATGGATGCTTTTCTTTTGAATGAGGGTGCCAAGGGTTTCTAAATTCATCAGTATACATTTGCTATATTGTATGTCTGATTTGTTGCATCTATTCAAGGAATAGATTAAATTGCTTTGAATCAGATATAGGGGGAAGTGTATTGTGTCAAAGGATTATTGAAGAAGAACCATAGATAATACTTTTTATTGGGTTCACCACTGTGAGGCAGTAGTGATGTTATCACCCTTTGAATGAGAAGTTTAACTGTTATGAGGAAAACACTTGCATGTTGAGTTTTGACTCTGTTACCCTAAATAGGCACTGATCTGAGGAAAGTTTTCAAGTCCAAGCACATCATATCATACAAATCATAAGGACAAAGATTTTTTTTGGTGTAGTGTGTAGTACTAGTTTCATGTTCTCAGAGTTCTAAACTTGATGCATATTGAGGGTTTAGCTAATCTGAAGTAGGATCATTTAGACCTCAATTTATTGGTGAGAACATTTCTGCTTAGTCAATATATCTCATTATACTTGAGAATACCTTTCAAATATTGTTATAAGGGAATACCCCCTAGGTTTAGTAGAGCCTAAAGTGCAGAGGAGGACAAGCAATTGTCTCATGTTTGTTGGCCATTGACTTGAGAGTCCTGAGCATTAGGGATAGCTACCTTATAGGGATAATCAGACAATCAGCTGGGAACACCAACAAATTGGTGACTCTGCTAGGGAATTGTCAACAAAAGAATCCAGGTCTTATCCCAAAAGTTTAACAAAATTGAATCCCATTTCATTGGGTGGGAACTCTGAAATCTATCTCCTAACTAGTGAATCCATATTTTATGCAAGGAAGGAGGTCTTAGGAGAACCCTCTAGTTGTAGAGTTACCAGAAAGAATGTGGTCAAGAAAGAAGGATCCTAATCCCCAAACCAATCAGGATGACTTTCCATCCTCCTATATAATGTTGATGATAAAGATAGAACTCAAGAGGAGCATTTCATAGACGCTGAGGCTCAAATTCATGAAACCTTCCAAAAACAAGAAGCTGACAGACAACAAATGAGGTTTGATATGTCTTACAGGAGCCCCAATACTGATTTATTTGCTAACCCTAGAATTGGTGAATCTACATAAAGTGCAAATGATCAGGATCTGAACAACCTAATTTCATCAAGGCCTAATAAAAATAGAGTATTAGACAAAGTAAGAACCCTTAGAGTTGAACTTGAATATCTAGAACTTGGGATGAGGGAAAGGGTTGGAACACTAAGGGCTTCTTATTAGGATGTACCTCTTGTGAATCAAAATGTCAATCATCAAAATAACCAGAATAATCAGAATGTGGTCAATCCTAGTAATCAGAATGTGGGTAACCAACAGGTGGGGATTAATCTGAATGCAAATCAAAACCTACATGTGATTCAAAATAAAAATTAGAATGTTTTGGCTAATCAAAAATAGAATCTGCATTAACAAGGAGCAAATCAAAACCCCCTGGGGAATCGGGATGCAAATGTATAGGGAAATGCAAACCAAAATGTTTTTGGTAGAAGGCCAATGCAGGTGGATAGATATAGACAATTAGACTTCACTAGTATCCCTGGTTATCCTAATCAATTGATAATGTTGTCAGGAAAGCATTGGCAAAATTCTTAGGTAATAATGTAATTTGTGGTGAGGAACATCTAAGAACCTTTTTGAATTTGATGGATGATTTTGAAATAGAACATGAGGATGTAGTTATGAAATTGTTCCTGTACTCTCTCATTGATGAAGCTAGGGAATGGTATAGGAATTTCCCTGATTTAAGTATTGCCTCATGGGATAAATTTAAGAGGGTTTTTTAGAGAACAATATGGAGATATGATTGGTCCAAGGTTTATTATAAATGAGTTCACTAGTATAACCAAAGGATCAAATGAATTGGTAACTAACTTTAATGCAAGGTTCACTAGAATCCTGAATAAGGTTCCACCTCATATGAGACCAAATGAGCCTATGTGTATGGTTTTGTACACAAATACTTTTGATGTAAAAATGGGATATGAATTAAGGGATAAAAGCCCATCTGGCTTAAGAGATGCTTTTGGAATTGCAACAAATATTGAAAATAACAAAAAGGCATCTAGAAATTGGGGTAGGAGAGATGAAGTTAAAATTCTACAGAACCAAAATAGTAAGATCCAACAAAATGTGCCCTCCACATCTGAAGAAAAGTTGGATCAAGTGATGACCGATTTAAAAGATCTTAGCTATAAATTAGCTAGAGTAGAAAAAGGACTAGGAGTCAATAGGCAAGGCTATTAGAAGCAGGAAAAGAGGCCTTAGTTGCATGACATGCCATATAATATTACTTGGCACAATAAGAAGCTTGTTCTAAATAACAATAACAATCAAATGAATCATCATAATAGAGACCCACCATATCCACTAAGAAAAAACATCAATATGGTGGAAGGCATTCCTTGGTGTATAGTTTGTCAGCTGCCTCATTCACCATTGCAATGTATGGTTGCTAAGTCCTTCCAAGCTAGTGATAACAATTGTGATGAATGTAGTGAACCACATTATAATGGGGATGATAGTATCAATATATTGTTTACTAGTGGAGACTACTCTTCTTCAGATGAATGGGATGCCGAATTAGATGTCATTGAAATAAGGTACATGTTGATGTTGATTGTTAGTCAAAACAAAATGAAATAAAATTTACACAACAACCTTTATTTATCTTGAAAGATATGATAAATTCAGAATGAATTTATGATCCCAAGTCTTCGTGCATTAGTTCATAATGATTTGACATTACTCAAAGGTTGATGTGTATTGTTGTTTTCCATTTAGGGGCCTTACGTTTTGATTTTGGATTTGTAACCAGATATCCAGATGTTACTTTATTTCACCTGCTCTTAGCAAATTCTCAACAAATTATACCAAATCTTACAATATTTAATCAATTCATGCAAATATTTATGTAAGTTTGATCAATTCTTCTGTCTATCATTCTGATTAAGATGATTCATGATTATTCTGCTTAATTCTTCTAAAACTATCTCTGGTTCACTTAAATTTGAACTAATCCTTGCTTAATTTCACTTCTGTACTGTAAATTTATTCAAATGATGTGCCTATAAGCATGTATTTCTATTATTCTTATCATTATGTGTGTTCATTTGCATGATATTTTCTATTCTGTATGTAGTTTGTGTAAATATGCCTATGATCTTCATGTATTTACGAATATCAGCATATTATATGATGATCTGCTTGTTATTTTCTATGTATTTGTAGTTGTTGTGATAATTCTTTATAAAATTTAAAGAAAATTGAATTAATCTTTCTAAATTTATTGAAATGAATGAATCTTTAGTCATTGATCTGCATATATCCTTGATACTGTCATGAAGAGAAGAAAATCAAACCATATTTTCACTAGGTCATTCCACGGATAGATATGATTGATGTGAATCTTCACTGGAAAGGATAATAACAACATTCACAAACTGAAATGCACTTCAAGGGATGCAGCAAATCAGATGAACATTAAGATATCATCCACAGATTATGCAAGATTTATGATTGTTTGTAATCATAGGTCTTCATCTTCATTAAGTATGCAAAAGGAGTATATATTTACAATTGACTTTGAGAATTGGTCATGGCATTCAACAATCCAATCTCAATTAAGCTTCTAAATAACAATAACTGAGATTCTCCATCCTTTTATAGAACAAGGATGAGAATCAGTTACAAAAGATCCTATGATCAAGATTTATCTTTTACAATCAACGGTTTCTATTGCATTGACCAAGTCAACATACAAAATATGTGGCACAAGTTGCCAGTTGGCAACCATCTGATAAGGTACAACTAGCACTCTAGAATATTCTAGGATCTTTGATTTAGTCAACCAAACTGTAAGTATCAAAAATTACAAAAATATCTTGGATGATACTTGTTCCAACATCCTCTCATTCAGACGTACCTTCTTCATGTACTAACTTCCCTATGTCTAACTTCTTGTGATTATCATATGCTTGTACAAAAGTATCCACTTGGAACTTGTTGATTGTCTGAGCTCTCAACTTAGCATATTTTAGTGCTTTTATCTACTCATCTAAACGTTCCAACATGGATGTCCTGCTATCTAGTTCTTTATCATATGTCTTTACCTTCATATTCAGTACAGACATCTCATCCATGACATCTTCTGTAAAAAGCCCTATTGGATCTTCTGCCACTTCTTTCAATCTATCTTTGAATATCTGGATGGCATCATCTGTTTCTGGCACTGCTTCCTTTGTTATAGCATCTTCTAGCAATTCTTCCAATACTTTCATCTCCTCGGCTAACAAGTCATGGATCTTAGTTTTAGTGTCTCTCACTTTAATCATGCTAGCCTTTAATACTTCCAATTCATACTTCATCTCAATCATCTAGGTATCCATGAGTGGTAAAGTTACATGAGTGATAATTTTAGTTTTCAATAACTCTTCATTTGTCATTTCTCTGGCTCTTTTGAGTATTACCATTGCATAATTGCATTTCTGTATCCTCTTAGTGAATTCACTCTTCAAATAATCAATGTCATTCTTCAAGTTGGACAATGTGTCCCAATTGGACTTGGAAGTCCTGATTAGCTTGTCTTTGGATGTAATGAATCTTATGAACCACTTGTCCATAATATGAGCTTGGTGCTTTTGCACATCTAGACCAGCTATTTCTTCTTCACTTATTAATGTTGATGCAACATGATTCTCTGTATCTTGTAGGGTGGATGCCAACCTATCAGGATTCACTAATCCCTATATAAATTGTTATAGTTGAGCATTTTTCTCTTTTAACTCTTCCTTTCTAGCCTTAAGCTTCCTTATTTTGGTCACTACTTCCTCAGTACTTTCAATGTGTTCCTAAATTTCTTATTCTGTAGTGACATGATCTAAGTCAATTTGTGTCACTTGGAACTCTTCTCACCTAATTTCTCCTTTGGCCTTGTCTACTATGGGGACAACAACTTGGGCTATTCTCTTTCCTATTTTTGGATCTCTCTTGATAGTGGAGACTGTCCTAGCTCTTCATTTAGCTTTAGCTGGGTCAAGAGTAAATAAAGACTTGAAATCAAAAGGTACCTGTTGTTCCTATGATTGGCCTACCTCTGATGAAATCAATGATAATGTATTTGATTGTGATCTTCCTTGATCTCGTTGCTCAATTTGAGCATCTTGTATTCTTTTGTCTTTATTGACTTCCTCATCTCCATCAAGATCCTGCACATTTTATCGTTGCCTTTGATCTTGATATTGCTCTTGATCTTGTTGTTGCTCTGCTCTAGCATCCAACTTATCTTTCTCAAGAAAATTCTCTTCCTTCCTTTGTTCTAGAGGAGGCTGATTATCTTGTACCTTATCACCTTGTTCCTCTAGAACCTTGTCATCTTTAAGCTCTTTGCATTTACTTGCATAATCATGATGATGATGTTCTTGCCCATGTTTATCAACCTTATCTCTTGTATTAGCAAGTGATTCAAACACACTCCCTTGTTCTAGCTTATCCATCAGGATATCCTATTGTGCTATTTGTTCTTGTGCACTTTTACCTTCGGGGATATCTAAGTGTGCTTCATCTACTTGAGCATCATTATTTTTATCATCTATCTCCATAGAGATATTCTCTTCTTGATTCTGGCTATCTTTAATAGCCTCTTCTTCAATACTTCCCTTCTCAGGCACATAGGTCAAATCAACCACTATCGGGCTAGTCACATTCTCAATTAAAGTACTGAGAGGTCCCATGTGTACCTTTACTTCAAGGGATTCTTCTCTTTCTTTTTCCTCATCATGTGACTCTATTGTTGCACCACCCTTATCTGTAGCTTCTGTATGTTGCACCATGGTCTCAATAGGATGGTTGGTAATATCTTTTACCACATCATCTTCAGTAAGATCAATGGTTTGACTTAGTGGTAGGGCCTTTGTAGCTTCTTCTTTTTGAGCTTTGTTCTTGGCCTCTTGTGCCATCTCAGTTTTCACTTTGACAATTGTCTCTACTGGCACATCATGTTGTAAAACTCTAGACGCACTTATAGATGGATCACTTGATCCTGATGTTGTTGTCGTTCGTGGTGGAATGGCCCCTCTCATGCTTGGGCTTTGATATCTAGACTATTTAGGCACTTTAACTCCTTGCAACACATCACTTATTTTCTTCCTCTTTAGTGTCCCAATGGGCACTTGATCTTATTCATCATCATCATCCTCCTTCCCTTTAATATTCTGTAATAGATTTGTAACGTCGAAAAATGTCCCCTTGGGGGCTTTTCCCTCATAAGGTTTAGCTCCCAGGCCTTTAGAGTGCATTTAGGACATTTTAGTTCATATTTTAGCATCCCGAAGGAATGAGACCTAAGTCCCATGACAAATAGGACCTAGGAGAACCCCTTGAGCTGTACCCTACCTAAAATAGGGGGGAGGACTTGGGCGCACGTGCCCTAGTCTTGCCCTATTTTAAGGTAGCCCCAATTTCTGGGTGTCAATTAGTGATCGTTATTGGGCCCCTTTGCTGACACAATAAGTTTAAATTTCAAATATCTTGTTGGGAGTGCTTGTAGATGCATATATAAACATATGCAGACATTCATTTGTAAACGAGATTGTTAGGGTGAACTCTAGGTATTCTCAAGGTGATTCAAGGCTTTCTATTTTGTTGCAAGAGCAGACTTGTATGTTTTGTGTATTGATATTTGCAGATTTGAGCATTAATTCCTTCATGGCATGAAGAGCATCTTCCTTCATGAAAGCTTCACTACAAGGTGACATATCATTGTGTTTTTATCATTGGTTCCTTTGGTTTTTTGGTCTCTACCTCAAAAGGGCACTCCCTCTTTGTTTGACAACGGTGTTCGGAGACTTAAGTGTCCTCTAGGGTTTGACTGAGGCAAACATCTAAACACCACAACCCCCAAACCAAGTCTTGTGATTGCAGGGTACATGTGTCACATCCAGGAAAAGTGGAGTTGCAGGAAGGCTAGAAAGACATCAGGGATTCAGGATCTAAAGAAAAGACGGACAAAGGAGCACTTTCAAGACTAGGGCACTCACTCCAGTGTCCTCTGCAGACTGATTCTAGAAAATAGAAGTTATAGGGCTGATCAGTGTCCGAAGGAGGTCCAGATTCCCCAAAAAAGAAGGTACCTTGGACTTGGGCGCCCGCTCCTGTGTCCCCGACTGTTCCGCTTTGGAAACCCCAAAACAGGTATTCTGTAATCTGGTATTTTAGTCCCCTCTGTAAGAACTTTTTCTGTAATTCAATAATTTGTTGTTGTATTTGCATAATTAGGGTTTTAATGGTCAATTGAGCATAGGAGAAGGAAAAATTGATAATTAATTCCCTAATCCAAGCTTCCCCTCATTTGATATTGCTCGCCACTCGACCCTAGATCCTTCAATGTTAGGGTGAAAGGAGGATTTTAACATCTAAACCACAAAAGATCAACAAATCCAATTTTACCCTAAATAGGATTTTACTATATATCCTTCTGGAGCTCCTCATGTGTTGTTGGTACTTGGGGTGTAAGTATAGGAATCACCTTAAGCACCAATCTTGTAGGAGGTAAAAGGGGTTTATATACTAGGGATACTCTTTTAGAGGTAATCTCTTCTACTACTTTAGATGAACTAGGTTCAAGTAATGTTGTCCCTAGGATTTGCCTCTTTTGTACAAGGAAATCATCATATCCATGTTCTTCTCTTTCCTTTCTCTTCCCCTTTCTATCACTCGTGATTACTACACCTTTTTCTTTAAGCTCATTGATCTTTTTGGCAACCTAGTTCTTTGTCCTAGCCATAACTTTGGCAGTGAGGACATCTATTGAAGTCTCTTCCTTCTGTGTTAGATCTGGGGAAAAAATGGTATCATTGTATATCTTTTGTTCCTCATATTTAGGACCCATGAGGTTATCATCATCCATTTTGATTTGTGGGGGCACTTTAGGTTGCCCTATTTTCCTCATCTAATCCAATGTTAACCTTTGATACTCTCTTCTTCTCACCTCATGTTCATCATCGTAATCTACCCAATAGTCTTCGAGGTTGACACTGTGCTTATACTTCTTATTGAATCTCTTCTTGATCCTTTGGTAAGGATCATAATCTCTGGTGAGTGGAAACAATTTTAGATTCAAACTTTTCAACTCCGCCTCATCTTTCCTTGCATTTTCTATGGCTCCTACCAAGAACAGTTTATGTCAATCAGAAATTTCCTATAGGGCTTCCCTTCCTTCACCTTAGACATTTCAAATGTAGGCAGTTGTTGCCTCATCATCTCCATTAATACTACCTTGTCTGAAGGGTACCTTGGTAGCGTGTAAGGTTTCCCACTAAAACCTTCCATCTGGATGTAGGAATAAGTTTTGGCCTGGATGAACCAAGAGCCATATCCACTAATTGCCTTTGTAGCACCCACTAAAAACCGTTTGGTTATGTCTCTCTCCATGAATCGAACTAGGTGCATCAGTAAGCAATCATTAACCATTTTGTAATATTAAACTGAAAGTCTTCTCTCCAGCTGGGGATAATTCGCCCAGGGAGTCTTTTCATTGGGTAATCTACCCATCCTTCCTACAGTTTGTAGGCCATCATATGTGCCTTTCACTACACAAGCATATACTAAGTAGGATGTCACTCTAAAGATTATCCCCTTACATTCCTTCCACTTGACCATCTGGTCATGTATTGTATCACTGATAATCTTGGCCCACTGGACCTTTGCTTGATCTTCTTCATATTCAATAACCATCCCCATTAGTCTGAACATCCAGGATTCAAAGGTTCCACTATTTATCAGCCCCCTCATCTTGCAGAGCAAACTTATATAAGTGTTGTGCCATTTTGGCAGCTGCCCTAGCTATATTATCTGAACTTCGCCATCCCTAGTATATCACCTTCCTACAAACCTTATTGTTGTCATCAAATTCCTTTGCCAATGCATCCAGGTCTGACACATAAATGGGTTGATAAACTGGCAAATGGAATACTTCAGTTATACCCTCCATAGATAAATATACATACATCCTCTCTTGTTTCGATACTTTCCCTGTAGTAACATCATAATTTAGTGCACACTCGACCATAAGGTCGAAAGCCTATGTGGAATAAGGAAAATTAGCTACATGATATAAGCCTGATGCCACTATGTTTTGTAGGATAGGGCTATCTTCTCCTGCATCAATTCTTTCTCTGAATTCCTTTATATCTATATTACCTGAATGAGTATCCTCTATGTATCCCAGCTTGTTATACACCCTTCACATTTTAGGGAACATAACAGGTTTGAATTCTGCACCCTTTTATCCATACGTGGCTGCGACATTTCTTCCTGCAATTCAAATGTTCTAGTATCAAATAACAACATATATTTGTTTGTCTAGGGTTAGCACAATATTGATTTTTCATGCTCTAAAATGGTAACATGCCTAAATCCTACGAACTAAATTTGACAATGCATAATCACTATTGATGTTCACCATTTATCCTCTCTTTAAATAATCATGATACAATTTTACGAAATAACCAGATGAATAGGGTTTTTATACATACATGTGTATGCTTCCTTAACTTGTTATGGATGTGGTGATGACCGAATAGAAGCTCTGGATGAAGTATTCTTCTACAATTTTGCTCTCCTGACTCGGCTCTGGTTCATGATATAACTCTTAATAGTAGGAATTTAGGGCTCTCGAATGCAATTATGTCGATTATGACAATATAATTCCCTTTTACCTTAAGCAATTCATTATTTTAGGGCTTATTAATGGCGTCAAGGCGACTTGACATCCTCCTTTAACAAGATTGCACAAGATCACTACAGGTGTCTGTTGGCGTGCATTTAAATTTAAATGCCAATGGCCTTCATATTGCATTAAATGCGCAAAGCGCAGGTATATGGAAAACAGATATCTAGACAAGGAATAATCATGTGAACATTCAGATATGAATATCTAGATGACATCATCATGGGTCAGGTCAACCTTCGTTGACCAAGGAATTTTTATCAAGTCCAAATATGTTGATCATAATAAGTAGGGATATGCATATGGACATGTGTCATCATCTCACAGTAATGCGGAGAATATTTCTTGCTGACAAGATTCTCCCATGAGGATGCATTACCATCCGATTCGGGTTGTGGATATCGGGTTAAGGTCCATATGACGTCAGCAAGAAAAATTTCTTTCATCGTAGCATAATAAGGTGACATCATTGGGATGAGGATAATAGAATAGGATCCAGATAATGGGAATGTGAAATATCCCCTTGGCTTAAGGTCATGATGATGTCAGCATAGATCCATCTTATATATCGCATCGGGATAGAATGATGTCATTAGGATATGGATGTTAAAATAATGTCTGGATACTAAGTTAAGATCTAGGTGATAATTAATATCCAGATGACGACAACAAGTTTAGCGTTCTTCATTAGGCCAAGATGACATGATGTCATCTAGATCGGGATGTTAAAATAAGGTCAGGATATTAGCAAAGTTAATATCCATGCGCTCTAATATCTAGATGATGTCAGCAGAGTCGGAGTTCTTTATAAAATCAAGATGACAAGATGTCATCAGGATAGGGATATTATTGGAGGTCAGGATATTAAGTTAAGATCTAGGTGCGGACTAATATCTTGCATATGATGTTTAACCCAACAAGTCTCTTAAATTTGACGTCCAGATGTTAGCGAGCGTCATGACATTAAGTTAAGATCGAGATGTTAACTAATATCTGGTGTTTGACATTTTGCCCTCTAAGCCTTTTAAATTTGACTTCTAGATATTAATAGGTGTCAAGATACTAATTTAATATCTGGATGACATGCAATGTGAATATCTAGTTGACCTATTGACTGAACTTTGACTGACTATAACTTCTTTATTTTAGCGAATTTCAGGGTGCTTCAAAAAGCAAACCTGCTTAGATCTTCATGCTCTTTCGCTTGGCAGGATTTATAATATGGAATTCAAAGTTTGAAAATCTGACCTATAACCTGAGGTCTAGATATGCATGGGATGACATCCTGTCATGCATCTGACATTGATTACTTTTATCATACTGCCCAAAAACAAAAGACAAGCAAGCCAAGCAACAAGTTGGGTCCCTATTTTGCTGGGCAAAATGGGGCGTGTTGTGAAACCACACAACAACTTACCACCAAAGAAAACAACCAAAATTCAAATAATTCAAGAGATGGAGACAAATTAGCACATAATATTCTAACTCTTATCAAATATGAGCATCCTGACCTTTCTGAATGATATCATGTTCATCAATATAACAATGCTGAGAAGGAATCAATTGTGTGCATGTGATTCATAAACTTCATCTTGAAGATAAGTTGAATACACTAGTGACAGGTGTTAAGCTACATAGTTTGGTTTAACCCTCATAGCCAACCTGGATAGAGCCTTGCTGCCAGTAGGCGTCTATAGCCCCAACAAGGTTGTCATTGCAATTCTCCCAAGTAGAGCCCCACTACCAGACATGCGTCCATAGCCCCGGTGGAGTTACTTGGATGGCCTAATTATTCCTTTGGATACTGAATATATTTATCTCTTTTTTTTTCATTCATAAGATATGATCATGCAAGCACATTTGCAAGGTGTGGAAACTTGTTGTTTAGGTTGAGAATTGCAATGGTAGCAAGAGCAAACCTTTAGATTTTTCACTTAACACTACACTAGCATGTTCAACAAATCCAAGGCTATTAGGTGAATTATGTGAGGATCTCCTTGAACAAGAAAAGTTATCACTAATGGATAGGATATCACAGACCTGATCAGAGATACTTAGACTAACATGAGCTACAACCTATGTAATAATTTATATTCATTTCCCAAATTCTAACAATTTAACTAGTTTTCTAAAGTGGAAAGGTGCACTATCTTGCCTAACCAAAATAGGGACTCAACAATACACAAAGAAAAACACACAAAGCAAACTATACAAACAACTATACAAAATATACATATGATACATTATCATGATATGACCTACCTAGGCCTAAAAATAATGTTTGAGAAACTGTCCATTGACCACCAATGGGATATCCTCACCTATTAAAGTTTTGAGCCTATAGGTGCTATCACCTAGGATTTCTGATATTTGGAAAGGTCCAATCTAGAGTTTATCGAATTTCCCATGGTCACCTTTCCTTTCATGGGCCTTATCCAAGGATAAGACTAAGTCTAAGATTCTAAATGCTTTCACTTTGGCTCTTTTGTCAAACTAGCACTTGACAAAAACCTAATGTTTGGCAAATTGGTCAATTGCCCTATCTCATTTTTCTTCCAAATGCATCAGTTGAAGTAATCTAACTTCTTGTTTATTATCGATGCCTAGGTATTCTTGTGCAAATTGTAGGGTAGGGATTTTGAGGTTAATAGGGAGGATGGGATCCTCCTTATAAACTAACTGATAGGGAGAATTTCCCAATGCAGTCTTCATTCTGGTTCTTCTACCCATAAGGCATATTTAAGTAGAGTTTTCCACTCTCTAGGATTCTTTTCAATGAGTTTTTTAATGATATTTAATAAGTTTTTATTTGTTCATTCAACTAGGCCATTACCTTGAGGGTAGTAATTTGATGAAAAGTTTAAAATCACCCCATGGTCAAATGCCCAACTAAAAATCTTAATAGATACAAAAGCTAGTCCATTATAAAAAACAAGAGCATAAGGAACTCCATACCTGGTAATGATGTTGCTTTCTAGGAATTTGATCACATCCTCTGAAGTACAAGTCTTGCTATTGATGGCTTCAATCCATCTGGTGCATTAATATGTAATTGTCAATACATACATGTGCCCTGAGGAGGATGGAGGGTTGATGGGACCGATGAAGTCCATGCCCCACTATGTGAATGGGCGCATCTCCATGACAGGTTCTATTGGTTGAGTTGTATATCTTTCTTTGTTTGATGCAATCTGGCATGTATGACAAAATTTGATATGTTCGGTAGTATCTTTGAAAATAGTTGGCCAGTAATATCCTACTCTTAGGATGGCATGAGTGGTGGCCAGGTGTGATCCATGAGGTGTGTCAAATTTGTCATGTAATTTAGTAAGGACTTTATCAGCTTCCAGCTTATCTAAGCACCTAAGGTATATCCCTTCATAATTTATTTTAAAGAGGATCCCTCCTTTGATCATATATTTCTATGATTTGATCCTCAGAGCTCTCCTCTGAGATGCATGCATGTTTGGTGGACACCTCCTAGTGATCAGGATATGTCTGATATCAGAGTACCAGTCATTGTGTTTCTTTGTATCCACTACATATTGCTAACTTATCATGTTTGGATCTATTTCAGCAATCATTTGGCTAAGGGCTTTTTCCCTGACTAACTTCATTGGAGTTATATCCATGTCATACTCTTGAAGCACAATTATCCATTTTGCTCTCTTTTCTCCAGGTTCATTCTACATCAGGAGCATTTTGATAGTTGAGTCTAGTACCACAACAATTACCTTGCTTCTTAAGATATAATGTCTAAATTTCTTCATGGCTCTGATCAGGGAAAGAGGTTACTTTTCCACATCCATATACCTGAGCTCGACATCTCTAAATGGAGATCTCATGAAAGCAATGGGATTTTCTTATTTTTCTTCACTTCTTTGTGTCAAAACTATTGCACAAGTATGCTCAAATGCAAACGAGTAGATATAAAAATCTCATGTATAATCTAGATTGATAAGTACCGGAGCATCTGCAATAGCCTTCTTGATGTCTTCAAATGCTACCCTTGCTTCAGGGGTCCATTCAATATTAGCATCTTTCTTAAGCATGGTGTTGAGAGGCCTTACTATTTTTGCAAATCCAGTAATGAATTTCCTGACAAAGTTAATCTTACCAAAGTAAGATTTCAGTTCCTTCTTACTTCCTAGAAGCTGCAAGTTCATGATGGAATCTACTCTTGTAGGATCAATGGTTATCCCATTTTCTGATATGACGTGACCAAGCAATTTACCAATGGTCACCCCAAATATGCACTTTTTTGGGTTCAAAGAGATAGCATACTGCTCACACTTCTTAAGCACCTTCCTGAGTCTTCTATATGGTCTCCCCTCTATTTTGAGAAGATTGTCAAGTCATCCATATATATGACTATGCATTGCCCAACCAATCCCCTAAATGCTATATCCATAGCATGTTGGAAAGTGGCTCTAGCATTGATAAGGTTGAAAGACATGCGCTTGTAGGCAAAAATTCCCCACTTGGTGGTAAATGTTGTCTTCAATCTATCTATCTTGTCCACCATCACTTGATTATATCCTGAGAAACTCTCCAGGAAGGACATCATTTGTGCTCCATTTACCATCTGAAGAACCTCATCCAGAGAAGGCAAAGGATAATTATCCTTCTCGGATGCTCTGTTTAAATTTCTGAAGTCCACACATAAGCGTATGTCTCCATTCTTCTTCTTGGCAGGAACCAAATTAGCGACCCAGGTTGAATGTCTGATTGGGAATATGATCCGAGCAGCCAGTAGCTTCTTGACTTCTTCAAAAATGAGTGGTTCCAACAAAGCATTGATAGGTCTCTGCTTCTATCTGAAGGGCTTTGCATTAGGTTTCAGTGGTATGGTATAGGTAATAATGGATGTATCATATGTTTTCAATTCTTCATATGTCCATGTAATGACATGAATATAATCCTTTAGGCCTAAAGCTATCCCTTCTCTTTCTTCTTTTGAACAAACATTTCCTATTAGAACATTTTTTGTGTCTTCACCTTGTCCTATGTTGATAGATGAATACTCCCCTCCATTTGTTTTGGGAAGATCTTTCTGTTTTACCATGTTATCCAAATCAAAGGCTCTTTCTAGCTCAATCATGTCTTTAGGGATTTTGTTGGTGGGTAGATCAACTATGTCTTCTTTATCCCATACATGATCTTCTTGATTTTTCTCATCTACTATCTGGGCCTCAAATATGTCTTTAATTGCAATGAAGTCCAAGATGTGTTGGTCATCATCAAACACTTGAAAATTAGTGATATTATCTGGAACGGATGGCATTGACACCAACTCTATAGAGAACCTCTTCATCCTTGATATGGATAAAGGTTCTAATGTGCTAGTGCATCTGCTCTATGATTTAGTTCTCTGAGTACATGCATGATATTGAAAGCATCAAAGCTTTCTATCAAATCCAAGACTCTATGTCTATAACTTGATAATTTCTTGTAGTTGCAGGCATATATGTTCTTGACTTGCTTCACTACTAGTTCTAAATCTCCATAGACATGCAGAACCTTAACTTGTTTGTTTAGAGCATTAAATAACAAACCATGTATCAATACTTCATATTCAACTACATTATTAGTATAGGGAAATTGCATCCTATATGCTGCCAGGAATGACTTTCTTGATGGATTTATCAAATCAACACCCACACTAGCTCCTTGTTTAGACTTGGAGCCATCAAACCTCAAGATCCAAGGCTTATCCTCTGTCAAGGGTTTATCAAGACCTCTTTTCTTCTTAGCTCTTGCATCTGTGCCTACAAATATCCATTTAATCTTCTATGGTTGATCTTTCACCATGTCTGGATGTTTTGGTGGGACTAGAACATGTTCCTTTTATTTATTCTGAACATCATCATTTTGATTATCTTCTCTTTTCATCACTTTGATGATGTCCCCTTCATCATCAGGAGATATTGCAATTTATTTCTTTGTATCTTTAGGAATATCCCTAATCTTGTGTAATTTATTTCTTGAGCATAGCCGCTCTTCCTTATTTAGTATATGGAGACACAAATCACAAGTTGTCTCTAAATGTGGTGCTTCATGAAACCTGCACCATCGTTCCATCAATGCATGATGTGGTGGAATTCCTTGCAGGATTTGTCTCTAGATTTGCTTGGACAGGAATTCTTCAAATCGTGTCAGAAGACTTCCTCTATCCTCGTCTAATAACTCATAGTCAGATTCAATGAGACAATCAATCCCGAGGGTGATAGTACTCTTCTTATTAGGATGTGTATCATCACATACCAATATTTATTCTAATGCTGACATCAAAACATCATCTCTATGCATCTACTTCTCAACTTCATCTGTATCTGAAAGAAACAAGGAATTAGTATCATCATTATCAGATATTTTGCTTACCTCGGTCGATGACGATCCACCTTCTATGCCTACTCTTTCTAGTTCAATCATATCTAGACATGCCTCATAATTCTTTTCCGAGTGTACATCCTCATGTAATCTACACCATCTAGATATCAGGATGTCTTCTATTGATGTCCCTGTCAGTTGACATCTTTGAATTTATTTAGCCAAATATCTTTCGAATACTTGAAAGTGATCCACTTCATCCTCATTGGTTTAGTTGTAATCAGACTCAGTCATGGATCTTGTCTTATTTATCATTTCACATTTCTCATTTCCCCCCTGTACGTGTATATTGCACATGAGAACCTCCTCTATTTTAATTGTTTGAGGTCTTAATGCATACACCCATGGCTCTATGTCCACGTATAGTATTTCATTGGGATGATTGTATTCAGTGATCATGTGTTTCATACGTGGCTCAACCTCTATCCTAAACTAATTAGGGACTCCTTTCCATGGCAACCACATATGACTAAACTTTGTAGCCATGTATCCATTTAATGTTTTAGACCAATCTCTACTGAGAAGCATTCCATAAGTGTCAGGTATATCTACTACCTGGATATCTATATAGTATTGCACCCTTGGATATGATGCAAGGTGCATATGGATGTGTTAACTCTCCTACTATACTCACCTCTAACTTGTCTAGCTGAGTTACTTTCTTGAGGGATTTAGCTAGATGTACACATAGAGCTTGACAAATAGATAAGGGCATCACATTGGTTGATGCACCCGAATCCACAAGACAATTGTGTAGATTCTTACCAAATATCCTCAATGTGAGTAAGAAAGGTGGTGATTCAGGTTTATCTTTGTATAACGTCATTTGTGATGTATTAGTTGCATGAACAATGGCTTGTATTTTTGGTTTGATAGTATTATCCCTAGGTACAAAATCTCTAGTCATGATATGGCTAGGGTTTTGACCGGAATTATCTTCTTTGGGTACATGTTCATCTAGTGACTTCAAGAAATCTTTCTTGATAACTGGGGTTTTCAGTAATTCTGATAAAGATAGGCTGATTTTTATCTTCTTCATTTCATTAGCCAAGTAAGTGACAAGTTGATGCAGAGGTAAGGGGATAGGTTCAAACAAACTTCAGAGATGATTAGACTGATCATGCATGGCAGGGGTAGCTTGCTGACAATGCATGGCTTGAATGCTAAGCAAAAGTGCCATTTCAAGGTTGGAATACAAGGACAACTTGTCAAACCTTCCAACCACCTTAGACCACATCAAAATAACTGGTAGACACTCACCAAACTCACCAAACAACCTGGTCACTTACCTTGCCTATTGTCCCTTCACAACTAGGCCTATTTCCTTATAGCCCTTAGAATAGGGTTTTTTAGTCATCTCTTACAAAATACTTGACAAACCCACAAACTATTTGGCTTTCTAGATACCCATTAAGCTCCTTCATAACATATCTAGCATGCAGGATGGGTTTCTTTGGAACAAGTGCCTCAAAAAATGACTGTCTCTGTTATTCTTAGGCCTAAATGAGATAATAGGAGTAGTAATTTTGACATAATTTTCTAAAAACGACTCAAACCCACAAAAGAAATGGTTTTTTAGATACCCATTTGGCTCCTACACAACATATCCAACATTCACCCTAGGTGTTTTTGGATCAAATGCCTCTAAAATTGACTGTACCCTGTTGTCCTAGGCTTAATTAGGCTTCCTAGACTGCTTCAGCTTGGTTCCTATACATCCAAAACACCAAATGAGCTTGGGATCTTGCAAAACTAATTTGAAGACTCTAAATAGACTCCAATTAATGAGGTTGGAAGGTTTTCTTGCAATGATTTAATGTGGAATTGATACAACTAGGACTGCACATTCTAAATCAGCATTAACAACTCTGTCATTATAGGATAGTCAAGAAAAAGGTATGAAAATTCCCATGAAGGTTCTTGCTCTGGATTTGGATGTCATCCTTAGACTCTTTAACATCATATCCACCTGATCTAACACATTCAAGACCAAAAACCACCTCCAAGTGCTCAAATTCTTCCTCAAATTTGTTGTCACAGTCTGATACATGAGGATATCAAACCTTCAAACATTCCTCACACGTGGCAAACTTCTCTCCTGCATCTAAAATCATTATAAAGGAAAAGTATATGTAAAACCATGCCATTCCATCCATTTTTGGTGACCCAACATAGATGGAATGGGTCAAAAACCCATTGGTTCTCCTAAAACCCTCAAAACTAGGGTTTAAGAGCTAGTTTTAGTAAAATAGTGATAAAATGCTTCTAGATCTATATAAACTCCTCTAACTTGATTGAAATGAAAGCTTAAACCATTATATAGACAATTTCAAACATTTTTCTTCATGACAGTACTGTACGGATTTGCTATGGATGTTTGAAACAGCAAAAACATAGAAAAATCAGAAAACAGGGTAAAACTTTGTATTTTCTTCAATCCAAATCACCTTCTCTACTTTTTTCAAGGGATGAGAGGAAAAATATAAATGTTTACAATAAGATCCACGTTCACCATTCCTTCCACCATCCTGGAAAATCCCAAAAATAAGGCAAAAGACTGACTGATATAAAAGCAGCTCAAAAGAAAAGTTCTAATTTTAGGCAAATATTAAAGGTTCTATTCCTACATAACCTCCACAATATCAAGATGCCTCTAGTGGGATTTATTACAACATTAACTCCACCAAAAATTCAAAAATTGCCTTGGGGTTTAGGTGCCACTGCACCATACAACTGGGCTTGAAATTTTTCCAAGTCTCTTGGAAATCTTCAACTCTTGACCTGCAATAACTCTTTGATCTTCAACCCTTTGATGCTCCTCCTTGTTCTTGTAATAGCTTAATTTGTTCTTCATCCTCACCTTTGGCTTGCACTTGTTCATGCAAACTAGTCCTCTTTTTGCTTTATCATCTTGAATCTGCACCTTCATGTCCTGACTTGTCTTCACCAACTTCATCCATCTGCTTCCACTTTGTCCTTCAGTTTCATTCATTTCAAAATAGCTCTCACTTGCATTTCCTCTTGTATCTTGACCCTTGGTTTGACTCAAAACAAGGAAGTAGTAAAGGACTTCCTTCACTCTTTTCCTCTTACCCTTTCTATTCACAGCCATCCTTTGGCTCTCTATTCTTGGAATCATCATGCAATCAGGTTTTGAAACCACTATAATGGTAGCATATGACTGCCTACCAACCTCTCTTTTCTTTGAAGGACATAGTATTGTCCCCACCATACTATTCTCACATTTTTCCACTTCATTTGGAGTCTTTACAAACATTCTATCCTTCTCTTGGCCTATCACATCCTTGGTCTCTTCCATCACTGAGACCTTCTTCAAACTTATTTGTTTAACCTCTTCACCACTTGGGGTGAATGCATCTTTCATCTCAACTCTCTATGTGTGCTCAAATCTAGCCACACTCCCTTGTATCTTACCTTCCATCTCTTTACCTTGACTACCCACTCTTTGCATTTGATACTTTTCCTCAAGGACCTTTGTCCTACCAGGTTTATGAACCTTTATACTAACAAAATCTAATTGTCCACCATCCTTTTTGGACACCATGTTCTCAACTTGCTTTTCTTCAACCTCAACCGTTTTAAACTCTTTCACTTTCCATTTACCTTGGCTCATTGTACCTTTTACTCTCATGTCTTGTATCATATTTCCTGCCTCTATTATCACTGTGTTTTCAGACTTAGGAATCACTGTATCTACAGACCTCAACTTCTTACTAACTCTTCTTGAATCTAAAGGACTAGGTGTTGTCCTTGTCATGCCATTATCTTGCCAACCTTGAGTCTTCTCTACCAATTTACCTCTGATCCTTTCTTTATCAGTCATTGACATCAAACCATTTCCATTACCTTTCAAACTCAAATTACATTGTACCTCTGTCATGGCAGTGCTTGACTGCCCATCCTCTTCTTCTACATTCAAGGGACACAACACTGCCCCCACCATGATTCCTTCATGCATTACAATCCTATCTTGGCTTACCTCAATCAATTTACTCTCTTTTCTTTTACCTTTTACCTCTGCCTTCATTCTCTCTGCCTCTAAGACCTCCTTGCCATCAGGTCTTCCATCTCCTTCACTATCAGACTTCTGTTGCACTTTATCCTTTTATCCAATCATTGGACAATGTATTTCTTCCACAATGACCTTGCTAGGCCACTCTTTCCCTTCCTTAGGAAACTCCCTTGCATTCACATCTCTTTCTCTTTTTAGGATCTCTGTACCAAGTTTTCCTTTCTCACAAACCTCTATATTAGATCTGCTCATCACTATCTTGTCATCATTTGACTGTCCTGCAGCTCCTCTCTCTTTCAATTGCAAAAACTCAGATCTTCTCTTGTCTTCATCATATTTTCCAATCTTGTCTTGAGCCTTCAAGGTCATTTCAACTTTGACCTTCACTAACTTAGACTTCTTCATCAACTCATCATCCTCTTTACTCTTCAACATTGCATCCTTATCTATTCTTGATGTATCTTTTGCCTTTGTAGTAGTTGTACATTCTTCATTTTTGTCTTCCTCAAACTTCATATACTCCTTCTTGCCAAACATGATTACTCTTGCTTCTTTGGTCTACTCCTTAGCATTCTCCTACAGTGGTGTTAGTTTAAAAGTGGTTTCATCCTTTTCTATAGTGTAAGTATTATACTTCCCATCATATATGGCATGTCTATCATACTGCCATGGTCTTCCAAATAACAAATGACAACAACTCAAAGGTACCACATCACAAAGAATTTTATCCTTATAGCCACCAATATTAAATTCAACAAAAGCTTGTTCAGTTACCAAAATTGATTGATCAGCATTCAACCAAGATGCTTTATACGGTGCTTCATGAGGAATCCTTACCAAATTTAGTTTATCCACCATTTCTATGGAAACCATGTTGTCAGTAGAACCAAAATCTATCATAAATTTGCATACCTTTTCTTTGCATTTGCAGGCTATTCTAAATAGTGATCTCCTTGGAGTCATCTCCTTTAACTTAGCATACCTTTCTTTCAACTCTCTGATTTCTTTTGCCATGGTATCTTCTGGATACATCTTGACTCTTCAAATTCCAACTATCAAACTTCAATCTTCAAATCTTCCAATGATCTACTACCTAAGCTCTGATACCACTTGATGCAGAGGTAAGGGGATAGGTTCAAACAAACTTCAGAGATGATTAGACTGATCATGCATGGCAGGGGCAGCTTGCTAGCACAAAAGTGCCATTTCAAGGTTGGAATACAAGGACAACTTGTCAAACCTTCCAACCACCTTAGACCACATCAAAATGACTGGTAGACACTCACCAAACTCACCAAACAACCTGGTCACTTACCTTGCCTATTGTTCCTTCACAACTAGGCCTATTTCCTTATAGCCCTTAGAATAGGGTTTTTCAGTCATATCTTGCAAAATACTTGACAAACCCACAAACTATTTGGCTTTCTAGATACCCATTAAGCTCCTTCATAACATAGCTATCATGAAGCATGGGTTTATTTGGAACAAGTGCCTCAAAAGTTGATTGTCTCTATTGTTCTTAGGCCTAATTAGGACAGCTGAAGTAGTAATTTTGACATAACTTTCTGAAAATGACTCAAACCCATAAAAGAAATGGTTTTTCAGATACCTATTTGGCTCCTACACAACATATCCAACATTCACCCTAAGTTGTTTTGGATCAAATGCCTCTAAAATTGACTGTACCATGCTATCCTAGGCTTAATTAGGCCTCCTAGACTGCTTCAACTTGGTTCCTATACATCCAAAACACCAAATGAGCTTGGGATCTTGCAAAACTGATTTGAAGACTCTAAATAGACTCCAATTAATGAGGTTTGAAGGTTTTATTTCAATGATTTAATGTTGAATTGATACAACTAGGACTGCACATTCTAAATCAGCATTAACAACTCTGTCATGACAGGACAGTCAAGAAAAAGGCATGAAGATTCTTGCTCTGGCTTTGGATGTTATCCTTAGACTCTTTGACATCATATCCACCTACTCCAACACATGCAAGACCAAAAACCACCTCCAAGTGCTCAAATTCTTCCTCAAATTTGTTGTCACAGTCTAATACATGAGGATATTAGACCTTCAAACATTCCTCACACGTGCCAAACTTCTCCCCTGCATCTACAATCATTAGAAAGGAAAGATCTATGCAAAACCATGCCATTCCATCCATTTTTGGTGACCCAACACAGATGGAATGGGTCAAAAACCCATTGGTTCTCCTAAAACCCTCAAAACTAGGGTTTAAGAGCTAGTTTTAGGAAAATAGTGATAAAATGCTTCTAGTTCTATATAAACTCCTCTAACTTGATTGAAATGAAAGATTAAACCATTATCTAGACAATTTCAGACATTTTGCTTCATGACAGTACTGTACGGATATGCTCTGGACGTTTGAAACAACAAAAACACAGAAAAATTAGAAAACAGGGTAAAACTTTGTATTTTCTTCAATCCAAATCACCTTCTCTACTTTTTTCAAGGAATGAGAGGCAAAATATAAATGTTTAAAATAAGATCCACATTCACCATGCCTTCCACTATCGTGGAAAAGCCCAAAAATAAGGCAAAAGACTAACTGATATAAAAGCAGCTCAAAAGAAAAGTTCTAATTTTAGGCAAAATATTAAAGGTTCTATTCCTACATAACCTCCACTATATCAAGATGCCTCTAGTGGGCTTTATTACAACATTTAATAAGGAAACTCCACTAAAAATTCAAAAATTGCCTTGGGAAATTCAAAAATTGCCTTGGGGTCTAGGTGCCCCTGCACCACAAGTTTATCTAACTCAGGCAACTGGCATATGGCTTTTGCTACTATGTTTTGTGGTGTGAAATACTAAGTATTCACCTTGGGAGGTCCAGGATTATTACTAGATTTGGGATCTAGCGGTGTATTGAAGTTGTTAGGAGAGGACAGATGTGGTCAAAGGACCAGTAGGTCAATTTGCATTGCTCCTAAGGTTATAATTATGTCTACCCTGATATTGCTGCTAATAAGCATGAACCTCTTTAGGTTCTTTCTCAGGCTCATTTTCATCCTCAAAAGAAAAAACATAATTTGATTCAAATGCTAAGGTAGATTCCTCACATGCCAGTGTATAGTTTTCATGTGTTGCAGTCATCTGATGATGTTGATGATCATGGGAACTCTCAAGTACTAAGGAAGACTCATATCCTAAGAGAACAATTTCATTGCCTTCAGGAAAAGGTAGATCTCCTGCAGTATTCGATACTTCATCTTGGAATATGTTGGCTGTTATTTTCAATTGAGGACAATCCAACTCAGCATGCACATTTGTGTTATGCGTCCTACACCAATTAGTGAGTGCAGCTTCTGCCAAATTGACTATGGTTGTCTGTTTAGGTTCTGTAGGAGGTTGACTATCTAATGGTGAAGGCAATGAGCCATTGTTTGGCCAGGTGTTCCAAACTCTAGGTGGCCTAGGGGCATTGTTATATCCCCTATCTAGATATCCAAGTTTATCATTATTGTTTCCATATCCTCTATCAGGATATCCTCTATTTTATTTCTGATTTGGCTGTGAATAAAAGTTTTGACTTCTCAGGTGAGTGACCTCAGTTGTCAGTTTTATTAACTGGGCTAATATCTCTTTAATATCATCCTTTCTTCCTACACTTTAGCTACTACATTATCTTGTTGAGGCTAGAAGAAAGAACTACCATTACCGTTTTGTACAACATCCTGATGTGCATGTCCAAGGTGAGGGATGATTTGTCCATTACCCTATGGAGGCATGATGCTAAGTGGAGGTATTTGCAATGGATTTGGCATTATAGATGGGGGCATTAGGGCTCCATTAATTTGTGGTTGACTAGGATATGCAAGATATCCTAAGTTTGGGGTAAAACTAGGTGTTAATTGCTGATTAACTTTGATAGCTTCATCAAAAGAGCCTGCCATAGATGTTATAGAAGGATGTGTCCTCCTAATGAACATGGATCTCAAAGGGTCTAAGGCTGAGTAATAAATTGACCTAGCTGCTTCATCATCCACACTATAAGGAGCAGTTAACCTGGAGTACATATTTTAGAACCTAGCATTAAAATTGGAGATTAGCTCTCCTTCAGCTCTCTTGATGGTAGTAAAGAGGTGATATGTCATAGCAGGATCTATAGGTATTTTGAATCTTCCTTGGAAGGCTTTCTCCAAAGCATCCCAAGTAGGTATGGAAGATGAGGAAGACTAATGTACTAGTTGTAAGCCTCTTCTCCTAAGGAGTATGGAAACAACCTACATATGACATCTTGATGCTCTATCAGTGCTTTAAAACATGCTTCTTTATAAGTTTGGATGTGATCGTCTACATCCTGATAAGGATGATATTTAGGACAAATCTTGTCTAGATTCTTAGGTAAAGGATGATATGCTACAAAGAGCATGGGTGACTAAGTAGCAAAGAAAGACATTGTAGGAGGTATCAGAGGTATTAGAGGTAATACTGGAGATATTGGAGGTGTCACAATTGGTACTAATGGAGATATTGGTGAACATGGACCAAGACTCTGATGGATATTTGTTGTACATGGTCTAAATCCAAGGATTGGAAATTCCTCTAAGGGTCCAGTGGATCTCGACCTGGTATTAGGTTTGTTTGCTAGTGTTTCATGATTCAAGGTGAACTTTGTATATTTTGACACAATCTTTGCACAGAGTGGATATTTACTCTTCCAGACTGGATATTTATGATTCAAATGTCCAAAGTGATGGGATATTTGTAGGATATTTTTAGAAAATGCAAATATCAACTCAAATTTGTAAATTTTAGACAACTGACTATGAAGGTCGGGATAAAAGACCATGAGGATGAGATATTTGCAGTCAGACTCTTTAAATTGTCAAAGATAGGTGGAATCTTTGCACAAATAATAAAAATTTGACGTATTGCTAAGAAATTTGAAAATACCTTCACCTGATAGTAGGAAATGATGTCATCCAGTCAACAAATCCTTTCAAATTAATGCAATTTGGGCCCTCCTAGCGCCAATTCTGTTGATGTTGATTGTTAGTCAAAACAACATGAAATAAAAGTTACACAACAACCTTTATTTATCTTGAAAGATACGATAATTTTAGAATGAATTTATGATCCCAAGTCTCCGTGCATTAGTTCATCATGATCTAACATTACTCAAAGGTTGATGTGTGTTGCTATTTTCCATTCAGGGGCCTTACCTTTTGATTTTGGATTTGTAACCAGATATCTAGATGTTACTCTGTTTCACCTTCTCTCTGTAAATTCTCAACAAATGATATCAAATCTTACAAAATTTAATCAATTCATGCAAATATTTATGTAAGTCTAATCAATTCTTTTGTCTATCATTTTGATTAAGATGATTCATGATTATTCTGCTTAATTCTTCTAAAACTATCTCTGATTCACATAAATTTGAACTAATCCTTGCTTAATTTCACTTATGTACTGTAAATTTATTCAAATGATGTGCCTATAAGCATGTATTTCTATGATTCTTATCATTATTTATCTTCATTTGCATGATATTTGCTATTCGGTATGCACTTTGTGTAAATATGTCTATGATCTTCATGTATTTACAGATATCAGCATATTATATGATGATTTGCTTGTTATTTTTTGTGTATTTGCAGTTGTGGTGATAATTCTTTATGAAATTTAAAGAAAATTGAACTAAATCTTTCTAAATTTACTGAAATGAATGAATCTTCAATCATTGATCCACATATATCCTTGATACTGTCATGAAGAGAAGAAAATCAAACCATATTTTCACTAGGTCATTCCACAGCTAGATATGATTGATGTGAATCTTCAATGGAAAGGATAATAACAACATTCACAAACTGAAATGCACTCCAAGGGATGCAGAAAATCACATGAACATTAAGATATCATCCACAGATTACGTAGGATTTACGATTGTTTATAATCACGGGTCTTCATCTTCATTAAGTTTGCAAAAGGAGTATATATTTACAATTAACTTTGAGAATTCGTCATGGAATTCAACAATCTAATCTCAATTAATCTCTTGAATAACCATAACTAAGATTCTCCATCCTTTTATAGCACAAGGATGAGAATCAGTTACAAAAGATCCTATGATCAATATTTGTCTATTACAATCAACGGTTTCTATTGCATTGACCAAGTCAACATACAAAATACGTGGCACAGGTTGCCAGTTGGCAACCATTTGGTAAGGTACAACTGGCACTCTAGAATATTCTAGGATCTTTGATTTAGTCAACCAAAGTGTAAGTATCAAAAATTACAAAAATATCCTGGATGATACTTGTAATATCCTCTCATTCAGACGTACCTTCTTCATGTACTAACTTCCCTGTGTCTAACTTCTTGTGATTATCATATGCTCGTACAAAAGTATCCACTTGGAACTTGTTGATTGTCTGATCTCTCAACTTAGCATATTTTAGTGCTTTTATTTACTCATCTAAAGGTTCCAGCATGGATGTCCTGCTATCGGCTTTTTTATCATATGTATTTACCTTCATATTCAGCCCAGACATCTCATCCATGACATCTTCTATAAAGATCCCTATTTTATCTTCTACCACTTCTTTAAATGTAACTTTGAATATCTGGATGGCATCATCTATTTCTAGCACTGCTTCCTCTGTTATAGCATCTTCTAGGAATTCTTCCAATACTTTCATCTCCTCGGCTAACAAGTCATGAATCTTAGTCTGAGTGTCTCTCAATTTAACCATGCTTGCCTTTAATACTTCCAATTCATACTTCATCTCAAACATCCAAGTATACATGAGTGTTAAAGTTACATGAGTGACAATTTTATTATTCAATAACTCTTCATCTGTCATCTTCCTGGCCCTTTTGAGTCTTACCATTGCATAATTGCATTTCTGTATCTTCTGAGTGAATTCACTCTTCAAAGAATCAATGGCATTCTTCAAGTTGGACATTGTGTCCCAATTGGACTTGGAAGTCCTGATTAGCTTCTCTCTGAATGTCATGAACCTTATGAACCACTTGTCATAATATGAGCTTAGTACTTTTGCACATCTAAACCAGCTATTTCTTCTTCACTTATTAATGTCAATGAAGCAAGCTTCTCTGTATCTTGTAGGGTGGATGCTAAGATATCAGGCTTCACTAATCCCTATATAAATTGTTGCAGTTGAGCATTTTGCTCTTTCAACTCTTTCTTTCTGGCCTTAAGCTTCCTTATTTTGGCCATTACTACCTCGGTACTTTCAATGTGTTCCTGAATTTCTTGTTCCGTAGTGACATGACCAAGGTCAATTTGTGTCACTTGGAACTCTTCTGGCCTGATTTCTCCTTTGGCCTTGTCTACTATGGGGACAACAACTTGGGCTGTTCACTTTCCTATTTTTGGATCTCTCTTGATAGTGGAGACTTTCCTAGCTCTATGTTTAGCTTTAGCTGGGTCAACAGTAAATAAAGACTTGAAATCAAAAGGTACCTGTTGTTCCTGTGATCAGCCTACCTCTGATGAAATCAATGATAATGTATTTGATTGTGATCCTCCTTGATCTAGTTGTTCAATTTGAGCATCTTGTATTCTTGTCTTTATTGACTTCCTCATCTCCATCAAGATCCTGCACATTTTCTTGTTGTCTTTGATCTTGATTTTGCTCCTTATCTTGTTGTTGCTCTGCTCTAGCATCCAACTTATCTTTCTTAGGCCAATGCTCTTCCTGCCTTTGCTCTAGAGTAGGTTGATTATCTTGTGCCTTATTGCTCTAGAACCTTGTCATCTTTAAGCTCTTGGCCTTTACTTGCCAGATCATCCTGATGATGTTTTTACCCATATTTATCAACCTTATCTTTTGTGTTAGAAAGTGATTTAGACACACTCCCTTTTTCTGGCTTATCCATTAGGATATCCTATTATGCTATTTGTTCTTGTGCACTTTTACCTTCAAGGATATCTGAGTGTGCTTCATCTGCTTGAGCATCATTATTTTTATCATCTATCTCCATAGAGATATTCTCTTCTTGATTCTGGCTATCTTTAATTGCCTCTTCTTTTCTCAAGCACATTGGTCAAATTGACCACTATCAGGCTAGTCACATTCTCAATTAAAGTACTGAGAGGTCCCATGTGTACCTCTACTTCAAGGGATTCTTCTCTTTCTTTTTCCTCATCATGTGACTCCACTACTACACTACCCTTATCTGTAGCTTATGTATGTTGCAGCATGGTCTCAATAGGATGGTTGGTAATATCTTTTACCACCTCTTCTTTAGTAAGATGAATGGTTTGACTCAATGCTAAGGCCTTTGTAGCTTCTTCTTCTTGAGCTTTGTTCTTGACCTCATGTGCCATCTTAGTTTTCACTTTGACAATTGTCTCTACTGGCACATCATGTTGCAAAAATCCAGCCGCACTTATAGATGGATCACTTGATCCTAATGCTACTATCGTTGGTGGTGGAATGACCCCTCTCATGCTTGGGTTCTAATATCTAGACTGTTTAGGAACTTTAACTCCATGCATCACATCACTTATTTTCTTCCTCTTTAGTGTCCCAATGGGAACTTGATCTTCATCATCATCATCATCATCTTCATCCTTCCCTGCAATATTTCATAATAGATTTTGCTCTATATCCTTTTGGAGCTCCTCCTGTTTTGTTGGTACTTGGGGTGTAAGTACAGGAATTTCCTTAAGCACTGATCCTGTAGGAGGCTACAAGGGTATATATACTAGGGATACTCCTTCAGAGGTAATCTCTTCTGTTGCTTTAGATCAACTAGGTTCAAGTAACTTAGTCCCTAGGATTTGCCTCTTTTGTACAAGGAAATCATCATATCCCTATTCTTCTCTTTCCTTTCTCTTCTCCTTTCTATCACTGGTGATTGCTACACCTTTTGCTCTAAGCTCATTGATCTTTTTAGCAACCTAGTTCTTTTTCCTAGACATAACTTTGGTAGTGAGGACATCTATTGAAGTCTCTTCCTTCTGTGTTAGATTTGGGGCAGAAATGGTGTCATTGTATATCTTTTGTTTCTCATATTCAGGATCCATGAGGTTATCATCATCCATTTTGATTTGTGGGGCACTTCAAGCTGCTCTATTATCCTCATCTGATCCAATGTTAACCTTTGATACTCTCTTCTTCTCATCTCATGTTCATCATCACAATCTACCCAATAGTCTTCGAGGTGGACATTGTGCTTATACTTCTTTTTTAATCCCTTCTCTATCCTTTGGTAGGGATCATAATCTCTAGCGAGTGGAAACAATTTTAGATTCAAACTTTTCAACTCCGCCTTAGCTTTTCTTGCATTTTCTATGGCTCCTATCAAGAACCAGTTTATGTCAATGGGAAATTTCCTATAGGGCTTCCCTTCCTTCACCTTAGACATTTCAAATGTAGGCAGCTGTTGCCTCATCATCTCCATTAATACTACCTTGTCTGAAGGATACCTTCATAGCATGTATGGTTTCCCACTGAAACCTTCCATCTAGATGTAGGAATAAGTTTTGGCATGGATGAACCAAGATCCATATCCACTGATTGCCTTTGCAGCACCTACTGAAAACCATTTGGTTATGTCCCCATCCATGAGTCAAACTAGGTGCATCAGGAAGCAATCATTAACCTTTTTGTAATATTAACCTGAAAGTCTTCTCTCTAGGTGGGGATAATGCTCCCAGGGAGTCTTTTCATTTGGTAATCTACCCATCCTTCCTACAGTTTGTAGGCCATCAAATGTGCCTTTTGTTGCACAAGCATTTACTAAGTAGGATGTCATTTTGAAGATCATCCCCTTAACTTCCTTCCACTTGACCATCTAGTCATGTATTGTATCACTGATAATCTTGGTCCACTGGACCTTTGCTTGATCTTCTTCATATTCAATAGCCACCCTCATTAGTCTGAACATCCAAGATTCAATGGTTCCACAATTTATCAACCCCCTCATCCTGTAGAGCATGAACATTATATACTGCACTTCCTCGTTGAAATCAAACTTATATAAGTGTTGTGCCATTTTGGCAGCTACCCTGGCTGTATTATCTGAGCTTCTCCATCCCTGGTATATCACCTTCCTACAGACCTTATTGTTGTCATCAAGTTCCTTTTCCAATGCATCTAGGTCTAGCACATAAATGGGTTGAGAAACTGGCAAATGGAATACTTCAGTTATACCCTCCACAGATAAATATGCATACAGCCTCTCCTATTTCTCTACTTTCCTTGTAGTAACATCATAATTAAGTGCACACTCGGCCATAAGGTTGAAAGTCTCTGTGGAATAAACAAAACTTGTCGCATGATATAAGCCTAATGCCACTATGTTCTGTAGGATGGGGCTATCTTCTCCTGCATCAATTCTTGCTCTGAATTCCTCTATATTTGTATTACCTGAATGAGTATCCTCTATGTATCCCAGCTTGTTGTACACACTTCACGTTTTAGGGAACATAACTAGTTTGAATTTTTCATCCTGTTTATCCATACGTGGTTACAACATTTCTTCCTACAATTCAAACGTTCTAGTCTCAAATAATAGCATATATTTGTCTATCTAGGGTTAGCACAATATTGATTTTTCATGCTCTAAAATGGTAACATACCTAAATCCAATGAACTAAATTTGACAATTCATAATCACAATCGAAGTTCACCATTTGCCCTCTCTTTAATTAATCATGATATGATTTTGCGAAATAACTAGAGGAATAGGGTTTTTATACATACCTATGTATGCTTCCTTAACCTGTTATGGATGTGGTGATGAGCGAATAGAAGATCTAGATGAAGTATTCTTCTGCAATTTTTCTCTCCCGACTCAGCTCTGGTTCACGATATAGCTCTTAACAGTAGGAATTTAGGGCTCTCGAATGCAATTGTGTCGATTATGATGATAGAAATCCCTTTTACCTTAAGCAATTCATGAGTTTAGGGCTTATTAATAGCATCAAGGTGTTTGACATCCTCCTTTAGAAAGATTGCACAAGATCACTACAGGTGTCCGTTGGCATGCATTTAAATTTAAATGCCAATGGCCTTCATATTGCATTAAATGCGCAAAGCGTGGGTATATGGGAAACAGATATCCAAACGAAGAATTTTCATGTGAACATCCATATATGAATATCCAGATGATGTCACCATAGGTCGGGTCAACCTTTGTTGACCAAGGAATTGTTATCGGGTTCCAAATATGCTCATAATAAATCAAGATATGCATATGGACATGTGTCATCATCTCGCAGTAGCGCAGAAAATCTTTCTTGCTGACAAGATTCTCCCGCAAGGATGTGCTACCGTCCAATCCAGGTTGTGGATATCGGGTTAAGGTCTGGATGATGTCAACAGGAAAAAGTTCTTTTATCGTAGCATAATAAGGTGATGTATCGAGATGAGGATAGTAGAATAGAATCTGGATAATGGGAATGCAAAATATCCCCTTGGCTTAAGGTCATGATGACATCAGCATGGATCTAGTCTATATATCGCGTCAGGATAGGATGATGTCATCAAGATATGGATGTTAAAATAATGTCTAGATACTAAGTTAAGATCTAGGCGATAGTTAATACCCAAATGATGACAACATCTGATAAAATTCTTCTATCCTTTATGTTTTGATGGATGTACATACCCTATTCCAAAGCTCCCATTTTGACATAGGCAGGGAGGATGCTGGCAAACGTTGTATTTCAGCCCAATATGTTTAAATTATAAACTTTACTTATTAAGTTATTCCTTAGGCTTCTACAATTATACATCTTTTTATAACTATTTTTCAAGTACTATATGTATTTCAGCGCACTGCTCCCCCACCGTCCCCTATTGTCCCCCACCGCCCCCAAACTAAGACCCCCCACCCCCATCCCCGAAACGCATCCCCTGTCATTCTCCTATCTCCGTCCCTAAAACCCCATAGAACTATGCTACAACACTTGAGGATCATATTGGATGTGTTGAGAAAAGAGAAACTCTATGCAAACTTAAAGAAGTGCATATTCAAGAAAGAAAGTCAAGTATTTCTAGGCTTTATCATCTCCGCAGATGGTATCAATATTGATACAGAAAAGGTCAGGGCAATTCTAGAGTGGTCTAGTCCAAAGAGTATAACAGACGTAAGAAGTTTTCATGGGCTAGCCACATTCTATTGAAAATTCATTCAAAATTTTAGCAATATTGTAGCACCCATAAAAGATTGCACCAAAGGAAGGGAATTTGTGTGGACCAAGGAAGCTGAGGAGGGTTTTAAGTTTCTGAAGAAGAAGGTGACAGAAGCCCCTATTTTAGCATTACCAAATTTTGATAAAGTATTTGAATTGGATTGTGATGCCTCGCATGTGGGAATTGGAGTTGTACTTAGTCAAGTAGGTAAACCCATAGCCTTCTTTAGTGAAAAGTTGAATGAGGTCAGAAAGAACTATTCAACCCATGATGTAGAATTTTATGCAATTGTGCAAGCATTGAGACATTGGAGGCATTACCTGGTGCCCAAAGAGTTTGTGTTGTTTACAGACCATATTGCCTTGAAATACTTGAACACACAAAAAAATTGAATAGCAGGCATGCAAAATGGGTCTCTTTCCTACAAGGCTATAACTTTGTTCTCAAGCATAAGTCAGGAAAATAGAACCAGGTTACAGATGCTTTAAGTAGATGTGTTGTACTATTGACAACAATGGAAAATGAGGTGATTGGTTTTGATGCCATCAAAGATCTATATGAATCTAACATGATTTTTGGGAGATTATGGAATAGTTGAAAACCACAGTAGTGGGCAACATGGAGCACATCCAAGGTGAATATCTTATGCAGGATGGATATCTCTTTAAAGGAAATCAATTATGTATTCTAGTTGGGTCTATGCGAGATAATATTATAAGAGAGCTCCATTGCAGTGGGTTGGATGGACATTTTGGCAAGGATAAGACTATAGCTTTAGTAGAAGACAAATACTACTAGCCGAAGATGAAAAGAGACATAACAAGATATGTGACAAGGTGTAGGATTTGTCAGATGGAAAAAGGACACTCACAAAATATAGGGTTGTATATGCCATTACCAGTACCTGCTGGACCATGGACAGATTTAAGTATGGACTTTGTGTTAGGACTGCCAAACACACAACGAGGTAATGATTCCATTTTTGTGGTTGTTGATAGGTTCTCTAAGATGGCTCATTTTATTGCTTGCAAGAAAACTAGAGATGCAACTAGGGTGGCATAATTATTCTTTAAAGAAGTTGTTAGATTGCATGGTATTCTGAGAACTATCACATCTAATAGGGATACCAAGTTTCTGAGTCATTTTTGGAGGACCCTATGGAAGAATATGGGAACTAAGCTCCAGTTCAGCAGTTCTCATCACCCCCAAACATATGGGAAGAGAGAGGTCATAAATCAGAGTTTGGGAAACTTGTTAAGATGCATGGTTGGAGAGAAACCCAGATAGTGGGATTGGCCTTACCACAAGTTGAATTTGCCTATAACAGTTCAATAAATCAATCAACGGGTAAATCATCATTTCACATTGTTTATGACAGGAATCATAAGGGTGTTTTAGATTTGGTGCAGCTACCAATTGGAGATAGGATTAGTGATGATGGAGAAGCATATGCAGAACATCTTCAGCAATAACAACAAGAGGTGAGGTAGAAGCTCCAAGAAAGTAATGACATGTATAAAACTACAGTATATGTTGGTAGAAGACATCAAGTATTCATTGAAGGCGACTTAGTGATGGTTTATCTAAGAAGAGAGAGGTTTCCCATGGGAACTTACAACAAGTTGAAATTCAAGAAAATTGGTCCTTGTAGGATTACAAAAAAATCAATGACATTGCTTATGAGGTAGATTTACCAGAGTAGTTAGACCATGATGAAGAAGGTGAGGCCAAAGTAGATTGGCAACATCAGGTTCCAAGCAAGAAAAAGGAATAGATTACACAAATTCTAGACAAGCAAACCATATACACACGGCATGGTCAATACAACAAGTTTCTGGTACAGTGGGAAGGGCTAACACAAGCAGATAATACATGGATTCTAGAGTGGGAAGTGAGGAAGTTGGATCTGGACAAGTGGCATAAGTTCCAGGAGAACAACTTGCAAGAGTTGTGTTCTTTTCAATAAGAGGAGAATGATGCAGAAACTTCTGGAAGTCATAACTTTTGACCCGAGAGACCATTTGAGCTGAAATTTGGTGGGCAAATGCATCTTGAGGAGTTGATTAAAAATCCCACTGAATTGGAAAATTTGGTAGTTTAACACTTTTTTGGGACCTTTTTCGATCATCTTGGGCCTCAAAATGAGGTTTCGATGATTTTTTCAGGATTTTTCCAAGTTTTTTTTCTAATTAGTTTTCAAAATTTACATGCAATTAGATTAGAAAGTTGACAATTAGTCCTCTTTTAGTTAGTTTCAAATAATTGGCAAGTTTCATGGCCACATAGATAAGGAAGTGAAATCACCAAAAATGGCAATTTTAGAAAGTTGCTAAAAACTACCAAAAAGGGTAATTTTTCATTTTTGTATATGTTTATTTTTTCTTCTCAGTTGTGGCAGAATGGAAGGGAGTGAGAAGGAGAATTTAAAGATATTTCTAAGTTTCTGAGTTTTTTTGTAATAATAATAGTGTTGAATATTATGTTGTAAAGTTGGTTGCATCAGACAAGAGGTTTTTTTGTTGTTGGGTTAACCTGGTTCCACTGCTATTGTGGTGCATCCTATTATTTTGGATTCTACTTCTACAAATCTAGAGATTGGCTCTTTTGCTAATGTTGTTCATGTTGGATTCTCTTCTCCTCAGAAGAGGGTTGTCCCTACTACTGTTTGTGTTGCTCCTGTGATTAGGACTAAGGTGAAACCTTCTGCTCTACCTCCCCCTATTATGATTTTAGGGGATGAAGTGTTAAAACATGAGGAGTTTTTATCGGAAGGGTTTTATATGCAAATTCAATACACTCTAGCCACAACTCTAGGATCTAACATTTGGATTTCTGAGCAGTGGTACCCTCTTACAAATGGGAAAATTGAAATTTACCCATGTGCTAAAGGATTCTTTGTAGTTGTATTCGATTTAGTCTCTGATCAAAATGCTAGTTTGTTGGTCACTCTTGGTTTTGGGGACAACATGCACTACTGCTAAAGCCTTAGGTTTCTACTTTTAACCCTCTCACTGAATCTTTCAATCAGCTATCAGTTTGGATTCATCTACCAAATCTGCCTCTTCATTTTTGGTGTGAATCTTTCTATAAAGGCATTGGTAACTTGATGGGTCATTTTATCATGATGGATCAAACCACTACTTTCTTCTCTCACACCACCTATGCTCGTATATTAGTGGAATTGGATTTGTATATGCCTCTCCCAATAGAGGTTGTTTTGCAAGTTGTTGATTGCTCTTGGTGTCAGCCCTTGGATTATGAAGGTATCCTATTCCGTTATCAGTGGTGCTTTGATACAGGTCATTTGACGTCAAAATGCCCCCACTTGAAGGTCTCACATTCTTTATCTTGGTGGAAGAATGCTCTATAGGAACACCTTACAGTAGATGTTGTTAATGATGATTCTATCTCAGAGGCTTCTAAGCCTCTTGCTAATGTCAAAAAGGAGACCCCTCCCTCACTCTTGATGCTTATTACTACTTCAGTTCCTAGTGATCGCCATGAGCCATTTGTTATAGGTTTACAAGGTTCATCTATTGCTAATATGCTATCTATTACAGGGAGCTTCCCTATTGTTGCTAATGTTGGTGAGCCATTTGTGACTAGGGTTGTTGTTGGTGCACCGTCTATGGCTAGGGTTGTTGCTGTTGTGACAACTACTTCCTCTCCCTAGGCTCTGCCCCCTTCTAAGGATTTGGTGAGAGTCTCACCTCCTACATCTCTTGTTTTAGCGGATGGAGATAATGATGTTTTTTGGACTGTTGTCCAAAGAAGGAAGAAAGGTTTTCCAAAGCATGTTTCTCAGACCCACACTCGGGCCAAGGGTGTACGACCTTCTAGTTTAGGTTATGCTATTATTTAGTCTTTTGTTGTAGTTGTTCCTTGCAGCCTTGCTACAACTTTTCCTTTTGGGATTTTCTATTTGAATGTTGTTTCTGGCCATTTTGGGCCTATCTTGCCTTGCCTTAGGGAAATTATTGTAAAGTGTCGGGACTCTTGTTTCCTATTTTTCTTTGTTGGCCAGTTTGGGGCTTATTTTGTGTTTCCTTTGGGGTTGTTTTGTAAATGGATCAGCACCCTTAATTGTTGCTTATCTTAATCAAAAACTCCAATACATGACAACATCAGGCAAAGAAAACCAAAAAAATAGAATGAGGAACAATTTGCCCAAGTACTTTTCAAATAAGCTACCCATAAGGGGTGAAATCAATGGTAACATAAGAAATACTAGCATTTCATTGATTTCCTCTCATCCCATGACTGTTTTAGTGCCGCCATTGGGGAATGCTCCACTATGGAATCTTGAACTTAATTAATTCATGTTGCAAGGGATCTTAAAATTTCTAGATGAGAAAATTATTCACGCTATCCATTAGAACTTCACATATAATAATATGAAAGAGAAAAATTAGAAAATAGAACATAAAAAAATTAGTAAGTGGTGCAAATTACCATCCCTCTATTTAGTTTGTGTTTAACGTACACTTGAATCTATTAAGCTTGTTTCCTTAGAGAGGCGCACTTGAAGCTATCTATTGTTGTGTTATAGGTGTATAGGATCACAATCTATGGTTCTTATTGAAAGTTGATGTGTTAAATTATTCCATCACCTAGATTATGTTTGCATGCCCCTTCCTTGGATAAGATTGTGTATGAATTCAAAGGATGTTAATAGTCAAATTGAAAAATGGAACTAAAATACATTTTAAGTTAGTTAAGTGTACAACTTGGTCTTGAGGAGGTAGTCCCCACTAATTTTTGTGAGCTCCCTCAAGAGTAAGCCCAAACATGATGTGTAAAGTCATAAGTCATGTATTTGCACTTAAGAGTTGTTGTACTTCAGAGTAATAACTTGTTCAAACCTAGAGCTTAAATGTTGAATTAAACCTAAAATTAGAACATTGATTATCTAGAAATTAAAAATGGTTTCACATCCAAAATACTTTCAAAACATTTGTCTTTGGAGGAATTAATATAAGTCACTCTAAAGAGTTAACAAATCAAGAATCAAGTTAAACCTAATTAATTAATGGTCACTTTGGTTCAAAGTTAGTTTGAAGCCTCTAAGTGATCAAATTGGAAATCATATCCAAAATCTAGTTATTCCTTAGTTTAATCAATATTTTTTTCCAAGGATCCTTGTCATTAATCAATTTAATCTACTTGACAAGTATTAATCCTGAAATGGTAGTTTCTGAAAGTGGGTCTTAGGAGTTTCCACCAGAGTGCCAATAGGCATAGTTATATCACGTGCACTATAGAAAGATGTGATACAATGGAATACATCTTCCTCACATGTCGTAAGTATTTGGTTGGCATGATGAGTCATGTTTAAGTCACATGCATCATGCCCCATGTATTGCTTATGTTTTAAATATTTGGTAATGCACAAGGGAGGAGTATTGATGAATGAATTCTCACAGCATGTCCTTCTAGTTACTGTAGAATCAAGTGAATTTACCATTACCTAATGTACTTGATTCTAGTTGGAGAAAATGTGAGGGAGCTAGGTGTAAGCTCCAAAGTTGTTTATAGTGACTAATTCCTTAGATGTGGAATCAAGATAAAGTAGTTCAGAAAAGACTTCATATTTGAAATTTGTCTAGACAAAATTTCACCTTGGAGATTTCCAAATTTAACCCCAAATCCAAATGGGTTTGAAATGGAACTAAACTTAGATAATGATCATTTTTTATCCAAATACAAAGGCATAAAATCCTTAGTCACTTTTGGTTGTGTATGAAATCTCTAAAAAAAAAAGAAATGAGAAAATCCCACATGTCAAGTGGGCCTTGGCAATCCTCATGTGTCTACAAAATTGTGTTTTAACAAATTACAACCTAATTAAGATAAATTCTAATGCTTTTCACATCTAGAATGTCTTAGAGGACAAATAAAACTTTGAATATTTTCCAAACTTAGCAAAATATTAAATTCAATTAAATGTCATGTAAGGAACCTACCAAGAGAATACTTTATATTATCTTCATAGCACCACTTCAAAAGGGCAATCTCTCAATAGAGCATGAATTCCAATTACAAATATTCAAGATACCTTCCACTTGAGAATTTATTACAACAAAATGCACTTATTAAAGATAATTACTACTGTTTGATGCATGTGAGATAAATATTGTTGTTTTAATTTACCATAAGCATATGCACCCAATATAATATTAACCAATAACTAATACCTATAATAGAATGGGGGTTCATAATATTTCCTTCCCCTTCAAAAGGATTTTTCCTCAAAATGTTGAAATTAGGAAACTTGGAGAGAATTCTAGTTTGATTCCATGTGGCATCTTTAGGCCATAGACCACTCTATTAGAATAAAACCTCTTTAATGGAATAAGTGCAAAGTTTCTTGGTTGTTTATCCAATATAACCTTTGGTTCTAAAAAGATGGATCCCTCCTCATCCAATGTGGGTAGTCTTATTGGGACTCTTATAGCATACCCAATCATTTTCTTGAGACAAAAGACATGAAAATTTGGGTAATTATTGTAATATGTTAGGAGTGCAAGTTTTTAAGACACCTCACTGAAGTGTTGCACCACTTGATAAGGGATTTAAAAATTTGGGCCCAACTTATGACCCACCTTGTTATGCAAGGATGTCTACTTGTAAGGATGGAGCTATAAAAATATTCATTCACCAACTTGACATGTATCCTATGTTGATCAACTTGCTATTTCATCCAGTTTTATGCCTAAATTGTCCTTAAAGAGATTGGGAATTTCCTCCCATTTGGTAAGGGAATTGTCAAATATTTTGACATTGGAAGAACTTGGGATATAAGTAGCCAAAGAAGGTGGGGGATGACCATAGAGGGATTTGTAGGGGATCATCATAGAGACACTATGATAAGTGGCATTAGACTATCACTCAGTGAGAGAAAATCACCTAGCCCATTGTCTCTAATGCTCAAACATGAAATAATGTAGTTAAGTCTCAAAGAGTTTTTTTACCACCTCAATTTGACCATTAGTATGTGGATGATAGGTTGAACTCAAATTCAATTTAGTTCCCTATAACTTAAACAATTCTTTCTAGAAGTTGCTAGTGAAAGCAACATCATGATCATTGACAATAGAGTAAGGAATAATGTTAAACTTGAAGATTGAATCTATTAAGTGTTGAGCTACAACAACAGTTGTGTAAGGGTGAGGCAAGGCACAAAATTGAGCATACTTAGTAAATCAATCAACAATGATCAAAATGACATGTTTACAACCTAAATTTGGAAGCCTAACAATGAAATCCATAGAAATATCTACCCAAACCATGTCAAGAATGGGAAGGTATTATAGAGACCCTAACAATTTGATGGTTTCCCTATTGTTGCATTGACACACATTAGATTATGTCATAAAGGTTCTTGCATCCTTCTTAAGGCCATCCCCAAAATAAATTCTTCTTAACATACTCATATGTCTTCAAAAAACACGAGTGACCCATAGTAGGTATCTTGGTGATCACAATAAATGTATTCTCAATGTGTAATGTATTGCTTTGCACCAATCATTTGTATCAAGCTATGACCAATAGAACAATAATGTTGGCGACTTACATTTTGTTTATGGGCAAGAGCCCCATATAATACCCCTCTTTTTTCTATAACAATTACAAAATAATAACTTATTCACCTAATGTATGATCGTTATAAACTATAATTAATAAGTCATCAATTGCTTTTATTATTAGAAATAATCTAATTCATGTTTATAATTTACATCTAAATTTTATTTATTTTAGTTTTTTGCTACACAAAAAATCAATTACAATCCTTCATTATTTCCACTTAGCTTAAATTCAATAGTAATTAGCATAAATTTTACTAACTTAAAACAAAAATAAAATAGTAATTGGCAAATATAAATATTATATGGACATTAAACAACAAATTTCTTAGTACATTTTCAAACGAAATGTAAGCTACCAACAATTAATCTTTTATTTATTTTTAATTAATTAATTTATAATAATTATAATAGAAACAAAAAGTCAAAAGTTGACTTTTTAAAATTTATTTCTGTTTATTATAAAATAAAATAAATGAATAAATAATATATATTAATATATATGAATGTGTGTATATATTATATTAACAAATAGAGAAGTAGTAACTTTTTAATTTATATTTATGTTTATTATAAAATAAAATAAAATAATAAATTTAATATATAGAATTTATATTTATGTATGTGTGTAGATAAATATAAAAATTTTAAAAATATAATTACGATTTTTTAGTTTTTTTTTAATTGGTGCACGCTTTTGACTGGAGCTATGAACCGGTGAGGCCACAACACAGGGGGCCTAATCCTCAGACATTACCCCCTGGTTTGAACACCTGTAACACAAGGGACCTTAGCCCCTTTGGCTTGAACGCCTGCATCAATGTTGACTCCTCCCTCTCCTCTCCTTGCTTCTTCCTCTCCTCTCCTCTCCTCCTCCTCACTTCCTCTTCACCTTCTCTCCTCCTTCATTTACCCCATTTATTCCTCTTCTCCTTACTTCTCTTCTCCACCTTACTCTATCCTAGCTCCTCCTCCGTTCTTCCTCTCCTCCTCTACTTCCTCCTCTCTTCTCCTACTCTCCTCTTTCCTAACTCCTCCTCTCCTACCAAACTCCTCCTTTCCTCCTACCTCCCTCTGTTCTTCCTTACCTCCTATGTTCCTCAGATCACCTGCCGCCTAACACCTGCCACCACTGTGCTTGTTGCAACTTGAGCTTTCACTACCGCACCATCACTGATAAGCCGCCATAGGGGACGCCGCTGCTACTGCTGATGCACACCTCTTCGCCGCATACTCCTTTCAACCACCATCCCCATACCACTTCAAGGGATTCGAACCTATGGCAGTGCATCTACTGCCTTGCAACTTAACTGTTGCACTGTGGGGTCAACCCCACAATTTTTTAGTTTTTATTATAAAATAAAATAAATGAATTAATAATATATTAATTAGTATAAATATCTTAAATACATCTATCTAAAACAAGTTGAGAGATATCTCTTGGTGCTTGGTATTTTTAGATTTTTTTTTTTATCTACAATTTTAATAAATTATTGACTCCATATCTAAGAAAATAAATTATTTCAATCATATTATATGTTATTTTATTTCCTAGAAAATACAACATTTTCAATTAATTTTTTAGATATTTATTAATTTAAACTACTACAAAGATTAAAAAAAAAATATTTTATTTTACTTTGGACCTAATTTATTACAAAGACCTATTAACTTGTAATAAAATAAACAAAAAACTTAATTTAATTATACTATTTTACTCATGACAACCCTAAATCATTTTCCTACTTTATTCACATGACTTTGTATTATTTTTATTTTCATTATTTGTAATAGCAAATATACTATAAAAGTTTTTTTATTTTTATTTTATATTTGTGCTTATCCAAAAGAAAGATAATGTGTAGAAACAAAAATAAAAATGAGGTAAGAGTTTATGTTAACATGCTCACACCATTTTTTAAAACTTAACAATAACACACATGCAAGATCTAGCAATTAAGAACACAATAAGAACACATGATTTACGTGAAAACCCTTGCGGGAGAAAACCACAGAAAAATATTGCTTATATATTGACCTTCTTTGTAGACACCAACCTACTTCTTTTACAAGTCTTCTTTTGTAGGCACCAACCCATGGGAGACACCAATCCCCACTTAAATAATTTGTAGGCACCAATCCACTAGAGACACCAATCCCCACAACTGAGCACCAATTTAGCAAGAGACACCAATCTCTTATTTTATAGGCACCAACCTTCAAATTATTCAATGAGTGATATTATTTTTACAAGGTCTATGTAGATACTTCTTCCCTCATGAATCTGATTACAACACTTGTAATATCCTTCTTTCACAAATTTGGTTCAAATCATGCACTATCTTCTCTAACAAATCTGATCACAAATATCTCAAAATCTTCCTTCAAAATTTGTTCTTAATCGTCACACATATTTATCAAATATTTTTGCACTTATCTTTCATTCATGGGATACATATATGCTTCAAAATAGGTCTGAAACACTCTTCATAAATACCTACCCTAGGTATACTCAAAATCATATATATATCTTATTCTCTTCACTCACATCAAACTCAACCTTTTCATCTATCTTTTATACTTCTTCAAGAGAGGTGATTCATTCAAAGTATATGTCTTTGCAAAGGGTAGCATCTCTTTTTATACACCTCTTGATAACAATTTCGTCCTCTAGTGTGGAGCACTCTATTTGGGAGGTCGGCCATTTTTGGAGAATGTTTATTTTTTATTTATTTAAAACCTTACCCAAGTGCGCCAAAGAATGAAGGAATCAACCACCTTGGACTTTATCTTGGCACCATTCTATGAGGAGGTCAGCCACATCAAACAAATTTATTTAATCTTCACCTTCCAATCGTTGGCGCTTCTAAGGGAGTTAGTTTCCACACTTTTCCTTTTTTTATTTCTTTCAAGGGATGACCAGTTCTATACAAGGGTCGGCCAACATTAAACCATCTTCCACAGTGAGAGTTATTTATCAATGTAACCTTCATAGATCAACCTCATCCTTTATCCTTCACAATTCTTTTACATCAATGACAACTTACTCCAACAATCTCCCCCTTTGTTATTGATGGCAACCTAGAAAAATAATTTGTGAATACAACTGGCTACTCTCTCTCACTACTCCCCCTGCTACTCTCTCTCACTACTCCCCCTGTCTCATGCTCCCCCTATTTGTAATACTCCCCTAGTCTCTAATTCTCCCCCTTTGACATCAATGGAAAAGGAATTTTTTATCTATCTCTAAATTATTTCTTCCATGGAGCTAAAAGATAATGCTATGATTAGCTCCCCCAGAATTTATGCCTCTACTTAATGACTAGATGAGAGTGATTTCACTCCCAATTTTTGGCTTAGATACTCAAAAGTCTCTTTCAAAAGTGGCTTGGTAAAAATGTCTACAATTTATTCTTGTGTAGCAATATACTCCAACTTCACTTGCTTATCTACTACCTGCTCTCTTAAGAAATGATACTTGATGGAATATGCTTCGTTCTAGAGTGCATGATTGGATTCTTTAAAATATTGATTGCACTCATATTATCATAGAATATAGATATAAGATGATCATATTCTATCTTAAGATATCTTTCAATGTTTACCACATCCATAGAACTTGAGTGCAACAGGCTACTGCTACAATGCACTCTGCCTCTACAGTTGATAGAGAGGTTGATGCTTGTTTCTTACTCAACCATGAGACAAGATTATCTCCTAGAAAGAATGCACCTCCAATTATACTCTTTCTATCATCAATACTACTGGCCCAATCTGCATCTATATATGTTGTTAAGGTGAAATCCTCACCTCTTGGATACCACAACACAAAATCCAATGTGCCTTTTAAATAATTGAATATCCTTTTTACTGCTTCCACATGAATTTCTTTAGGTGCAGTCTGAAACTTTTCCACCATACCTATTTCCTACATAATGTCAGGCCTTGAAGTTGTCACATATAACAAGTTTCCAATCATTGACCTGTAGAGTTTGATTTGCCTCAGGTGGTTCATCATCCTTACTCAACTTACATCCTGTTACCATGGGTGCACTCACAAGATTACAATCCTCCATTTTGAACTTCTTCAACATTTCCTTAACATACTTAGTCTGTGAGATAAATATCCCCTTATCAGATAGAGAAATTTGTAGCCTAAGGAAGAAAGACAACTCACCTTGAGCATAGACATTTCAAATTCTTTCTGTATATTCATAGCAAATTCTTGGCACATCTTATCACTACTTCCTCCAAAAATAATGTCATCCACATACTACAACAATTAATTGATGATCACCTTCAATCTTAATGGACAGATTACTATCAGTAATACCTCTTTTGAAACCATGTTGTTGTAGATATTTGTCCAACCTACAATACCAAGCTCTGGGAGCTTGCTTCAATCCATAAAGTGCTTTCTTCAACCTGAAAACAAAGTCCTCATGTTATTTCAGGATGAATCCTTTAGGTTGTTCAATGTATACCTCTTCTTCTGAATTCCCATTTAGAAATGTTGATTTAACATCCATCTAGCAAACTTTAAAGTTCTTGAAGCATGCCAAAGACAAAAACATCCTTATAGCTTTTAATCATGCAACAGGAGCAAATGTTTCTTCAAAATCTATTCCTTCTTCTTGAGCATATCCTTATCACACTAACCTTGCTTTATTCCTTACCACTTGACCATCCTCATTTAGTTTGTTTCTAAATACCCAATTAGTGTTAATTACATTCTTATCTTAGGGTCTTGGGACAAGTTCCCAAGTTTCATTATTTTCTATCTAATTCAACTCTTCTCCCATGGTACCTATCCAATGTTTTTCCTCACTTGCTTCCTTAAAATTCTTGGGTTCTATTTTAGAAAGCAGAGAAATTTTCATTTACCAATCTCCTTGTCTTTATTTCTCCATCTTTGTCACCTATAATCAAGTCTTCTGGATGATTTCTTTGGACAAATCTAGAGGGTGTCTTATATGATATCTTTGATGGTGTCTTTGGATCTCATTTCTCAACTTCCTCATTTTCACTTTCATCATCTTTTCCATTTTCTTTAGATTGAGGATCAACTTCTTGTGCCTTTTCTTTATGGTATCTTTCCTCATCTACCTTCACATTTGCACTCTCAACAATCTTATGCAGCCTCTTATTATAGCATCTATAAGCTTTACCCCTTGATGAGTAACCAAGGAATATTCATTCATCAGCCCTGGAATCAAACTTTCCCAAGTCTTCTTCATCTCTCCTTATATAAAATGTGATTCTGATTACTTTGAAGTGCTTCACTGTTGCAGGCCTTCCTTTCCATAATTCATATGGTGTCTTGCAATCATTTACACTAAGTTGTCCATGATTTAGAATATAAACAGCGGTATGAACTACATCTCTCTAGAATGTGTCAAGTATCTTAGACTCATTTAGCATGGCCCTAGCCATTTCTTGAACTATTGTATTCTTCCTTTCTACAACTATGTTTTGTTGTGGAGTTCTTGTAGCAAAATAATGTCTCTTTATCCCGTGTTTTTCATAGAAATATTCAAACTCATTTGAAGTGAATTATCCTCCTCTATCTGATCTAAAACATTTGATCTTTAGACCTATCTCATTCTCCACTAAGGCTTTGAATGCCTTAAACTTGTCAAGAGCTTTAGATTTTTCTTTCAGAAATGTAAACCAAGTCATTCTAGAAAAATCATCAATTAACAACATAAAGTACCTTTCTCCTTGCATTCCTTTTGTCTTGGTAGGCCCACAGAGATCTGTATGTACAATTTCCAAAGGTTTCAAAGTAGAATATTCCTTTGACTTAAAGCTTCCTCTAGTCTACTTCCCAAGTTGGCATTGCTTACAAATGGTATTTGAGGGCTTTGAAATTTTTGGCATGTTTGTTACGGCTTCCTTATGACTGACTTTGACAAGGTTATCAAAGTTTATGTGTCCCATCCTCCTATACCATAGACAAATCTCATCTTGTTGAATCATGCAACATGTTTCACCTATGATTTCACTAAGAATATAGAGATTGTTTTCTACTCTACTAGCTTCTACAACTCATTTTCCTTCTTTGTTGATCTTACATCCTTCTGCATGAAATGTGAGAGTGTGCCCTTGGTCACACATTTGACTCACACTTAGGAGATTGTATCTTAACCCTTCAACATATAGCACATTCCTAGTTCTTGTTTTACCATTATCTAGGATAAGAGTGCCTTTCCCTGATATTTTTGTAGAGGCATTATCTCTAAACATCACCATTCCACCATTCATCCTTTTGAAGGTGAGGAATTTACTTTTATCACCTGTCATATGTTTTGAACAATCGTTATCAATGTACCATTGATCTCCTCCGTTTCATGCATGTAGAGCTATCTAAACCAACATGGATTTTTCTTTTCTTTTTCCTTCTTCTTTCTCTGTGTTTTTGAATTCTCCTCTTTTTTCTTGATTATTGTCTCCTTCTTGTTTTATTTAGGAGGTTCCACAAAGCCACTTCTACAGAATTTTGTTGTATGTCCAAAATTGTTGCACTTATAGCATATGACATTATAATCCACAAGAGGGACAAAGGAATTCAAGTTTCTGTTTGTGAACCCATGACTTATTCTCTTTTTCCATGCACATTTATTTATTATGTATGCTCCATAGTTCATTGCTTTATGCCTAAACTTGTTTCGAGCATGCATTCACAATCTATTACTCTATGACCAAACTGACTGAACAAAAAGCAATAACCAAAGGAGTGATTGAACCTAGTTATATGTGAGCTTGCCTTTGTGGAAATGTCTTCTTGAAATTATCATTCTTAGCTTCTAGAGGTATGCTTGACTTTAGGTTCTCCTTTTTTTTTATTTCACCTTTGATTGGACTTTTAAGGACATCATCATACTCTTTTGGCTTCTTTTCATTTGATTCCATTGATGATTGAGTTGCTTGAGAACTTTGGCCTTCTTGATAGCCAATACCACTCCTATCAAACATAGGATTTTGAGAGTTGATGATTTTATCCAAAAATTTTGAACTCTTCTCATTCTTCAAGTCCTTGTTTACTTGAGCCATTATTTTTTCTAACTGCCTTCTCAGGGAAATAATCTCTGATTCCAACTTTTCGCAATTTTCTTCCTTTTCCTTCAATTGGTTTCTCACCTCTTCCTCAATCCTTTTTGCTTCTTCAATTTGAACCTTTAGATCTATGATCATCTTTTCTACTTCTTCAAGGGCTTGAGAGGTTTTGGCCTTGGATTCATTATCTTCTTGAAGTGGCGATTTTAGTCTCGAGTTTCTACTTTGAGGCTTTCGATCTCATTGCAAGAAAAATGGAGTTCCTCCTCAAGATCCACTTCTTCATTATCTTTGTTCTTATCTTTTGAATATTTCCCTTCTCCCTTTGGATCTTCACTTTCAGGAGCATCATTATTTGCTTGTATCACTATAAAAAGTATTTCTTTTCTATCACTGTTAGAACATTCATCGCTTTCCTTCGATGAGTTTTTATATTCCTTGGAATAAAGACTCTTCTTGTACTTCTAGAAGTTATTCCTTTTCTCATGTTGACCTTGTTTGTAACCCTTCTTGTATTGTTGAAATCCTCTTCTTTTCTTCATGTTGTAGTTTCTTCATCGTCACTACTCTCATTTTTGCCATGCAGACACTTAGAAGAAAAATGACGTATTTTACCACAATTAAAACATTTAAAAGGTAACTTACCTTGGTACTTCATGGATCCTTTCTTTGGTTTCCTCATGAAGTGGGCTTCTTATTCATCCATTTCACTATTTGAGCTATTACTTGGTACATGCTCTTTGTTCTTTCCCTTCTTTGATGCTTTGAAAGCTACCTCCTTCTTGGATTATTTCTCTTATGTCCTCATTTGCAATACATTACTTCTACAAACTCTGATTCAGATAATCTACATAAAATAACATTCTTAGCTTTGGCATTATTTTCACTTGCCCTCTTTCCGACTTGATCCATAGGTGGGGTTGCTAGAGTAGTATAACCATTCTCAACAGATTTCCAAATATCAAACCCTAGAGCATTTAAATAAGTTTCCATCCTTCTGCTCCAAAAGGAATAGTTTGTCCCATCAAACAGTGGTGCCCTATTTGAGGAAAACCCATATCCTTCTTGACCAGCCATGTGTGCTTCCAAGATCTATCTTCTAGTGGTTAGGCTATTCGTGAAGGAATTAGCTCTGATACTAATTGATGAGCACACGATTATACTGAGAGGGGGGTGAATCCGTATAATATAAAATTTTACTTTTCAAAACATAACAATAACACACACGCAAGATCTAGAAATTAAGAACATAGGAAGAACACACGATTTATGTGGAAACCCTTGGGGGAGAAAACCATGGCAAAATAATGCTTATATATTGATCGTCTTTATAGGCATTATTGTCTTATTTTTCCTAGGCCCAAATAACCCAAAAATCCTAGCTTCTTCCATCAAAAATATTCAATCTGAGAAAGCCTAAATGGAAGAAGCCCACTTTTCAAAATTCCTAAAAATTCAAAGTATTTTGTCTATCTTTTTCCTTAGTTGGAAAAATTTGAGTTTGGCAAACCTTTGGTTCGTCGATTGGCCAATTTGTCGATTGGTTGATTCACCGACTAAAGGGACCAAAGCCAAAAAAAATCTCTTAAGGCAAAGAAGGAAGCAAAGAAGGCTTTTGTCAGCAAAATATTTGGTTCGTGAACTCACTAGTTCGCCGATCGACAAGTTTTCTAATGGAAGAAATCTCCAACAGGTGATCAGGTAAAAGATGTAGGTAAAAGTGGTGAAAGGTTGCCTTAGTCAAAAAAGTTGAAGTTCGATGAACTCAAGGTTTACCGATCAGAAAAATTGCTGACTAAGAAAGGAACGAAGACAAAGACAAGGCAATGGTTCATGGTGAAGAGATTTTGTTGACCAAAGGAGGGAAAGGGTAAAATCTGCTAAGTGTTCATCAAGGTAAAGTTGTGGATCCAATGGTTCACCGCTGGGAAGTTTCACCAATTGAAGAAGCTCTGGAAAAAGATAGAAAAGAGAAAAGGAAGCATCTAAGTTGAAAAAATTTAAGTTTGGCAAACTTAACATTCATTGACCAGCTAGTTCGCCAATCGGGGAAATCACCAACTAAAGAGGCAAAAGAGCAAGGCAAGAGGAAGAAGTTGCAAGAAAGATGATAGCAAGCTAAAGAAAAAGGAAAGGGAAGTTGATCACTTGGTTGGTAAGTCGCGAAATGGAAAATTTTCTAATAGGTTTGTGGTTTTCCAATTTCATCGATAGGGCAACGGATCGACAAGGTGATGAAGTAGGAAACGCAAGGTAAGAAGAGGCGGTTCGTCAAGCCAAGATTTTTCTAAGAAGGGAAAAGAGGAGGAAGACTCAATGGTTTGCCAAATGAAGTTTTCACTGACCAAAGGGGGATAAGAGAAGGAAAGTGAAGAAAGCTAAGGAAAAGGAGTTCGCTATAGGGTGAATTCACTGATAAAGGAAAATTCAAAGGGTGCCAAAGGAAGAATTGAAAATAAACACTTTTAAAGTGTTGTAAAAGCTTGTAGGGTATGATTTCGTGAAATCATGCCATTGTTGCATAATGAATTTAATACCTGAAGAACAACATTGCAGATTAGTCAGATTCAAGTAGTTGAAACAATTAAATTCTTCAATGTGCTGGTACAAACAAGGGAAAAAATGGATTTGCAGGTACCATGGAAGGATTTTAGGCCTTCCCTCTTCAACGCACTTGACACCCATGTGTGTAGGCAATCTTCTTATGTATCTTTTGTAGACCTGTTAGGGCATGGCCTCCATCACAATTTGTAGGTTTTCTGACGAAGCCATGGGCCAAATTGAATGTGACGTGGGCACCTGGGTAAAATAGTTGATTGATTTTCAACGCTTATAGATATACGATGGATTGAAAAGCTATATATACATGTAAAAAAGATGTGATTGTTGTTGGCTATACTGGGTCATTTTTAGAGGTAGAAAGTTCTCTGCAGGTTCGAGCCTTGTGGTTTTCTCTAGAACTGGGTGAATTTGATGGATTGTGCTCTTTTCTGAGACTCTCATGTCTCTGTATTAGTTCACCAATGAAGGAGAGTCTACCATTTTGTGTCTATCCCATGCCTGTAATAAATTCTTCTTCTTTTCTAATGGCAATTTAGCCTCTATGGTCAATATAAACTGATTTTATTGCCTCTCTCATTATTCCTACACTGTGTTTATAATGAAGTCAAGGTAGGAGGGTCTGGTGAGGGACTGTCCAACCTTGCAGCCTTAAACAATTATCACTATGATCATACAGATATGCAATGGTAGCTTACAGCTAATCAATAGAAAGATAAAAGATATCTATGAACACATAACACAAGATGTATCCTGGGAAAATCCTAACAAGAAAAAACCTAGCCTTCAAAGCTCATTCCTCTTATATTATAACTTTAAATCGAATTACACATGCCTCAAAGGGCTTTACAGATGCTAGGCCGCAGCCCAGGGATTACAACAGATTCGTACAACAATATTCTTCCATGATTTCTTTCTTCTACATATCCATTTTCTGCTCTGCTACTCCTTCAGCTTCCTATTCTGCCTTCTACTCTATTTTGCTATTCATTCAAATCAAAACAAATTAAGATCTTGCTTCGCATCTTCATGCTATCGACCACTTCCCCACTAATTGCCTTGTAACAAATTATTATCCTCCATTTATATCCTTCGCAAGCCTTCAAATTATTATCAAGTCAGCCTAATTGCATTGGCTAGTCAGGTAACATGTACACAAAATAGGTCAGGCCTAAACATAAGGCACTACTCCACAAATGCATATAACTTTGTACAGATCTCACTGAAGGTTGGCTAGGTCCTAAACTTCATCGAACAATGATCCTTTTTTCTCTGCAAGGCACAAGTTTGCTCTACAAGCCGATTAGACTTTATTGAACATTGTCAGCTCTGCTCGGCAAAAATAGTCAATCTTCTGATAGCGATATCTCTTCGAAATCAAAGCCAAACAATCTGAATTCTTGATATGTTATAACTGACTATGTCTAGATGTTAAGTCTAGCTCTACATCCTCTAATATTCAAATGCGGTAAAATGCGGTATCTACTAGGTCACCACCTCAATATTCTGCAACTCACTGTCAACTATCTCAACTGTTTTGAATTCTTCTGGATGCTCCTGCATCAAACCCTCAGAGTTATTTGAAAAGTGAGCCTCTTCACTTTGGTTTGTATTATGCCAAGATCAAATAGGTTCAATGATCCGGCTTCATGTACTTGCAACTACCTCTAAGTTGGCGGTCTGTTCAAGTCCACCCTACAAAACTACCTTTGGTTCTTCTAGGTTTTGAATTCTACTTGCAAGCCTTGCACTACCTCAACGATCGGTGGTCTGAGCAAGTCTTCTCCGCAAGCTGCCTCAAATTATTCATTTTGTCATGGTCTAGGTTCGGCAGTTTACCTACAAGCCTTGTACTGCCTCAATGATCAGCAATCTGAGCAAGTATTCTCTGCAAGTTGCCTCAAGATCAATGTTTGCTTCAATCAATTAAGAGTCCATAAATACATACTTTCTTCCTCTGAAACAATCAGTTACTTTCTTTTGATACAGTCAACATAGTCTTGAATTTCCCTGCACACATTCTGATATCTAGTTTCAGATACAATTTCCTCTGTACTCATCAGTGTCTCATATTTTCTTCTCTGCATATACTTCTCCTATATTGTTCTTTGTTCCTTTATCCATGTTTCCTTTACTCTGATACACAAACTTTCTCCTCCGGTAGAATATCTTGTCATTTCTTCTTCCTCTACAACATGAATTTCCTTTCTTTATTATGCTTCACACTTGTCCACACACAACTTTCTCTTGCACTGCTTCCTCTGATGATTAGTTTATAACATAATTCTTCTTAAGATCAATGCTTCATCCTCTTCTGGTATCTCTATCAAATATGATGTCTCAAAAGGTTCCTCTTCCTCCACATAAACTATCTCTATATCAACCGGCTCTTCTCCTTCTGCATTAATTATCTATGTATTAACAGGCTCTTCTTCCTCTATACAAATTGTCTTTGAATTATGTATTGCTTTTCCTTCATTAGCCTCTTTGGTAACAAGGTCTTGTTGACTTTCACTGCTTGATTCTTTTCTCCTCCAAACTTGAAAACAGATTCCTCTGAATGATCTTCTATCAAATCCTTTGTGTCCTTGATTGTGATAAGAATTGTGACTCCTGTCATTTCTCCCTCTATAGTTTGAATTTTTGTCCTTGTTTTGCTTTGCATAAGGTCTTATGCTTCTGTATCCTAATCCTTCTTTTCTTCCAACATATAAATGCTTCCATCTATACAGTCTTATGAACATACAAGTAACATGTTTCCATCCTACTCCATCAATCCATCCATAGTTCATCTGCATACAATCTATCATAGGCTTTCTTCTTCTTATTTTATTCCAACACATCTTTTCAAAATGATTCCTTAGTCCACAAAACTTACAAGGATATAGATCCCAACACAATTCCTTCTCATGTCCATGTCTATTACAATGTGAACAATACGTACCTCTTCTCCCCTGATTTGATTTGTTTGAATTTGCCATAACATCCTTACCTCTAGCATATCTAAGGCCTTCACTTCTTGATCTTATTACCAGTTCAATAGGTTCTATAATTCCTTGTTGATGCTTTCCTAATCCTTTTCCTTCATACCCCATTCTCTGCATAATCTTGAAACCAATACCATCACCAACCACTGTAGGCTCAGTTGCATTGTCATCTTCAATCTCACTGTCTAAAGAAACTTCTACAACATCACACAAATCACTAGTATCACATGAAACATCACAAAATTTAGGCTTAGATCTCATATTTTCATTCTCTTCTCGGCATACTGCAAATGACTGCTCTAACTGATCTTTTTGCTCTTTTAATTCTAATATTTCACTTTTATGCAAACTATTCTCCTTCAATTCTTCCAAATTGTCTTCTAGATCTTTGTTCCTCTGTTCAACCTTATAAAACAACTTAAATCCTTCTTCTAGTTATGCAAATTTCTTTTCAACATCCTCAAACAGTTTCATCTCTACTTCTAGGTCTTCATTTTTACTCTTTACATCTTTCAATTCTTCTTCAAGGGCATCAAACTTGTCCACTCCTAGATCTTTCATCTTCTCCAACAATGTTGAATTACATTTCTTGATTTCACACAATTCTCCTTCCAAAATATCTTTTTTGCATACTAGGTTTCATTTTCCTTCTTTGTCCTCTTTCCCATCTTCCCCATCGAAACAAATCAAATAACACTTAATTTGAAAAGATTACTAAATTTTTCTTCCCTTGATCTTTCTTCTATGATGACACTTGTTACTTCTAGGGTTTCACACAACACTTTATCAGATTTGCCACCTTCTAATAGATTCACAATTAGCCCAATTTATTTGAAACTAGCTCTGATACCACTTAATGCAGTCAAGGTAGGAAAGTCTGGTGAGGGACTGTCCAACCTTGCAGCCTTAAACAATTAACACTATGATCATATAGCTATGCAACGATAGCTTATAGCTAATCAACAGAAAGATAAAAGATATTCATGAACAAATAACACAAGATGTATCCTGGGAAAACCCTAACAGGGAAAAACCTATCCTTCAAAGTTCATTCCTCTTATATTATAACTTCAAATTAAATTACACATGCCTCAAAGGGCTTTACAGATGCTAGGCAGCAGCCCAGGGATTACAACAGATTCGTAAAACAATATTCTTCCATGATTTCTTTCTTCTACATATCCATTTTCTGCTCTGCTACTGCTTCGGCTTCCTATTCTGCCTTTTACTCTATTCTGCTATTCATTCGGATCAAAACAACTTAAGATCTTTCTCCACATCTTCATGCTATCGATTACTTCCCCACTGTTTGCCTTGTAACAAATTATTATCCTCCATTTATATCCTCTGCAAGCCTTCAAATCATTATCAAGTCAGCCTAATTACAATGGCTAGTCAGGTAATGTGTACACAAAATAGGTTGGGCCTAAACTGATGTAGGAGCATCCGGAAGAATTCAAAACAGTTGAGACAGTTGACAGTGAGTTGTAGAATATTGAGGTGGTGACCTAGGAGATACTGCATTTTACCACATTGGAGTATAAGATGTTGCGGAGCTAGACTTAACATCTAGACATAGGAAGCTACAACATATCAAGAATTTAGATCATTTGGCTTTGATTCCAAAAAGATATCACTATCAGAAGATTAACTATTGTTACACGTTTGACAGAGCAGAGCTGACTGTGTTCAGTGAAATCTAATTGTCTTGCGGAGCAAATCTGTGACTTATGGAGCCTAAAGGAACATTATTCAATGAAGTATAGTATCTAGCCAACCTTTATGGTGATCCACACAAATTTCTATGTATTTGCGGATCAATGCCTTATGTTTAGGCCCGACCTATCCGTGTACATACATTTCATACTAGTTGTTGCAATTAAGCTGACTTGATGACGATTTGAAGGCTTGTAGAGGATATAAATAAGAGATAAAGGATTGTTTCTAAGTAAGTGATCAATATCACAAAGATATGAAGCAAGATCTTAAGTGTTTTGATCCGAAGAAGAAATAGAAGTGAAGCAGAGTGCAAAGTAGAGACAAAATAAGTTGCAGAGTAGAGAATCGAGAAGTTGGTGAAAGAAATCATGAAAGAATATTGTTGTATGAATCTTTTGTAATATTTGGGCTGCAGCCTAACATCTGCACGGCCCTTGAGGCATGTGTAATTTGATTTGAAGTTATAATGAGCTTTGAAGGCTGGGTTTTTCCCAGTTAGGGTTTTCCTAGGATATATCTTGTGTTATGTGTTCATGAATATATGTTATCTTTCTGTTAATTAGTTGTTGGCTTCCGTTGCATATCATTATGATCATGGTGTTAGTTGATTAGGTTGCAAGGTTGGGTAGTCCCTCACTGGACCCTCCTACCTTGACTGCATCAAGTGGTATCAGAGCCAAGTTTCGAATCCTTTGGGCTAGTTGCAAAATTTACTGGACGGTGGCGAATCTATTGGAAAGAAGTGTGAAACCCTGAAGTATACAGAAATCATCACAGAAGAAAGATCAAGGCAAGGAATATTTGGTAAGCTTTTCAAATTTAGTTGTTTATCTAATTTGTTTCTATGGGGAAGATAGGAAAAAGGATGAAGAAAGAAAATGAAACCCTAATGTGTGAAAAGGATATATTGGAAGAAGAATTATGTGAAGTTAAAAGATGTAATTCAGAGTTGTTGGAAAGGGTGAAAGAACTAGGAGAAGATAAATATGATGCCCTTGAAATAGAACTGAATGATGCAAGGAGAAATGAAGAACTAGAAACAGAGTTGAAGTTGTTTGAGGATATTGAAGAGAGATTTGCAGAATTGGAAGAAGGTTTCAGGTTGTTTGATAAGGTTGAAAAGAGGAACATAAATCTTGAGGAAAGTTTGAAAGAATTGAAGAAGGAGAGCAGTTTGCAGAAAAATGAAATATCATATTTGAAAGAACAAGTTAATCAGTTAGAGCAGTCACTTGTAGCACGCAAGAAGGAGAATGAATGTCTAAAATCTAAGCCTAAATTTTGTGATGTTTCTTGTGATACTAATGATTTGTGTGATGATGCAGAAGTTTCTTTAGACAGTAAGATGGAAGATGATAGTGTGACTGGACCTACAGTTGTTGGTGATTGTATTGGTTTCAAAATCATGCAGAGAATGGGATATGAAGGACAAGGATTGGGAAAGCATCAGCAAGGAATTACAGAACCTATTGAACCAGTAATAAGATCAAGAAGTGAAGGCCTTGGGTATGACAGAGGTAAGGATGTTATTGCAAATTCAAACAAATCAAATCAGGGAAGAAGAGGCATGTATTGTTCACATTGTAATAGACATGGGCATGAAAAGGAATTGTGTTGGGATCTATACCCTTGTAAGTTTTGTAGATTAAGGAATCATTCTGAAAGGATGTGTTGGGATAAAATGAGGAGGAGAAAATCTATGGCAGGTTGTATACAGAAGAATCATGGATGGATTGATGGGCATGAATGGAAACATGTTACTTGTATGTTCAGGGGGATGTAAAGACTGAAGTATTCATGTGTTGGATTAGGATACAGAGAAAGAAGACCTTATGTGGAGCAGAACAAGGACAACAATTCATTCTACAGAGGGAGAAATGACAGGAGTCACAATGCTTATCACAGTAAAAGATACAAAAGAGATGAAAGAGGATTTGATAGAAGACCATTCAGAAGAGGAACTTGTTTTCAAGTTTGGAGGAGAAAAGAATCAAGCAATGAAAGTCATCAAAAAACCATTACCAAAGAAGCTAATGAAGGAGAAGCAGTCACTAATACAAAGACAGTTTGTGCAGAGTAAGAAGAGCTTGTTAATATAGAGATAATTTATGCAAAAGGAGAAGAGTCGGTTGATATAGAGATAGTTTTTATAGAGGAAGAGGTGTTGCAAGTATGAGGTGAACCAATGTTGTCATTGATGTCAACATACTCATATTGCATTGACGAGAAGGATTGGATGAGCTGTGTGCTGAGGATATTGAGAAAATTAGCCTCAGTCAGGAACAGTGAAGACTGGTGAGGTCCAGAATTGTATAATCCTAATCTACGGATTGGAAGGATTGTTTGGGATGTCCTTGTGATGTGTCATCTCGAGTTATGTATGATTTTGAGGTCTGGAAGTACCTTTTGCATTGTGACAGTGGTGACAGACTGTGTTCTTGAAGTTTCAGATGAGGAAGAGAAGAGATTCCAGTAAGTAGAGAAAGTGCGGATGTACCTAGTCATTCAGGCAGGCTTGTGAAGGTTCTTGGATCGTGTTGAGGTTTTGTTGTTGATCCGCATTGGTGGTAGAGCCCGGAATTGAAGATATTCTTCCGGATGAAGTTCTTGTTCAGACTAGCTGACTGGATGAGTTGTTCATCTTGCGAATGTTCTTGTGGTGGCCGACCGGATGTATTAATCATCTTGTGAATGTCCTTATGGTTGATTGCCGACTTAGATGATTGTTCCTAAGTCAATGTCTTGTATAAATAAGTGTTTGAGAATTCATTTTGCAAAGTGGATAGTGTGGATGAGCGTGGCATAGCGAAGAGAAGTGCGAAAGGCAGAGCAGGGACTTTTGGGCTTAAATGGAACTGATCCAGACATGGTAGAGATGTCATTCTTTAGTTCAAGATTGTGATTCTTATCACTTTGTAGACAGTGTGTCTCCTTGTAGGCAGTGGGCCTCTTTGTGAGCAGTGTGCTCAGGTAGTGAGCCCTAATTGGCAAGTGCCATTCTTTTTCTTATTCTTCTAACAGAGAATAATCCTTGGGTTAATCACCCCGTGGTTTTTTCCCTTAACCGGGTTTTCCACGTCAAAATCTTGGTGTTCAATGTGTTGATGTTTATCTGCTCTTGTGTTTATGCATTATGCTTTCATGGATGATTAATTGATATGCTGTTAACTAACAAAGAAGAATCAAGTGTTTGAAGTAAAAAGCAAGTTTTTATACAACTGATTCACCCCCCCTTCTCAGTTGTATGCCCTAGATCCAACAATTGGTATCAGAGCCAAGTTCCTCTGAAAGGAGCTTAACCGCTTGAGGAAATCCAAGATGTCGTCATACAAGAAGGATAGTCTGAAGTTCGATGGAACCAACTTCACTCTCTGGAAAGGTCGCATGAAATGTCACTTGGAATGTATGGGAAAAGCATACTTGGCCATGGTCTCAAAACCATATGTACCTCCACAAGGTGGTCTGACAACTCTGAATGAAATCACAGATACTGAAAACAATCTGCGGACCAAGGAAGCTTTGCTAAGCGCATTGAATGACTCAGATCTCTCAAATGTTATTGACCTACCAACTGCATATGAGATCCTGACTAAACTAGAACTTCTGTATGAAGGAGATGAGTTCGTCAAGAGTGCAAGGTTGCAAAGTCTGAAAGGGAAATTTGAAAGATTGAAGATGAGAGATGATGAAAACATCACTACCTTTATGCCAAGAGTGAATGAGCTGGTATGTGGAATTAGAAATGCTGGTGGAATTCTGGATGAAAATGAGATTGTTTGTTGTAGACACCCTAAAATGACCGTGTCGTCAAATCACTTGCATTTCGTCATCTGTCTAATCACCTACATTTCAACGTTAATTAAATAATCTAATTATTTAATTAATTTCACCAAATTCTTCTAAATCACATACTTTCGACATTAATTAAATAAGGCCTCTTTATTTAATTAATTAAATCAGATTCCTCTATATTCTTCTACAATTAAATAATTTTAATTATTTAATTTGATCATTATCCTCTTTCGAAAATCAAATCCGCATTAATTAAGTAAATCAATTATTTAATTAATTAATTCAACAAATTCCCTCTTATCTACAATTAAATAATATTTACATTATTTAATTAAATCAATTGTTCTTCTAAATTTAAATAAATCATGCAAATTTATTTAAATTATCTCAATCCTCTAAAAGTAAATAAAATCAAATATTTTATTTATAATCAAAATCATTCTTCCAAAATCATGCACAACAATTAAATAAATTTATTTATTTAATTTGCTTTCAAATCTTCTAAATTAAATAATTCTAATTATTTAATTATTTCTTCCAAAATATCTTATCTAAATTTAAATAAATCAATTATTTATTTAAATTACATTTTCTTCTAAATTTGAGTTATCTTTAAAATAACTCAAGCTTTCTATATTTAATAAAGCAAAATATCTTCTTTTCTCATGCAAATCTCTTCTTCTTGTTTAAATCACTTAACTGATTGCTTTATTCTTTTAATTGATTTATCTCTTTAGTTAACTTATTCTTCTATTCTTGATAACTCCTCTCATGCAAAAGAAAGCAAGACACTTGTCTTCTTCTCATTCGTTGCACGTTCCTCAACTATTCTTCTCCGTTGATTCTTCTGAATTATCTGGACCGTTGATCGATCCTCGTTGAAACCTATATAAACCGCCCTCATCTCCTTCATTAAGCCCTCTCTCTTCGATTTTATTCTCAGGCATACTTAACAGCACTTTGAGCATACATCGCATCGATTGAGCAGCTTTACGATCTCTTGACATTGATCTTCTTGAGCACTCTTACGATATTTTGACATTGATCTTTGAGCACTTTACTTGTTTCGCAGCACTATTGAGCAATCCACATTCATCCAAAGGGAACAATACAAATCTTAGTAAAAGCTTTCATATTTTATTGATTTATTAGTAATGGCTTTTATTTAGATCGGTTCACTTTATGTTATTGGTTTTTGATTTTGTTAGTTTATCATAATCAATTTTCATCATACACATTCTGGCACGCCCGGTGGGACCCACTAATCCCTTTGTTTCTTTGAGAAATTGTTTTTTTTTAAGTCACAGTACGGCACAGCGCAAATGACATTTCACAGCGCTTCTGGCAGTATCTTTGAGCGCTCTTGGAGGCACAGTTCAGCGCTCTCGGGGGCACTGCTGCGCTTCTAGAAGCACAGAGTGGCACTTTTGGCACCACAGAACAGCGCGAATGGTAGCATAGTTCGGCGCTTCTAGCTAAATTAGGTTTTTGACTTCATTTTGTGTTTGCAGGGGTTTTCTCGTTACATATCTTGTGGATTTGTCTGACAAGCTGTTGTATTTGTCTTTCAAAATCTACTTTTTCATACTTCCTAAACTGATTTATTTAGGGGTATCTTCGGTATTTTTGTTAATCCATTGTATTGCTACACTTTCTGAGTTTTCTGGATTTCACTATTCAGATCTATCAGATATTATTGCTCAGAATAGTAGATCAACCATGAAATCCCATTTTAATCTGATTCTTTTGACAAAAGCTAATCTTTTTATGATTTGAGACTGTGTGGCGCATTCGGCATAATAGTATCGCACTTCCGGATACAAAGTACAGCACTTCGGGTTATTTTTCAGCGCTTCTGGTAGTATCTTACAGCACTTCCAGTATACACGACATCGCTTTTGGCATAATAGTACAGCGCTTCTGGTTATTCGGCCGTGCTTCTGGTAATATTCTCCGCCGCTTTTGGTCAAAATTGGTTTATTTTTGCTAACTTGTGATCTTTGATGGAACTAACTCACTTGTTGCAGCTTCTTATTACTCACACAGAGACAATAGGTGTTTTTAACATGTTCATGCAGGACGAGCATTGAATACCTCTTGATTTATCTCACTAAGTCTTAGAAACACATTGCATGCTTAAAAGGATAATTAAACAAATCTTTTCTTTGCAATCTAAGTCTTAGGAACATACTGTTTTTCTTAAGGGACAAATGGACATGTATGCACAAACACCTCAATTTTCTAAGGGACAATGGACATGAATGCCAAACACTTCATTTCATAAGGGACAATTTACAACTACAAACGTGTGTGTGCCTAGTTTAGTTGCACCTTATTTTTCTTATAACGGGACAATTGAACCTTTGTTTGACGTGCTTGCTCTTACTTTTCTGTACTTCCTTTAGAAGGGCCTGCTTTTGGATTGCACTTCATCCAAAAGGGACGACCCTAAGTGGAGTTTTCCTTTGAACCGCTATATAAGAGGGATAAGGCGAAAGCCAAGTCCTAACCGACGTCAGCCTTACCTTGTGGTGCCAAACTGAAAAGAGGTGTACTAGCTCTTTACGGAAATAATTTTCACATTGAGCGAAGTGTTTGATACTCTTAGTAGGATTGGTTAAAGCTTTTAGTAGCTTGTCACATTGCTCGTAAGGCGTTGGTCCCTCAAAGTCACTAAGAACCATTCTAGATAGAGACTACCCGACCTACCTCCGAACATTGCGGTAATCATCAGTGCAAGGGAAATCGATTTAAACCCTTAAGATATTCACCATTGGCTCCCTTGAGAAGAGATAGTATTCCCTTGGACATAAGGCTCTTGTGACCTACTTGAGATTTCCAAGGGGAGGGTGAGATATCCCTACCTATCGTCTCTCGCAAAGATACTAAATATCTGACACCTTTATGGAATGATATTTTTATCGACGGAGTATTAAGCTGTGAACTGATCTACGGCAATGAAACCTTGTCTCTAGGGATAAAAAGTGCTTGTTATTGATTGCAATTGTCTTATACCTGTGGAAATATTGGGCTTGTTTGGAGCCTTGAACATACACTATCTGTTGTGTCAATCCCTTGTGTGTGCCAACATTGTTTGCTATGTTTTCTCTTGCCAAAACAAATCCAATCAGAAATAGAAACAATCTATCAAAATTTTGCCTTTTAGAAACATCAGACGCTACTTCAGCACCCCTGGTATTACAGCAGCTCGCCTTTGGTAGTACAGTAGATCACCTTTGGTATAGCAGTACCTCGCCTCTGGCAAAACTCTACTTCAGTGCCCTTGGTATAACAGTAGCTCGCTTTTGGTCACTGTAGCTCACCTTTGGCATAGCAGTAACTCGCTTCTGGTAGCTCAGTCCATCGCCTTTGGTGTCACAGTAGCACGCTTTTGGTTGCACAGTCTTGTACCTCTGGTCAAACAGTATAGCGCCTTTGGTCCAGTACTTTGTGCATCAGAGTTTGTCCGTTTCTCAAAGCATCTCACAGAAACCCAGCATTACCTTTTTTGTCCTAGTGTATTCCATGGTAACCACTAGGCTCCAGTAAACTATGAAGTCCAAGCAAGTTGTCCCTAAGAAGCACAAGTCACCTCCTCGCACACCACAATCAGGTCGTCTCAACATTACTCCCAAGGTTACTCCTAGTACACCCGCGGCAAAACCAATCAGCTCTCCAAACATGCCACACGTTGACAAACCAGGCAATCCTCAAGAGGGTAGGGTCCCTTTGGTAAGAACACCTCAATATACCACCGGCTTGCCTCCAGATTTTGTGCCACAAGAATATACTATTGAGCAAAACCCACCTCAAGAGGATAGGATCCCTTTGATGAATGCACCGCAATACACCACTGGCTTGCCTCAAGATTTTGTCCCTCAAGGTTATACTGTAGATTTAGTCCCATCTCAAGAAGAGCGACACTTTGAAATAGGTCAATCCTCTCAAGTAGATGGGCAAGATCTTGATGAAATCATACAAGAGCCTAGAGTCGTGGCCGCCTTTGACAAAATCCTTAGTGAGAACCAAGATCATTTCTTTCGCTTGCTTGCAGAGCAAGGCGCCAAGTTACCTCAAGATTTTGATTTATCCACTCTCAAGGAGAACAACAATGCCCAAGATACCATACAAGCGGTGCAAACCATGTCAACGGTGACTACGCCCTTACCTACACAAGGCTCGCAGTATAGGAATCCCCTTTTTCAAAATCCAACAAGGGAGAGACCAATATCGCCGCTTCTGACTCCTATGGAGATCTATAAAAACCAACAAGAAACTCTCCAACGTCAAGCAGAGTTAGCTAAGCAAGCCACCTTAGCTCGATCGAATATGCAACCACCTCCTAAAGTGTCCACACCAATTGCAAGTGGAATCTTGGTTACCCCATCACGTGAAGGTTTCCCACCAAATTACAATCCGGGGAACAATTATGTAGCCATGCAACAAGGGTCTCAACAAATACCACCTCCTATATCATCGCACCTTCATGTCTCTCAACCAATTAGAGTCATACAACCCCAACCACAACATTCTTCTACTCTTGTCCTTAATCGACCCCAACCACAACATTCTTCTACTCTCATCCTCAATCCACCCCAACCATTGCAAATCACGTCTACCTATGTCCCTCCTCCACAACGTTCCTCCTCGCTCAACTTCTTTCACACATTGCCTAGCCACTCTCAACATTTCCAACATCAAGTTTCCCAAAGCTATGTGCCGCCGTCACAACCTAATCAAATGCACTTTAGCTTTCCTCCACCCAATTCTTTTCTTCAAACATCACAAAGCCAACATTCTTACCTTGCACCACCTCCACCTCTTCCAAATCAAAGCCTCCAATTCCAACCTAATCTGAACCAAACATACAACCCGTATGATCCCAATCAATCTTACGACCCTTATAACACCAGTGTGCATGGCTCACATTATAATCTTCCGTATGGGCAACACCAACCACTTTTTGGACAACAGGAGATGTTACCAACCCCTCCCACAACTATGGAGTTAAATATCGCCGAAGTTCAACAGTAGCTATCTGATCTTACATTTGGCCACACCAAAAAGACCTTCTCTTTAGAAGAAGTGTGTCCTTATCCTTTTGATCAGTCATTACCAATGATCCCTTTTCCTCAAAATTTTACTATTCCTAAGTTTGATAAATACAAAGGAAAAGGTGACCCAAAAGACCATCTTAGGGAATTCTATCTTGCTTGCTTCGAGGTCTCACATAACGACACATATCTTATGCGTCTCTTTCCTCGCAGTCTTGGAGGTCAAGCTATAGAATGGTTCTCACACTTACCCATGGGTATCAAGTCTTTCAATGAGCTAGCAGAGAAGTTTGCCACCCATTTTTCTTACAACGCAGAGCATGAGATTTCCATGACTGATCTATGCAACAATAAACAGAAAAATGGTGAAACTTTCATTTCTTTCCTTCAACAATGGAGACAAATGGCTAGCAAATTCCCTTTCAAGATTCCAGAGAAATAGCTTGTTAGCATATTTGTGCAGAACCTCAACCAGGAGTTAGGTTTCCATTTGCAAATTCTTAGTGCTACAACCTTCGACGAAATCACATACAAGGGAATCAATATTGAGAAGGCCCTCATTGCTAAGGGTGTGGTCAAAATCTTTAAAGAAATGAAAGATAGCGCTCCTCATCAACAATCAAACGATAAACCCAAGTATTGGAACAAAAACAAGAATGTGGTCAATGATGGGGTGGTCGATACTAAGCATGTCCAAACGTTGCAAACACTGTTGCAGCTCTCCAAACCAAGTCAAGCTCCACCTCAACAACAGCAGCAACAAAGGCAGCCTTATCAAAACCAACAGCAACGACAACAAGAGCGGCCTCAACAAGATTACCCTCCGCGACGTCAATTCACTCCCTTGGGAGTGCCCATCGATCAGTCTTACAGCAAGCTTTGTAGAAAGGGCTCATCACCTTACCTGATGCTCCCCCATATGGCGAACCTGTTTACAAAACGGCACGTTATCGAGACAATGAATATTGTGAGTTCCATAGGAGCAAAGGGCATCGAACCGCATCTTGCATGAAACTCAAGCACCTCATCCAAAACCTCATCGACGGTAATCAAATCACTTTTGAGAATGAACAAGCGGCTCAACACACGAACAAGGATCTAGATATGTATAAGGAACCATTCCCTCATCATGGTCCACCTCCTCCTCAGGATAGAGGTAAAGGTATCAATCATGCTTCCACGTCCTTCGATTCCATTATAGGTCGTTTTGAAGAGAGTCGAGTGTCTACCCTCACCATCAAAGGCAAATCTACGGATTGTGTTGTTATTACTCGTCGTGGTCATGTCACCATTCGTGGTCCTACACCTAGGCTTCCGGTTCAATCTAATTATAATCTTGTCGAACATCTAGGGAGAACACCAACACAGATCTCTATTTTGGACCTTCTATGGTCATCACCTGCACATAGAGTGGTGCTAGAAAAAGCCCTCCAAGAGTCTTCCATTCCTAACAATATAGCGGTCACGGATTTCCAAGCTATAGTAGGCAACATTGCTTCGCCCTACAAGGTGGTCTTCTCTGAGAAAGATCTCCCATCCCATGATCCTTGTCACAATGATGCCCTTCATATTGAAGTTCTCATCCATAAGCGCAAAATCAAACGCATCCTCATAGATGGTGGTGCTGGTCTCAACATCTGTTCTTTAAAGTTACTTAAGCAATTGGGATAATCTAAGGATCACGTCAACACTGATCATAGTATTACAATTAAGGGGTATGATGATGCAGAACACCGTTCAGAAGGTGTTATTCACTTGCCTATACAACTGGGCCCTGTCATGCTTGAAACTAGGTGTCAAGTCCTTGATATTGAGCTACCTTACAACATTATCCTAGGCCACCCATGGATCCATGCAATGAAAGTTGTTCCCTCCACGTACCATCAGTCTCTAAAGTTCCCATACAATGGTACGGAGATAACTATCCCAGGAGACCCCAATCCTTTTGAATTCTATCATGTCTTACAAGGAAGCTATAAGAATTGTAACCAAGTGCCTAAAAAAGAAAAAGCCCTTGAATCCCCACTATATGTTGACCCTGAAACTCTGACGCAAGCCTCTACAAGTGAACCTAAACCCCTCCCCAAAATCATAGCTCGCATCCGGGATATAGGCTTTGGCACTTATGATATCTCAGAATCTTGTTGTGTAGGGCGGATGCCTTTATCTCCAAAATCTTATGGCAAACCACCCATTGCCAAAGTAACCAAAAAAGTAGCTATTCCTCCCCCAGGATTCCTAACCCAATTCCAACATGGACGGTTACTGGAAGAGGAAACTATTGAGGACATTTCTTCTTGGCTCTATAAGGAGAAAGAACCAATCATAATACCAGTCAAGCAATATGGCAATGGCTTAAGGATAGTAAAAAACATGGGCTATAAAGGCAAAGGTGGCCTTGGGAAACAGAATCAAGGAACTATGGAACCCATTATTGTAACAAAGAAGCTAGACAAGAAGGGATTAGGATTTGGTAAGAAGGTACCACGCACCTTGGACATCGAGTATATCCTCGACGAGGTAGCTGACACTTTTCCCGCTGATTCGATGTTGACAGAGGATATCATCGATGACTCTTCCCTCCATATGACCAACCTCTTCGCAGAATCCTCCATTTTTACACTATCCTCCATATCCTTAACCTCCACTACCAGCACCCAGAATGTAACACTTGTCTACCCTGAACTTATCGATTGGGACCAACAAGGATCCCCTGTTATGGATGTATTTTAAAATGACGAAGCTTTAGCTGAGTTAATGGGACTTCGAGAAGGTATCCCTCTTGGCGATCATAAAGCAGGTTTTGTAATGGAACTAGAGCCAACGGCTTATTTTGGTGAGAATGCCAAATCTTCCAGTCGCAAAAGTACAAATAAAGAAAGATCTCTAGGTGAAATTCACACTGTGGCACCTCCTGATCACAAAATAGTAAAAACAAAGGATGTATCCAAAGGTGAAAACCCAACTGTGGCACCTGAGGATGGAGGATTTGACCTTCCCCTACCATCTAAGTATCAAGAGAAATCAGCTCTCCTAGTGGAAGATTCTACAGAAATAAATCTTGGCACAGAACAAAATCCAAAGACCACATTCCTAGCAGCATCATTATCAGAAATAGAGCACAGGAATCTTAACACCTTCTTCTTATAGAGAACAATCAACTTTGCATGGACCTATGCTGATATGCCAGGGTTAGACCCTAAGCTAGTAGTTCATTATCTCACAATTGATCCCAAGGTGAAACCAGTCAAGCAAAAGTTGAGAAAGATGCACCTGCAGATCACTCTCTTGGTCAAAGTGGAATTACAAAAGCTATTAGATGCCAAGTTTATACGACCAATCGACTATTCAGATTGGGTCTCAAACATTGTACCTGTATCTAAACCCAATGGGTGCATCCGCATGTGTAATGATTTCATAGACCTTAACAAAGCAGTCCCAAAGATGACTTTCCACTACCAAACATTGACATTATAGTGGACTTGACAGCAGGTCACGAGATGCTTTCTCTCATGGATGGATTCTCTAGCTACAATCAGATAAGGATAGCATAAGAAGACCAACATAAAACAACCTTTACTTGTCCTTGGGGCAATTATTGTTGGTGTGTCATGCCGTTTGGTCTGAAGAATGCAGGAGCAACCTATCAGAGAGCAATGACAGTGATCTTCCATGATCTGTTTCATCACATCATTGAAGACTATGTTGATGATATATTAGCTAAATCTTCTAGGGCGGATCACATACAGGTTCTAGGATAGATCTTCAACAGGCTTGAAAAATACCAAGTAAGACTCAATCCAAAGAAGTGTGTATTCGGTGTAACATCAGGGATGCTGTTGGGATACATTGTATCTCGTAGAGGCATCGAAGTCGATCCAGCAAAAGTAAAGGCTATAGTGGAGATGCCTCCACCCAAGAACCTTAAAGCACTAAGGAGCCTCCAGGGAAGGTTGCAGTCCATTCAGCATTTCATATCACAACTAGCAGATAAATGTAAACCCTTTCAACACTTACTCCAAAAGGATGTCTCATTTCGATGGGACAATAAGTGTCAAGCAGCATTTGATCAACTAAAAGAGTATCTAGCTACACCTCCTGTATTGGTTCCACTAGTTGCAGACAAATCTTTGATATTATACATCTCCACTACAAATTCGGCCCTAGGGGCCCTTCTAGCACAAAATGATGAATCAGGAAAAGAGCATGCAATTTATTACATTAGTAGAACCTTGGTGGGATATGAGCTCAATTATTCACCAATGGAAAGGGCTTGTTTAGCAGTAGTGTTCGCCTCCCAAAAGTTGCGGCATTACATGCTGAACCAACACACAAATCTGATAGCCAAGATTGATCCCTTGAAGTATCTACTAGCAAAAGCAGCTCTCACAGGCAGATTAGCTAAGTGGGTCATGATCCTTAGTGAGTTCGACATTGAGTACACAGATCGTAAAGCAATCAAAGGACAAGCCCTCACTGATCAACTAGTAGAAGCACCTATGAAAGATACACATCCTATGGTAGCAGCCTTTCCTGATGAAAATCTCTTTACTCTTTCTAACTCCATAATGTGGAAGTTGTACTTTGACGGTTCTTACACACAACATGGATCAGGAGCCGGCATCTTATTTGTTACACCTCAGAATGACTACATTCCAAAGTCATATCGGCTTGCATTCCCTTGCACCAACAACATTGCCGAGTATGAAGCACTCCTTATAGGTCTCAATACAGCAGTTCAATGGGACATCACAGAATTACAAGTATATGGAGACTCATAGCTAGTCATTCGCCAAGTCACGGATGAATACCAAACAAAGGATGAAAAGTTGGTCCCCTACAAGCAACTAGTGGATGCCTACAAACCACACTTTTCTAGCATCACATTTGAGCAAATTCCAAGAGAGCATAACAAAGCTACGGATTCTATGGCTTCTGTAGGGTCACTAATTGACATGCCTGCAAATACACAGAAGTGTGAATTCTTGATCGAGCAATTGTTGATACCAGCCGTCGATGTTCCTATTACTGAAATCATCTGCGAACTTGTTGGTCCCAATTCCCCATGGTATGAAGATATTTATGAATACCTCAAGAATAATACCTTTCCCCCTGACCTATCATCCACCCAATGCAAAACCTTTATCCGTCGATCCTCTCGTTACATCATTCTGGGTGATACACTATATTGCCGGAGTCTCGATGGTATCCTCTTACGATGTCTTAACGCGGAAGAAGCTGAAGCTACCTTACAAGACATACACGAAGGTGTCTGTGGCGCACATTCTATCAGTCCTAATCTTGCTAAGAAGATACTCAGAACAGGTTATTACTGGCCTACAATAGAGCAAGATGCGGCACAGTTTGCTAAGAAGTGTCTACAATGCCAGCAGCATGGAGATTTGATTCACGCACTAGCTCATGAATTACAACCTGTGACAACTCCATGGCCTTTTTCTCAATGGGGTCTTGACCTTGTAGGACAAATCCACCCTCCCTCCTCCAATGGCCATAAGTTTATCATTACCGCCACTGAGTATTTCACGAAGTGGGTGGAAGCCATTCCTATGACCTATATCACTAGTAAGCAAATAGCCAAGTTTATTCTAAACTACCTCATATGCCAGTATGGTATTCCCCAAGCCATTGTCACTCATAATGGGAGACCATTTAAGAACCAAGATGTCCGTGCCTTGTGCACACAATACAATATCCAACATCACTTTTCAACTCCCTACTATCCGCAGAGTAACGGCCAAGCTGAGGCTTCCAATAAAACCATTCTCAAAATCCTCAAGAAAACAGTCAATGAAGCTGGTCGTGATTGGCACTTGCAACTCAATCCCGCCCTATGGGCCTACCGGACTAGTATTAGAACACCAACTAGTGCCACACCCTATGCCTTGGTCTTTGGCTCTGAAGCCATCTTACCTATAGAGGTCGAGATCCCATCCCTCAGAGTATCCATGCAGGACCTGATCGGCGGAGACGAGTATCGCACTTCCAAATTGGCTGAGCTTGAACTACTAGATGAGAGGCGCCTTGCCGCACTGAATCATCTACATGTCTATCAAAACCGCCTCAGGCGTAATTACAACAAAAAGATCAAAGAAAGACAGTTTCAAGTTGGCGATCTTGTACTTAAGGAGAATCAGAGAAATCAAGCAGATCGAGAGAAGAAGGGTAAGTTTGAGCCTAACTGTTTAGGTCCCTTTATTGTGACAGCAGCATACAGATCAGGAGCTTATACTTTAGCTACACCTGACGGCATTCCTCTAGATGAGCCACTTAACAGTGTCCATCTCAAGAAGTTCTATGCCTGATCCTCAGAGTATTCCAAAAAAAAAATCTGTCCTCTGGCGAAAACCTGGGAAACAGGCGCCTTGGATAAGTACCATAGTGAAAACCTGGCAAACAGGCGCTATGTGTAGAGTCAGCATCCATCATCTATCAAGTCCTGTCCACTCCTCGTCTAGTTCGCAGCACTTCATCCATTCATCCATAATAAAACCATTGACTTTGTTTGCATTTCCATCTCCCTATCTAGTATAGCTTGGAAATTTGTCAATGTCCATCATCGTCTCCCCATGTCTTGATCTATGTCAACAGTTTGCATTGTCTTGTCCTAGGTCAAAGCTTTCTGTGTCCTCTTCGGCAGCCACCCATACAGTTTCCTCTAGCAGAATGGGGGCAACTCTTTCCTTAACTTAAGTCTAGGATTGGTTCCTTGCTCATTGTTCGCAATGCATACTTCAATCTCTTTCTCCTTTCTACAGGTAACACCCTTTAACGGACACATCGCTCCTACGATAAGGCTGTTATCTTCTCAACACTTTTTCCACATCATCACACTTACCAGAACTACATATTATCTCTTCTCAGTCTTAAAGTACCTTGATCCCATGGATATGGGTATGTAGGCAGTCTGGATTACGAAGGAAGTTTCCAGCACTCAGGTACATAAGATCCCCTCTTCTCAACCCTTTTCCCACATCATCACATCAACCAGAACTACATATTATCTCTTCTCAATCTTAAGGTACCTTGATCCCATGGATATGGGTATGTAGGCAGTCTAGATTATGAAGGAAGTTTCCAGTACTCAGGTACATAAGATCCCCCCCCTTCCACCTTGATCCATTTCATCACCCTATCCAGAACTACATATTTATCATTTTCATCTTTCATCGTCGTGTGCCTTGATCCTGTGGATACAGGGTATGTAGGCAGTCTGGAATATGAAGGATGTATCCAGTACTCAGGCACACACAATCCATCATTCTCTGCCCGTCTCAATCCAGTTGCACTTCATCCTTCTAGTCTTTCGTTTGTCAAAATCCATTTCACCTCGACTTGACTAACTCAAGCAGCAAGCTAGCGCATCCTTACAAAGCAAAAATCCTTAACAAACTTGAAGCAAAGTAGCTTCCTTCTAGAGTCTTCTACTGTCCTGCATACCGATTGCCAACATCAGCTAAGTACCGCTTAACCAAGCCCTAGATCCACAAGCTTGTCTTCTGCGAAGTGTTCCATTGTCGACACCAACACACGCGTCTCCTGCGACATGTGGCATTTCCTGCAGCGAGACAATGTCTTTTTAGGTAGATAGCACCCTTTAACGGACACAGAGTTCCTACAATAAGGCTGTTATCTTTCCTATCCAATCTATCCTGAGCAACCTCTTTGGCAAGAGAATCTGTTGGCTGTATGTTTACTTTGTAAGTTAGTCAATTTGTGTTATGGTTTATCTTTTGTTCCTTTATCCATTACCTACTCAAGACTACCTTGATTTATGTATAATCTTGGTATGTTGCGACGCAGTATGGATTGGGGGCATAGTCATTACTTTCTGTGTGCCGTGTTTAAGGAATGATCTTTAGTATCTTTCTTAACATTCTATTTATCTTGTATGTGTTACGTCCTAGCATCTTACATATTAATATTTCTTCTTGCATTTACATGTATTGAAGTTTATTTTATGTTCAAGACTATGGCTCATTCACATGTTCCAACAAGGTTATATTATGTCTAAAGGATCTAGGTTCAAACCGCTTGCTTGCAGAGTCGACGTCCATGCACTCAGATATTACTGCACCTTGGTCTGTTATACCTTGGTGGCGAACTATCCACGTGCTATATCAAAAATAAGGATTGCTCTTTATAAACAAATGTGAAACCATTGCAACAAGCTCCTTCATCCATTCCCACGAACCGTTATATCACTTTCATTGCAGTAATCGATCAATAGTCTTTGTCTCCCATCTCCTCCTGTTCTTTTCTCTGGTGCCTATCTGCAAAACCCACATGTCAGATATCATTAGTCATCATATCTATATCATCATATATCTCTATCATCATACATCTATATCATCATATATCTCTATCATCATACATCTCTAAGCATCATATAAGCAACATATGTCATCACCTGAATCCATAATCATACATACATATCATCACATCCATGACATCAAGGAATGCATACACAAAAGCATGAACAACAGTGAGCCGAATAGATCATCATATATATCGTGTAATGGTCATCATAATACAAAATGTCTGTGTCTACATCCATAATACAAAATCTGTATACATCCAAATATACACCAATATGGTACATCAAGCCTATCAAGAGCCCGCAAAATATACATCAGAATTCACGCAGGCATCTGTCCAAAATGATACAAGTATGATACAATATACAAGTGTATGTGCCCTAGTGGGTAGAGCTGCCCTCCTGCTGTGGCCCCTGTCCTCCCCCTATGCTCGGTGGAGGTCCCCCTACTGCTCCTCCTCCTCCCCCTGGTGGCAAAAATGACCCTCTAACTGAGGACACTGACTGCCCTGTCCTACGGGGTCCGGATGCCCCAGATCTGCTCATGTCTATGTAGCTCGGTGCCTGCTGAGCTGCTGGCACCACACCCACATACAGACCCCTATAGTACTCTACCTCCCTGCCGGCTGATACTAGCTCACCCTACACTCAGACGAGCTCACTGTATAAAGTCCTCTAGTTTGCACCCAGTGCGCAGCGTGCCTCCTCTCTCTCCCGCCTCACTCTAAAGAGTGTGGCCTCTGTAGTCAACCACAGCTGTACCTCTGCGTCTCTCTCTCTCCTGGCCTGTGCTAGCTCCTTAGCGTCTGCTGCTAGTGTGGCTAGCGGCTGCACCTGTACTTGTGCCTATGCCTGCACCTGGGCCTGTAGCTGTCTGTATGTCTGCACCTAGGCCTGTAGCTGTGCTTGTACCTATGCCAAGGCTGTCTGTGCTGCTGAGGCTGCCTATGTCTATGCCTAGGCTGTGGCCTCTACCTGCCTCGCATCCGCCCGCGCTGCATCCCTATCCCTCCTCAGTCATGCCATTCGGAGCTCTAAACGAGTCCTCCAGGCTATCTCCTCCTGCAACAATCGCTCGGCTCTCTGCAAATCGGTCTCTACGACGGGACCCACTGCCTCCGCCATCTCCACATCAGCCTGCTCGCCGCTACCCTCTCCACCTACCTGCTACCTGGCTGCCCTAGCCTGTTGTCTCATCCTAGCCTCCCCACCGAGGACTAGTACCTCTCCCACTGCCCCTGCCACCCCTGGTGTCGTCAGCCGCACCGGTCTGTGAGTCTGCCAATACTGATCGTACTCTGGCAGCGTCCCTAGGTCTGCCAGCCCAGAGTCCCAATCCCATCTCACGGGGACAAGTCCCCGTACCTCTGCTAAAGCTGTTGCCACTGGGATCGCTACATCCCAGTCTCCAACCTCCCTCCGTGTCCTGGCATGTGTGGCCTCCCCCACTGGTAGCCCCTGTGGTAGTCTGAACTACCTAAGTACCCACTCTGGTAGGTACCTCTCTGTCATATATGTCCGTCTCCCGAACAGATATTGCGCCTGTCTACAGTACATGAGCTGCTCATGCTTGTCATCCCACTCCTCGCATAGTAACCAGGGCCTCCATATGACTAGGTCCATCTCGTCAATCTGTCACCTCCAATAACTAACAGACCCCATCCTCCGATGTGTCATCACCCTGTCGTATAAGAACGCATAAGGCTCGCCTCTGTCTCGGTGGCGCTGTGCCATGGGTCGGATCACTGGAATGTGCTCCCACGCCCATACCTGTAATAAGGTCACCCCTGCTGAGAGGCTCCTGCCTCTCCTGTACACGCAATGGTGCATGTTGTGATATAACTATCCTAGCACACAGGGTCCCCATGCATACTGTCTACCATGGGTGAACATCCCTGATAGCACTATACCCCAGCCAACTGATAATCCTCTAGATCTCCTGTCTGGACACAGGAAGCCGCCAATCAGTGACGCAACTATCCACCTGATCCGGTCGCAAAGTCTCGGGATGTCTGCCCATCAAATCTCCCCATCATCTATCCACAGGTCATCTGTGCAGAAGACCTCCTCCAAGCCTGTCTCGCCCCATGCCGGGTCAAAGTCCACTATCTCTCCATCTATCCAAATCCTCAGGATGCGGTATACATCCTCTAATGTCACTGTCGCCTCCCCCGTCGGAAAGTGGAAGGACGCGGTCTCGCTGTGATACCTCTCTACTACTGCTGTCACTAGGGCGAGATTCGTCCTAATGTGTGTTAGGTGGGCCACATGCCACAGTCCCGCGTGCTCCAAGAATGCGTCCTCCTCCCATGTCAACTGAACAACCTCGTGCGCAATCACGTGGTGTCGCTCCCGCGACATCAGTGGTGGCAAGATCCTCTACATCCATAGCAGCTCACTTGTCAGTTTTTCATTACTCAATCCCTCAAATCCTATCTACCCATGGGCTATGCTAGGCAACCCCCCACCATCCCTTTTCCCTCTTGTCAGCTAGGATGGCCATCCCTATTCTAAACCTCCTATTCTACTTCAAACCTAACTTTTCTGCTGCTTAACCAAAAGTGCCTTGTTTTATACAACAGTGCTATTTTTCTATGCCAACCGCGCTATACTGTTTATCCAGACACACTCCTTTTTTTCTACCAAGTGCGCCGCGCCAGCCTACCAACTGCGCCGCTCTGTCCTACTAGAAGTGATGTAATTTTTCCACCCACCCACCAATCGCGCTAACCTACCCTACCAAGTGCGCTGTACCTCTATACCAAATGCGCTACGGGATTTTGCCAAATGCACTGCGGTGCAAACAAATTAACCAAAAGCACTGCGATTTTACCAACCGCGCTGCAAGCGACTACCGCCCGCACTGCAGCACGCCAAAAGCGCTTCAAGCAGCTACCATACGCGCCGTGACTCCTAAAGTGCTTTTGGCTAACATATCAAACCCTACCTAAACCTAGCCCTAATCTACCCTCAAACGCCAAATTACAAAGGGGTTTTCGACCAACTTACCGCTGCCGGCGCTCCTGCTGGCCTCCTATACGTCCGCACGAGCTCCGCCTGATGTCTATGCGCTGGAATCAGCATCTCTCCTCGCTGTCTACTCAACTCTCTCAACCTAAGTTTGGAGGCTCTCCTCTCTAAATTTAGCAACTCTTAGGGTGTAAATGAGGATTGTGGTCCCCATGGAACCTATTTATAGTGTCCCACCCTTAGTTTTTCTTCCCACCCCCTTCTACTGTCCCTCCTCCCTGGTCGCGTACTCTTCTAGTCGAGTGTCAACATAGTTATTCTGTCGCTTCCCTGTCTTCCCACTCGAGGGGGCATACGCTGGGGCAACTACCTACACTGGGGCATCAAAATTATATCATGTCTTCAACTATCGATTTCTTTGAGGCAACGCTATAAACTGCATTGCATCAAAGAGGGGCAAAATGTAGACACCCTAAAATGACCGTGTCATCAAATCACTTGCATTTCGTCATCTGTCTAATCACCTGCATTTCAACGTTAATTAAATAATCTAATTATTTAATTAATTTCACCAAATTCTTCTAAATCACATACTTTCAACATTAATTAAATAAGGCCCCTTTATTTAATTAATTAAATCAGATTCCTCTATATTCTTCTACAATTAAATAATTTTAATTATTTAATTTGATCATCCTCTTTCAAAAATCAAATCCGCATTAATTAAGTAAATCAATTATTTAATTAATTAATTCAACAAATTCCCTCTTATCTACAATTAAATAATATTTACATTATTTAATTAAATCAATTGTTCTTCTAAATTTAAATAAATCATGCAAATTTATTTAAATTATCTCAATCCTCTAAAAGTAAATAAAATCAAATATTTTATTTATAATCAAAATCATTCTTCCAAAATCATGCACAACAATTAAATAAATTTATTTATTTAATTTGCTTTCAAATCTTCTAAATTAAATAATTCTAATTATTTAATTATTTCTTCCAAAATATCTTATCTAAATTTAAATAAATCAGTTATTTATTTAAACTACTTTTTCTTCTAAATTTGAGTTATCTTTAAAATAACTCAAGCTTTCTATATTTAATAAAGCAAAATATCTTCTTTTCTCATGCAAATCTCTTCTTCTTGTTTAAATCACTTAACTGATTGCTTTATTCTTTTAATTGATTTATCTCTTTAGTTAACTTATTCTTCTATTCTTGATAACTCCTCTCATGCAAAAGAAAGCAAGACACTTGTCTTCTTCTCATTCGTTGCACGTTCCTCAACTGTTCTTCTCCGTTGATTCTTCTGAATTATCTGGACCGTTGATCGATCCTCGTTGAAACCCATATAAACCCCCCTCATCTCCTTCATTAAGCCCTCTCTATTCGATTTTATTCTCAGGCATACTTAACAGCGCTTTGAGCATACATCACATCGATTGAGCAGCTTTACGATCTCTTGACATTGATCTTCTTGAGCACTCTTACGATCTTTTGACATTTATCTTTGAGCACTTTACTTGCTTGTTGCAACCATGGTTTCGCAACACTATTGAGCAATCCACATTCATCCAAAGGGAACAATACAAATCTCGGTAAAAGCTTTCATGTTTTATTGATTTATTAGTAATGGCTTTTATTTAGATCGGTTCTCTTTATGTTATTGGTTTTTGATTTTGTTAGTTTATCATAATCAATTTTCCTCATACACATTTGCAAAATCCTCAAATCCCTTCCTGCTGCCTACAAAATCAAGGTTGTTGCCATTGATGAATTCAGAGCCCACACAACTGTCACAAGAGAACAATTGGCTGGCAAACTAGCTGCATTTGAAATGACCGAGTTTGGAGATGATCCTTCCAAGACTGAATCTGCTTTCAAAGCCAGTGCCTATGTGAAAGGCAAATAAAGATTTGATCCGGGAGAAAACTCTTCAAGGAAGATGTCATGGTATGATCAAGCAAGAAGAGACATGGAAGAAGAAGAAGTAGAAACAGCTCAACTTGAAGCCCTCATTGCAAAGAGACTACCAAGAGGATCCGGTAAGTATGAAGGAAAACTACCCTTTAAGTGCTTCAACTGCAATAAGATTGGTCATTTTGCCTCAAGATGTCCAGAAAGATCTACAAGGTCTAATACTAATAGACAAAGGTTTCAAAAGAACTGCTATTATGTTCATGAAGAAGATGACAATGAAGGAGTAATAGATGATGAATCAGAACTAGGAAGCAAAGCCAGAAATGAATGGGTGTTTATTGCCATCAAGGAAGAAGATTCAATATCCTCTGAATCTGTCAATCACAAGGCTGTGGAAAGAGCTTTGGCTGCTCAAGTGGAAGAAAAGGATGATTGGGTTATTGACAGTGGATGTTCTCACCATATGACTGGTGACAAGAATAAGTTCTTGGATTTGGAAAGGTATGAAGGAGGAATGGTAAAGTTTGGTGACAATTCTACTGGCAGAATCAGAGGTAGGGGAACTATTTCCTTTGATGGAAAGAGCAAAATAGGTAATGTACTATATGTTGAAGGATTGAAGCACAATCTTCTTAGTGTTGGTCAGTTAGTGGACAAAGGCTATGATCTCCAGTTCAAGAATGGAAAATGCAGAATCTTTACAAGCTCCGGAACTGAAATTGCATCCGGTGCTCAAACAAAAGGTAATATCTTTCATCTGGTTGGTTCAAATAAAAGTTGCCTATTTGTTCAAGTTGATCAAAGTTGGTTATGGCATAGAAGAATGTGTCATGTAAATTTTGATAACATCATCAAGATAAGCAATATTCAGGCTGTAAGAGATCTTCCAAAATTGATGAAACCTACAAACAGTTTGTGCAAAGAATGTCAACTAGGTAAACAGAGTAGAGTCTCCTTCAAAAGAAAAGATTAGTCCTCTACCAGATTGTTGGAATTTGCACATACTGATCTCTGTGGTCCGACAAGAATCAAGAGTCTGCAAGGTGATAGATATTTCATGTTGCTAATTGATGACCATTCCCGGATGATGTGGATTACCTTCCTAAAGGAGAAATTAGAAGCCTTTGAGAAGTTCAAAATCTTCAAAGCTATGGTAGAGAATCAAACCGGATTGAAACTGAAATGTCTAAGGTCTGATAGAGGTGGTGAATTTACATCTGGTGAGTTCATTGACTTTTGTGAGAAGCAAGGTATAAGAAGACAGTTGTCTGCTCCTAGGACTCCACAGCAGAATGGAGTAGTTGAGAGAAAGAACCGGACCATCCAGGAAGCTGCCAGGACAATGATGTTGGAAGCAAATGTTCCTCAAATGTTTTGGAAAGAAGCTATAAACACTGCAGTCTACACTCTCAATCGAGTTCAATTCAGAAACAACACCGGTAAGACCCCCTATGAACTCTGGTTTGGCATCACTCCTACTGTGAAAAATTTCAGAGTATTTGGTAGCAAGTGTTATATTAAAAGAGATGAAGATCTAGGAAAGTTTGATGCTAGAAGTGATGAAGGAATTTTCTTGGGTTACTCCACTCAAAGCAAAGCATACCGGTGTTACAATAAGAGATTGAGGAAGATGATAGAAAGCACTAATGTGAAAGTTGATGAAGGAATTGAGAAGCCCTCAAGATTTTATGAGTTTGATGAAGATGACCAAGATGGTGTTCAGGTTCAAGGAACTCAATCCTCTCCGATAAGTCAGAGTCAGCCTAATCCGGTAAATCAGGAAGAAGAGATAGGTCTGAATGAGCCTGATCAAGAAGCAACAGTGCAGGATACTCCCAAAATTCCAAGGTATGTAAGACAGAACCACTCTGAAGATCAGATCATAGGTGACAGAAACAAAGGTGTGCAAACTAGAAGGAATGTTGCTCAAAATTAGGATGAATGTTGTCTGATTTCAAAGATTTAACCTAAAACAATAAATGAAGCTTGCAATGATGAAAACTGGACCAAAGCAATGGAAGATGAATTGATGCAAATTGAGAAAAATCATACTTGGGATCTTGTTCCCAGACCTAGAGACAGGAATGTGATTGGAACCAAATGGGTCTTCCGGAACAAACTGAATGAAGCTGGTGAAGTAATCAGAAACAAAGCTAGATTGGTCTGCAAAGGCTACTCTCAAATAGAAGGAATTGATTTTGAAGAAACCTTTGCTCCGGTGGCAAAAATTGAAGCAGTCAGATTATTCCTTGCATTTGCTGCCTTTAAAGACTTCAAGCTATATCAGATGGATGTCAAGTCTGCCTTCCTAAATGGTGATCTGGAAGAAGAAGTTTACATTGAACAACCGGATGGATTTCAATTGTCTGATAATGATGATATGGTCTGCAAGTTGAAGAAAGCATTGTATGGATTAAAGCAAGCCCCAAGAGCATGGTATGAAAGGTTGGATAAGCATCTTGTGCAGATTGGATTCAACAAAGGTACTGCTGACAGTAACTTATATTTCAAAATTGATCATGAAAACATTTTGATTGTTGAAGTATTTGTGGATGATATCATTTTTGGAGGAAGAGATAGTATGTGTAAAACTTTTGCAAATCAGATGAAAAGTGAGTTTGAAATGTCTATGCTTGGTGAAATGAATTTCTTCTTGGGTCTGCAAATTACTCAAACAAAGAAAGGGATCTTCATTTCTCAGACCAAATATGTGAAAGAATTGTTGAGGAAATTTGGTATGGAAGATTCAAAGCCAATGAACACTCCCATGGCAACCAGATGTAAGTTGAGCAAAGATGATGACTCCCCAAAGGCAGATCAGACAAAGTATAGATCAATGATTGGTGGATTGTTGTATCTCACTCAGACTAGACTAGATATAATGCAGGCTGTTAGTCTTGTAGCAAGATTCCAGGTTGATCCTAAAGAATCTCATGTTATGGCAATCAAAATAATTTTTAGGTACTTGAAAGGAACAGCTGAGTATGGTCTATGGTACCCTAGAGATCCGGATTTCTCTCTTCATGCTTACACAGATGCAGATTGGGCAGGAGATGTGGATGACCGGAAGAGCACTAGTTGTGGAGCATTCTTTTTGGGAAAGAGATTGGTTTCTTGGCTAAGCAAGAAACAAGATGCAATAGCTATATCTACAACTGAAGCAGAATACATTGCAGCAGCAGGTAGTTGCACTCAAATCTTATGGATGAAGTAGATGCTAAGAGACATTAAAGTTGAATATGAGGAGCCTATCACAATTTTCTGTGATAATCCAAGTGCAATTAATAGTTCTAAGAATCCAGTACTGCATTCTAAGACTAAGCACATATCTATCAAGTTTCACTTTTTGAGAGAACAAGTGAACAAGGAAGAAGTCAGATTGGAGTATGTTCCCTCCAAGGATCAGATTGCAGATATCCTTACTAAACCTCTTCCCAAGGACTCTTTTGAATATCTCCGGGAGAAGTTAGGGGTCATGGCCCCTCTGGTAATGAACTAGGATGCACTAATGTGCATCAGTCCGGTGGATATCACAATCATATCTTGTGATCCAGATTGATGATGGGGAGCTGCTACTAAGGAGGAGTAGTTGGTATGATTCTAATGTGTTAGTATTGCAAGTATGAGCCCTTTTCCATTGATGTCAAAGGGGGAGAGAAGACATGTGAAAAACAAGTGGCTGATGAGGAGAAGACATGTTGCTGATAGGGGGAGCTGTGACAGAAAGGAGAAGTTCTTGTCTTGATGGTTTTTCACATCATATGTTGCCATCAATGACAAAGGGGGAGATTGTTGCAAGTATGAGGTGAACCAGTGTTGTCATTGATGTCAACATACTCATATTGCATTGACAAGAAGGATTGGATGAGCTATGTGCTGAGGATATTGAGAAAATTAGCCTTAGTCAGGAACAGTGAAGAACAGTGATGAGAAGAAGGCAAATATATTGTATAGGTTGAGAACCGAAGGATGTGGATTAAAGGGTTTGCAGATATGAGTCTTGAGATGTTTCAGTTAAGATTTCAGAGGTCCGCATGAAGATCTGAAGAAGTTGTGGCTGTCTATGTGGAACCGGTTCCGGCAAGTGTTCAGAGGTGACAGAGGATCACAGAAAGGTCCGGTGAGGTCCAGAATTGTATAATCCTAATCTGCAGATTGGAAGGAGTGTTTGGGATGTCCTTGTGATGTGTCATCTTGAGTCATGTATGATTTTGAGGTCTGGAAGTACCTTTTGCATTGTGACAGTGGTGACAGACTGTGTTCTTGAAGTTCCGGATGAGGAAGAGAAGAGATTCCAGTAAGTAGAGAAAGTGCGGATGTACCTGGTCATTCAGGTAGGCTTGTGAAGGTTCTTGGATCGTGTTGAGGTTTTGTTGTTGATCTGCATTGGTGGTAGAGCCCAGAATTGAAGATATTCTTCCAGATGAAGTTCTTGTTCAGACTAGCTGACCGGATGACTTGTTCATCTTGCGAATGTTCTTGTGGTGGCCGACCGGATGTATTAATCATCTTGCGAATGTCCTTATGGTTGATTTCCGACTTAGATGATTGTTCCTAAGTCAATGTCTTGTATAAATAAGTGTTTGAGAATTCATTTTCCACAGTGGATAGTGTGGATGAGCGTGGCATAGCGAAGAGAAGTGCGAAAGGCAGAGCAAGGACTTTTGGGCTTAAATGGAACTGATCCGGACATGGTAGAGATGTCATTCTCCAGTTCAAGATTGTGATTCTTATCACTTTGTAGACAGTGTGTCTCCTTGTAGGAAGTGGGCCTCTTTGTGAGCAGTGTGCTCAGGCAGTGAGCCCTAATTGGCAAGTGCCATTCTTTTTCTTATTCTTCTAACAGAGAATAATCCTTGGGTTAATCACCCCGTGGTTTTTTCCCTTAATCAGGTTTTCCACGTCAAAATCTTGGTGTTCAATGTGTTGATGTTTATCTGCTCTTGTGTTTATGCATTATGCTTTCATGGATGATTAATTGATATGCTATTAACTAACAAAGAAGAATCAAGTGTTTGAAGTAAAAAGCAAGTTTTTATACAACTGATTCACCCCCCCCCTTCTCAGTTGTATGCCCTAGATCCAACAAGAGGAACCTTTTGAGACATCAGATTTGATAGAGACACCAGAAGAGGATGAAGCATTGATCTTAAGAAGAATTGTGTTATAAACTAATCATCAGAGGAAGCAGTGCAAGAGACAGTTGTGTGGACAAGTGTGAAGCATAATAGAGAAAGGAAATTCATGTTGTAGAGGAAGAAGAAATGACAAGATATTCTACTGGAGGAGAAAGTTTGTGTATCGGAGTAAAGGAAACATGCAAAAATAAATAGAGAATAGTATAGAAGTATATGTAGAGAAGAAACTATGAGACCCGATGAGTGTAGAGGAAATTGTATATGAAATCAGAGATCAAATTGTGTGCAGGGAAATTCAGGACTATGTTGACTGTATCAAAAGAAATTAACTGATTGTCTTAGAGGATGCAAGTATGTATTTATGGACTCTTAATTGATTAAAGCAGACATTGATCTTGAGGCAACCTGCAAAGAAGACTTGCTCAAATCGTCGATCATTGAGGCAGTGCAAGGCTTGCAGGTAAACCACCGAACCTAGACCATGACAAGATGAACAATTTGAGGCAGCTTGTAGAGAAGACTTGCTTAGACCACCGATCATTGAGGTGATGCAAGGCTTGTAAGTAGAACGCTGAACCTAGAAGAACTGGAGGCAGTTTTGTAGGGTGGACTTGAACAGACCGTCGACTTAGAGGCAGTTGCAAGTACCTAAAGATAGATCGCTGAACCTATTTGATTTTGGCATAATATAGACCAAAGTGAACAGGCTCACTTTTCAAATAACCCTGAGAGTTTGATGCAGGAGCATCCAGAAGAATTCAAAACAGTTGAGACAGTTGACAATGAGTTGCAGAATATTGAGATAGTGACCTAGGGAGATACCGCATTTTACCGCATTTGAATATTAGAGGCTATGGAGCTGGACTTAACATCTAGACACAGTTAGTTATAACATATCAAGAATTTAGATCATTTGTCTTTGATTCTGGAGAGATATCGCCATCAGAGGATTGACTATTTTTGCAGAGCAAACCTAACAGTGTTCAGTAAAGTCTAATCAGCTTACAGAGCAAACCCATGCCTTGTGGAGCAAAAAGGAGCATTGTTTGATGAAGTTTAGGACCTGGCTGACCTTCAGTGAGATCCGCACAAAGTTCTATACATTTGTGGAGCAGTACCTTATGTTTAGGCCCGACCTATTTTGTGTACACGTTACTTGATTAGCCATTACAATTAGGCCGACTTGATAATGATTTGAAGGCTTGCGGAGGATATAAATGGAGGATATTAATTTGTTACAAGGCAATCAATGGGGAAGTGATCGATAGAATGAAGATGTGGAGCAAGATCTTAAGTTGTTTTGATCCCAATGATTAGTAGAATAGAGTAGAAGGCAGAACATGAAGCCGAAGGAGTAGCAGAGAAGAAAATGGATATGTAGAAGAAAGAAATCATGGAAGAATATTGTTGTATGAATCTATTGTAATCCCTGGGCTGCGGCCTAGCATCTTGGTGCAGGAGCACCTAATAGAACATCTTGGAGCAATAAGACACAAATGATCATAGGAGGAGCCCATGGAGTCCATCAAGTCAAATGGAACATCCTAAAACCAATTATGACATGTTGCAATGAACAAAATGATGTAATGATCAAATGTCTTGAGGGTCCTGGTAAGGACCCTAGGACCAAAAATAATGTAAGTTGGGCCAATAGTGCCCTAGAATCAAACATAGGTGTCTAAGATCAGTAAGAAGGTTTAATGAACCTAAGAAAATCAAACATGATGAATTGAAAAGGTAGGAGTTCATTAAATAAGGTAGGAGTCTGTTGGAACTAAAAATTTCTAGTAAATTCTTTCAAAAAATTTTAAAGTGCCATCGGTGATTACTTGAATGTTAAGGTACGCCGCTCAGATGTGCTCCCAATTAGGCCAACTCACAATCGATTCACCTATTCCAAATTTCCAATCATATGGGAGTGAACACGCATTGTTAAGCTAAATTGCATTGCTTTGAAATTTTTGCATACTTGTCTATCCTCTAGAACAAATCTATAAGCAAGTAGGAGCTCACCATTTGATTTCTTTCTATAAAACATAAACACTTGTTTCCTTGTTTGATATGATCCTACCTTGAAAACCTACTATCATTTACAATATCAACTATACCTCTTTGTGAGCTCTCCATTAAGACTTTTGTTACATTCCGCAAAGCATTCCAAGCATCAAGCTCTACTCTTCCATCCAATTCATCAATCAATCTCTCCATAAGCTCTGTTACCTTGCCTAGGATAATAATTTGAATTGAAACACCAATTGGTTCTCCTCCATCCTGTTCAACTTTCTCCTCTTAGCTATTCACACAGTTGTTACCGTGTTATAAAGCCAACAAGCATCATTCACACCTTGATTTCCTTCGTCAACATACCCTGAAATTAACCAGCTTTTTTGTAGTGGGCATCTATTTTCCATGGTCGGACAATGCAAAGCCTCACAGAATGCATAAGTGGATCAACCACAGTAAAGGTCTCTTTTGGCACCAAGTTGAGATTTGTGGATATCATCCTTATATCATGGACCAAGGTGGCATTTGTTGTACTTAATGTATGAAAGTAGGTTCCACTACTACTAAATGACATAGAGGTGGCCTCAAAGTTTGAGCCTATAGAAAATCAGGAAAATCCTCCACATGTTATGATACCAAATAATCCATCACCAACACTTGTGATTATGGAATCACATACAAGGTTGATTTTTAGAGATGTGAAATGAGAATCATTTGCAGAGAATGAAACACAACGTTAAGTAATCGCAATATCCCTACTTGCATCATAACAAATTATCCATATGCAGATTCAGTTCCACAAACAAGCATATTTTGATTTCAAAACTCCATACCATCTATTTCATATTCACATTTATATTTGTAGCAAGCTCTCTTGTGAGTACATTCCATAGAAAAAATTTACCATCACTTTCACTGTCACTGGTTGCCACAAGAGAAGTTGGCCAACAATTGATACTCTAGATATTTATTTTCCTTTTGTCCAATTGAATCTGCAACATTTGCCAATGGTCCCAACCCAAGATATTATGCTTGCATCTCCTGTAACTTATTCAACTGCTTGTATCATGGTCTTTTATTAAGGAAGAAGATATTCAGGACTTGTGAATTATACCCTAGCAAAACCTGTAGGTGCTTGAGCATGTTGGTACTCCACTCACTATGCTTTATAAAGCTTTGTGGATTCATAGGAATTTTGAAAACCCCACCACTATGAATTTGTTAGGCTTTCACATTTCAGTATGCAGGTATGTTAAAAGTATTTTACTTAAACATCATCTTAGTTAATGGTCAAACAATCAATAGTAAATTTACACTTCATCTATACCAAAAAGTGGTAAATATTTGTCCTATTTGTATTGGCCAAAATTAACTTTTGACTATTAAATTGGATGATGTTTAAGAATAACCAGACCTTTGAGGTGGGAAGATGCCAACATTTCCTATCCATTATGACTTTTCAATCTTTCAGGAGCCGCAAGCACTTCAACACAAAATGCAAATGTGTTTGGTATCTCTGTTTCCCTACTTTATGACTTTGCTCTTAGACTTTTGTGGTGCCTAAGCACAATAAACTTCTGTTGGTGTAAAATAGGACCAAATCCCTGCCACAGTGTTTATCAGGCTTCTATCATTGCAAAAGCCAGTTAGGATCTCGGTCGGGCCATAGCAAGTTAAAAACCTATGCATGAAAAATTAAGGGAAATCATTATCTTTTTAGGCCACAAGAATCAATGGTACAAGCACAATTTAAATCCTCCACTGGTTAAACCTCCAAAAGATCGCCATTGTAGAAGAAATCACTCAAAGAAAATCACTAAGCCACACCCCTGTTGCACAAAGGATTTCCAAGAAACATCATTCTGGTCATTGTAGGAAGTGCACAATATGTATTTGTTGAAAAGGCTCTGAAACGTTCAGGCAAATATAATCAGCCTGTGTAGAGTCAAATGCAACAACAATTGCCATCATCCTCCTACCTACAAACTGAACTGGGAGCTCTCCAATAGAGTATGGGTATCCATCAAAACCTAAGAGAAAATTAAGATTTCTGTCAGATGTTATAGTTACAAATGCTCTAGAACACATGAATGCAAAGTGAGGAAATATAGACAAAGTAACCGTGAGCTAATAGACAGAATACCTCAAAGGGATGTCTTTAAATGGAATGCAATGATCGCAAGAGATATACATAATAGATTTGTCGGACAGGCTGTTGAAAGAAAAAGAATTGCACAAAAAATAAATGAATTCGTTGATATTGCTTATAGCTAATGCACAAATCAATGATGGATGAGTATGGAAAGTATTTTACCTGAGCATGACATTTTCAATATGTATTCGTAATCCTTTCATGGTTTACCATTTCTATTCGTTCACATGTCAAGAAATCTTGTATCTTGTAATGGAGTACTTAAATAGAGGAAACCCTACAAAACTAAAATTTCAAAAAACCAGAAACATACATGCCTTCACCGAAGCCAGGACAACAATATAATCACGTTCTAGGAAAACAAAAGGTGAACAAGTGTAATTGAAAGGTGTAAAATATCAAACAAATATGTAGCATAAACTGGGGTAAATATACTCATAGAAGGATATATCAGGGATTTTACAAGAAAACAAAAGGTAAACATTTATTTCAATCATCTTCAGATTAATTTAAATATTTTTCATCGGAATACTTTACCAAGGGTTATAAGGATGGAGATAAAATACTTTTCAAGGAATTCACTACATAGGTAATTATTTTACCTGAAAAATATTTTGAGGAAGTAATATGCAAATGGTCAGGGACATTTTCACCGAGCGAACGCAGAAAGGGTAATTATATTTACCCAAATAAATATTTTTGTCCAACGTAAGTGAAAAAATATACGGGTAATTATAAAGACATGAAGAAAGGCTAATAAGGCATGGGATTAAAATATTTTATCATAAAAAAATAACGAAGATTAATTTAAAATATTTACTCTGGCAAAAAGCAACCAATAAAATATTTTATTTTGCCTAGAAAATTGAATAGTCATGCCAAACAATTTGTGAAACTATTGCAGCCCTAAAAGGAAATATTGAAGCAAATTATTATTAACATTTGGGTATACAAAGTGACAATTAATTAAGATAAAATCAAATATTGTCACGGTGACGAAAACCCTAAATATAATTTAGTGAGAAAATATACAACAGAAACAATACCTCACGACACAGGTCCTAAGGTCCACATCAATGCAAATTGTATGTTTATATATTATTTATCTGACGATTAATTTGTTTTCTTTGCAGGATTAGGGTTGTATTGAATGCAATGAAGCGGCTCTCAATGGGAAGATTAAATATTTTATTTTAGCCTGAAATGATTGTTAAAGTTTTCAAATCAAGTTATTTAATTTATGTAATAAAATATACCGTTTCTCATGGTTAGGTTCATCAACCATCATGAATTTTGTAATGGGTCTGAGGCTTGTTGCATCTCTTTAAATAGAGATCCCAGGACCCGGGATAGGGAGTTAGAATTAGGTTAGAAATAGGGATTTTCACAAAAAGACAATTGAAATATTTTAGAATTAAATCAGGTTAGATTTTATTCAATCTGATGCAAATTTGATCCTTCTGTGCAATTTCATTCTAAGAAAGACAATGGTGCGTGATACATTTTGAGGCAGCAGTTGAGGATTCGAATTCGAAATACATTGTGACGGTATCATCTGTTTGTTGTTTAAATTCAATCAATTTAATTATCTCCATGTCATTCATTTTCTGATTATTCGATTTGAATGTGTTAAGGATATGTTCAAATTGTCTGATTACATTTGCTAATTCAGTGTAGTTGATTTGATTGGTTTCTCAGAGAGAATTAAATCCTTTCTCATCAATTATAGTAGTCTTAGAATGTTGAATGGATTATTAAGTATGATTAATTGATTAGGGTTATTAATTTGTCTCCACAGTTGATCTAATTTATTATATTGCAAAGTTAAATTGGTTCTTCCCGGGAAGATTAAAATCCTTTTAATATTTTGCATTTAATTCAATTATGTCCTTTGGATTATTAAGAATGAATTAATAATTTCTTCCTTGCACGTTTGTACAAGTTGCAAACAGTTATATGTGCCAATCAGATCGAGTTATTACCTGATACAAGTTATTTGTTTCTGACATCTTGACTCCGTTGCCCAAATGGACAAAGCACCAGTCTAACTATTGATTCATTTTATAATTAAAATCTTTACATTGTTTTATTGTTATAGTTTAGATGCATTTCATGTTATTTGTTATTTATTTATGTTAGAACTTAGATTAAATCATTTGCTTTCTTTAGAATTTAGTTTACAATATCTTATCTGATTTACAAGCATGCCATTGTAATTGGATAAACTAGCAGCAAACCAACATTGATTTAATCATAGAACCTGCTTTGATAATCAACGGTTCACCAACCTAGGTTGTAGCAGGACCTAAAGCGCAGGGAGAAGTTGATCGATAAGGTCAAACTCCAGTCATTGGTTCAAAAATGTTGTGGATTTGACCATAGGGTTTGGCATCCCCTTAGAATCCACAACCTGCATTTTTGAGACCCAACAGAGTCCATTAAAACAGAGTTTTAAAATTCAAATTTCTGAATTATGCATTTGGGCGGGAAAGTCCAAAGTGAGTAGTTTTTCATGGTTTAACTAATTCCAACTGATGGGAATCAGTTGGGGAGGTTGGATAGAGGTTATATAAGCCTATTCAAGGCATGAGATGTATGGAGGGGAGTCATTTTGGAGGCCTGAGTTGTATAGCATGCTGCAAATAACAGTAAAACCTAGCTTTTCCTTGTATTTCCTTCTTGTTTATGTTGATATTTTTTATTGTTGGTATTTGGTAAATGTCCTAAGTCTTCATCTAACAATAATAGATCTCATTCTATGCTCTGAGAAGGTTTTTGGATCAGTTTTATTGCTGTTTGTATTGATTGTCATAAGGAACAGCAGGTTGTCCTGTGTATTTTGAGAGGTTTCAATGCCTCATAAGACCTTTCCATGGATGTAGGATCCTGATTCTCATGGAATAGGTCCTTATTAACATGTACTATATGATTTATAACTTGGCAAAGCAGGAGGAATGCAAAATGGGGAGGTGATCACCATTTGAAGTCAAAGTTTACATGTGGAAGAGCATTGAAATGGTGGCATGGTTATAGCAGCCAGAGATCCGTCTTAACAAGGTGGTGTTTTTATGTTTGATATAGTTTGGTATGATCAAGGAGATGCTATTAGACCTTTGAATGAGTTCTGGAAGTGATTGGAAGTGGGAGATCTAGCAAGCCCTAGGTTTTGGGTCCTAGAAATGAGGGTTTTGTATTTGAACGTTTGAATATGCAAATCATCTGATGAAACCTTGAAAATCCTTTGTTTTAGATCCTCTCCTAAGACTTTTTCAAGGTTTGGAGTGATTGGGACAAGTATTTAATAGGGTTCCTTTGTAAAGTGGGTGAATTAGGCCTTGTAGGAAGACAGCAGAGTGTTAGGATAGTCAAGTTCGGTCCAAAACAATAGTATATGATTCTAAATTATGTTATAGAAATCAATAGAGGGTACTCAAATCAGTCATTTTTTTTTAGAGTGCTTTGGGAAAGATTGGAGAAAAGTGCAGATTAGTCACTGAATAGGGCTACTAGGATTAGGCCTAGTCAAGAGGAGTTATCAAGAACCAATCAAATTGGTTTGTGAAACCTGTTGAATCTTGTTGATTGGGGTATGTTGAGACCCTAGAAGGTGTAAGATTTCATCTGAGAAGTTGGAACCCAAATTTGAGCCCCTTGGTGGAGTTTAGGGCAAGAAGAAGAAGTGAGTCTTATTGGTTGAAGCCATTAGTTGTTTCAAATCTTTTGATCTTGTTAAATTACCTTTGGAGACCTGACACCTCTACATCATAGTGGTATTAGAGCAGCAAGTAGGTCCTTAAGGGAGTAGTAGGATCTTGTGAAAGAGTAAGGGTTGGTGAAAGTTGGGAAGATGCCCCCTAAAAATCAGATGGCTAGGGAGAATAATGAACTGAGGGAAGCCTTAGAGGCACGAGAAAGAGAGTTAAGGGAGAGGAGAGAATAGGATGCTGCAAGAGAAAGAGAGTTAAGACAAGTGAGAAGAGAGAATGCATCAATCTTGGCAAGGTTGGAAGCATTGGAGAAGAATCCTAGAAGGGATGAACAAAATGATTCAGAAGGAGATGAGGAGGTAGATGAGAACCCTCCTAAGGATGAATTGGATCCTGAAGAAAAGAAATTTGTGAGATTGCTTAAGGCAGTTCAAGGTAGTGGAACAAAGGCAAACATAGAGTTACCTATCTATCATGGGAAGATGGATAGTGAATAGGTATTAGAGTGGATAGATGCCCTTGAAAATTTCTTTGAGTATGAGGAAATGAGTGATGAGAAGAAGGTTAAATTTGCAAAAACAAAGTTGAGAGGGACAACACTTACTTGGTGGAGTAGTGTACAGATAGAAAGAATGGCCAGAGGTGGCACAAGAATCACTTCTTGGGGTAGGATGAAGGATATGATGAAGGATCAATTTCTTCCATCTGATTATTCTATTCAAACAAAGAGGATGAGGCAGAATTTAAAGCAAAAGGACATGGATGTTATGTCCTATACTGAGAAATTTCATAAGCTTAGTATTAGAGGAGGACTGGAAGATGAAGAAGATAAAGTTGCAAGATACCTTAATGGGCTTAGGTACAACTTGCAAGATGAAATTGGTTTGACCATACCAAAATCACTTGGAGAATGTTTTCAGTTAGCCATAAGGGTTGAAGAGAGGGTGAAGAGGAAGCAAGAAAGACAAGGAGGTAGTGGTAGAGGATAGAGATGTAGGGGCAGACCTACTAATGAAGGGCAGAGCAGCAATGAGAAAGGCAAGGAGTTTTCTACAGATCAGAGAGGTGGATATAGAGGTGGAGGTAGGTTTGGATTAGGTAGAGGAGTATTCACAGGCAGATGTTATCATTGCAATGAAGTGGGACACACATCTTTCAAATGTCCTAAGAGGGATGATGTTGATAAGAGCAAGGAGAGAAGAGTTCATTTGGCACAAGAAGAGGAAAAGAAAGAAGACCAAGAACTAGCACCAACCTATCCAGTTACAGATGGAGAGTTGCTCATGGTGAAACAAGGCAAAGTGCAGCAAGCACCACAGGTATGCATTTTTAAAACTAATTGTTTAATCCATGGAAAAATGTGCAAGTTGATTATAGATTCAGGTTCACATGATAATTTAGTTTCCTGGGATATGGTGCACAAGTTGGGATTGAAAACATTTGATCATCCTAGTCCTTACAATGCCACTTGGGTAAGTCAAGAGCAACAAGTAAGGGTTAGTCAGAAGGCATATGTTGATTTTTCAATTGGTCCATATCATGATTCTGTTTTATGTGATGTTATTTCAATGACATGTGGGCATATCATTTTGCGAAGACCATGGCAGCATTTGAGAAAGACAGTTCATGATGGTTATACAAATAGTCATTTGGTGCACAAAGATGGTAAAAAGTTTAGACTAATGCCTTTACCTTGTGAAGACAAGAAAGAACATGCCATTGTCTGTTTTGGAGAGAAATTGAGGTTGAATATGCAGGTTAAACAGCAGGAATAGTTGCAGCAGAAGGAGGTTTATAACAGTCCTAAAGAGTAGCAAATTTGGGACTTAAGTTATGTCAAGGTTGGGGACATTGATTGCCCTATAGGAAGGCAAGAAAGGGAAGCCACACAACAAGGACAAACAGATCAAAATCTCAAGATGGGAAGAGCAGAAACACCACAGCAGTAAGGTCCTAGGCAAGGACACCAAGACATGTTTTATGATGCTAACATTGTTTGTAAGAGCCATGCAGGTGGGAGAAGGAGAAGGATAACCCTTGGAGAGTTCATGTTTCCTGTTAGCAATCAGAGGAACATTTCAAAGAGACTACAGGAGGTATGGAGTAGATCACATGCCTCTTGGGACAAGAGTTTCTATCATGTTGGGGAGTATGGTACAGGAGCACCTAATAGAACATCTTGGAGCAATAAGACACAAATGATCATAGGAGGAGCCCATGGAGTCCATCAATTCAAATGGAACATCCTAAAACCAATTATGAAATGTTGCAATGAACAAAATGATGTAATGATCAAATGTCCTGAGGGTCCTAGTAAGGATCCTAGGACCAAAAATAATGTAAGTTGGGCCAATAGTGCCCTAGAGTCAAACATAGGTGTCTAAGATCAGTAAGAAGGTTTAATGAATCTAAGAAAATCAAACATGATGAATTGATAAGGTAGGAGTTCATTAAATAAGGTAGGAGTCCATTAAAACAGAGTTTTAAAATTCAAATTTCTGAATTATGCAGTTGGGCGGGAAAGTCCAAAGTGAGTAGTTTTTGGTGGTTTAACTAATTCCAACCAATGGGAATCAGTTGGGGAGGTTGGATAGAGGTTATATAACCCTGTTCAAGGCATGAGATGTACGGAGGGGAGTCATTTTGGAGGCCTGAGTTCTACGGCAAGCTACAAATAATAGTAAAACCTAGCTTTTCCTTGTATTTCCTTCTTGTTTATGTTGATCTTTTTGATTGTTGGTATTTGGTAAATGTCCTGAGTCTTCATCTAACAATAATAGATCTCATTCTATGCTCTGAGAAGGTTTTTGGATCAGTTTTATTGTTGTTTGTATTGACTGTCATAAGGAACAGCAGGCTGTCCTGTGCATTTTGAGAGGTTTCAATGCCTCATAGGACCTTTCCATGGATGTAGGATCCTGATTCTCATGGAATAGGTCCTTATTAACATGTACTATATGATTTATAACTTGGCAAAGCAAGAGGAATGCAAAATGGGGAGGTGATCACCATTTGAAGTCAAAGTTTGCATGTGGAAGAGCATTGAAATGGTGGCATGGTTATAGCAGCCAGAGATCCGTCTTAACAAGGTGGTGTTTTTATGTTTGATATAGTTTGGTATGATCAAGGAGATGCTGTTAGACCTTTGAATGAGGTCTAGAAGTGATTGGAAGTGGGAGATCTAGCAAGCCCTAGGTTTTGGGTCCTAGAAATGAGGGTTTTGTATTTGAACATTTGAATATGCAAATCATCTGATGAAACCTTGAAAATCCTTTGTTTTAGATCCTCTCCTAAGACTTTTTCAAGTTTTTTAGTGATTGGGACAAGTATTTAATAGGGTTCCTTTGTAAAGTGGGCGAATTAGGCCTTGTAGGAAGACAACAGAGTGTTAGGACAATCAAGTTTGGTCCAAAACAATAGTATATGATTCTAAAGTATGTTATAGAACTCAATAGAGGGTACTCAAATCAATCATTTTTTTTAGAGTTCTTTGGGAAAGATTGGAGAAAAGTGCAGATTAGTCGCTAAATAGGGCTACTAGGATTAGGCCTAGTCAAGAGGAGTTATCAAGAACCAATCAAATTGGTTTGTGAAACCTGTTGAATCTTGTTGATTGGGGTATGTTGAGACCCTATAAGGTGTAATATTTCATCTGAGAAGTTGGAACCCAAATTTGAGCCCCTTGGTGGAGTTTAGGGCAAGAAGAAGAAGTGAGTCTTATTGGTTGAAGCCATTAGTTGTTTCAAATCTTTTGATCTTGTTAAATTACCTTTGGAGACCTGACACCTCTGCATCACATCTATAAACCCCTTTGAGGCATGTGTAATTCAATTTGAAGTTATAATATAAGAAGAATGAGCTTTGAAGAAGAGGTTTTTCCCTATTAGGGTTTTCCTAGGATACATCTTGTGCTATGTGTTCATGAATATCTTTTATCTTTTTGTTGATTAGTTGTAATCTACCGTTGCATATCTGTATGATCATAGTGTTAATTGTTTAAGGCTGCAAGGTCAAACAATTTCTGACTACACCCTCCTACCTTGACTACATCAAGTGGTATTAGAGATGGTTTCGAATCTGTTGGGCTGGTTGTGAATCTGTTAGAAGGTGGTGAATCTGATAAAAGTGTTGAAAGAAGTACAAAACCTTAGAAGTAACAATTATCATCGCTAAGAAGATCACGGAAAGGAAGATTCGGATAAGCTTTTCAAATTCAGTTGTTTATCTAATTTGTTTCAAATGGGGAAGATTGGAAAGAAGATGAAGAAAGAAAATGAAACCCTAATATGCGAAAAGGTTATTTTGGAAGAAGAATTGTGTGAAGTCAAAAGGTATAATTCAAAGTTGTTGGAAATGATGAAAGAACTAGGAGAAGATAACTATGATGCTCTTGAAGAAGAACTGGAAAATGTAAAGAGGAGGAATGAAGATTTAGAGGCAGAGTTGAAATTGTTTGAAGATGTTGAAAAGAGATTTATAGAATTGGAAGAAGGTTTAAATCTGTTTGGAAAGGTGGAAAAGAGGAATAGAGATCTTGAAGAAAGTTTTGAAGAATTGAAAAAGGAAAACAATTTGCAGAAGAGTGAAATATCAGGACTGAAGGAACACGTTAATTAGTTGGAGTAGTCATTTATAGCATGTAGAGAAGAGAATGGAAGTTAGAGACCTAAACTTGAAATTTGTGATGTTTCTTGTGATACTAATGATTTGTGTGATGATGCAGAAGTTTGTTTAGAAAGTGATATAGAAGATGACAGTGTGACTGAGCCTGCAGTTGTTGGTGATGGTATTGGTTTCAAAATCATGCAGAGAATGGGATATGAAGGACAAGGATTGGGAAAGCATCAGCAAGGAATTACAGAACCTATTGAACTAGTGATAAGATCAAGAAGTGAAGGCCTTGGGTCTAACAGAGGTAAGAATGTTGTTACAAAATCAAACAAATCAAATCAGGGAAGAAGACATATGTATTGTTCACATTGTAATAGACATGGGCATGAAAAGGAAATGTGTTGGGAGCGATACCCTTGTAAGTTTTGTGGATTAAGGAATCATTCTAAAAGGATGTGTTGGGATAAAATGAGGAGGAGAAAATCTATGGTAGGTTGTATACAGAAGAATTATGGATGGATTGATGGACTGGAATGGAAACATGTTACTTGTATGTTCAAAGGGAGGTATAGACTGAAGTATTCATGTGTTGGATCAGGATGCAGAGAAAGAAGACCTTATGTGGAGCAGAACAAGGGCAGTAATTCATTCTACAGAGTGAGAAATGATAGGAGTCAAAATCCTTATCACAATGAAGGATACAGAAGAGATGTAAGAAGATTTGATAGAAGACCATTTAGAAGAACATGTTTTCAAGTTTCGAGGAGAAAAGAATCAAGCAATGAAAGTCATCAAGAGCCTATTACCAAAGAAGCTAATGAAGGAGAAGCTTACTGAATCTTTCTTCCATTGATCTTTCTTCTGCGATGAAACTTGTTACTTCTAGGGTTTCGCACAACACTTTATCAGATTCACCACCTTCTAACAGATTCACAATTAGCCCAACAAATTCAAAACCAGCTATGATACCACTTAATGCAGTCAAGGTAGGAGCGTCTAGTGAGGGACTGTCCAACCTTGCATCCTTAAACAATTAACACTATGATCATACAGATATACAACAGTAGCTTACAGCTAATCAACAGAAAGATAAAAGATATTCATGAACACATAACACAAGATGTATCCTAGGAAAACCCTAATAGGGAAAAACCTAGCCTTCAAAGCCCATTCCTCTTATATTATAACTTCAAATCAAATTACACATGCCTCAAAGGGCTTTACAGATGCTATGCCACAACCTAGGGATTACAACAAATTCATACAACAAAATTCTTCCATGATTTATTTCTTCTACATATCCATTTTCTGTTGTGCTACTCCTTCAGCTTCCTGTTCTGCCTTCTACTATGTTCTTCTATTCATTCGGATCAAAACAACTTAAGATCTTGCTCCACATCTTCATGCTAGCGATCACTTAATACAAAGATAATTTATGTAGAGGAAGAAGAGCCTATTAATACAAAGATAATTTATGCAGAAGAAGAAGAGTTTGTTGATACAAAGATAGTTTATGCAGATGAAGAGGAACCTTTTGAGTCATCAGATTTGATAGGGAAATCGAAAGAAGGTGAAGCATTTATCTTAATAGGAATTCTATTATAGACTACTCACCTGAGAAACTAGTGCAAGAGAAAGTTTGTAATCATCTGAGAAAGTAGTATAGAGAAAGTTTGTGTGGACAAGTGTGAAGCATAGCAAAAAAGAGGAGTTCATGTGGCAGAGAAAGAGGGAATGACAAAATATTCTACTAGAAGGGAAAGTTTATGTACTGGAATGAAGTAAATATGGATAAAGAAATATAGATGAGTAAAAGGAAAGTGTATGTAGAGAGGAAACTGTGAGATTTTGAGGAAATTGTGACAGGAACCTGGACTTAGACAGAGTTGCAAAAAAGAATTCAAGAATGTATCTGGAAGTGACTTTATTGTTCTGGAGGATGCAAGTATGTATTGATTGACTCTTAATCATTTGAAACAAGACATAGAGCTTGAGGGAACGTGCAGAGAAGACTTGCTTAGACCGTTGATCAATGAGGCAGTGCAAGGCATGCAAGTAGAACGTCGAACCTAGAAGAACTGGAGGTAGTTTTGCAGGGTGGACTTAAATAGACCGCCGACTTAGAGGCAGTTGCAAGTACCTAAAGATAGATCACCAAACCTATTTGATTTTTGCATAATATATACCAAAGTGAAGAGGCTCACTTTTCAAATAACCCTGAGACTCTGATGCAGGAGCATCTAGAAGAATTCAAAATAGTTGAGACAGTTGATAGTGAGTTGTAGAATATTGAGATGGTGACCTAGGGGGATACCGCATTTGAGTATAAGAGGCTGCAGAGCTGGACTTAATATCTAGACATAGGAAGCTACAACATATCAAGAATTCAGATCATTTGGCTTTGATTCTGGAAAGATATCGCTATCAGAAGATTAACTGTTGTTGCACGTTTGACAAAGCAGAGCCGATAGTGTTTAGTGAAGTATAATCGGCTTGCAGAGCAAATATGTGACTTCCGGAGCCTAAAGGAACATTATGCAATGTCGTATAGGACTTGGCTGACCTTCATGGAGATCCACGTAAAGTTCTATGTACCTGCAGAGAAATGCCTTATGTTTAGGCCCGACCTATCCGTGTACATGTTACCCTAACTAGTTGTTGCAATTAGGCCGACTTGATAATGATTTGAAGGCTTGCAGAGGATATAAAAAAAGGATAATGATTGGTTACAAGGTAGCAGTGACAAAATGAACAAGTAAGCGAAGACATGAAGCAAGTTCATAAGTGTTTTGATTTGAGGAAGAAGCAGAAGTGAAGTAGAGTGCAAAGCAGAGACATAATAAGTTGCAGAACAGAGAATCAAGAAGTTGGTGAAAGAAATCATGAAAGAATATTGATGTATGAATCTCTTGTAGTCCTTGGGCTTCGGCCTAGCATCTGTAAAGCCCTTGAGGCATGTGTAATTCAATTTGAAATTCTAATATATGAGGAATGAGCTTTGAAGGCTGGGTTTTTCCCTGTTACAATTTTCCCAGGATATATCTTGTGTCATATGTTCATGAATATCTTTTATCTTTTTGTTGATTAGTTGTTAGCTTTTGTTGCATATCCATCGTGATCATAGTGTTAATTGTTTAAGGTTGCAAGGTTGGACAGTCCCTCACCGGACGCTCCTACCTTGACTGCATCAAGTGGTATTAGAGCTAGTTTCAAATCTATTGGGCTAATTGGGAATCTATTAGAAGGTGGCGAATCTA